>CM053030.1:374203444-374803444 GCA_028564925.1 Lithobates sylvaticus | reverse complement strand
TGGGACTAGCACTACAATATATCCAAGATGGGGTTCCTAGCACCAAGTGATCCTGAGATACAGGGCCCCAAAGTCGGTCAACCGTGTCCATCTGCAGCAATGTCATTTCTGCAGCTAGGGGGCATTTAGGAACCCTTAACTACCAAGTTTGAAGTTTGGGGGACCTATGGCTGCAAATGGGCACAGTGAGGCATGCAAATGGGCACAGTGAGGCTGCAAATGGGCATTGTTGACCCTCTTTTCCACTTACAGTAGCTGCGCATTTCTCACCCTAGGCTTATACTCAAGTCAATACGGTTTCCCAGTTGTTTGTGGTAAAATTAGGTGCCTCGGCTTATACTCGAGTATATACGGTATTACTGTATATTCAAGTATGTATCCTTAAACTCAGCAAAGACCCTTCTATTGTTTTCAGCCTCCTCCAAATAAATGTTTTGCTGCTGTGATATGAGTTCTTGTTAGAGGACGGCTACATTAGTACTCCATGGTCCCACTGTATGTTGAAACATAGCCACCCTCTCTTGTTTACTCACGAGAAGAACTAATGACTATGGGTTACGGACTATGGGATTTGTAGCGTGCATAGAGAAGTGAATGTGACCACAATTAATGTGTACTGCTCATTTTAAACAAATGGAAGTGAGGGGGGGAAAGGAGCACTTTGGCAGCTCATGGAGGACATAACAAGGACAAAGAAAACACAGTAGGGAATGATTTAATGAAAAATAGACTACAGGGCCATTAAAGGGGTTGCATGCTAGGCATTAAGATAAAAAGCCTTCTGTGTGCAGCAGCCCCCCTAACACTTACCTGAGGTCCCTCTCTGTCCAGCAAAGTCCACGAGTGTCTCAGCCATCCGAGATTCTCCTTCCTGATTGGCTGAGACAATTAAAGTCAGCTAGCCAATCAGGGGAGAAAAAGGGCAGGGCTACGTGTCTAAATGGACACAGGGGGCTGTGACTCAGCTCGGGTGCCCCAATAGCAAGCTGCTTGCTGTGGGGGAACTGAACAGGAGGGAGGGGCCAGGATCACAGAAAAGGGACCTGAGAAGAGGAGGATCCAGACAGCTCTGTGCAAATCCACTGCAACAGAGCAGGTAAGTATAACATGTTTATTATTTTTATAGGACAACAATTTGACTTTACAATCACTTTAAGTAGTGGATATGTATGGATGATTTGTGGAAAATAAGGATATTGTTTAGTGTCACTTTAACATTAGTTTAGAACTCTTTACATCAGTTAAAGTGAGACCCCCCACCTTTTGTGTTACAGTACTTCCTGTTACCATTTTTTTATTTTGGTTAGATTGAGAAAGTAACAAAACAATACACTTATGTGCAGCTATTTATATGCACTGCTTGAGACTCAATCATACTCCATCCACCTCTCCTCTCATTGAATCACACAAAAGTGTACCAATTACCTGTGCTAGGCAAGCTTCAGTTAAATGATGGCATGTTGTTCTCGGGGAGCCATCTGCCTATATATGGCTAGCTATATATTCAAGCAGTCTACTCCTATATAGCTGATTCACCATCACTCCAGAGAAAACACTGCAGCAATGGAGTGTTCAGCCATCTCATCAGATGGAAAACAAACAGAAATAATACGAGTAACCCTGTACATGCCGATACAGTTTCTACATAATCTGCCATAATATTTCAGTAGCCAGTATTTGGCTTTTTGTAATATTGTGAGCAAACATTACTGAAAAAACTTTATAAACTGGTTAACCAGTGGAGTTATATATGGAGCCGAGTTACTGATTGACCCGACAGGTGCATTTTTTGCAACCACTGACATAGAAGTTCAAAGTATGTGATACAATGGGACTAATTGATGAAATTTATTTTCTTCTTCTTTTTTGCAATTCTTATATTCTACTAATGTTAAACCACTTATAATTTAACTTACTGTACAATTATGTCTAAAACATCGGTCAGAAAAATATAAACCTTAGCACCTTTGGATAAAAGAACTGATCATCAAACTCCAGCTGCAGTAAAAAACTCGCTAATAAGCAAATGGCAAAGAAGCAAAGTGAGAATGTAAAAACAGTTTGCTGCGCTTAGGGTTCATCACATTCATGTCAACATGCAGAACAAACAAAAAGTTAATAAAGTTAGTAAAGTGGACCACTTCCTGATGATGGCTTTGTGATAGGCCGAAACGTCGAAAGTTACACCGCGTCACTTCCACCCATACGAATCTACCCGGAAATCGAGCTGAACGTGGCAGGGCTGATTACCCTTAATAATCTGCTACACACCCGCCAGGTGCCAGGACTATAAGGCACTTTTAAATGTGAGTGAATTCTTTGAATTTGTGTAATAAACCCAGTTTTACGGCTTTGTGCAATGAAGGTTCCTCTTTGTCGTTTCCATCCATACTTATGAGGTGCATTTACGCATGAGACGTTATCTCAACAGGCTCCCTAGGGGTATCCCCACATGCCTAAGAGACCATACTAGCGATAGTTGGTCAAAATCCAGGGTGAGTGTACATCTATGTGGGGCACCCAATCTGAACACCATTGCACAGGAGATGTCAATTTAAGCACGAGCACTTTATTTCATCACCTAATGGGACTTTATAAATTCTTTGTTTGTTCTGCATGTTTACATGAATGTGATCAACCTTAAGCGCAGCAAACTGTTTTTACATTAAAGAATCGGTCAGCATGTAAAAAAAGATCAACTGTCAATGAATGTGTGTACACTATATTGTATTCAAAGTAACCGTCTTCATACAAAATAAAACTCTGTCATGAATTGTGTAAAATGTATATACATAAAAATCTGTGATAGCACTAACTTCCTTTTGTAACATGTTACACCCATATTAAGGGTGTAACATGTAACAAATCCATTGGCCCTTGCACAGGGAGCAGGCTCTTCCCCCGCTCTGTCATAACCTGCAAAGACAGTGGCAATGCGGGGCTCCGGACGCGTCATTCATTCACAGAGTTCTGTGAATGGAAAACTACAAGGTCCGGCAGCCTTTGCGGCTGTCGGCTTGTAGTTCTCAATGAACTACCATGGCACTGTTGAGCAGCTGTGGCTTCACAGCTAGGCACGCACTGCGCATGCATGAGCCGCGCTGTGAATGGCCGGGCAATTTTCTGGGACCTGTGACGTGTCCCAAAAGATTGCAGTGAGGGAGAGGGGAGAGGTCATGCACCGTGGTGCCAGGGGAGGAAGCGGGAGCTGGGTGCCTTTAAAAACAGGGTAACTGCCCCCCCCCCCCAAAAAAAAAGTGACATGCCAAATGTTGCATGTCAGGGGGTCACCAGCACTTAAAGCGGAGGTTCCATTTTTGCGTGGAACTCCGTTTTAACAACCAAAAACAGGGGGTCGGATTTGAAGTCTGGCCCCCCCCAACCCAAGTCCTCCCGCCTTCCAAATCACCCCCTAGCACATGTCCTCTTATCAAAGAGATGCCAGTTGCCATAGAGGGAGCCATCTGCAAGAGATGCAAGGCAATTGTCCTGGGTGCCCACGCTACCATGCCCCTGCCAGACACATACTGACACATCTATTGCCCTACTGTCACCAACCTCTGCCATACTTACACTGTTCACACATCATCCTCTGACCTACAGACACCGTCCACTGCCCTATTGACACTGTTCACACACCATCCACTGCGCTACTGACTGAAAATGTCCACTTTGGTAGGCTTATATTTTTAGAGTGACATTTTTAAATTATATTTTTATACGTTTTCTTTACTGTTTAGTTAGGCCTTAACTAGTTATGCTAGTTAATTTCTTTAAAAAAAAAAAAATGGGGTGGGGGTGCCGAACCCCAGTGATCTTTGATCTATTTCATGTTGTTCAGGTAGATTGCCACCCCTGAAAGTTTGCCTACCCCTGATTTAGCCACTTGGAGTATCTCGACGTGCTATGGGAGTATATTGGCACATGATGTAAGTGACGGGTGGTAGTGGGCCAACTTTTGTATAAGGGCCTAAAAAGCTTCAAGCTATGCCTCTGGTTCTTACCATGACTTTGGTATGCTTGCTGGACAAATAAGGGCTGGTTCACACCAGGAGCGTGTTTTCCAACACCACATGGGAATGCACTGCTGTCTGCAGACGCAAGCGAGTGCCATTAATTCTTAATGGCACTCCCATTCCCATTCATCACACGTGGGTGTGTTAGCGGCCACCAAAACACATGGTACTGCAGGTACCATGCGGTTTGGTGCAGTGTGATTTTAAAAGTGGTGCCTAGTCAAATAAATAGGCTGTCAAAAACATACCTGCGTGAATGCACCCTTTATGGTGTGAACCAGCCCTAAATGGTTAGCTATGATTATTTCAGATATTTTTTATGTTGTGTGTCAACAATATACAATTTTATATTTATCAGCTGTAAATTGCAACACTAGTTTTAAAAGGACTGGTTACATAGTAGTGGTATCAGATTTTGACCAATCCTGCCACTATTGGCAGAATCAGGCAAAGATGGAGAAAAATCTTTTTACCTACATTTTATACAGATACTTTTCTAAAGATGACATGTGTGCTGGTACGTAATTAGTATGTTTACACGCTAACCAGTACACATTTCTCCATCTGCACTGCACTACCCTCACTGTAAATTTAGAGCAGCCTTTTCCAGCCTATTTACCTTGCAAAAACCCTTGAAATAATTTTCAGGTTTCAGGCAAACAAGTATATCCAAAGGTCATGCTGCTTTAGGATAATCAATAAGTAGCAGATATAATAATAAATTAAAAACAACATTATATAACTTACATTGCTGGTTTGTGCAAAAATGTCCTCTTACATTGGTGGCCACTGAAGAAATATACCTTACATTAGTGGTTAGTTTTCCCCTTTACCCTGATAGGCAGAGGACTCCCTTACATTGGTAGCTGATATGTGAAGGGCCCCCTTACAATGATCTTCCCTTCCCTTTTATTAATTATCAGTAAAATTTCCATTTTTATTTGTGGCCTCTAGGAGAAGGGCCCCCTTACTTTGAAGATCCGTGGAAGAAGGCACCCCTTACAGAGGACTAAAATATAACTACTGTCAGTGGTTACTTACAGGGGAAATGAGTGGGCAGGTACCCCATGCCACTGGCTCTGCCAAGTGACATTGGTATCATAATCTTGTGGGCACCATTAGGTGGGAGAAGAATGCGCCATTACTTACAGCTCCAAAAAATTGCTAGCAATCTCTGGAGGAGCCCTGGATGTGACAAGCCAATTGAGACACGTGTTTGTTTGTGTGTGTTATCTGCCATTAGTAGACTTGTTGCAATGTTTTCCTGATCTATGTAAAAAAAAATTATATTAAAAAAAAAAAGTATTTCAAAAAGTATTGGAAAGCCTACCTTTACACGCACATGAACTTGAATGGCATCCCAGTCTTAAACTGTAGGGCTCAATATTGAGTTGGCCCACCCCTGCAGCTATAACAGCTTCAACTTTTTGGGGAAGGCTGTCCACAAGGTCTAGGAGTGTGTCTATGGGAATGTTTGACCATTCAAATTTTAGGTCTGACTCGCAGTCTCTACGGAGGACTAAAATATAAAGAGTTGAGGCTGTAATTGGTGCCAAAGGTGCTTCAACAAAGTATTGAGTAAAGGGTTTGAATACTTATGTACATAGGATTTTTTCATTTTTTATTTTTAATAAATTTGCAAAGATTTCAAACAAACGTCTTTCACGTCGTCATTATGGGGTATCGTTTGTAGAATTTTGAGGAGAATAATGAATTTAATCCATTTTGGCATAAGGCTGTAACATCACAAAAATTGCAGCGCTGTGAATACTTTCCGGATGCACTGTATTCCAAAAAAGCCTCTGACCAAATCCACCATGTGGTCCAAGTACCTAGCCTTAATGTTATTTAATAAATAATGAAATCTCATTTTGTCCTGGTGAAAAGATGCGTTAGTCACCATAAAATTTAACTTAAGCAGTTCTGCAAAGAGTGGGCAAATATTCGCAAAGTCTAGATGTGCAAAGTTAGTAGAGACATATCCCAACAGACCGAAGTCTATAAATAAAGCAAAAGGTGGTTCAACAAAATACTGACACAAGGGGGCGATCATTTTTCCAACTTGGTGATTCAGTTTTTTCTTTTTTCTGACATGTTGGTATTATATATTTCACTTGGATATTATAAGTTGCACTGAGTAAATACAGTGCCTTGAAAAAGTATTCATACCCCTTGATGTTTTCCAAATTTTTTCATGTTACAACCAAAAACGTAAATGTATTTTATTGGGATTTTATGTGATAGACCAACACAAAAAGTGGAAAGGAAAGAATCAATGATTTTAAACATTTTTACAAATAAATATCTGAAAAGTGTGGCGTGCATTTGTATTCAGCCCCCTGTTCTCTGATACCCCTAACTAAAATCTAGTGGAACCAATTGCTTTCAGAAGTCACCTAATTAGTAAATAGAGTCCACCTGTGTGTAATTTAATCTCAGTATAAATACAGCTGTTCTGTAAAGCCCTCAGAGGTTAGAGAACCTTAGTGAACAAACAGCATCATGAAGGCCAAGGAACACACCAGAAAGGTCATGGATACAGTTATGGAGAGGTTTAAAGCAGGGTTAGGTTATAAAAAAAACATCCCAAGCTTTGAACAGCTCACGGAGCATTGTTCAATCCATCATCCGAAAATGGAAAGAGTATGGCACAACTGCACAACAAACCTACCAAGACATGGCTGTCCACCTAAACTGACAGGCTGGGCAAGGAGAGCATTAATCAGAGAAGCAGCCAAGAGGCCCATGGTAACTCTGGGGGAGCTGCAGAGATCAACAGCTCAGGTGGGAGAATCTGTCCACAGGACAACTATTAGTCGTGCCCTTCACAAATCTGGCCTTTATGGAAGAGTGGCAAACAGAAAGCCATTGTTGAAAGAAAGCCATAAGAAGTCCCGTTTGCAGTTTGCGAGAAGCCATGTGGGGGACACAGCAAACATGTGGAAGAAGGTGCTTTGGTCAGAGGAGACCAAAATTTAACTTTTTGGCCTAAAAGCAGAACGCTATGTTTGGCGAAAAACTAATACTGCACATCACCTTGAACACACCATCCCCACTGTGAAACATGGTGGTGGCAGCATCATGTTTTGGTGATACTTTTCTTCAGCAGGGACAGGATAGATGGTCAGAGTTAAGGGGAAAACGGATGGAGCAAAATACAGTGCAATCTTCGAAGAAAACCTGTTAGAGTCTACAAAAGACTTGAGACTGGGGCGGAGGTTCCGCTTCTAGCAGGACAACAACCCTAAATATACAGCCAGAGCTTCAATGGGGTGGTTTATGTTAAAGCATATTCATGGGCTAGAATGGCCCAGTCGAAGTCCAGACCTAAATCCAATTTAAAATCTGTGGCAAGACTTGAAAATTGCTATTCAAAGACACTCTCCATCCAATCTGACAGAGCTTGAGCTATTTTGCAAAGAATGGGCAAAAATGTCACTCTCTAGATGTGCAAAGCAGGTAGAGAAATACCCGAAAAGACTTGCAGCTGGAATTGCAGCAAAAGGTGCTTCTACAAAGTATTGACTCAGGGGAGCTGAATACAAATGCACGCCACACTTTTCACATATATATGTGTAAAAAAAATTGAAAAAAAGAAAACCATTTATCATTTTCCTTCCACAATTATGTGTCACTTTATGTTGGTCGGTCTATCACATAAAATCCCAATAAAATACAATTATGCTTTTGTTTGTAACATGACAAAATTTGGAAAATTTCAAGGAGTATGAATACTTTTTCAAGGCACTGTACGGCTGGATAAACCAAAACTGTCTGTCTTCCTTTCAGGCTGTAAAGCAAGAAAATGTGATTGTGTTAAAGGGGGGTGATACTTTTCTATACCCACTGTGTGTGTGTGTGTGTGTGTGTGTGTGTGTGTGTGTGTGTGTGTGTGTGTGTGTGTGTGTGTGTGTGTGTATGTATGTATGTGTATAATAATAATATATATATATATATATATATATATATATATATATATATATATATATACACACGGTATATTAGTATATCTTCTGTCATACCTTTTATTTTGGTAAATACAATTGTTTTCTTTATAAGATTAATTCGGTAATGTTATCTATCTATAACTGGTTATTCTGCAACGTAAAATAGATGTGATTCTTAATATAATGTGACCTTTTGAGTTACTTCTTCTACGTATTATCTTCTTTAATAAAAGCTCCATAAACTATTGTAACAAATGATCCGCGTGGTATATACATTTTACAGCATTGTTTGAACTTTTAGAAAGGCAGTAAATTGTTTTGTTTTTGACTGTAAAAGAATGTTTTAATTAAGTGCATTCCAGGAAAGCTGCCCATTAAATGCTAAGGTGATGTTACAGTCCTTGAAAGCAGTTTTACATTATCCCCTAATCAGAGAATACCAAGGAAAAAAATTCCATAAAATATCCACAAGAGGGCACTCCCATCACTATGAAAAGTATGTAGAGACGTCTGAATCACATAAACATTTGCAAATGAATCTGTTTTTTAAAAGTATTGCTTGAAGTCAAATAAAGCTATGCACTCAAATATTGTAGAGTTTTTTTTAAGGAAAGTGTCACAAAAACGTGTATGTCTACATATTTTTTTTACTATTTTGAATACAGTAAGGAAGGTGTAGACCCATTGTAAACGTTTTTACTGCTGTCCGTGTTCCCACTGAGGGGATTCACCACTCATTGTCATGGAGACTTAAAGTGAAAGGCCATCCAAAATTGTCCCCAAATCAGGAAATTTTCCAATGGATACAACTCTCTAAAGCCTGGTACACACGATGAGATATCGGATGAATGATCATCCGTTTTTTTTTTTGCATGCTGGTCTCGTATCGAAAATTAAGTTACGGAAATTCTAGTAGAATAGCAACTTTGGAAGTAAAAGTAAAAAAATTCTCTTCCACTTTGCATAGAGTTTAAGGGCCCCTAAAACATAGTGAACTGACATAATTGTATACTGCCAGAGCAGGCATCTCCAGGTGCCTCCATGTTACACTGGTACTGCTGTAAAATGCTTGGGTACCCCAGAAATGTGTTATGGAAACAACGTTTGCAGATAATGACTTTGCACTGCTCCCTCTTGTGTTTATTATCTGGTAGCAGGTCCACTCAATACAGTAATGAGCCAATATACAAAAGGGCAGAGAAGCTGTCCACTGTTTATTTAATAGATCAGCCCAGGTTTTTGGAGTACCTGGATGATCTGCAGTAGAGTCAAAGCAAAATGGCACATAGATATGTAGCCATAAGCTTTAGCTAGGAGGATATGGGCAGCAGGAATACCAGAAAGTAAGACCTTACCACAGATCTGTAGAATAGGGCGCCACTTATATCTTTAAAATTCAGTTTTTGATTTGTTCTTGCACTAACTATGGAGTTAAAATAAAGTACTGGTATATTTACATATCTTAATTGCAGCATGGTGGAAAAGACCCTATTAATCTTGTATTTCTGTTACATCCATTATAACAGGCAGGTCTAAAAGGCTCTCATTGTATCTTTAAGGCTGGTTCACACATGTCAGGTTGCGGTTTGCGGTCTGGAGCGGTTTTGTTCACCAGTTCAGGTGCGATTCGAGGACCCAAAAATCGCAGGATCCTTTGTAGAAATGGACCGCAGCCCTCCCCGGACATGTGTGAACCGGCTCCATTGAAAGCCGGTCGGATTCACACGTTATGCGAATCGGATGTAGTTAAAAATGCATCTTATTCGTATATATGTGAACCTAGCTTTAATGCTTTCATTAGAGATGTGAAAGGCAAAAAAAGACAACACAGACATTACTGCAGAACTCCAATAGTAGACTATTTTCTATTTTCTGTTTCGAAGATGTTTGCGGTCTAATCATGAATAGTTCATCACCTACTGTCTACATTTTATAATTATAATATGCAGACAAAAGCATTATCTACATAAAAAAAAACTCATCGCACAAAAAAGCAGAGAGAAGCAAAAAATGTTGAAATTTGCTATTATCTGCTTCATCTTCTCAACAAGCGGTTCTAAATGAAGGCAACAATACAAGCGAGCATTGTGAATAACCATTTCTTAATTAGAGCACTCAAACTACAAAAAAAAAACATATAAAAATAGTTCAAGAGAGTTAAGCAGTAAAAGGCCATAAACTATACCTTAAAGGAAAAGCATGGTCTAATTTTACAGATCGCAATAATCACCAGCTGCACTGCCCTGCCTGGCTAGAGCAGCCTTTTTCAACCAGAGTGCTACCGAAACCAGGAGGGTGCCATCTGGGTTCTTCAGGGGTGCCTTGGCAAAATACCAAAAATTTGCCCCAAATTGCCCAGATATTGTCAACAAGCCAGCTGGAAGATCAAGCCTGTCTTTTTGTTACACAAAGCCACGGGTTTTTA
Source organism: Lithobates sylvaticus (assembly GCA_028564925.1). NCBI lineage: Eukaryota > Metazoa > Chordata > Amphibia > Anura > Ranidae > Lithobates > Lithobates sylvaticus. Next base: position 374,793,056 of record CM053030.1, on the reverse strand, counting down.
TTGTGCGCCTTTTACAACTTTGTGCACAATGTGGGCCAGCCACAAGTATCCTAATACCTGATGCCATCACAGCATTTGTCCTGCCCATCTCTTCTCAGCGCTGGGGTGCTGTTAGCTGAGTAAGGAAACATTGGAATACTAGTCAGTACCAGTGTGCAAAGGTGTTTTTGCTTTGTCAAAATAAATTGCTTCTAATGTTGGGTGTCCTATATGTGTTGCATTATGTAAAACGGTTAGTTTTTTTTTTACATTTTAGAATGGGGTGCCTCGAGATTGTGCAGAATTTAAAAATGCCCCAAAATGCCCAAACACTGTCACCAAGCCAGCTGGTGGATCAAGCCTGCCTTTTTGTTATACAAGGCCAGTGGTTATTATTGTGCAGCATTACAACCTTGGGTGCAATGTGGGCCAGACACTGGTATCCAAATAACCAATGCCATCACAGCATTTGTGCCTTGGCTGAAAAAAAAGACTGAGAAACACTGCGCTAGAGGATATTTTTTTTTTTACTTTACAGATCATTGTAAATATTCTCGGTTTATTAGCAACCCTCAAGCAGCAACTTTTTTTCAAGTCTAAAGTTTGATTTACACTGTATTGTGTTTCAAAAACTGACTTCCAGTTACTAGATAATACTGGCATTCTGCAACAAAAATAGCAAATGTCATTTTCTTTACTAGTTCTCCCAATAACAGCAGCTAATTAGGTCTGTGGTGCAATGTAAGTGTCATAGTATGAGAACATTACGCATTCATCAAAATCATTCCTCTGGCAAACAGGCCAAGTTTCAGGATGCAATTCACAGTGTCAGTGCTGCGTGATCCCGGAAACTAGCAAAAGTATAAAAGGATTATATAGATTAAAAAGGCTATAGTACCTTATCTACAGGCAAAGCTTTATCACAGCTTCTCCACATTTTTACATTTCTGTTTCACTAAATTATATTTTGAGAGATTTTAAGCTTTTGGGAGCAAGTTCTCTGTATTTGTATATTGTCACACTTTACAATATTTGCCGCAGACTCTTACTATTCTCTTATGACGCACTTCTTGTGGATCAGAACTAGTAAAAAATCTAGGAAGTTGCCAATGAAAATTATATCAACACAGAAGAAAAATAAAAACCTAAAAAAATTATATTACTTAAAATTCAGACTCTGGTGGCGGTAAAAATATCAGGTTAAAGAGTATGTGTAGCCATAGTCACAGAGAGTAAGACCCCTTTCACACTGGGGCATTTTTAAGGCGCTTTTGGGCTAAAAATATTATAATTATTCAGGATTTATATAGCGCCAACAGTTTACGCAGCGCTTTACAACATGGGGGCAAGACAGTACAGTTACAATACAGGAGGAATCAGAGGGCCCTGCTCTTTAGAGCTTACAATCTAGAAGGGAGGGTCAAGTGGAACAAAAGGTAATACGGTAGCTGTGGAGGATGAGGTGATGGAGAAAATAAAAATACAGTTGGTGTGGGTAGGGTAGGCTTCTCTGAAGAGAAGTGTTTTCAGGGATCATCTAAAAGCTAATAGAGTAGAAGATAATCGGACAAATTAGGGTAAGGCGTTCCATAGGATTGGAGAAGTCCTAGAGGCTAGCATTGGAGGAGGGGTCGAGGGAGCTAGAGAACAGAATGTCTTGAGAGGAACGAAGAGAAGGAATAGGTTGGTATTTAGAGACTAGGCTAGGGATATAGCTGGGGGTTAATTTGTGGATGGCTTTGTAAGAAGTTGTTAGTATTTTGAATTGAATTTGTTGGGTGAGTAGAAGCCAGGGGAGAGGAGTAGCAGACGCAGAGTGATTGGTAAGGTGGATTAGTTTGGCAGCAGCATTCATGATGGACTGAAGGGGGGATAACCTATGTAGAGGCAAGCCAATGAGAAGGGAGTTACAGTAGTCGAGGCGAGAGATGACCAAGGAGTGAATTAAGAGCTTTGTTGTGTCATTGGTTAGAAAGGGGCGTATTTTGGAGATGTTGCGGAGGTTGAGGAGGCAAGATTTGGACAGTGATTACATGTGGGGCTTAAAGGAGAGTTCAGAGGCCAGGACCACAACTAGCACAGGGCGGAAAGAGGTTTCCTGTCAAAGAGGAGGGACTTGGAGTGCCAGCACGGGACCACAGAAGAAGAGCGTTGGGGCTCGGTAAGTATAACATGTTTATTTTACTTTGTTTTAAAAACGAAGGTTTAATAACACTTTAACTGAACAAACTGAAGATAAAAGCTGATTAGTTCCTATACACAGCTACTCCAGATTCTGTCTTCTCCAGTTTTAATAAATTCCCTTTAATGTAAATAGAATACTTTTGACCAAATACTGCACATCCTCTTGCAGTGAACATATACACCCCTTATATCTTGAATTGCCTATAGCTAATTTTCTGGGCACTCAAAGGACTTTACCTTTCTCTACTTTGATAAAGGTTTAGAAACACTGGTATGAATAAAAAAAATTTCTGCTACCATACTGAAGTACTTTCAGTGCCCAGAATCTCTGCTATTAAAACCTCATCCCCTCTGACCACAGTCGCCCTGCGATGAGTGTGGTTACCACCCCGCTTCTGTTTAAAAAAAAAAAAAAAAAGCTTATATACATGGCAGTACATTGTATACATTCTCTGGTATTGAACATACATACTGTACCTGGAATCCTAATAATTAATTTCTCCTATTTAGAACATACACGCCTTGCATCTTATATTCGCTGTATACATAGTGGTACATTATGCAGGCTGTCCTGTACAAAGTATACACCCCCTATATGGGTGTCATGGTTAGGCTCTTTCTGGTATACTACAGGCAGTTCCTAAGTTACAAACATCTGACTTACATACGACGAGGAAATCTACACCTAGGAAGAGAAATTCACTCCCGTAATGCCCCGTACACACGGTCGGATTTTCCTATCGGACCATGTTGTCGGAAATTCCGACCGTGTGTGGGCTCCATCGGACTTTTTCCATCGGAATTTCCGACGGAAAAAGTTTGAGATCCTGCTCTCAAATTTTCCGACAACAAAGTCCTATCGGACTTTTTCCAATCGTGTGTAGCGAATTCCAACGGACAAAGTGCCACGCATGCTCATATCACATTACAAGACCAAAGCTATTGGCTACTAGCCTCTACGTAGTCCCATCGTACGCAACGAATGTCACCATGTTCAGGATGATCGGATTTTCCGAAACTTTGGCCGATCATGTGTATGCAACACCAGTGTCGGACAAAATCCGTCAGAAAAAATCAGATGGATTTTGTGGTCGGAATTTCCGACCGTGTGTACGGGGCATTAGAGTTATCATGGGAAAAAGGTGTCTCCAATGAAGTTTTATCACCAATCCTTGTTTCCACAACAACCCAAAATCTTTAAAATCCAATTGTCACAGGGACAGAAAGTGAGATGAAATCTTCTGAGTGGGCACAGACAGCAAAACAAATGTTACAGGGGTGTTCACCCTTCCCTATGCTATCCAAAAAACTTTTGGCTGGAGTTACACATAAAAAATGTACCTATTTTAACTTACATACAAATTCAACTTAAAGTGTTGCTAAACCCACAACAGTACACTAAGTCTGTATATGCAGAAAAGCATGCTTGCTATACTCACTGTGGAACCTAAGGGGTTAATCCTCTGCATTGTGTAAAAAGGCTGTTTTATCCTGTCTTCTCTGATACTCCTTCCACTGTCGCCCCCAAACCATCTCCTGATAGTACAGAGGCTAGGTGCAGAGGACAAGCTGCACATGCTCAGTTTTGTGTGTATTGCTAGAGAGTCAGGGGTCCTGCAGCCTTATAGTACAGTCAGAGCAGAATGAAATCTCCTCCTACAAGCTTTAACCAGTCACTGATATGCCCCATACACACAGTCGGAAATTCCGACCACAAAATCCATCAGATTTTTTCTGACGGATTTTGTCCAACACTGGTGTTGCATACACACGGTTGGACAAAGTTGTCGGAAAATCCGATCATCCTGAACGTGGTGACGTTCGTTGCGTACGATGAGACTACGTAGAGGCTAGTAGCCAATAGCTTTGGTCTTGTAATGTGATCTGAGCATGCGTGGCACTTTGTCCGTCGGAATTCGCTACACACGATCGGAAAAAGTCCGATAGGACTTTGTTGTCGGAAAATTTGAGAGCAGGAGATAAAACTTTGTCCGTCGGAAAAAGTCCGATGGAGCCTACACATGGTCGGAATTTCCGACAACATTGTCCGATAGGACATTTTCCGTCGGAAAATCCGACCGTGTGTATGGGGCAATAGAAGTCACAAGACTGCTCTAATGGCTGATGAAAAACAATATTTAGCACTGTAAATTTACTAAAATAATTGCATTTCCATGTTCTATGTACTGTGGGAGACCAGATATAGTGAATGCAGGGTCCTGGGTTTATTAACACTTTAAGAACAAACCTACAGAACCAATCTTGTTTGTAACCCGGGGACTGCCTGTATATTGCCACGTTCAAGAGTAATCGTAACACATGTATACACATAGAACAAAGTATAATTTCTCAAATTGGAACTGTATCCAAGATATTGTGTTAAGCTTATTTTGAATGCCGTTTCCCCTCACAGTTAAATGTACGTGTTGCTCAGGCATTGTACTATATTGTACAGGGGCTAATGTCCTAGCAATGGTATAGGTGTGTGGCAAAGACTCAAGGTAGGGATACCAATTTGGGTCAGGTTGGCTATAGTTTTATAAGCTGCAGGTTTTTATATTAATGATTTTTTTGATTTAAATGAAAAAATAAAACTAAAACAAAAATTACCAAAGCTAATTTGTTTCTTTCACATTCACAACACAACATATTTTTGCTAGTAACTATAACAATAATTAGAGGATGCATGGTAAATCAACATCACTGTGTTATAACTGTCATTTTCACTACCAATCCACAGTAAAACGCCTTTTTGAGGTAAACAAGATGATTTATCACAATGGGACGGTAGAGGATTGGCCATCTCTGGCTCCATTGCACAGCTAGTTTTGCGGTCCCATGCACCTGGAACTGGGGGCGGTGAAGGATCTGAATGGGGGACTTAGGTGATTATATCTGACTTTCCACAGTAAGGGGGGATATCCTATTATGATGGGTTAGAGCAGTGGTTCTCAACCTGGGGGTCGAATGACGATTTGCAAGGGGTCACAGAATCCTGGGCTGTTCCTGAAGCCCGAACCGCTCTTCCAGCCTTTTCGCGACCGCCCAGCAGGGCTGTTCCTGGAGCATGTGGCCGCCCACTCAGCCTCTTTGCAGCCACTCACTCAGTTCATGCCATGGCAGAGATTAGAGGTCACCTTATTGGTGAGGAATGTGAAGTGCGGGGGGCTGGAGGAGACCCTATCTCCTGATTTTGGCATAGGTGTCACTGCTGCGAGACACCACAAAGCCAGAGACACAGTGAGTAACACTACCTGTGATTAGAGTTGCCACTAAAAGTCCCCACTACAGTTCTCAGATCAGCAGATGACCGTGATCAAGAGTACCTAAGCTGGCTGATCAGAACTCCCACCAGCACTGTCCCTGATCCCACCCCCTCCCCCCCCCACCAGCACTTCCACTCATCCCATTCCCCACCAGCACTGCCACTCATGCCACCCGTATCAGCACTACCGCTGATCCCACCCCCCACCAGCACCACCGCTCATCCCACCCCCCACCAGCACTGCCACTCATCCCAACTCCCCACCAGCACTGCCACTCATCCCACCCCCCACCAGCACTGCCACTCATCCCACCCCCCCCCACCAGCAATGCCACTCATCCCACCCCCCACCAGCAATGCCACTCATCCCACCCCCCACCAGCAATGCCACTCATCCCACCCCGTACCAGCACTGCCGCTGATCCCACCCCCCACCAGAACTGCCACTCGTCCCACCCCCCACCAGCACTGCCACTCGTCCCACCCCCCACCAGCACTGCCACTCATCCCAACTCCCCGCCAGCAGTGCCACTCATCCTATCTCCCCCCCCCCCCCCCCAAGAGAAGAATACAAAAAAAAAATTGAGAAAAATAGAGAATACATGGAAGGGAGAGGAAAAAAAGGAGGGGGAGGAACAAACAAAAGGGGAAAGAAAGAATAAGATAAAGAGCATGAAAGATGGCGAGAGAGAGCGAGGGTTGGGGAAAAAAACAAGAAATTGGGATAGAGAGAGATAAAAGTGAAAGAAAGGAGAAACAGAAAGAGTGGTACATCCTAAAATGTACCATAAGGGGTTTTTTAATACTGTATGAGTAGAAGGGAGTGCAAATTACTTGTCTTGCCTTGGGTGCTGACAACCCACTTTACAAGATAATTTTACTGTTTGGGGTCCCCCACAACTTGGGAAATTTTATCAAGGGCTCACGGCACTAGCAGATTGAGAACCACTGGGTTAGAGGTTACTGGGAAGGAAAGGGTGGGGAAAATGGTCTGGAGTGGGGCTTTAAAGTGAAACTGAAATCAAAAACCGAGATTTACTGTGCTAAAGGGGAACATCAAAAATGTTATCTGTGCCTAAACAGTACTGTGAAAATGTGCCTTTTCTCTGGAATTTCTCATGAAAAATAACAGTGTACCTGTATGCGAGGGTGCCTAGGCACTTCTATGCCTACAGTCTCATAGCTGTATATCTGCGGTGTGAAAACGAAGGCACTCCCTCTGACTGCTAGTCTCAGGAGATGTTGAGCGAGATTTGGTGATCTCACTACTGTGCTGCTCACTGTCCTTCTGGCTTTAGGCTCTGACATGAGGAAGCAAAGCCCTGCATCTACCAAGATAGTCACATTCACACAGTGGCAAAGTACAGAACAAGTCAAGGTAAGTCATAGGGGGGAAGATCAGCTTCAGGAAGAACACAGGCAATTCTGGTGACTAGTATGTTGCTTTCTGCCTGCCTTTATTGGGCATAATTTCCACAATACAGTTCCTCTTTAACTAATGCTTAATACCGGTTGTAATTGTTCTTATATAATACATTTGGCATTGGCAATGCGGCTCAGATGCCACTGGCTACATAGACAACAACCCTTTCATGTGTATTGTAAAATAATGAACCACTTCCAGAAAACAAGAAAACATTGGCTAACAGTGAAAGTGCTACATATTTCCACTTTGTTTGTAAAATATGCAAAATTACTCAAAGCTGTCTCTTTCATGAACACAAAGCAGCAGCAGCAGCAGCAGCACAAAGAACTATTACACTCGTGTAAGATTGGCCAAGAGAAGAGGACTCCTCATAGTCATTATTAACAACCACAGGTCATAATTACACATTTGAAAAGGAAGGGAAGTTTGGAAGCAGCAGATGCACTTACCAAGAGTATGTTGCTTAAACTCATTAGCTGAGAAATAGCTGCATTGAAAATGAAGTCCTCAGTGAAGTAGCTGGTTACCTTAGCGACACAAACAAAAAAAATTGTTTTAAAATTAATAGAAGTTAACAGTAATGGACTAATTCCTCAACAGAAGTTTTTTTCTTTCTTTCTGTATGCTTTTCAGGCTGTGCAAATCGTTCTTTGGTCAAAGTGCAAAAGTAATGTGCAGTAACCTCAGTTTGCAAATAAATGTTAGGCCGCCATATTAACATTGGATTTCATCCGGTTCCTGAAAAGGCTAAAAATTCAAGCTAGGCATTGTTCTGTTGGCACCTGTAAATATTACTTTCACAGTTCTACAGTAAAAAAATTAAACCCTTACAGTAGTGATTATATGCTTTTTTTGTACTATAAAGGGCTAATTTTAGTTATTTTTTAACCCCATTATGTTACTAAACGTCTTAGACCTGGTTCACATCTGTGTTTTATGGTGCTTTTTGCAGAAACGTACTACAGTTCATTACATTGTTTCCTATGGGACACGTTCACATCTATGCTTTTTTCAGCTGCTGCGTATTTGGAAAAGGTCAGGGACTTATTTTTTTTAAACGCAAAACTTTTTTTTGGTTCAATATACTTCAATGGAGAAGCTGCAGAAAAGCGTGTAATGCGTTTTTGCAGCAATTTGTGTTTTTTATTCTGCCCAACAACAAATTGGCCAAAAAACAGTATGTATTTTCTAATAGTGTATACAGTATATCTCCTCTAATAGTATATACCGTATATCTCCTCAAATAGTGTATACAGTATATCTCTTCTGTCTGGTATTCTCAGAGTGGATTTGATATTTGCTCCCTAACCATATAGTTGGTTGTTTATATTTACCACTGCATAGAGATATTTAAGAATAAATTGCCCTTTTTTTAAACTTTACATATTAACTAAATTATACACCATACTGTTTTTTTAAGGTTATTAGCCGATTAATCGAAACAATAATCGGCCAACTAATCGATTATGGAAGTAATCGTTAGTTGCAGCCCTAATTAATACAATAAAAATAAATGGAAAAACAGCCATGCAAAAGGTAAAAGTCACATCAGACAATACAATGATAACTCAAAATAAAAAATACATATTAGATTCTATATCATGGAAACAGTACTTAGTAATAGAACAGAATTCTATGGCCAACACAGATAGCCTTCATCTCAAATACTTTTATACTTGAAGCCCATTATACAGTATAGGAATGTGTGCGTCAGCCAACCACTTTCTATGAGAAGGAAAAAACACACTATTGGGCAAACATGCAAATGGTTATATTAACAGTTTCTAAATACTTTGGTCAACCCCTGCCTATGTGTGTATAGAAGCAATGCTGGGTTAGGTATATTTTAATAATAAACCTACAAGCAGTAATTTTCCAGCTGCCACATGACATTATGCTGTGTCACACAATGTATTCTGCAGTCCCCAGGAGTTTCCTGATTTGTTATTAAGGTTGCTTGTTTGCAATCAGCATGTAGCGGAATCTTACAATTTCACACTCTAACCGAAATCTGGGGAAGTAAAAGGAAGAGACCTCACATTTTAAACATGCCAATTTAAAGATTAGGTTTAACAAAACTTTTATGCCAGTTTGGGATAGGGTTCAGCAACTAGCTTTTTACTAATTCTCAGTGATCCCAAAGACCACTAAAGATTGCAGATCCACCCCTGGCATTGCTAGAAGTTATTAAGCTGAACTCCAAAGCCTTACAATGGAGCCATGGTTTAAATGTCAATTCTCTGTCATCAATCCAGCTGGGGACCACAAACGGTGCTGCTGTGGCATTGGAGGCTAGAAGCCAACAAGTCTTCTATAAGGTAATGAAACTTTCAATCATTTAATGAACCTGGGGACAATATTGTTTAATTAATTACTTGACTGCCATTGAAGACAACAATGCATAACAGATTCAGAGTCCTTGTTTGAGCAAAAATAAATAAAACCTGATCACTAGAGGGAAACAGTTCTACTTCTTCTCCCACACTTTTCTAGACTGTCACAAACTAGCAAAAAATGATGCCTATGTCAAAACAATAAAGAACAGAATCATGAATCTCCTATGTAAAAAGCACAAATATGGATAAAGCTTTTACACTGAAGGAAAACTGAAAAAAATAAGGACAGAAATAACTTGGGGAAGAGAAGGAAAAAAAAAAAAAAAAAAAGAGGGGGCGTGAAAGGTTAGAGACAAAAGGGGAAGGTGTCAAAAGAAATAACATTTCTTTGAGAACAGTAAGAATATCAAGATCAGGCAAGGTACAGGAGACAGGGCTGACAATACGATACTTGGCTGACTATAGCCCTTAAATTACACACTTTTAAGAGATGTTTAACATCATTTTTATGAAGCAACAGGATATAGGAAATAGGCTTTTAGGGGATCAATATTTCTTCAGATCAATTATTCAAGGCAGATTTTATACAAAACAAAGGAGGAGGATACCACATCATAGATTGACAAATGCCGATCTATAATATGTCATGCTGCACTATCCACTACCACTATTACAGTATCTCACAAAAGTGAGTACACCCCGTGCATTTTTGTAAATATTTTATTATACCTGAAGAAATTATACTTTGCTACAATGTAAAGTAGTGAGTGTACAGCTTGTATAACAGTGTAAATTTGCTGTCCCCTCAAAATAACTCAACACACAGCCATTAATGTCTAAACCGCTGGCAACAAAAGAGTACACCCCTAAGTGAAAATGTCCAAATTGGGCGCAAAGTGATAATATTTTGTGTGGCCACCATTATTGTCCAGCACTGTCTTAACCCTCTTGGGCATGGAGTTCACCAGAGCTTCACAGGTTGCCACTGGAGTCCTCTTCCACTCCTCCATGATGACATCATGGAGCTGGTGGATGTTAGAGACTTTGCGCTCTTCCTTCTTCCATTTAAAAAAGCCCCACAGATGCTCAATAGGGTTTAGGTCTGGAGACATGCTTGGCCAGTTCATCACCTTTACCCTCAGCTTCTTTAGCAAGGCAGTGGTCATCTTGGAGGCATGTTTGGGGTTGTTATGTTGGAATACTGCCCTGCGGCCCATGCTCCGAGGGGAGGGGATCATGCTCTGCTTCAGTACGTCACAGTATATGTTGGAATTCATGGTTCCCTCAATGAACTGTAGCTCCCCAGTGCTGGCAGCACTCATGCAGCCCCAGACCATGACACTACCACCACCACGCTTGACTGTAAGCAAGGCACAATTGTCTTTGTACTCCTCACCTGGTTGCCACCACACACGCTTGACACCATCTGAACCAAATAAGTTTATCTTGGTCTCATCAGACCAGAGAACATGGTTACAGTAATCCATATCCTTAGTCTTCAGCAAACAGTTTGCAGGCTTTCTTGTGCATTATCTTTAGAAGTGACTTCCTTCTGGGATGACAGCCATGCAGACCAATTTGATGCAGTGTGCGGCGTATGGTCTGAGCACTGACAAGCTGACCCCCACCCCTTCAACCTCTGCAGAAATGCTGGCAGTACTCATACGTCTATTTCCCAAATACACAGCTGGATATGACGCTGAGAACGTGCGCTCAACCTCTTTGGTCGACCATGCCGAGACATGTTCTGAGTGAAACCTGTCCCGTTAAATCGCTGTATGGTCTTGGCCACCGTGTTGCAGCTCAGTTTCTTAGAAATTTTCTTATAGCCTGGCCATCTTTATGTAGAGCAACAATTCTTTTTTTCAGATCCTCAGAGTTTTTTTGCCATGAGGTACCATGTTGAACTTCCAGTGACCAGTATGAGAGAGTGAGAGCGATAACACCAAATTTAACACACCTGCTCCTCATTCACACCTGAGACCTTGTAACACTAATGAGTCACATGACATCGGGGAGGGAAAATGGCTAATTGGGCCCAATTTGGACATTTTCACTTAGGGGTGTACTCACTTTTGTTGCCAGAGGTCTAGACATTAATGGCTGTGTGTTGAGTTATTTTTGAGGGGACAGCAAATTTACACTGTTATTCAAGCTGTACAGTCACTACTTACAAAATGTAATTTCTTCAGTGTTGTCATATGAAAAGATATAATACAATATTTACAAAAATGTGAGGGGTGTACTCAATTTTGTGAGATACTGTATGTGCAGCCTGTTCTTTTGCTTGCTATTGGCTGTAACAGCTAAGCAACCAGGGATAGTTTGCATCCAAAGTCTCTTACGCACGGGTGCTTCAATAAAAATATTTTCACTGCTCTTTTTCACTATCTTAATTACTAAGACAAATTACAATGGAAATGGTGCATATCAGCATGTTTTTTCCATAAGAACCTAACTTTCTAGAAGGGTTCACGCCAAATATAGATATGACATCAGGCTAATTGGAAAGGAGGGGTTCTGTCTTGTACTGTACTCCAAGGTAATGAATTTACAGGTAATCCAAAATTCCTGTCCTAATCGTACAGTAAAGGACTTGTACTTTCATGGGACATATCCAAGCAATACACATCCTGATGAAGTAACAATAATGAAAATAACTGCAGAGTCTGGAATCCTGTGACATCATCACATACCTAGAAACTGCACACGCATACCTGGAAGGAAGAAGTGGTGTGGATATGGTATAATTTAATGCGAGAGTGGTTTTATTATGGAATTGTGTTTATCCTGTAATAAAGATGTATTGTGTATTGATTGCATGGCACCTTGAGGTTGAATTGGAAATTGGATGGTGGTATACACTGACATATATGGGGAATGATTTGAGGATTAACATGGGCCAGTTCCTTATTCAAGGTGAGCAGATTATCACAAGCGGATTCTTGGGAGAGGACCACTATCTGAACGCTGTGATCACCATCTGATCTTTTGGAACTTTGTGTGTATGGAGACATTGGTTGGATCACATTCCTTGCAGACATTTTTGAATGTTGTTTTCACTTTATTTGTTCACTTAAGCACTTTAGAATGGTTTTGTATGGGCCCAATCCCCATTGAGCTATAAGAGGTTTAAAATTATCATGAAATCCCATACACATCTTCTACAATTAAATAAAAAAACTTCCCTTATCTGTATAAAATAATCTCTATACTTAAAGCCTCTGTGAATACATATATACTATGTACTGTACACAACTGTGACATTATAATCTGCAAGATTTAACACACTTTAGCAGCGTCAGAGGTGGCCCTGCCCTGTTCTACTGGCCCATCACTATAATGACTGATCTGAATGACCAGTAGAAGGGTGAAATCTGTACCTAGATACTAGCAGGAGCCTTGCAGAGAAGTACACCATGGGTATTATATGACCTGGGGCACACCTGAAAAGGGATCAAGGTACCTCTTGGCGCTTGCACTGTATTCATATGTTCAATTTACTAATGCAATTTAAAGAGGTGTGACAAGGACTAAAGTGAAAGCCATTTTGGTCCATAGCGAACTGGTTACCTCAGAAACTATACAGTTCTTGTTTTGCCAAATTTTCTGGGCCTCTGCAATATCATTCTTATTAAGAAGCTTGGGATCAGGAACAACTGAAAGCTTTCGGGCTTCAATAAACTTGCTGGTTATAGCCCACACTCGAGCCTGCCATCTCTGTACCCCAGGTAATGCATCGGCTGTATGAACAAGGAAAAAAAAAAGAAGGAAGAATTAAGTGCAAACAAACTGTATTATAATTGACTTTAAAACCTTAATTGGCACACCATTGTATAGTAAAGCTTGTTGCCCTTTCCCACTGTTCCTGGGAGTTAAAGGGACTGGAAACTATTTAGAAAAGTAACCTACACAACCTGCTGGAGAAAATTCTGTACTGCAACTCATATATATATAGATATACATACACACCATATTGCTGTACCCACTTGGTCATAGAGCTTTCTTTCGGTGGTATTAAATCACCACAGTTTTTTTTTATTATATAAATGAAAGTTAATAAAATAAAAATAAAATGTTTCCCTTAGTTTCTGCTATAAAACTTTGCACATAAATAATAATTCTTCATAAATTTAGGCCAAAATTTATTCTGCTATATTTCTTTGGTAAAAGAACAGAAACAAGTGAATATTATTTAGCCTGTGTGAAAGTTATAGAGTCTACAAACTATGGTATACATTTGAAATGCATCAACCATGATGTTTTGACTGCCTATCTCATTTCCTGAGGCCCCAGAATGACAGGACAGTACAAAACACAACATTTTGTAAAATGAAAACAGTAAATACAATATTTTTTACTCCACACAGTATAGGGATACCACACGTGAGACTTTCAGGTCTGGACTGATGATCTACCGGACATTGTATCTTGTTTACCACAAAAATCAACCAACACTTTATAAAAAAAACTGTGTACTGGTATGCTTTCCTTTGTATAAGTGGTAATGGAATACAGCTTAGTGTAGCTGTAGGAGATCCCGCATCAATAAACCAAGCAAGCCTAGCCTACTCGTACATAGCTGCCACCAGGAATGCCATGTTCACTGCCCAGAAAGTACAGGAGGCTGAATAAAAGAGTTCCTGTGCGTTCTGGGAGAAGAGTTGTCCACAGTGGATGGCTAAGATTGTTGTCTTGCAGAAACATAGTCAGTGAGATGTGCAGATGGATTAGTTCAGGCAGCAGGCAAATACTTGGTCAACAAACGGGCAAAGGATTGATCCAAGCAACAGGAAGAAACCTGGTCAATAAACAGACCAGGGTCAGTAGAGGTGGGAGGTAGAGGTAACACTACACTGGTGTAGCAGTGATCAGGAACACTATTGCTGGCTGCACTGGCTCTGGTGACACTGGCACTTGTGTGGTTAGCATTCAGGAACATTGTTGCTGGCTTACACTGGTTTGGTGACACTGAGAATGATGTGGCGGTGATCAGGAACACTTGTAGCTGGCTTACACTGCTCTGATGACACTGGGACTGGTGTGGCTAGTGATCAGGAACTCTGTTGTTGACTTACACTGGTCTGGTGGCGATCAAGAACATTGTTGTTGGCTGCACTGGTCTGCTGACACTGGGACTGATGTGGTGGCATCAGGAACACTATTGCTGGCCTACATTGGTCTGGTAAAACCGGAACATGTGTAGCACTGATCAGGAACACTGTTGCCGGATTACACTTGTCTGGTGACACTGTAACTGTGTGGTGGTGATCAGAAACAGTGTTACTGGCTTATACTTGTCTGGTGACACTGCGACTGGTGTGGCAGCGATCAGGAACACTGTTGCTGGCTGCACTGGCCAGATGGCATTGGGACTGATGCAGAGACGATCAGGAACACTCTTGGTGTCTGCAAAAATGTGGGTCACTGGCATGGTGGAAATCAGGAACACTGTTGCTGGCTGCTTGTGTGATAGCGATTATGAACACTCCTGTTGGGTTACACTGGTCTGGTGACACTGTGACTGGTGTTGTGGTGATCAGGAACACTGTTGATAGCTTTCACTAGTCTGGTGACATTGGGAATAGTGTGTGGGGATTAGGAACACTGCTGTCAGCTTACACTGGTCTTGTGACATTATACTGGTGTGGCAGTGATCAGGAACACTGTTGCTTGCTTACACTGATCTTTTGACGCTGTACTGGTCAGTCGGTGATCAGTAACACTTTGCATCTGTGCATGCTAGAGGGCATGCATTAGTGGGAGGACACTTTAAAATATCCTCAGGTGTGAGCCATCTGGCTGTTTATGTACAACAGCCAGACAGCAAGTGGTTAAATAGGAATTTAACTTTTTTTTTTTAAATCTAATTCATCAGCTACAACTGTAGCCGCTGACTTTCAAGAAATAGAAACTTACCAGCCTGTGGAGTCCAGCGCTGTCTTTCTAGGAACTGATCCTTTGCAGGGCTTCATCTCTCAGGCACTGTTATCTTGTGTATGGGAGCTGGCTGTGACTTCCTGAACTATCACAGCCGGCTCTCCACTGCACATGCGCGAGGCAGAGAAGCACCACTAAACTGGTTTTGGAGCCTCCTGGGATGCATGACAACTCAGGAGGTTGCAGGTGGGCAAAAAAACTAAATTTGTTGGAAAAGGGTGGGGTGGGGGGGAGAGGAGTATGAGTGGTGCTTTATTTTTAAGTGAAGGTCCACTTTAACCACTTGCTGACCGCCCCAATAGCAATTTAACTGCGCCGGATCACTTATATATACGTGATCCTGCACTTCTGCCTGCAGGGGTTGTCCCCCACGCCGCTGCTGGGCCGCTTCTGCTATGATTATTCACAGCAGAAGCAGATCTGCAGGTGTTGGGCACTTGATGTCTGCTGGCACCCGCCATCCACTGGGCAGAGACACAGAATGGAGCTCTGCCTATGTAAACGAGGCAGAGTTCTGTTCTGAAAGGGGGGAAGGGATGGATTGTGTGTTCCTGCAAAGCAGGGACTAAAATCCATTTCTTCCCCTAGAAAAAGCAGCACATACAGTACACAAATACACTGGCTAGGCACACAGTTAAGCCTTTGATCACCCTCGATGTGTAACCCCTTTATAGCCAGTGTAATTAGTACAGTGACAGTGCAAATTTTTTAGCACTGATCACTGTATAAGTGTCACTTGTTCCCACAAAGTTTCAGTTAGTGTCCGATTGCCTGCCGCAATATTGCAGTCCTGCTAAGTCGCTGATCGCTGCCATTACTAGTATAGAAAAATAAAGATTCCATAAATATATACCACAGTTTATAGACGCTATAGGTAGTGTAAACCAATCAATATACACTTATTTTAATTTTTTTTTGTTTACCAAAAACATGTAGCAGAATACATATTGGCCTACATTTATGAAGAACTTTTATTTTAAAAATGTTTTTATTGGATATGTTTTATAACAGAAAGTAAAAAATATTGTTTTTTTTTTTCAAAATTGTCTTTTTTTGTTTATACCACAACAAAATAAAAAGAACCACAGTGGTGATCAAATACCTCCAAAAGAATGCTGTATTTGTGGGGGAAAAAATTACAAATTTTGTTTGCGCAATTGTCAGTTAAAGTACCGCAGTGGCCTGGCCTGGTCATGAAGGGGGGTAAATCTTCCAGAGGTCAAGTGGTTAATTACAGCATGACAAGTGTAGAATGTGGCAGCCTACAGTTTTATTGACAAACCTGATCTTAAAAGGATAGACTTTCTTCAAGTCTAAATATCATGTACTTTGGGAACAGGCAACATCTGTCAAAATCACCAAGAATGAATGCTCTCCCTTGAGAGTTCGGAACAGCTAAAAACAACCACTGCTAATCAGGGATTCATCAGATGGATGCTTTTGACTTGTGTAACGAAGGGAGATTGTGTGTTTCCATAACCATAAACTTTGAGATCAGGTCATGAATATTTCAGGCTCGGAACAGATGTCAGGTAGTTATAAAGCCCCACACAGTATGTAATCATAAAATCTGAGCAGGTTTTCTACACAATTTTATTTCCTTTTTCCATTTCCTTTTAATACTTTATCTGCTCAAAAATACAGACCTCTGGCCAGCACAATGTGAGCAGAATGCTGTAATTAGTTCATACATCCATTACAAAGTTTAATGATTATTGTTAACAATCCCTGATATTGTTGTGCTGAACTGGTAATTGGAAACTAAATTCATCTAATTTTTTTCAAGGTAAAAAACAAAAGATAATGTTAAAGTGATTGTAAAGGTTTGTTTTGTTTTAAAAAAAATAACAAACATGTCATACCTGCCTGCTCTGTGCAGGAGTTTTGCACGGAGCGACTCCCGACTCTCCTTTTCTGGGGTCCCCTGGCAGCGCTCCTCCTTTTCCGTGAGTGCCCCCACGGAGAGATGATTTTCATGGGGGCACCCGTGCGGGCGTGCTCCCGAGTCCTGCTGCTGCATCCATTGACACAGACAGCAGGACTCAGCTCTGCCCCCAGCTCCCGTGTCACTGGATTTGATTGACAGCAGCGAGAGCCAAAGGCTCCTGCTGCCATTAATCTATACAGTGAGGACCCAAGACAGCGGCTGGAGCTGCTGGGCTCGTGCTTGTCGCTGGAACGATCGGGTCCAGGTAAGAAAAAGGGGGGCTCTGGGGGCAGCTGCAGCACAGAAGGTTTTTCACCTTTATGCATAAAGGTGAAAAATCCTGAGACTTTACAACTTCTTTAAATCTGAAATCTCCACAATTTTAATATCTGGTATTATCACCTTCCCTCTACAATGTAATATTTTGTTTTCTTTATTACGCTCAGCATAAAAATCCTGTTATAGTAAAAGCTTTGGCTGTACTTCTGCCCCTTGACAACATAGCTATAATTTACACCAATTAGTCTTATGTTTCCATAGCTGTGCAAGCTTGTCAACTCAAAAAACCTAACCTGTGATGACAGTGCAGTTGTACTTGTCATTACGGTGAAGGACTCAAAGTATTAAAACCATACAGCCAGGCAAATAGTATGCTCAAAAAAAAGCCAGCAATAGCAGCCCTCACATTTCTCAGTAAGGTTGTTTTACAAACAGCTCCCGTGTGTTTAAAGCAGTTACTTACTCTTAACATCCCATAATATATCTTGCTCTGGAGGGGCAGCAAATAAGAGATATAGGCGAGTGGTGTCAATGCCATGCTTCTCCACCATTTCCTCAGGATCCACTCCATTGTGCTTGGATTTGCTCATCTTCTCCCATGTTACTTGCACCTTCTCTCCAGTGTCAGCATGAACTGGTTCAGCTCCTTTATACACATTAAAATACATTAGGTTGGTTTGAAATGCTTTCGGGATCACATTGATACAAACAAGACTAAGATATGAAGTGTTTTATTAAACCTACACTGAATTAAATACCTTATTGGACTTTATTTTATTTCAGTTTTGATAATTGCAATTTGCATATGAATGCATCTAACAGTATTAGCAATAAGACACTTAGAATATCACAATGTCCTTTTTCTGTTGGCTCATTTCAAGAGTATAAAAGAAGTTCAGATGAATAGGCATAACTGTATAGAAGTTTCAAAAGAATAAGGCTGGTTTTATTTCAGAAATGAGGTGCACGAATAACCAGGGTGACACCTCCACTTTATTTTGACTCCCGATGACAGGGAGCAGACAATCAGTGTGCTGTCACTAGGCAGAACGGGGAGATGCTGTTTACATCAGCATTTCCCCGTTCTTGAGCTCTTGGCAGGCGCGCACGCAGCGGGAAATTCAAAGTAACGTACGGGTAAGTTACTTTGCCCAGCCGTGCCATTCTGCCGACGTAAATGTACAAGAGCCGGTCGGGAACCGGTTAAAGGAGTTCATTTTTCAATGTACAGGGGGTCCCCGAGTTACGAACTCGTTAGTGACTGGCCGCCTGTTCTTATCTCGGAATTGTTCGTAAGTTGGCCGCGCATGCGCAGACCGACAATTACGGACATTTCCGATGTTCCGTCTAATGCCGTTCTGCGCATGCGCGTCAAATTACGGATATTTCCGAAGTTTGCCATCATTTTCCGAGGCTCTGCCTGGCGGCGCATGCGCAGAACGGCCGGAGGACGGCGGAAAATGGCGGAGGGTCCCCGCATCGCCCAGTTCGTAAAGTAGGGGATGTTCATAGGTCAGGCTTTCGTAAGTCGGGGACCCCCTGTATAACGTGTATTTGCATATTATACATTGTTTGCACAAGCACTTTGTATTTATTGTCCATTTACACATGGATAATTTTATCTTATGCATAAAGTAAACAATATTAGTAATGTAACCATGAGCCGGGTCTTTTACTTGCATGGAGAAAACGTAATTTCCTACTGGGAATGCTGCAAACTGTTTATTCCAATACATATACAGTATGTATCTTTTCCCAGAAGAACCGCTAGTCAGTTCTAACTAATGTTTATCACAATAATGGAATTTTTTGTAGTCACATTTTGTAATGATTTGTACTGAAAAAATGTAAGCCGAACCATTTTTTTGTTAGGCTTGTCTAACTTTCAGTTACTATATGCACTGAGACTATTTATTAGCACACCATAAATCTGAATATAGATAGATAGATAGACAACCTTTTTCTGGAGGGGATGAGAAGTGCACAAAATATTTTTCAAATTAGCCGAATTAAATTGTAAGCGTGCATTTAATTAACTTTCCTCTCTAAAACAATTTCCTGTATTTCTTATTAGACCAGAGTACCTTAATGGTTTTACATTTTAGTATGGCAAATAGGGGCTTTGTTCCATCAGATACAGTATTTCTCTCTGTTATCCTAGCTATAATCATATTCATTTTATACAGAGAGAACATTTACACTAATGTCAAGTGTTACTAAACCCACAACAGTAAAATCAGTCTGTATATGCAGTAAAGCACGATGGTTATACTCCCTGTGGAATCTAATGGGTTAATCCTCTGAACTGTGTAAAAAGGCTGTTTGATCCTGTCTTCTCTGATACTTCCCTCCTTCCACTGTCCCCTGATAATTTCCTAATAACACAGAGCCTATGGAGTCAGGCTGCACATGCTCAGTTTGGTGTGTATTGCTAGAGTGCATGTGATCAGCACAGGGCCAATTAGCACTGACCAGACAGAGAGTAAGGGTCTTGCAGCCTCATAGGACAGCCAGAAAACTCATCCTATAAGCTTTAACCAATGCTTGGCTGGACACTGATAGAAGTCACAAGACTGCTTTAACTGCAGACGAGAAAAGGTATTTAGCAGTTTATATTTACTAAAATAATTGCATTTCCAGGTTTTGTGTACTGTGGGAAACCAGATATAGTGAATGCAGGGTCCTGGGTTTAGTAACACTTTAAAGGCTAATTCACAGCAGGAATCTTGCAAGAACGCACCCATGTTTCTGTGTGATTTGATTGCCACAAATCGTACCACAAAAAGTGCATGCACTACTTTTAAAAACACACTGCAAGCAAAGTACCATGTGGTCTGGTGGAGGCAAACATATCATGTTTTGGGTGTTGTTAACTTTACACTGACACCTACTGCAGATCACAGACACAGCAAGTTTTAAACATGATGCAGGAAAAGCGCACTGAACGTGGGTTTCCAACACCAAGTTCCAGTGTGAACCAGCACTAAGGCCTCATACACACAAGACATTTTTTTTCCTCCACTGGATGCCTTTGTTCCAGAGGAGAAAAAAACTGTTTTGCAAAACGTAGCTTTAGGCATGTTTTTTTAATGTGTTTAGATGCATCAAGTGTTTAGGCATTCATTCCTTTCACTGGCCAAAATATTAATTAATTCTGGCCATTGGAGGAACAGACACTCAAGCATTTTTTTTCTGCCCAAACACTCGTCACCTGAACATGCCTCTAAATGCATTGCCATATAGGTGTGTTAAGATGCTGAAAAGAATCAAACACCTGTAAAATAGGCATTTTTTTTATGTCTTGTGTGCATGAGGGAGAGAAACAAAAATGACTGATATCAAAGGGAACTTGTCAGGGCAGAAAAGTGAGCTGCCAATGCCGACTTTGATGGTCAATTTTGTGGAGGTGTCATCTTTATCCTTGTACATATCAAGTGCTTGGATACCCAATAAGCACATCTTCATTCCAGACCAGTAAATTACTAAGTAGTGAATGAGAAGAAGGATGACAGCCTCAGAGCAAGTTAATAAAGGCATTATTAATATCAATATCTACATATTTTTCTTTAACCGCTTCAATACAGGGCACTTTTAAATCCTTCCTGCCCAGGTCAATTTTCAGCTTTCAGTGCTGTCACATTTTGTATGACAAAAGTGCGGTCAAGCAACACTGTACCCAAATGAAATTATTATAATTTATTTTAACACCAAATCAAGCTTTCTTTTGGTGGTATTTAATCCCTGCTGGGTTTTTATTTATTTTTTGTTAAAAAAATTGAAAAAAGAATGAAAATGTTGAAAAAAAAATAGTTTTTGTTAGTTTCTGTCAATTTGTTTTGTAAATAAGTAATTTTTCTTCTTCACTGATAGGCTGTATTGATGAGCACTGATGAGGCAGCACTGATGAAGTGGCACCGATGAAGAGACACAAATATGCAGCACTGATGGGCACTAATAGGCAGCACTGATGAGCACTAATAGGCAGCATTGATAGGCAGCACTTTTGGGCAATGATAGGTGGCATGGATAGGCGGCACTGATGGGAACTGAAAGGCAGCAATGACTTGCATCACTGATGGGCACAGATTGGCCTCGATGACGGGCACAAATTGGCATCACTGATAGGCACAGATTGGTGTCACTGATGAACACAGATTGGCATCACTGCTGGGCACTGTTGGGGCTGCACTGATCATCAGGGCACTGAATAGGAGTCCTCTGATTATCTGTACAGGTCTCCCCTGTGGGGAGATGCAGCGAGGAGAGTAGATAAATGGCATTTCCTTGTTTACATGTAATCAGCTGTGATTGGACACCACTGATCACATGGATAAAGAGCCACATTATCGGCGCTCTTTACTGAGATCAGGGGTCGCGCCGTGTCCCAGTGAAACAGTGCGCCCACGATCGCCACGTGGTGAGATTGGGGCGATGTCATCCCAGAACAAACGGTGCATCCTGCCCACCATCATTTGTCTATATGGCAGGTGGGAGGTAGTCAAAGTGGAACTTTAGTCAGGAAAAAAAAAAGTCCTGCTAAATCACCTCAGGTTAGCCCCTTTTTCAGGTATAGCTATGTAAAAAAAAAAAAAAAATGAGTGCCTACTGTATACTGTAATACAGTCCAGCAATACACTGTCTCGCCCTGCTCTGCACATGCTCAGTTGCTCTCTATTTTTTGGGCAAGGCTGAATATGTAGAGGCCAATCTGCTGACAGACTTAAAGTGGAATTAAACCCTCCTATTCTTTATTGTGAAGGAAGCTGCTTCCACCTGATCTGCAATTGCCATGTAGCTGAACATGTGATCAGTTATGACACCAGCCATTTGATGGTTTGACAGTTTGCTTGAGGACACAAGCAAATGTGACAATTAGCACTCTTGGCATTCCAGGAATGTAACTGTCTTTTGAAACTGTTAAATTGATGGGTTTATCTCTACTTTGCGATTTACTGCTGTTCAGGGGCTCTGGGCTTCTGCAAAATGGCAGCCTCCAGCAAGAAGAAACAGGAGCAATGCTGGAGGCAATTTACAGCACATACTAATTTTGGTAGCATACCGTATATACTCGAATATAAGCCGAGATTTTCAGACCCTTTTTTAGGGCTGAAAGTCTACCCCTCGGCTTATATTCGAGTCACCGCTGTCTGCCTACATGAACAGCGTGTCATGCAGACAGACAGCAGTTTTCAAAAGCCGCGCCGCCTCCTCCCGCCCGTCCGTGATAGGCGGACACTAATTTTCCCAGCAGTACAGTGTTCCGCCTATCACGGATGTCCTGTCATTCTCATCTCATGGACGAGGATGAGAGAATGTCCATGATAGGCGGAACACTGCACACTGACTGCTGGGAAAAGTGTTCCTCCTATCACGGACGAGGAGGAGGAGGAGGCGCGGCTTTTTAATTTTACAATGGCGCCGTACACGCTGTGGGGGGACAGAGCGGGACCGAACGGGACCTCATCGGCTGCACGGAATGGACCCTGGACCCCGGACCTCGGACCCGCGGATCGGCACAGATAGGCTGCAATGGGGACACGGGGGTCTGTACAGGGGACATGCAGCTGCAGATGGGCGTTGCAGTAGCTGCTGCATTTTTGCCCCTCAGCTTATACATGGGTCAATACGTTTCCCCCATTTTTTGTGGTGATTTAGGGGCCTCGGCTTATACTCGGGACGGCCTATACTCGAGTATATACGGTAATTATTAACGTAGAATATATATTCCTTGCTAAAGAACTTTATTTTTAATCAAGTTGTTATGGGTAAAGTTCCACTTTAACCACTTCCCGACCGCCCCATGTACATATACGTCAGCAGAATGGCACGTATAGGCAAAACCACGTACCTGTACGTGCCATTCTTCAGGCACGTGGGGGGTCTGATCGGACCCCCCCCCGGCCGGCGGGGACAGTCGGGATCGCTTCAGGAGCGATCCGGGACGAGGGGACGGCCAGTGGTTTCTGGCCATCCCCTCGCGATCGCTCCTGGCGAATCAGATGCTTCCCCTTCCTGTGTCAATCAAAACACAGGCAGAGGAAGTGATGTCACACTCGGCGCGCCGGTCAGAAAGCCCGGATGCCGAGGAGTGAAGATGTACAGGTTAGTGCACCAACAGTACACTGACACCAGTACACATAGGCACACAAATAACCCCCCTGTCACCCCCAGATCACCCCCTGCCCCCCCCCCCCCCAGTCACAGTGTCACTAATTGCAGTGATCATTTATTTACTGATCACTGCATTTAGTGTCAGTGTGACTGTAATAACTGTCAGGACAGTTAGTTTTAGGTCCAAGGTAGCCCCCTACCCCCCCCCCCCCCCTAATAAAGGTTTAACCCCTTGATTGCCCCCCAGGAAACCCTTTCACCCCCTTTTGCCAGTGTCACTAAGCGATCGTTTTTCTGATCGCTGCATTAGTGTCACTGGTGCCGCTAGGTAGCCAGTTTTTTTTTTAGGTTAACCGCCATGTTTATATAGGTTCATAAATAGGTCTATAGGTCAGGTACCCCCATATTACAACCTAAATAAAGGTTTTAACCCCCTGATTGCACCTAGAGTTAACCCTTTCACCAGTGATCACCGTATAAGTGTCACTGGTGACGCTGGTTAGCCAGTTAGTTATTTCGTTATTTAGGTTGCCCGTCAGGTTTTTATATAGCGTTAGGTACCCCCATATATTACCTAATAAAGGTTTTAACCCCCTGATTGCCCCTAGTTAACCCTTTCACCCCCTTTTGCCAGTGTCACTAAGCGATCGTTTTTCTGATCGCTGCATTAGTGTCACTGGTGCCGCTAGGTAGCCAGTTTTTTTTTTAGGTTAACCGCCAGGTTTATATAGGTTTATAAATAGGTTTATAGGTCAGGTACCCCCATATTACAACCTAAATAAAGGTTTTAACCCCTTGATTGCCCCTAGAGTTAACTCTTTCACCAGTGATCACCGTATAAGTGTTACTGGTGACGCTGGTTAGCCAGTTAGTTATTTAGTTATTTAGGTTCCCCGTCAGGTTTTTAAATAGCGTCAGGTACCCCCATATATTACCTAATAAAGGTTTTAACCCCCTGATTGCCCCTAGTTAACCCTTTCACCAGTGATCACTGTATAACTGTTATGGGTGACGCTGGTTAGATAGTTAGTTTTTTATACTGTCAGGGCACCCGCCATTTATTACCCAATAACGGTTTAACCCCCTGATCGCCCGGCGGGTGATATCAATTAGGTTTTAGGGTCAAATAAGGTCTGCGTCGCCCCAGGTTTGTGCCAGTACCGCAAACACCCACGCGCAAACCATACACCTCCCTTAGTGGTACAGTATCTGAACAGATCAATATCTGATCTGATCAGATCTATACTAGCGTCCCAGCAGTTTAGGGTTCCAAAAAAAAACGCATTGTTAGCGGCATCAGCCCAGATACCTGCTAGCACCTGCGTTTTCCCCCTCCGCCCAGCCCAGCCCAGCCCAGTATCGATCGATCACTGTCACTTACAAAACACTAAGCACACATAACTGCAGCGTTCGCAGAGTCAGGCCCGATCCCTGCGATCGCTAACATTTTTTTGTGGTAGCGTTTTGATTCAGTCGCTAACAGTCAGGAGCTTTTTTACCTGTAAATCTCAAAAAAATAAAAAAATAGTTGTCGTTTTATTGTTCTCTCTCTATTCTCTCTCTATTGTTGCTCTTTTTTTACTCCATTCTATTCTGCAATGTTTTATTATGTTTTATCATGCTTGCTTTTCAGGTATGTAATTTTGTTTACTGTGTTTTATTGTTAACCATTTTTTTGTTTTCAGGTGCGCCATTCAGTTGCAGCGTGGATTTATTTATCTTGACAGCAACAGCGTTTGCTCCCACGATACATAAAGCCGCGACTCCAACGCTGTAGGAGGTGATTTCACCACCACAGTTAAAAAAAAGAGCATATATGCCGAAGCATGGGGGCAGCAGGGGCGGAGGAGCGATTGGCTCCTAATGCTGCGTACATACGGTCGAAATTCCGACGGAGCCTTGCCCCGTGGAAAAGTGCGACCGTGTGTACACGGCATAACTTTTGTGGGAGGATGCCCCCATGCTTCGGCATATATAAATGGTGCATGTATGCCCATCATTAGAAGTGGGTGGATGAAGGGAGGTATTCTAATGGTGGGCATACCCACCAATCAACGAAAAAGTTCAGCCAAGAGGCTGCATGAAAAAAAAAGATTACAATACATGTCCAGTATGTTGCTGGACTTTGAATGGTTATACCAGAATGATGCCTGCAGGTTTAGGTATCATCTTGGTATCATTCTTTTCAGCCAGTGATCGGCTTTCATGTAAAAGCAATTCTAGCGGGTAATTAGCTTCTAGACTGATTTTACAAGCAGTGGGAGGGAATGTCCCCCCTCCCGGATATAAACCGCGCCATTGGGAAATTGGGAAAACGTTTTATCACACCGATCTTGGTGTGGTCAGATGCTTTGAGGGCAGAGGAAAGATCTAGGGTCTAACAGACCCCAATTTTTTCAAAAAAAGAGTACCTGTCACTGCCTATTGCTATCATAGGGGATATTTACATTCCCTGAGATAACAATAAAAATTATAACAAAGAAAAAAATTAAAGGAACAGTTTAAAAATAAAATAAAAAAGCTAAAAAAAAAAAAAAAAAAAAAAAAAAAAAAAAAAGCACCCCTGCCCCCCCCTTCTCTTGGGCAAAGGCGAACACAAGCGTTGGTCTGGCGTCATATGTAAACAGCGATTGCACCATGCATGTGAGGTATCACCGCGAAGGTCAGATCGAGGGCAGTAATTTTAGCAGTAGACCTCCTCCGTGAATCTAATGTGGTATCATGTAACGGCTTTTAAAGGCTTTTAAAAATGTATGTAGTTTGTCGCCACTGCGTGTCTGTGCGCAATTTCAAAGCATGTCGTGTTTGGTATCCATGTACTCGGCCTAAGATCATATTTTTTATTTCATCAAAAATTTGAGCAATGTAGTGTGTTTTAGTGCATTAAAATAAAAAAAAAGTGTATTTTTTCCACAAAAAATGCGTTTGAAAAATCGCTGCGCAAATACTGTGTGGAAAAAAAAAAATGCAACACCCACCATTTTAATCTGTAGGGCCTTTGCTTTAACAATATATATAGTGTTTGGGGGTTCAACGTAATTTTCTTGCAAAAAAAAAATATGTTTTCATGTAAACAAAAAGTGTCAGAAAAGGCTTTGTCTACAAGTGGTTAGAAGAGTGGGTGACATGTGACATAGGCTTCTAAATGTTGTGCATAAAATGTCAGGACAGTTCAAACCC
Source organism: Lithobates sylvaticus (assembly GCA_028564925.1). Taxonomy (NCBI): domain Eukaryota; kingdom Metazoa; phylum Chordata; class Amphibia; order Anura; family Ranidae; genus Lithobates; species Lithobates sylvaticus. The sequence goes on along the minus strand of CM053030.1, from coordinate 374,766,429 downwards.
CCCCCCCCCCCAAATGACCCCATTTTGGAAAGTAGACACCCCAAGCTATTTGCTGAGAGCAATGTTGAGCCCATTACATTTTTTTTTTTTTCCCAAGAGATTGAATAACGAAAAAAAAAAATATATATATATATTTTTTTTTTTACAAAAAGTTGTCACTAAATGATATATTGCTCAAACATGTCTTGGGCATATGTGGAAATACACCCCAAAATACATTCTGTTGCTTCTCCTGAGTACGGGGATACCACATGTGTGGGACTTTTTGGGAGCCTAGCTGCGTACGGGACCCCAAAAACCAATCACCGCCTTCAAGATTTCTAAGGGTGTAATTTTTTTATTTCACTTCTCACTGCCAATCACAGTTTCGGAGGCCATGGAATGCCCAGATGGCATAAAACCCCCCAAAATGACCCAATTTTGGAAAGTAGACACCCCAAGCTATTTGCTGAGAGGTATGGTGAGTATTTTGCAGATCTCGCTTTTTGTCACAAAGTTTTGAAAATTGAAAAAAGAAAAAAAATATTTTTTTTTCTTTACTTTCTTCATTTTCAAAAACAAATGAGAGCTGTAAAATACTCACCATGCCTCTCAACAAATAGCTTGGGGTGTCTACTTTCCAAAATGGGGTCATTTGGGGGGGTTTTGTGCTATTTTGGCATTTTATGGCCTTCGAAACTGTGATAGGTAGTGAGGAGTGAAATCAAAAATTTGCACCCTTAGAAATCCTGAAGGCGGTGCTTGGGTTTCGGGGCCCCGTACGCGGCTAGGCTCCCAAAAAGTCCCACACATGTGGTATCCCCATACTCAGGAGAAGCAGCAAAATGTATTTTCGGGTGCAATTCCACATATAACTATGGCATGTGTGAGCAATATATCATTTAGTGACAACTTTATGAAATTTTTTATTTTTTTTTCTTTATTCAATCACTTGGGACTAAAAAAAAATATATTCAATGGGCTCAACATGCCTCTCAGCAAATAGCTTGGGGTGTCTACTTTCCAAAATGGGGTCATTTGGGGGGGTTTTAGCACCTCAAGAAATGAGATAGGAAGTCATAAATTAAAAGCGGTGTAAATTCCAGAAAATGTACTCTAGTTTGTAAACGGTATAACTTTTGCGCAAACCAATAAATATACGCTTATTGGCATTTTTTTTACTAAAGACATGTGGCTAAATACATTTTGGCCCAAATGTTTGACTAAAATTGAGTTTATTGATTTTTTTTATAACAAAAAGTAGAAAATATCTTTTTTTTTTCAAAATTTGCAGTCTTTTTCCGTTTATAGCGCAAAAAATAAAAATCACAGAGGCAATCAAATACCATCAAAAGAAAGCTCTATTTGTGGGAAGAAAAGGACGCCAATTTCGTTTGGGTACAACATTGCATGACCGCTCAATTACCAGTTAAAGCAGTGCAGTGCGAAATTGAAAAAAGACCTCTGGTCCTTTGGCTGCCAATTGGTTCGGGGCTGAAGTGGTTAAGATACTAACTTGTATCAGGGCAGTATATTGGTGCAGGATTCAGACCAATCAGTAAAGAGCTGTTAGAGGTTACGACTAGAAGTTATGTACGAAAAGTATCTGCAAAGCTCACAAAAACCAAATACATTCCAGCAATAAAAAAAGAGTTCCGAACTCAAAGCAGACATGACACCTGAGCAAAAAATAAAATAAAGTCAACTATTTGAAGCTAAATATCTTAAACAGTAACAAGCTTTGTGCTGCCAGTAATGGACGGCACCCAGAAACACAGATGACTTTTGTGGTAAACTGCCAGAAAATCACTCTTTCATTCTCTTTTTAACAAACATTACAAGTTCTGCTATGGTTACGTTATGACAAACAGACAGAAGCATAGCATAGATATAGTAAAAGAGAAGGGTCACTGTCCTTGTGGTTTAACTGATAGTGTGCTTGACAAAAATTCATCACATCAAAAGGTATTACATCTATGGCTTCCCACAGGTCTTGTCTGTTAAAGCTAAAAGGTTAACTACAAAACTGTATTTGTAGAGGCTGACAAGTGATAGGCTTGGACAGTCTGACAGTGAGGGTTGCCTTGTATGTACTTCGTGTCGGGACATAGCTAGGATTTTGTTTTTTGAAGTTTTGAACCATTTTTGGAGCACTGTATAGCATCTGTATATAAATTTGTAAATAGCACAAACAATTACACCACTGTTTGTCACTACATCACTGGACTAGTACCTATGTCTTAAAGTGTTACTAACCCCAGGGAGCATTATACCCGCCATCTATCCCCAGCTCACATATGTGGGTAGTGTTAGCAAGAAACTGCTATTTAAAGAGCCAGTACATGTTAATCATAAAACAGTTGGTGATGTCTAATGCTGCACAATAGCAAACACTACACTACACTGCACTGCAGGAACAAGTGCAGGGGCTGTACAAACAGATTAATGCTGTACAAGAACAAACACAGATGCTCTTTAACCACTTGCCTACGGGGCACTTTTACTCCCTTCCTGCCCAGGCCAATTTTCAGCTTTCAGCGCTGTCACTTTTTGAATGACAATTGCTTGGTCACCCATATGAAAGTTTTATCACTTGTTTCACACAAATAGAGCTTTCCTTTGGTGGTACTTAATCACCACTGGGTTGTTTATTTTTTGGTAAACAAACAAAAAAGTCAGAATATTGTTTTTTTTGTTTTTCATAGTTTGATATAAAATTTTGCAAACAGGTAATTTTTCTCCTTCACTGATGTGCGCTGATGAGGCTGCACTGATGGGCACTGATGAGGCAGTACTGGTGGGCACTGATGAGGCAGTACTGGTGGGCACTGATGAGGCAGTACTGGTGGGCACTGATGAGGCAGTACTGGTGGGCACTAATAGGCTGCACTGATGAGCACTGATTGGCAATACAGGTGGGCACTGTTAGGACTGCACTGATAATCAGGACACTGATAATCAGTGTAGATGTCCCTTTCACACAAGCTAGTTATCGGCTCTCCTCTCCTCACGCTGTCAGCATGAGTAAAGGAATGCTGATAACCGGCTTGTATTTACATTTATTCATTCATTGGACACAGCTGATCACGTGGTAAAGGGCCGCTGTGATTGGCCCTTTACCCTGATCTGCGATCAGCTGTGTCCTAGGGACGCAGCAATCACAGAGTGCGCCACCCACTCACCGCAGGGGGTGAGCGGGCAGAGCGATCACGGGAGGACGTCCATGGACTCCCTCCCAGCAAGGTAAGCATGCTCAGTAGCCGTCTTTTGGTATAGAGTGGACGAGAACTGGTTAAAAAGTTAGCAAGTACTGAGGAAACAGACAGAAATGCATTGACAAAGGTGGTGCACAGAAGTCTCTTACAGAAGCCACAGATGTTCTTGGCAGCTTTTCAGTCATCCATATACGTCACTATATGTATAAGTTGACTGCTGATGATGACCCAGAGGCCTTTCTGATTACATTTGAAAAAAATGCCAAGAGGGAAGGTTGGCCTAAAAACATAGTGAGCAGGATTGGTTTCCCCCTTTACTAACCCCAAGGAGCATTATACCTTTTATCTATCCACAAAACAGATTAATAAATTAATAGGCAGGGTTTATTGCAAGCAAAGCCGAAAATTAGGAGAGCTCCATGACCTTTATGAAGACAATCTTCTGCCTCCACATAAGTTAATTATGTCATGTCTCATTTTCTGTTGATAGGCAAAACGTTTATTCAAGATTTTTAGTCAGACAATTACCACGAAGATCAACTTCATTTCTCTTCAAATGTCTTCCTGAGGTTGCGACTGTAAATGTTTGTCCTTTGATGAGGCCTTGTACCAAGAGTTTCTTGAAGGGTTCCCTGTAACAAGAAATAGGAACATTAAGAAATCAATACCGCATAGAGGTACTCAGTTACGAAGGCTAAACGCAAACGCATACATTTCAATGAATTACATAAGATGAATGCTACACAATCCACTTTACCCTGACCTGTATGTTTTGTTTTTAAACTGCAAACCTTGTACATGAAAGTGCTTCTCTAATTGAATGTGTGTGCTGTGAATTGATACAGCACAGTATAACATTTATTCGACTTTGGTAGCAAATGCAAAATCTGTCCCAAGAAACTCAACCTGTAAGGACAAGATAGACTAAAGAATATTAAATAAGCAGGAATGGGGGGAATTTTGGGCTATACTTCTCCTGTGGGTCACAGGAGTGCAGTTCTTTCTGAAGTCCTGTGACCCAGCTTGCTGTTGGCTGATGTCAGAGAACTGGTCCAGGCTCTGAAAAGATCCTGACCATATGGTCATTATCCACCCAAAATCCTGGAACAGCAGCTGACTCAGTGAGCCGATGAGAGCCTGAGCCAACCGCTCCTACCCCCCAAAAAGGCCCAGCACTCCAGTGAGCGCTGGAACAGGAGAGAGCCAGAGACTGACAGTTTCTAGCTCACTGCAGGCTGAAGACCAAGAACTGAGCGATCAGCGATGTTTGATCGCTCAGTTATTGGTCTTAGAGGCAATGGGGGACAGCTGCAGCTAGGATCGGTGCTGCAGCCATCTAGGTGAGTACGATTTTTTGTTTTTCTATTCCCATACTATTTTTTTAACTCTTTTCCTGCCAAGGGTGTATGGCTTATGTTCAAACAGACCTACTTTCAGCTGGGCAGCTCAGCAAAGGGCCGTACACACAGGCAAAATATTGGGCAGCATCGGTTGGTTCAATAGAAATCGGCTGACATTTGACCTGTGTGTACGGCCCTTTACTGAGCTGGCCAGATGAAAGCAGGTCTGTTTGAACATAAGCCTTACATCCTTGGCAGGGAAAGACAAAAGAGCATTACTGAAAAAGGTTTGCCGATCAGCACTCTCAGTCAATGGCTGAGAGCACTGACTGGTGTGTTCTGGAAGGGGGCCGTCCCCCTGTCTGAACACAATAGCTCAGCAGGGGAGATCGCTTTACTAAGATTGCATAGTTAGTACAGCGGCTCATCCTGAGCTTTATAGTTCTTTTCGTTCAGCCCACTGGGTTTGAACGAAAAAAAAAAAATGAATAGTGTGTACCAGGCTTTAGCCTTATGTCCCCTACATTCCCTTCTGCTATAATCATGAAATAATAACCCAAGTGTTCCCTAGATTCTCCTGACTTATAAATAGCTGTGATTAGAAGTGTATTCACCTTACCCCTTAACATGTTTACCAACTCCTTGAACAAACACAGGAGTGCTCAGTAGTTATTCCCAAGGTAAACAGAGGATATTATCTACTTACATCCCTTAAGACGTACCTCTACATCCACAAGAGCAAGTGGTTATATGGCTGATGCTACAGCTATGATCCTGGTATAAATTTTTAGAGCCAACAACCAGTTTTCAAGTAAAAGTGATCCGAGCGGCTCTACAGCTGCCTGTTTACTTTTACAGGACTCCGAGGGTGGCTGCCTCTCCTGCCGCCGCTGCAAGCAGTTGGGTTAGCTGAGCACAGATGCAAATGATCGCCAAAGCGATGAGGATTTTGTCACTTCCAGCTTCGGTTCTTTGTTTACTGGCCAGTTATCAGCCAGTGAGGCAGGCAATTAAACCAAGCTGTGTTTTATTAGCTGCCTTGAAGTGCAGAGGAGTTATCAGGGGTCTTGTAGAAAGATTTAATTTTTATCAATTAACAAAATGGAAAATAAATGAACAGAAGAGAAATCCAAATCAAAACAATATTTGGTGTGGCCTTCAAAACAGCATCAATTCTTCTAGGTACACTTGCTTACAGATTTTGAAGGAACGCGGCAGGTAAGTTGTTTCAAACATTTTGGAACAAACCACAGATCTTCTGTGGATGTAGGCTGCCTCAAATCCCTCTGTCTCTTCATGTAATCACAGACTGACTCTGTGGGGGACAAACCATCAACTCCAGGACTCTTTGTTGTTCTTTATGCTGAAGATAGTTCTTAATGACATTGGCTGTATGTTTGGGGTCATTGTCTTGCTGCAGAATTAATTTGGGGCCAATCACATCCCTCCCTGATGCTATGACATGATTGATAAGTATCTGCCTGTATTTCTCAGAATTGAGGACACCATTGATTCTCACCAAATCTCCAACTCCATTTGCAGAAAAGCAGTGCCAAACATGCAGGGAACTTCCACCATATTTCACTGTTGCCTGCACTTATTATTGTACCGCTCTCCAGTCCTTTGGTAAACAAACTGCCTCCTGCTACAGCCAAATATTTCACATTTTTACTCATCAGTACAGAACACCTGTTGTCATTTTTCTGCACTCCAGTTCCTATGTTTTAGTGCATAGTTGAGTTGCTTAGTTTTGTTTCTATGTCAAAGGCATGGCTTTTTGGCCGCAATTCTTCCATGAAGACCACTTCTGGCTAGACTTTTTTGTACAGTAGATGGGTGAACCTGGGTCTCAGTGATTTGCACCAGTTCTGTGTTGATGGCACTGCTGTACATCTTCCGAAGCAAAGGGAAGAAAGCATGATGTATCTTTCATCTGCTGCATTAGGTTTCCTAAGCCCACCACTGCATCTACAGTCCTCAACATTGCCCGATCAAGGGTGTCCTTAATGCTGAGAAATACAGACAGATACTTATCCATCATGCCATACCATCAGGGAGGCCTGTGAGTGGCTCCAAATTTATTCTGTAGCAGGGCAACGACCCCAAACATATAATAACTGTCATTAAGAACTATCTTAACTATCTTCAGTATAAAGTAGACCAAGGAGTCTTGGAAGTGATGGTTTGGCCCCCACACAGCACTGAGTTTAACATCATCAAGTCTGTCTGGGATTACATGAAGAAACAGAAGGATTTGAAGCAGCCTACATCCACAGAAGATATATGGTTAGTTCTCCAAGTTCCTTCCAAAACTGTGTGCAAGTGTACCTAGAAGAACTGATGTTGGTTTGAAGCCAAAGGGTAGTCACAACAAATATTGATTTGATTTTCATTTTTAATCTGTTCGCTCACCTTGCATGTTGTAAATTGATAAAAAATAAACAATTCAAATTGCCCTAGCCAAAAGTTTTAAGAATGACGCAAATATACATTTTTCACAAAGTCTGCTGCCTCAGTTTTTATGATGGAAATTTGCATATACTCTAGAATGTTATGAAGAGTGATCAGATGAATTGCAATTAATTGCAAAGTCCCTCTTTGCCATGAAAATGAACTTAATCCCAAAAAAATTATTTCCACTGCATTTCAGCCCTGCCACAAAAGGACCAGCTGACGACATGTCAGTGATTCTCTCTTTAACACAGGTGTCAGTGTTGACGAGGACAGTATAACAAAAGCTATCCTGGAGAGAAGAGATGCTGTCCAGTTGGATAATGTAGAAAAATAAGGACCATACCCTGAAGAAGCAGAGGAAACCTTTCTGAGTGAGTTGCTGAATCAATGGTCCTGGATTGAGTGTTGACATCGCTTTGAATATATCTGTGCAATCATCCATCCAGAGCTTATCCCTACGATCCTCTGTGCAAGCAAAGGCCTTGGCTGGGTTATAGCCACATGCCTGGTTTTGCTTGCTTCCTCTTTTCTACGTTTTTTTTGTGTATATCTCACACTGAGCTGCTGCTTATTGGAATCTGATTTTAGTGATTCATTTTTATTGTTACATTAGCGCAGTTTTCTCCCCTTTATATTGATTATGCAAGAATGGGCTGCTATCAGTGAGGATGTGGCCCAGAAGTTGATTGACAGCATGCAAGGGCAAATTGCAGAGGTCTTGAAAAAGAAAGGTCAACACTGCAAATATTGACTCTTTGCATAAACCTAATGTAATTGTCAATAAAAGCATTTGACACTTATGAAATGCTTGTAATTATACTTCAGTATACCATAGTAACATCTGACAAAAAGATCTAAAAACGCTGAAGCAGCAGACTTTGTGAAAATTTATATTTGTCATTCGCAAAACTTTTGTATTTTTTTGAAAGCATTTTTACTTTACAGCATTTCTTCACACCTACAACTTTTGCACAGTACTGTATGTGAAACATTTCCAAATTGCCCTAGGCAGCAAGTGGTTGTATTTAAAGCGGTGTTTCACCTGAAAATTTTTTTTTTAAAAGTCAGCAGCTAAAAAAAAAGTCGCTGCTGACTTTTAATAAGTACACTTACCCTCCCAGGGCGCCCGTGATGTCGTTCGTGGAGGCCGAGATGTCCCTCTGCGATCCGGATCCAGCGCCGCCATCCTCAGTAAGGGAAACGGCTTCCCGTTTCCTACTGCGCATGCGCGAGTCGGCGCGCAGCCTACTGCGCATGCGCCAGTCGGCCCGCGGCCTACTGCGCATGCGCCAGTCGGCGCATGGCCTACTGCGCATGCGCGAGTCTTATTTGTGAATGGGGAACGCGGTGTGTTGTGGGACACAACACACCGCGCCCCAATCACTAGAAGACGGAAGGAGAGAAGATCACCGCGGCGCTGGAGGAGGCAGATTAGGACGATCTGCCTAGCAACAGCCATTTCTGGTAAGTAAAAAAAAAATAATTTTTTTTTTTTTTTTTTTTAAATTGTTACTAACATTTTTTCAAGTTTTTGTTTTCAGGGTGTCCCACCACTTTAAGCTGAACTCCAGGTATTCCATTTTTATTTTTATTTACTTTGGTAGAGTTTGGTTACATCTAAGGTCTCATTCACACAAAAATACTACAGCATACACCCACTTGAGAGCTGTGTTTGTCCAAACTGGAATACAAATATGTTCCATGCACTACTGTCCGGGCAGTCCTATTCATGTCAATTGGGATGTAGTTGTTTCACAATTTGACAGCTGTGCTGGTGCACGGCCCCGAACAAACACTGTCCATGCATTCATGGTCGTGCACCCACAACTCCCTGGCTGTCAAATTGGGAGCAGAGGCTGTGTCTCTGGGTCTGTTGCATTCCAATTGACATGAATAGGACTGCCTGAACAGGGATGCATAAACACCTGTGCATCTCTGTGTGGGATAACACGGCTCTCGCATGGGATATTTCACATGCAGAGGGCTGATGGGGGATGACGAAATTTACTGTAGTAGTCTGTGCTACATACCATCAGCGCTAGTCTCTTTTGGGTGCTGCTAAGGCAACTTGCCACCTTTATACTGAACACTATATCAATAAAAAAAACTGGTTGCTCATAGCAACCACTAAAATGATTGCAATCTGTTTTCTGGTGCAATTTAAAGTTGAACTTCAGGCAATATCTTTTCTTTTTTTTTAACTCACGTTGGTCCAGCTTGGTTACATCTAATTCTTCATATCTCACACCTGGAGGGCAGCTGAGGATGAGGATGTAGTAGCCTAATTTGTGATATCATATGCCCCTCCTCTTTGACATATCCAATCAGAGAACACCTTGTATTAAATGAAAAGATAAAAGCTATTCTCTGAATGGCAGAGGTGCTGTGTGTTCAGTATACCGATTGCAAGTTGGTCGAGCAGCACCTGTACCACCAGTGCCGACTGTATCTAGCACAGGCTACTAAAGTGAATTTTCCTCCAGTAGTGAGATATGAAGAATTAAATGTAACCCTGCAGAACCAACATACGTTTTGAAAAAAAAAAAGGTAATTCCTTCAGCTTTAAAGTGATACTAAAGCCTATTTTGTTTTTCCTTTAAAAATAACAAACATGTTATACGGTAGTTTTGAACAGAGTAGCCCCAATCCTCCTCTTCTCGGGTCCCTTGTCGTCTCTCTTGGCCCCTCCCTCCTGTCGAGTGCCCCCACAGCAAGCAGCTTGCTATGGGGGCACCCAAGCTGCAGCTCTATGTGTCCATTCAGACACAGAGCTGTGGTTCAGCCCGCCCCCCTCTCTCTCCTGATTGGCTTATTTACTTTAATTGACAGCAGTAGGTGCCAATGGCACCACTGCTGTGTCTCAGACAATCAGGAGGGAGAGTTCCTGGATTGCCAAGGCACTCGTGCACATCATTGGACTCAGATGGGGCTCAGGTAAGGTAAAATGCATTAAGTTAAAAACCTTCTGCCTTTAGTATCACTTTAAACTGTACCAGAAAACATAGAAATAATTTTATTAGTTGCTATGGGCAGTTTGTTTTTATTAATAAGGCTTAATATATATTGATAAAGGGAAACAATAGTCTGTTTTTTTGGGGACTTTTTTTTTGCAGGAAGTATTAAGCTCAATGTTAATAAAAAAATTGTAATTATATTTGTAAATAGGAGGCAGCCATATTTCCTCCTCCATATAAAGGATCTGTTTCCTTCTATTGATAGTGTTACACAATCGTTGTGCTTTACAATATTCATCTTTCAAGTGTCGGTCAGATCTGGCTCACAGAATACAATGCACTCCCTTGGTAACTGATATATACAGTTGTTAGATGAGATTCTGCAGGAACACAAATCCAGCTCTTGTGGATAATCTACAAATCTCTTTATAAAATACAAAATTAAAACTAAGAACAGCAAGCAAATAAACACATCACTGAAAATACTCTGAATCTTAATTTCCCTTTAACTTAATGGAAAATGCGTTATGTTAAATGTTTCACAGTATCTGTCAAGCAGCGTGTCTCTGGGCAGGAGATTTGCGCATAATTTATTTTGAACATAAAATGAATTGGTAAAGGTTCTGCATGACAGTTTTCAGCTCTTTAAATAAGATGACAGAAGCACTCAGAGCATTCATACGTAATGAGTTTCCCTCTTACTCCGAAAATGTATTACAATGAAAATACTAGGAAATGGTTCCTGCTAAGCCCATCTCTATTAAAACACACAATGCTCCCTAAATCTTTTTGGATGATTCATATCAACAGCCAGGGTTTAATAATTCAATCGGGAAGCACACTAAGTATTAACCACTTGGCACCTAAACCCCCCTCCTGCCCAGACCAATTTTTAGCTTTTAGCGCTGTCACTCTTTGAACCACAATTGCGCGGTCATACAACACTGTACCCAAATTAATTTTTTTTTTTGGTTTCCCACAAATAGAGCTTTCTTTTAGTGGTATTTGATCGCCTCTGGGTTTTTTATTTTTTGTTAAAAAAAAAAAAAAAAATAGACTGACACTTAAAAAAAAATACAAAATCGTTTTATATTTTGTTAATAAATTTTGCAAATAGGTAATTTTTCTCCTTCATTGATGTACGCTGATGAGGCTGCACTGATAGGCTGCACTGATGGGCACCGATAGGCTGCATTGATGAACACGATAGGCTGCACTGAGAAGGCGGCACTGATGGGAACTAATAGGCGGCACTGGTGGGCACTGATGGGCGCTAATAGGTGGCACTGATGGGTGGCAGTGATGGGCACAGATCGGCACTGGTAGGTGACACTCACTCTCCTCACGTCAGCATGAGGAAAAAAAAAAACGATTACCGATCTTCTGTTCACATCACATGATCAGCTGTCATTGGCTGACAGCTGATCACGTGGTAAGGGGCCAACTCATTGACTCTGTGATCACATCGCCCGGGGAGCGTGGAAATGGGAGGCCTCCCGGCAAAGTAGATCCGCACTGTAGCCGTCATTCGGCTGTAGCGCAGATCTGAAGGAGTTAAAATACATAAAATATAAGATAGACAAAAGATGGATTCATTCTCATTCATCTGTAGCTTTCATTATATCTCATGTTAAGATGGCTATGTTTCTAATTAATTTATATTTTCTAATGTTTTCCAACAATTCTATACCTCATGGTAAGCAGCTCTCTACAAGGGCGCTGACACACAAAAGTCATCCCAACCCATGAAATGAAAAGAGTACTTTATCAAATTATTTAAAGCATGCTGGAGCTAGGTAATTCTGTTTCAGGACAATTAAAAAAAAACACAAGTTTGCAGAAGCACTGTGCATCTTAAACAGTTTTTTCCCTCGTTTGTTGCATCTCAGTTCTGCCGATTTCTACAGCCTTTTTGTAGCCATATCCTGTCAACATTCATGTACTCCAGCAATGACGGCATGACATTTCTTAGGGTGGGTTTCCTGATTGTGACAACAGTGGACAATGCTTGTGTAATGTGGGTAAAAGCAATCACTTGTAGCCTCTATCAGAAGCCTGTGTGACAATGCAGGAGAGCAACTGGTAGACAAGGACAGAATGGGGTCACCCTCTAACAGGAAGTGCCTGAACAAGGACCTTCATGGCAGGATCACCAGGTATTACTTTTAAAGGAGTTTTTCTATGCATTAAGATTAAAAAAAATACATTCTGTGTGTAGCAGTGTCCCCAGCACCCCCTAATTACTTACCTGAGCCCCATCTCTCTCCAGCGATGTCCACGGGTGTCTTAGCTGTCCAAGAGACTCCTCCTGATTGGCTGAGACAGAGCAGCGGTGCCATTGGCTCCCGAGGCTGTCAATCAAAATCAGTCAGCCAATCAGGGGAGAGAGGGGGCAGGGCCAGGTCTGGGCTTTGTGTCTGAATGGATACACAGAGCTCTGACTCGGCTCGGGTGTCCCCTGTAGGGTCGCTCGATAGGAAAAGAAGCCACGAACAGCAAAGAGGGACCCGAGAAGAGGAGGATCCGGGCAGCTCTGTGCAAAACCAACTGCACAGAGGAGGTAAGTATAGCATGTTTGTTATTTTAAAAAACAAGCCTTTACAATCACTTTAGGGAAAGCTACAGATTTATGACTTTTGAAATTACATTAACATTTTAAAGCTTATACTAGGTTTGATTGGGTTTGCATATACGTTAATACTCCAGATGTATGTTTTAAGTAGCAATCGAATAAACCTTTGTGTGTTCCACAAATATACTGCTTGATCAATGTGATGGTGCTAAACCAGCACATTCGTTTCCCCCCAACTTTGACAGAAGAAAGATATAGACCACATTTTGTGAACTATCATGAAGAATACAAGGGCTTTCTTTAAAGATAAGTTCACCTTTGGGAGCATGTTACATGTTCCACCCATGTGAAACATGTAACATGTTCCCAATGCTGCAGCCGCTGCCCACTGCCCCCCCCCCACCTGTGGCAGCCAGACAGGAAGAAGTTTCCCGTACTAGCTGTCACTTTTTAAAATCAGCGTGGCTGTGTGGTGCTCGGCCCACATGTCACTCATTCACAGCTCTGGATTCACACAGATACTTTGCGGTTGTCGGCTTGTAGTTCTCAATAAACTACCACAAAATCATTGATTTCTTCCTGTCAGGTATACTGATATACTGACAGATCTGAAGCAGACCTGCATGGCATGCAATGCTTTACAGGCTCCAAAAGAAAAAAAATAATAAATGCACATTTTTTTAACTTGCAAAAAAAAAAAAAAATGTGCATTTATTATTTTGTTTATAAAAGGTGAACTTATCCTTTAATGCCTTTCACGTCAGAAGCCCTTGATCATACACAGAGACTGATCATATGATCATTCCTTGTTACCCTGACAATAAAAGTTTTAGAATGAGCTGTCCATGGAAAACAAACACTAGTTTTCTTCAGGAGGCTCTCTGCAAAGTGTATGTCATCTTCCATGTCTGGATGTATCATTGCTTGTATCTATCTACCCAATCTAACCAATCAGTCTAGCCAATGTCTAAATAAGCCATTCTCAACCAGGGTTCCATGGAACCCTGGAGTTCCTCCAGAGGTTACTAGCTGTTCCCTGTTGTGTGGCTGATTGGCTTTCCATTTGATGGTGCCTGCCTAGTTCCAGAGCCAGCTGCCTGTAAGGGTGGCATATTGATAACCACTGTAAGGGGGCATCCTTCCCACTGTCCACCAATGTAAGGAACATTTTTCCTACTGACCCACCAATTACTGTAATTGGTTTTAGCAGGGGTTCCCTGAGATCTGAAAATGAAGTCACGTGTTCTCTGGGGGTAAAAGGGATGAGAATAGCTGGTCTATGTTATTACAATGGCTTTCAGGCACAAAAAAACGATGGAATCCAAATCAACAATGTTGCTTCCACTTCTCGCTAGAGCTGCACGATTAACCACTTCAGCCCCGGACCAATTGGCAGCCAAAGGACCAGGCCCCTTTTTGCGATTCGGCACTGCGTTGCTTTAACTGACAATTGCGCGGTCGTGCGACGTGGCTTCAAAACAAAATTGGCGTCCTTTTTTTCCCACAAATAGAGCTTTCTTTTGGTGGTATTTGATCGCCCCTGCGGTTTTTATTTTTTGCGCTATAAACAAAAATAAAGCGACAATTTTGAAAAAAATGCAATATTTTTTGCTTTTTGCTCTAATAAATATCCCCAAAAAATATATAAAAAAACAGTTTTTTCCTCAGTTTCGGCCGATGCGTATTCTTCTACATATTTTTGGTAAAACAAAAATCGCAATTAGCGATTATTGATCGGTTTGCGCAAAAGTTATAGCGTTTACAAAATAGGGGATAGTTTTATAGCATTTTTATTAATGTTTTTTTTTTATTAGTAATGGCGGCGATCAGCGATTTTTATTGTGGATGCGACATTATGGCGGACACATCGGACATTTTTGACACATTTTTGGGACCATTGTCATTTATACAGCAATCAATGCTATTTAAATGCATTGATTCATGTATAAATGACAGTTGTAGTGAAGGGGTTAACCACTAGGGGGAGGGGAGGGGTTATGGGCTGTGACGTGTGTGGTTTTTTTTTACATTAGGGGGCGGGGCTGACGTCTGACGTCATTGATTGGCTTTCCCGATGACCGGGAACAGCCAATCAATGACAGGCAGTGTAGGAAGCGCGGGGAGAGGTTTGTTTACACAAACCTCTCCCCGTTCTTCAGCTACGTAACCCGATCGCGGGACACAAGCGGCGATCGGGTCCGCTGGTCCCGCGGCCGGGATCACGGAGCTCCCGACCGGGTCGCGAGCCCATGGGCAGGCATTTATAGGATCACGTACAGGCACGTGATTTTGCCTGCCCGTGCCATTTTGTCGCAGTATATCTGCGTTAGGCGGTCGGGAAGCGGTTAATCGTTAAGAATCGATATCTGGATCTTTTTCCCTTCCCCATCTTCAAAACAGCATGTCACAGATTCTTTCTAACAAGTGCAGAGAGTTCTCACAGCTGGAAAAAATAAAAAAATCCAGGCAGCCTGCCAAGTTTTATCACAACACAAAAATAAGTAGAAACAAAGTATCTTTTCGTTCTTTCATCAAAGGAAAGAACTGGCGTGTAAATGAGTGAAGTTTAACCATTTAAAGACTAAACCTTTTCTGACATTTGTTGCTTGCATGTAAAAATCATTATTTTCTGCTAGAAAATTACTTGGAACACCCAAACATGATTTTTTTTTTAGCAGAGACTCTAGAGAATAAAATGGTGGTTGTTGCAATATTTTATGTCACACCATATTTGCGCAGCGGTTTTTCAAAAACATTTTTTAAAAAATAAATAAACTTTAATAAATTTAAAATAAAACGAAAAAGTAAAGTTAGCCCAATTTTTTTTGTATAATATGAAAGAAGATGTTACACTGTGAGAATCGCAAGAGAATCATGATCCTTATTATAAGCTAAAAAAAATTGTTCTCATTTTAGCCAGAATCGAGCTGCTCTTGCTAAACTAAAACCCCTCAATTTTGCTTTAAGGTCAAAGTTCCCCACTGAATTTAGTGGCTCCCACTACACCAGGGAGCTGTTCTTGGTTTCAATACTCTCTTTAAAATACCTTCGTCTTCCTTCACCTAAAATACAGCATTTGTTTCTTAACAACAGATATAAAACTTTTGTCACTGGAGTGATTCTGAAATACTGATCAAATGCAAAAATAGCTTGGAAAAAATGTAAATGTGTTGCGTGCTAGACAGGCAAGTAGAATAGTCTTTGAAAGACATGCATTTTCAGGCTACACTACTTGAATCAAGAGGAAAATTGATATGCAATCACTCATCTGCTTGATGAAAGTCTGTGGAAAAAATGGCCTAGGAATTATATTTAACCTTTGCTTCACCATGCCCTGAGACTGGCAGAAGTGGCTGAAGAAACGCGCATAGTATAAGTGCATTACGGCATGCTCTTTCCCTCCAATGTACAAATCAACGGGCATCCAGAAGTCAGCTAAGGACTTATCAAATGGCCTGTGGAAGAAAAAGCGACAATGCTTGTAAAAAAGACTTAAAAAATAACATTTAAAAAAATTATTGTGAGATAAAGTTGTTAGTGGTAGCTGTGTATATCAGACAATGGGGAACATTTGGGGAAGTTACCTGATTAACTGGCAGTATGACAGTGACAAATTAAATACAGACAGTCTTGATATTAACTTAAAATGGCCACATGCAGTTTGACTCACTCCCATGCTGCAGCTGATTTCAATCCCATCAGGTCCACCTGTCAATTTATCAGGCAGAGCTGATCGGACTCTCCAGTCTCCTCTATGGTGCGGCGGATGTCAGCAGACACATGTCCGCTAACACCCGCCAAAAACAGATGGATGGTGGTCCTATTCCACATCTGTCTGGAGGATGAGCTCAGAGGGCATCGGATGGAAACAAACAGGTGGTTAGTTTCCATCCGATTACCCCATAGACGAGAGCAGGCTGTGTGCGTTTCTGAGCGGACATGGACCTGTCATGCGTCTGGTCAGCAGGGATCAGACGAGAGATCCCCTACTGAGCAAGTAGATCCTGCTTCATGGAGGCAGCTGTGTGAAAGGGGCCTTAGCCATAGAAAAAAAGAGCCTACTGAACTGGCAGCGAGGACTTGTAAGAATTAAAAGTGCTCTAAATTGGTCATATTCTTTCAGAAAACTGGAAAATCCCCAACACGGATTATGGATAACCTCCTCTTTGCATCAAAGAAACGTGGAAAGGTCCTTTTATGAAGCATGTGCAGAGTTAGGAAACGTTGTCGAAGGTTCAAATAAAAGTGAAAATGCAGTCAAACAGCTAAATTACAGCTAATCTACATATTCATAGTCTGATTTGCAAGTCTGTTCAGCAAGCCTTGCGATCCAGGCAGCCCTGCTAGACAGTGTTGCCAGGCCCCTGAGCTCACTTTTCTCCACAAACTTTTTCAGTATAGTTTGGAGAAGGACTTGCTCCAACCATTGTCTGGAAAATTAACAAGCAATAGCTCCATCCTTCTTCTGTCTCATATTAGCACGCTCCCACTGGTATCTTCACACCACTGTGCAATGCAGTAGACATGAACATGACTCATTCACACTTCTGCCCTGTTCTAAGACAGACTAAGGCAGGCCATACACAGTACGAATTTCTTTGCTTCATTCCATCATCATCATAGTCAGTATTGATGCAAGAATCCCTCCTGCTGAGACATTGTCTTCCTCTGGTGGGGTGGCGGAGGAAGTCGTCTCCCACAGTGGAGAACACAGTGATTATCGCTAGCGGCTATACCAGGTGCTAGCAAAAATCGCAAGTAAAATCCGGCAAGCTGGTTGTACCCAAGTTGACCGATCAATCAACTTGGTAAATTCAGCCTGTCCATACATGGTTCGAATCTTGGGCTGCCCTGCTGAATCCACTGATATTCGAACTGTCTATGGCCAGCATCAGGTACTTCTACTAGCTGTATTTAAAATATATTTATGGATTTTATTTTATTGAATACATAACTGGATTAAAGGGGGTTTTATTTCATGCCTTCGATACTTGTCTAAACTGATTAAGTTTTACTGTATTGGGCACAATTTAGGATAACCAAACACATTACTTTAACAGCCAGAATGGATGAATGAATAATTTGGTCACTTTCCAGTTGTTTTAAACCGATTTAAACTCAACTTCAAGTAAATTAATATGTTATGTAAAAATTATCTTAAAATAGCCTACCGGGTCTATGAAACATATATAATGTTTTATGAAAAGGGAGCCTTCCGCAAGTCTATTCAATCAAAAATCAATAAATAAAACTGGATTTAGGCTCAACACACTTAATTTTTCTTACTGTATGGACCCAAATTGGAATTGCGCCTTACCAGAATATGACCCATTACTGACAGGTAATGAATTATATTCCAGTAAGGCGCAAATACAATTTGGGTCCATACAATAAGGGAAATGAAGTGTGTTGAGCCTAAATCCAGTTTTATTTATTGTTTTTTTTATTAAATGAATATGTTACATCAAATAAAATACTACCAGATAAAATGAAAAATTACCCCCTTACAAAAAACAGATTTGTAAATTTATTCATCAGGTCCAAACCTTTTATTCAACACGCTTTTCTCTAGTGCCAAAAGTCACTCATACACAGCCCAACTACCAGCTAAACTTAATATGGGTAAAAGTATCATACATGATCACCAATTGCTTGAACATGTGCATGCAACCATCATTCCACCTTTTGTTGTGGTCCTGCACAAAACCTATGGAAGATGCCAAACACCTACATTTTACAAATATGGCCAGCTCTAGACAAATCCCAGCAGCCAGATAGTTGCATATAAATGAAGAACATATCTATTAATATATAATGGCCTGGAGGTTCCTACGCTGGGATTACTGGCTTGAGCAATTATTTATCTGCCCTTGGATTTAGCTATAAGAAGGTACAGCAAAATGTTTTAATAATCAGGTTACATGCTTTAATCAGTGAGTCCAACAGCCTAATCATTAGGGGTACAGTGATTGGGTTGTTAAGAACAGAATGCAAGCTGCTTTACCTGTCTGAGTTATGGGGATCTGTATATCTGAAATAGTACCAAGCTGAATCCACAAATGTGTCCATTGTGTCTGTCTCCCTCACTGCATTTCCAGCACACCTAGAACACATGAAAAGGAACATTTTCTCAGAAGTCTTAGAGAAGGCTACAGCAAAAGTTAGAGAAACACATCAAACAAGACAGAGCGTAAAGACCCAAACATTACACTAAAGGTCATTTTATAATATCAGATTATGGCACCTTCAGTGTTGAAATTAGGTTATAAACATATAAGAGCGTCAGCATCAAAATGTTCAAGTGGTCAATGAAGTCCGCCTCATTCTTTTTACATTTTTGTCTGAGTATAGATCTAGATTTGTCCCAAAAATGTTTGAATCCACTTACAGCTAACAGACTCACTACCACTCCTAGAAGTCTATTCCAAGCATCTTTTTTTTTTAAATTCTTTATTTATTTCTGAGAAGGGATAACAAATTAAAATATGCATAATATACATTTCTTCAGACATTCTGCTTGACTGTTATTTAATTTCGTTAAATCATATTTCTTTCCGATTTCCTTTATCGAATTATTCTTATCCCTTTTCTTTTTCTTTATTTACTTCTCCCCTATTCCAAGCATCAACTACTCTTTTGGTAAAAGGGTATAGGTTTAGTTTTGAACTTTCCTCCTGCTAGTCTGAGGTCATGTCTCCATGTTCTTGATCTAAATTAAATTTTGAAAATACTGTCCTGGACCTTAATCACACATGCATTTAAAGGTTTCAATCATTTCTCCCATTCCAAACTGTACATATTAATTTCCTGAAGTCTCTGCTGGTACATTTTATCTCTCAGACCTTTCATCATTTTTCTTGCCGTCTCTGGACGCGTTTTATCTTATCAATATCTTTTTGTAAGCGAGGTCTCCAGAACTGTATACAGTATTCTAAATGAGGTCTAAATAAACGTCTATATAGGGGAATCAGGACCTCCTTCCTCCCCCAGTGATCACACAAAACAATTCTATTCACTTTTCCATTTGCTAATTTTGCAATCATCTAAAACACAGTAAGTACCCCCAAATCTCTTTCCTCTCTGATTCTAGCCAACACTGTACCCCAATATTGTACTCCATCATAGGATTTTCCTCCCTAAAAGAAGAAGAATGTATTAATTTTAAAGCCTGAACTCAAATGTACTCTACTCAATGGCAATGCCTTATTTATTTATTTAAATTAATTTGTTAAACCCCCCAAAAGTATTTATTTTCTGAGAGCAGAGATCCTGGGGAATAAAATGATGGTAGTTGCGTTTTTCATGTCACATGATATTGGTGCACATGTTGATCAAATGCAATTTTTTTTGTAAAATGTACACTAAAGTTAATTTTAGTGCACACAATAATAATAATAATAAACAATCAAACATAAAATAAATCATCTCCCGTATTTAATCACATTAAAGCCCCGGGTCAAATGCCGGATGACATCGGCCAGTTCAATAAAAAACAGCCGACATTTGGGCCCCTGTGTAAGGCAGCTGGTCCGACAGAAGCCTAGAAAACCAGCAGCCAACCACCTCCCGATCAGTGCTCCCCTGACAGAACACAACAGCTCAGTGGGGGAGATTGCTGTACTAACATTGGATCGTTAGTACAGTGGCTCAGACCGGAGGTGACAGTTTAATTTCGTTGAACCAGCTGGGTTCAATGGAAAAAAAACTCATAGTGTGTACCAGGCTTTACTTTCATTGTCACAAAACTCAGCATCCCTGCCCTGTATGAGAAAATGGGAGGGTGATAGGGCAAATAGATGGAGGCTATTGGGAGTCTGCTCTGGCAGCTGTACCCTTGATGTCAGTTTCTGCTGCTCAAAAATAGGATTTTTTTTATCATACTTACCTGCAAAATCCCTTAATTTGAGTACATCATGGAACACAGAGTCAGGCTAATATTCATTACCTGCTGGGGCATCCCAGAGCAATAGCCTTGAGGGGAGGGAGACACCCTGCCAAACAATAGCCACCAGAACTTATACAGCAGCCCACAGTACACTGCGGCCGAAAGCAGAGTCCTTGGCTGCTCGAACATCCACTTGATAACATTTTGTGAACGTATGCACTGAAGACCAGGTAGCAGCCTTACAAATCTGAGCCACAGATATCTGATGGCGAAAAGCCCAGGAATGAATGAATTAATGAATGAATAATTTGGATAGCGCTGCAAATGTGAACTGAATTCCTAAACCCCTGGTAGAATGAGCTCTGACCTTGAAGGGAGGAGCTTTACGTTACAGACCGTAGGCCTGAATGACCAATTGACGGACCCAATTGGCAATGGAAGCTTGGAAGCTGCCTGCCCTTTCTTGGGTCCTTTTGGTAAAACAAAAAATGAGTCTGATCCACAGATCTCTGCACATCTAGACAACTAAACCTTGACAGCCCAGACAACGTCCAAGGAGTGCAGTCTCTTCTGCTGAACGAGACTGAGAGAAAAAAGATGGCAAAATAAAGTCCTGATTTAAATGAAAGGCCGACACCACTTTTGGCAAAAAGGATGGAACAGGTCGTAACACAACCCTGTCTTGGTGAAGCATCAAGTACGGTTCCCTGCATGAAAGAGCCTTCTAGCCGAGGTGATAGTCATCAGGAAGTCTAGCTTGTGTGACAGCATGTCTAATGGAATTTCCTTGATAGGTTCAAATGGTTGTTTCTGTAACACAGATAGCAGCTAGTTCAAGTCCCAAGGACACATAGGTGAACTAATGGGGGGAAGCAAACCTGCATAAAGGTTCAGACCAGTGAATGGGAGGGCCTTTGGAAGAATACTGATAGGGCCGAAACTTGACCTCTTATTGTACTCAAGGCCAATTTGATTTCCACAGCTGACTGTAGAAAAGAGAGAATTCTCCCAATCACGTATTTCAGAGGATGCCATTTTTTGGCTTCACACCAAACAATATAAGTCTTCCAGACCTTATGATAGATCTTCCTAGTGACAGCTTTTATAGCATTCACTAGGTTAGACACCACTGGTCCCGAGATGCCACGGCCCTTTAACACCCTGGCTTCAATAGCCATGCCATCAAATTTAGAGACTGTAAATTGGGGTGGAATATAGGACGCGTCCATGGCCCCTCTATTGTCAGTGTCACCCCTTTTTCAGGGGCCTTCTGGGCCAGGCTGGTGCCACCAGAATGAATGGAACTCCCTCTCTCCAAATCCTGCGCAAAAAATGTAGAAGGAGAGGGATCGGAGGGAAAGCATAAACCAGGGAGTACTGGCTCCATGGAACTACCAGAGCATTTGCTCCGATTGCCAAAGGATCTCTTGTTCAGGACACAAACTGCTGTAGCTTGTTGTTGAACCTGGATGACCGTCAGTCGACCTCTGGCCATCCCCAATGTTGGAAAATTTCCTGCAACACCCCTGGGTGTAGGGACCATTCCCCCAGGCAGATCTGTTGGTGGCTGAGATAATCTGCCTTCCAGTTCTCTACTCCCGGGATATGAACTGCCAATAGAATAGGCACATGTCCCTCTGCCCAGGCTAGTATGTGGTTCATCTCCTTCAGAGCTGAACGACTCCTGGTACCGCCTTGGTGGTTTATATAGACCACTGCAGTGGCATTGTCGGACTGAACCCTGATAGGGCAGTCCTGAAGTTCCACCGTCCATGACCGTAGGGCCAGTCGTACTGCCCGTAATTCCAGGACGTTGATGGGCAGGATCTGTTCTGTCCTTGACCATTTCCCTTGAGCTGTGAGCCCCTCTAGGGTCGCTCCCCAGCCTGAGAGACTGGCATCTGTAGTCAGTACTCTCCAAGTTACCGGGAGGAAGGATATTCCCTTTCGCAGGTTCTGATCCTGCAACCACCAGTTTAGGCTTAAGCGTGCCCGAGGAGATAAAAACATTGGATAATCCAGGGCGTGTCCTCTCCTGTTCCAAGCCAACAAGATGTCTTGTTGTAGAGACCTGGAATGGAACTGGGCATAGGGCACCACCTCGAAGGAGGATACTATCCTCCCTAAAAGACTCATATAGAGCCGAATGGAGGGTTGTCTGGTGCCCCTTATCTGATGCACCTGATTCTTCAGGGCACAGATCCCTGCGGGTGGCAAGAATACTCTTGCTTGGACCGTATCTAGGATCAGACCTAAATACTTTAGACCTTGAGCTGGTTTCAAGGCTGACTTTTCTGTATTTTTGATCCAGCCTAAGCTTTTCAAATACCGCACTGTGCATGTTATGCTCTGTTCTAGAGCCTGTAATGAGTGATCTCTGAGCAGGAGGTCGTCCAGATACTCAAGCACCAGGATCCCAGTACTGGTGCTAGGACTTTTGTGAACACCCGGGGAGCTGTAGCAAGCCGGAAGGGTAGAGCCAACAGAAAATGACGTTCCTCTACTGCAAATCGCAGGAACCTCTGATGAGGCTGAAAGATATGTACGTGTAAATACGCGTCCTTTATATCGCTGGAGGCTAAAAACACTTCCATCTAGAGCGAGGCTACAACTGAGCGGACAGACTCCATCCGAAAGGACTGGATCAGTAGATACTGGTTCAGGAATCTTAGGTCCAAAACTGGGCCCTGTGATCTCATTTGTTTTTTAAACCGTAAAACAGATTTGCTCCTTCAGATACAAGTACCTGTACAATCACACCTTGATGCACTAAATGATGTAGTGCCTGAAGCAATAAGTCTCCTTTTTTGAGAATCCGCCAAATGTCCGCAAAGTGCAGCAGCCTTCCCCCCACCTGATAGAGTGGGGGCGTCTCCTCAAAAGGAAGGCTTTGTGCTGGGTTTAGAAGAGTTTCGGACCCAGGGCTTTTTCTGGCCCTGGACTTGCGGCTTGTCCCTGGCCCTAGCGTCCTATTGGTGGTGGCTGAGACATCTGAGGAAGTAGACCCTGAAGTTTTAAACGAGGGACGTCTGGTGCTTTTCTTCACAGGAAGTAAAGAACTCTTCCCTCTTCTTTTTGACAAATATATCTTTTTGATATATTCGTCCAAACTATCACCAATAAATGTTCCCCATAAAAAGGGAAACCTGCTAATAACTTTTCACAAGGAAACTCGGCTGACCAGTTCTTAAGCCACAAAAGTCATATGTATAGACAAGAGCCAAACGAGAAACCTGCTGTATTGAATCCCTTTAATGCGTCAACAGCTAAACACAGCGCTTGAGAAATAGCTGTCTTATTTTCAGGCAGATCATCCTCCTAGTTAGGCCTATCAGGCCGTTTGACCTGATCCTTTACGGACTGGCAGATACCAATTGCTGCAACAGCTGGCTGAATAGCTGAACTGGCCAAAGAAAAGGAAGCATTTAATATTGACTCCAATTTCTTGTCAACGGGGTCTTTCAAGCCCTGTGCGTTTTCTACCTGGACAAGTCAACATAGTTACATAGTTAGTTAGGTTGAAAAAAGACACAAGTCCATCCAGTTCAACCACAAAAAAAATTAAAAATAAAATATCATACAATCCTATATACCCAATTCTACACCCACAGTTGATCCAGAGGAAGGCGAAAAACCCCAGCAAAGCATGATCCAATTTGCTAAAGCAGGGGAAAAAAATTCCTTCCTGATCCCCTGAGGGGCAATCAGATTTTTCCCGGATCAACTTTACCTATAAATGTTAGTACCCAGTTATATTATGTACATTTAGGAAATAATCCAGGCCTTTCTTAAAGCAATCTACTGAGCTGGCCAGAACCACCTCTGCAGGGAGTCTATTCCACATTTCCACAGCCCTTACTGTGAAGAAACCTTTTCGTATTTAGAGATGAAATCTCTTTTCCTCTAGACGTAAAGAGTGCCCCCTAGTCCTCTTTGTTGACTGTAAAGTGAATAACTGAACACCAAGTTCACTATATGGACCCCTTATATATTTGTATATGTTGATAGTAGCCCCCCTTAATCTCCTCTTATGAAAAGTGAATAAATTCAGTTCCTCTAATCTTTCCTCATAGCTGAGCTCCTCCACGCCTCTTATCAGTTTGGTTGCCCTTCTCTGCACTTTCTCCAGTTCCCCAATATCCTTTTTGAGAACCGGTGCCCAAAACTGAACTGCATATTCCAGATGAGGTCTTACTAATGATTTGAACAGGGGCAAACTTATATCTCTCTCTCTGGAGTCCATACCTCTCAATACAAGAAAGGACTTTGGAAGTTCTTGTTTAAGGAGGAGACTGCTGCATCTATGGCTTGCATGCTCCTTGAGGACCTTCAAGGACTGGGCACCCTTTTCATGTTTAAGGTCCACACCCTTGGACCTGTACAGCCACCTTTGCGAGGCTTGGGTACCATTTATCTAAGCATATAAAGCCTGTGTCAAATGGATCCGATCGGTCAATCCCTTGATTCATTTATTTGTGGGATTAGAGACCTGGAGCTCAGAGAACTCAAACAAACCGTGCCATCTACCTTGCAGACACTGGTAAAAAACTGAAGTGCTCCCTGTATGGGAGGGGTTATATAGGGGGATCACTTTCTGTCTAAAGACCTTTGGTCTACCAGTGTCCATTCACCTGGAGATGAAGTATAGCCCAGCAGGTAATGAATATAAGCCTGACTCTGTGTCCCATGATGTATGAAAAAGAAAATGATTACAACTTTTATACCATACTTATAGGATGCCAGCACAACTATTTGCATGGGGAAGAAAAGACTTTGTCCCAAATGTAATGCTCATACTGGCGACTTTATACATATGATATGGAGATGTCCCAAATTAGTGCCTTATTGCAAGGATATGGTTACTGTTATTTTTTTTTTTTTTCCAATATATTTTATTGATAAAGGCATAACAAGTACAAATATAGGAAACAACAGTTGAACAATGTAATCCGTGCGAAACATATATTCCAGAACATAACAACCCCCTATGAAAAGGTCATGAAAGGCATGGAGGCACAGCAGTATTTGAAAACATCAGCAGTTGTTGCGTACATATAATCTGAAATACATGTTCAAAACAAGTATAGGTCAAGTTGCAATTGTAACCACTGATAATCAGGGGTCCATGTGGTGGGGGGGGGGGGGGGGGGGGGGGGGTGGTGGGCCTCCCATGTATGTATGGAAAGCGATAGTAGGTACTAATCCTAAAAGTAAATTGAAGAGGAAAAAGAAGGAAGAAAAAGGAGGAGAATCTCATTTATAAGTACAGCATGGACCACTCAACCTTTGCACCCCTAATGGGAACATGCTGTGCAAAGGGAGCGGGAAAAAAAAAAAAAAAAGCACTATAGTGTGAGATACGCAATGGCGTCTTATTTCGTACTTAAGGTACCTTGGAGTGGGCGGCCGAAATCCGCGAGAAGCGAAAACTTTCAAAACTAAAAGAGAGTTATACTAAAGAGGTAGAGGGTTATCAGAAAGAACATATGTGGGGTGTAGAGAGATAGTGGAGAGCTGTGTCCGGAGCCAGCCGGTAGGGAGGTGATCTGGGTCCTGATAGCATGACGGATAGTGGTCACAGTAAACAGCCGTTGAGGTTCAAGGAGGTAATCAGGAAAATGCCAGGTCAAGGTAGGCTAATAAGATCCTGGTAAGACTGTGAGTCTTTGAAAAGTATCCAACAGGTCCAGGTGGCACTATAGGCGGATGGGGTATCCCTGGCTTGGTGAATAATGCTTTCTAAGTCTGAGATTCTATCCACTCGGTTGCTCCACTCCAACAGCGTGGGAACAACTGGTGTTTTCCAGTGAAGTGGTATGCATTGTTTTGCTGCGTTCAGTAAATGTGGTATGACAGACTTTTTATAAACGGAGTGTGGGATCGAGAGGTGGTGTAGTAGAAATTGTGTTGGTGTCAGCGCTACCGTATAGGTTGAAACAAGTGTTATGGCCTTATGAATTTTTTCCCAATAGGGTTTGATCAAAATACAATCCCACCATATATGAAGTGGGGAGCCTGTTTCTAGACTACATCTCCAACAGAGGGGTGAGACCTCCGGTAGGTATTTGTGAATAATATCCGGAGTACGATACCATCTGGCATAGATTTTGTAGGAGTTTTCTTGGGCCGACACATTCATAGAGCTTTTGTGAATATAGGTATAGATATGTTCCCAATCCTCAGTAGCTAAATCTATGCCTAGTTCTCTTTCCCATACCTTGACTAATGAATTGTGCTTAGGGTCAAAATTATCAAAGAACATCGAGTATGTTGCGGAGATGAGGTGTCTTAGGGGGGAGTCATTGGTGCAAAGTACCTCAAAAGGGGTAAGTGCTCTGCACCATTGTGAAGATGGACGCGCGCTGGCAAGGAAGTGTCTAATTTGGAGAAATTTGTAGAAGGGGATTTGATAGTCAGGAAAATGGGAGTGGACGTCAGAAAATGATAACATGTTAGAGTCGTGAAAAAATTGGGAGGCTTTGAGAGAGGGCGATGGCAAGCCATTGTGCGTGTGAGAAGGAGCAATTCCTGGTGGGAAGCCCGGGTTACCATCTAAAGGAGTCAAGGGGCCGGGGTGGGGTGACCATCGGAGAGTACGGGCGGTAGAACGAAAGACTTGTAAAGTCGCTCCAGTGAGCGGGTGGGAAGAGTACGTTTTAGGAATGTTGGGTGTTGCTATCCATGGAAGATGAGTTAAAGGGGTTGTATCAAATGCTCCTTCAATGTTGATCCAATCTTTAGAGAGCTCATGGATATGCCAATCAATCACTCTTGTGAGATGGCATGCAGAGTGATACTTATGTATGTCAGGTAGGCTTAGGCCTCCTTTGGATTTGGGGATTGTTAAAGTCTCCCAGCTAAGCCTAGGGGATTTTCCTGCCCATATGAAATTTCGACACATCCTTTTATAGGATGAGAAAAACGAAGTAGGGAGCGTGATCGGAATGGTCTGAAGGAGGTATAATATGCGGGGTAAAATATTCATTTTCAGAATGGCAGTACGCCCGAACCAAGAAAGTGGCCGGACGTCCACTTGAGAAGATCATTTTGTATATTTCGAAGAATGGGGAGAAAGTTGAGGTCGTATAGGTCGTGTAGGTTAGTAGGCAATTGTATTCCCAGGTAGGTGAGGGCCTTATGTTCCCAGTGAAAGGGAAAGTTTGATTTGCATTGAACTACAGTCTGTGTCGGGAGGGAGATGTTAATGGCTTTTGATTTTGAAAAGTTAATTTGTAAATTGGATAGATCTTTAAAAAGGGCAAAATCTTTCAGAAGGTTAGGTATAGTGACAATAGGGTCAGAGAGGAAAAGGAGTATGTCGTCCGCGTAGGCTGCAAGCTTATATTGTTTATTGCAAACATCAATTCCTTTAATATCAGGATTTGCACGAAGTCTGCGCAAAAAAGGTTCTATGGTAAGAATGAAGATGAGGGGTGAAAGAGGGCATCCCTGACGTGTACCGTTCAACACGGGGAAGGCGTCCGACAGGTGGCCATTTATCCGTATCCTAGCTGTGGGATGGGAGTATAATGCCATGATCATCTGCATGAATCGAGGGGGAAATCCCACAGCCTGTAATGTGGAGGACATGTACTCCCAGTCCACTCTGTCGAACGCCTTCTCCGCATCAAGTGATAGAAATAAACCCTTTTGGGAGGATTTACATGAGAGCCAGTGGTGGATATGTAGGGCTTTGATCGTGTTGTCCCTGGCCTCTCGACCAGGGATAAAGCCCACCTGGTCTAGAGAGATCAGTTGAGAAAGAAGAGGGAGAACACGGTTAGTGAGGATCTTCGCATACAATTTCAGATCCACATTTAAAAGGGAAATAGGTCTGTAATTGGATACCATAGTATCGTCCCTACCTGGTTTGGGTATTAATGTAATATGGGCCTCCAGAAGGTCAACAGGTATCGGGTCAGATGAGGCAAACGAGTTAAAAGTAGAGAGGAGATGTGGCATGAGTATATCTTGAAATGTCTTGTAGTAGCTCACAGTCAACCCATCTGGGCCAGGACTTTTGCCCTGTTTGAGTTGTTTCAAGGATGCTATAATGTCATCCGAAGTGATAGGTTCATCTAAAGTCTCTGAGTCTTCCAAGGAGATTTGGGGCATGCCATATTGTGCTAGAAAGTCTGAGATTAGTTCCCTCCTGTGGGAGGTGGGGCCTGTTTGAGCAGAGTTGGGTAGGTTGTAGAGTTTGGAGAAGTAGGAGACAAATTGGTTGGATATGTCAGCAGGGGATATGTGAGAGGCGCCTGTGGGGTCAACGATCTTGTGTATAGTTGTTGAGGCCTTCTTGCGTTGAAGTGCCCTCGCCAACAATCTACCAGATTTGTTCCCAAATTCATAAAATAGTTTTTGCGTTAACATATATTTGCGTTTAAGCTCTTTAGTCAATGCCTCTTTAAGTTCCTCTCTGACCTTAAGCAGTTGTGAAAGTGTTTGATCAGCAAGCGAAGCCTTGTGAAAATGGGCTGCCATGGAGATAAATTCACCTCTGAGAACGCATTAAATATTGGGTAAGTCGGGTACTAATTGTCTGTGCATTCAGCGGATCAGTCAGAAGGGAATTGTCTAGGCGCCAGATTGGGCGATGTGTACGGGTAAGTGGCACGGATAAAGTCATGGAAACGGGGCTGTGATCGGAGATCAGCATAGGGTCTATCGTGGCTTTAGTTAAGAGTGTCAAGTCAGCTTGGGAAATAAAAAAGTGGTCAAGTCTGGAGTATTTATTATGAGGTGGGGAGTAGAAAGTGAAATCCCTGTCGTTAGGGTGTAACGTGCGCCATGCATCGTGAAGTGTCAATTCTTGAAACCTTTGTTTGATAGCTCTCAGAGCACTAAAGGGTAGGGAGGAGCGACCATTTGAGGAGTCTTGAGATGGGTTAAGAGCAACGTTGAAATCGCCACCAACAATGAGGATGCCTGCATAAAATTCAGTAAGCAGTTGAAGTGTAAAGGTTTGCTAGTGTAATAGGTCTGTCGTACAGGGTACCCTTGAGAAATAGGTATCGACCATTTGCATCGCGTTCGATGTCTGTGACCTTCAATGGGCAGTTTTTCGATAGTAGTATAGCGACCCCCTTTGATTTAGAGGCGTCAGTAGTGGCATGGTAAACTGTGGGAAAGTGATGATTGAACAACTTAGGCACATTGTCAGAACGAAAGTGGGTTTCTTGTAAAAATGCAATATTTATTCTGTCCTTCTGTAAGGCATGTAGAACCTGAGATCTCTTCTCAGGAATATTAAGGCCCCGAACGTTTAAGGAACAAAATTTCACCTGGGGGAAATGAGAACGTGTAGAGGAAGTCGGTAGACCTGTGGGAGCGGGTGGCATATCCGTCATGCTATCACCCACGCTGTGAGACAAGGTGTTAGTGTGAGTGGGGGGAAACAAAAAAAAAAAAGGCAGAGTAGAGGGAGAGGGCAGAACCAGTAGCGTGTTGCCAGCAACACGACTATGGGGAGGCAGAAAGAGTAGATAAGGGTGGGTGGGGTGAGGAAGAAGCAACCTAGACTACCCTAAAGTAGGCTAGAAAGGTACAACGTGTGAGCGGTGTGTCTAGATAGTCGAATAGTGAAGTCAAACAAACCACAACGTTGTCTGGGGGTTGGCCAGAACCTAATAGGGTATGGATCAAGGTGTATGGCAGTACCGCCGTTACCTCTCTAGTAAAGCCTATGGGAGGAGACGAAGGTAGTGAGGTTTTGAAGAAACTAAAACAAAAACAAAAAGATAAACCAGCCTTAGTTCGCATTTAGTTTTTACCCATATGTGACACGCAGAGGGAGTAAGGGAGTACCTTATGGAGTGTATACATAAGCCCGAGTGAGGGGTAGTCCAAGTTGTTAGGAGAACTGACATTCCGTAATCTATAAACATTGGTTACGGTCAATGTTCCGGTGTATATATGTACAATAATGGCAAAATCAAATTATACAAAGTGATAGGTACGGTGTAAGTGTCTCAGGCAGGCCATATGTGCTTGAAATGGGGTACCCCTGGGATGGAGCAGTACATGAGGCATTACATACCTTATATGAGCTGTCCGGGTATGACTGGTTGTGAGAAAATGTGTAGGGTTAGCGAATGGGTTAGTACCTGAACCATATAGCAATTAATTTTCCCAACCTAAACGTTTAACAATTTTTCACTCATAACTATTATATACCTGTGTGTAAGCCTCAATAGCACACAGGTCAGAGTGGTTGCGACAGGGTGTATACACAGTCAAAACACGTGTAGTAGTAATCCTTGACTGCGTCGGCTTAGGTCCAGTCAGGTCAGCAAGTGGCGGTTAAGTACCGTCAGTGAGTGGGATAATGCCCGGTAAAAGGTGTGACAGGTAATAAAAGGGCTTTACGATAAGTTCCCTGGTGTACACATCCGAGTATAGGTTTAAACAATAAAAACAAAATTTTGAGCGAGAGTGTGACTGTATTCACTATGATGGTTGGTAGGTAAGATGTGATAGCACAGGCCTGGGTAACGTAATAAAAGGTTATAGGGCCGACAGCGCATCAAGTATCGATAGTTGCATAGAGGGTCGCTGTCATGTGTTCAGGCCGGTAGTGCATAGGCAATATGGTGCCGTACGCCTACTACATTAACTGTATAGTAAGCATCCCAAGGGAAAATTTTCCTGGGGGTTTGAGTAACTAACCATATATACCCTTATAATATGAAGTGTCGTAGAGAACCATAGTAAGTGTCAGACATTAGTGGTACTTAGCAAAGTGGCGAGGGCAATTGAGTCCCAGGGCGGCAAGCATAAAAAAGAAACAGTGAGAGATGGGCATGTGGAGAGTATGACGGTCATAGACCTATCATGTAGCAAACTCTGGTTGGGAGGTGTATTATTAGCTGAGCACTAGGAGTGTCGCTAGGTTAATAGATAGGGAAAGTAGCAGCCTGAATGCATGGGGGCAGAGACCCAGTCAAGAATGTACTACATCGTCTATCGTCAAGGTTAAAGTGCGGGGAGTCCTTGTTCTATCAAAACCTTGTGGATTAAAGAAGGGGGAACATGGCATGCATAGATAAAGAACAAAAACACAGTCCAGCATATCCCAACCAAAACCATAAACCCAGACCTCCCCTCCTAGAACCGTCCGTTTAACACATTCCGTGACAGAAACATTCTTTCCAGATAGAACAGTAAGCATGAAGCCATACATATTACCAATATTAATCGATCCCTGTTAATGGGGTTACATTACCCAGCCTTCGGACCGCAAGTAGCTTAATATTGTGGACGGGAACATCGTCCAGGGATCGCAACGTGTAAAGTCAGGTATGTTATACAAGCGCAGGGGGAGTACGCACCCCTAGTAGTCCAACATCCCGGCACCTGGAGAGGAAAGAAGGGGAACAACGAAAGTGATGACCGCTAATGTATAACAAGCATCAGGGGGGCTAACAGCAAGAGGTACAGAACATCGGTATATCTGCGGATACAGAGGCAGTCCCGTAGCAACGATATCAGCTCTGAGCAAGATGGTAAGTAATGGGGAAGCAAAGTAGCTGTGCGGAGAGGAGCTAGCAGGTTTAGGGAGCATCACCCTCAATACTTGTCAATGGATGAAGAGATAGTGGGAGACGTCAAAGCAGTGAGAGTAAAGGCAGAGCTGCAGCAGGGGTAGGAATGAGAACAGTGCACATAAGCCAGCGTAGAAGGAACATGAACAGTACCGGGAACGTAGGTCACACAGCCGTGTGGTTGGAGAGAGGAGACAGTCGTCAATAATCCCTGCGGGTTCTCCGTGATCCCGGCGAGTGGATCTGTGAGTAGCCACGGTCAGCAGGTCCGGGAGTGTGGCGTCTTGAGCCCGAAGGGGAGCGTCTCCTGGGTTGCTGGGAGTCCTGGACATCCATTGGGTCTTCGGGTGGCGGTGGTCTCTTAGCCGGGTGCACGCGAAAGTCAGCATACCAGTTTGGAACATCCACCAGGGGGATGTCAAGAGCACGGCAAAAAGGGTGCAGATCTTCAGGCGTTTTTAGCAAGGCCGTCCGGCCCTGGTGCGTAGCCGATAAACAAAAGGGGAATTTCCACCTATATTGTATATTGTGGGCACGTAGTACCTCCAATAAAGGTTTTAAGTCCCGACGATGTTGCAGAGTAATGGCTGACAGGTCCTGAAAGATCTGAATAGGCGAATCATTATATAGCAAACGTGGGACACTTCTAGCTTGCTTCAGAATTTCTTCTTTAGTTTTATAATCCACCAGGCAGCATATAATGTCCCTCGGGGGGTCAGACTCTCTCCCCCTGGGGCGCAATGCCCTGTGGATGCGTTCAAACACAATTGGGGAGTCACGCGGTCTGTGTAGGATATCGTTGAACAGCGCCATTACTTCAGAGGGCATGTTGTCAGGGTTAATGGCCTCAGGCATACCACGGACCCTGAGGTTATGGCGGCGTCCTCGGTTGTCGATATTTTCAATGTGGCGTTGAGCCTCTCTCAGCTGTAGGGTGTGCATATCTATCTTCCTTGTGACTTTACGGAGGACCGAGTCATGCTGTGAGGAGGTTTTTTCCACGTCCATGACCCTGTCAGAGAGTGCTCGGATGTCCAGTCTTAGATCCGCGATAGCGGCTGACAGTGTGCCCTTAATGTCATCCGCTATTGTCCGCAGGTCTTGCATGCTAAGATGAGGTTGACGTGGAGGGTCCCGATCCCGGGACAGAGCCTGTGAGTCACGGTGTGGAGAGGTTGGCGGTTCAGGCACTGGAGGGGCCGTTGTTCCTGAGGCGGTGTGGCGGGACGCCGCCATATTGGGCCTCTGTGTGCGGAACATTTCGGGAATGATCTGGCTCCCATCACCCGGATTTTCGCGGGGAGAGCGGGATCTGGAGGCCGAAGTGTGGCGGGAGGCGGTTCCCATGATTCAGCGCTATATTGAGCGATAAAAAACTCCGGTAAAAGAAAACAAGGAGAGGCAACGGCGGGAGGAAGGTAATCAGGCAGCCATCTCCTAGCTCGGCCAAGCCAAGCCCCCATGGTTACTGTTATTAACCAAACTTATGCTGTACAACTTTCCATTGATCCTCTGGCATGTTTACTTGGGGCACTAGAAGAGGAATTATACACCCCAGTTACCTATATAGTCCTTACTTTGCTCCTGTACCTCGCTAGGAAAACATAGCTTGCTATTGGCTCTTCTTTCTACTTGTAGGAAGTGGATTGAGCTAGTGAACTCTTACCAACATAGAAACTCTACAAGGAAATTTATGAATATATGCCAATGCTGGCTGGATACCACTGGTTTAGCCCCTCCCCTACTCACACTGTATCGCTTATTACAACTTTAACATGTATGACTTTTTGACAATGTACCACATATTTCTGAGTTCTTGTTGTCATGTTTGTTGATCTTAGCTATAGATGCCTTCCTCCACAACACTGTATGCCAAAAGGTACCATTCTATGTCTTATAGGATTGGTTTGCACTATCATGGTGTTATTCATGACTCTAGACAGTTTTTGTGGTTTAGTATCGCAATACTATATTTGACTGCTGTGGTATACTGGTTCTTTGTGCTCTATGTACCTTGTCCACAGAAAAATTTCATTGTTACAATGGATACACTTTTTTATCATATGAACCTGTATGCTGTACCTTTTTATGTTCTTAAATAAACACATTTTTTTATTTAAAAAAAATATCAAAGATGACAAGCAAATAGATACCCAACATGTCAAATCCTAAAATTATGCTAGCTTGTAAAAAATTACAACAAACTTTGTTACCCAAAATTGTCTATAGGCGTTGCTTTAAAAGCCTTTACAGATTATTAGTTTAGAGTTAGCCGTGAACGACAGTCCCTTAAAAAAATGGCACTGGCAGACAAGTGGTTAAGGGACTGCTAAGAGATTGCACTATTGTTTACTGCTGCATTGTTTTATGTGGGTAAAAAAGGTTTTATCAAAACATCCTGATATCCATGTCTTACGGCATAACAAAAAAAATGAGCAACCCTGTTAGCTGATATCGGCTGAATGACATTATTTGTTCCATTAGCTATGAAAGAGGAAAGCTGCAAGCCATGTTTTATTTGTACCAGGCAGTTGTTACTAATCACACATCTCTTCCTTTGAAAGCAGATGAAAGCTCACCCTGAGCAAACTGCAAGAGTGGCACAAAATTAAGTCTTAAAGGTGAACCCTGTTTCTTATGTAGTTTTACTGGTTCTATTCACAAAGCTAGTGAAAATGTCAGTTTCTAAGTATCTTGATATTTTGTTCCTTAAGTCCAATCCTCCAGGTAACATATGTTGCTGCAGTACCTAACCTTGGACAACATTCTGATACACTTTCATGAAAGGCACAATAAGAAAAGGTAAAGGATAAGCCACATCTCAGAAGAACTTCAGAAAAATAAGCCAGGTAGCTCTACTGTAAATTTGGAAGTGATGTGTGAAATATAATGGGTTCTTTTACCTTGGACACTTGCAGTTTATCCAGTCTGTTACAGCTGATAAAGGAGATGAGCCCTTCCCTGTGAAGGAAGTCACTTTGGGAAGGAGCACAGGTAAGTCTTTGTATGGCACAGGGACAGTGCCACAGGATTCACAGTGGATGATGGGGATAGGTGTTCCCCAGTAACGTTGTCTTGATATGAGCCAGTCCCTTAGCTTGTCGCTGGTTAGATGTCCACCAACCCCCTCGTCCTGGGCTTGTTGTGTTATAGCACAAAATGCTTCATCTCTACGCATTCCTGTGAACTGAAAAAAATCAACACATTATAGTATATTAGACTTGACAATACAAGGGATATGTGCATGTGAAAATATATGAAGTCTTAGGGCTGATTAACATTAGACCACGCGCATTCTGGTTTTGACAGCCCAATAATTTCAGTGGGCTGCCAAATGCACATGAATGAACAAAAAAGTAGTGCAGGAGCCACTTTTACAAATCATGCTGCAGCAAACTGGATGGTACTGCATTTGGTTGCAAAGATGCTCTTGGGGTGCCATTAACAATTAATGACACCTAGGCATCTAGCAAGGGCAGTGCGCCTTTCTCGTGTGAGCAGGTCATAACTCATAAAATATAACGAGTATAGTGGTGTTAAACCCCTAAAACCAAAATTAAATATATTACAGCTCATTAATCCTATATGTGGTTGCGGCATTCGTTTACTTGTTATGCTTTTTTCACATGGTGCGACTAGTAACACACTTCCTGTCTTAGGGTTTCTCCACTCTGGAACGATACCTTTGGACAGAAACATTGTCAATCTGGGGAGCGGGTAGTGTTAGATGCAATAAAAATAAAAGCAAAAGTAAAAAAAAAAAAAAAAAAAGAAATGCACTCAAAATACTTGTAACTATAATAAAATATATAAAAAAGATCTTGTGGAAAGTAAGCTAAAAAACAGTCGATCAGAAAACAAAGTTCATGTCCATAGGTGGATTAAACTGCCAATCCTTAATCTAGGCATTCGAATCATCAAGAGTAATTAAACACCTCTTGCTGCTCCTTACAAAATTGTATATTATAGTATATTGTAGATTTCCCCAAACAAATAAACAAGAAGAGCACACACTAAGTGCAGTAGAGGTAATAGCTTTAATATTAAACATTGCACTCTTCTTGTTTGTGTGTATGTTAGTAGCAAAGAAACTGAGCACAGTTCAGACTGACTTGTATGCTGTGCTATAGTTACCATGGAGAGATAACAAGGCCAAATGCAAATAATTACAAAAAACAACTCCCATTGCATACTGTCAGCAAATGATGTTCCAAAAGTACCAGACTTACCCTTGCTGAGTTTATTATTCTCTCAGTGCCATCACTAAGATTTTCGGTAACCGTTGTATAAGTCAAACCCAACTTGTCTGCCAAGATGCCATCTTCCAAGTTTGTGCTTGGAATACCTATCAATACAAAACTCTGAGTTTCTACAGCATACAATATTCAATTTCCAGCTGAACAAAGAAAAATCATATCTGAGATCTCCTCTAACAGTGCTTGTCATAATCATTTCTTGATCCTTATTCTGACCAGCAGTGACACAGTACAGGTTAATGCACTATAGGCACAATTAGGACAAAAGAATGACTTTGCATCTTCATTTATTTTAGGGCTTTGTTTATATACATAAATTCAGTTCTGGCCTTTATTTATTTATTAATGGTGAAACCAAAAGTGCTGCACAGTAATCTCTAGTAACTAATCACATTAGCTTTCACCTCAAATAAACAGAAATTCTATCACCTGAACAGCTGCTATGAGCTACAGTCAATTTTTCGTTATAAAATAAACTCTGCAATAGTGCAAACTGCAGTAAAGTACAGTTGCCCATAATAGTTATTTATCAGTACAGTATATGGCAGTCAGAAAAACAAAGCTGTGTGCCTATTGGTTTGTAGGGGTTACATTTTAATACTGCTCTCTGCCTTATTAAATAATGGCCTTCAATTTTGTTTTGTTTTCCTTTTGTTGTTTAAAAATGAAAATAAACACCTTTTAAAAAAAAAAATGGCCTTCAAGTCTTTAATGTGTGGCTTATTTATTTCTAAATCCTCTTTCTGAGAGGGTAATTTATTTTTGTAGTTATTCTGTTCTGAAAAATTCCAGAACCAATTACCATGTATAAAGGCTAGTCATGATTCCCTGCCTAAAAAAGAGCTGACGATCTAAAGCCTAATACACGCTAGCAGGTTTTTCTTTGTTCAACCCAGCAGGCTAAACACAAATAAAAAAAACTGGAGAAGCTTGAGAGGAGCTGCTGTACTAACTATCCAATGTTAGTACCGTGATCTCCCCGCTGAGCTTTTGTGTTCTGACAGGACGTCTGAGAGCGCTGATCGGATGCCCATTTGCAGACCCTTTTCTGTCATGCCCCTTCGACAGAAGCTGGACATTCGGCTGGTTTCTGTCGGACAGGGGGCCGAATGATGGGGCTTAACCACTTGCCGACTGCCGTAAGTACATATACGTCGGCAGAATGTCACGGCTGGGCAAATGGGCGTACAGGTACGTCCATTTGAATTTGCCGCCGTGTGCTCACGTGCACACGAGCGACCCTGCCGGGAGCTCCGGGAGTCGGATCGCGGGTCAGGCTGACTCGATCGCCACTGGCTTACCCGCGTTCATCTCACAGAGCTGAAGAACGGGGAGATGCGAATGTAAACAAGCATCTCCCCGTTCTGCCTAGTGACACTGTCACTGATCATAGCTCCCTGTGATCGGGAGCTATGATCAGTGAAGTGTCGTTCGCAGCCCTTCCCCCTAAGAGTTAGAAACACTCTCCAGGACACACTTAACCCCTCCCTAGCCCCTAGTGGTTAACCCCTTTACTGTCAGTGTCATTTTTAAGGTAATCAATGCAATTTTTTAGCACTGATCGCTGTAAAAATGACAATGGTCCCAAAAATGTGTCAAAATTGTCCAATGTGTCTGCCATAACGTTGCAGTCACAATAAAAATCGCAGATCGCCGCCATTACTAGTATAAAAAAAAATTATTAATAAAAATGCCATAAAACTAACCCCTATGTTGTAGACGCTATAACTTTTGCGCAAACCAATCAATAAACGCTTTTTGTGATTTTTTTTTTTACCAAAAATATGTAGAAGAATACGTATTGGCCTAAACTGAGGAAAACATTTTTTTTTATATATTTTTTGTGGATATTTATTATAGCAAAAAGTAAAAAATTGTGTTTTTTCCAAATTGTCGCTCTATTCTGGTTTATAGCGCAGAAAATAAAAACCGCAGAAGTGATCAAATACCACCAAAAGAAAGCTTTATTTGTGGGAAAAAAAGGACGTCAATTTTGTTTGGGAGCCACGTCGCACGACCGCGCAATTGTCAATTAAAGCGACGTAGTGCCGAATTGCAAAAAGTGCTCTGGTCTTTGGCCAGCAAAATGGTCCGGGGCTTAAGTGGTTAAGAGGGTCACATTTGAGTGGAGGATGGTTCATTTACCACTCAGTTTTTTGGGCTATGGTAGAAAACTAGGATATCTTGAGGAACCCCCTTGCAAATAAAGCCATATAAATACACATGGATAGTGTTCCTTGTGGGAAATGAACCTTAGACTCTCGTGCTGTTTACAGTGCTTGTATTAGAGACAAAAAATGCCTAGTAGGTACGTAGTTATGGAAATGAAAAAATATATATATCTTAACTTAAGTCAATTTTTTAACATTTAACTTACCAATTTTACTGTCTAAATAACCCTCAAATTCATTTTTTTCAGAGATGATGATTGGTAGCTCTTGCTTAGTAAATAAATTTATTGCAGATACACGAGTGAGGCAATCTGTGTTCACAACACAAAGAGAAAAATTAAACATACATAGATTGATCACATGCAAATGCAACATTTTTACTAGCTATATAGTATGATTCATCCCTTATGCATTATCTATTTAACCATTTTATGAATGCATAACCTGAGTGCTGATCAGCCAAAAGGCCCCTCTCCTCTTTAGCCTAGGGGACACAGCACCCATGGTTGCTAAAAAGAATGTCAAATTTTGATTCGTCTTATCACAGAACAGTTTTCCACTTTGCAACAGAACATTTTACTTAAGCTTTAGAAGAGAGAAGATGGCAGCGTTTCTGGAGCATGTACAGATAGGTCTTTTTTTACCTTGCATTTTTGGGTGGCACAACAAACTGTGTTCACAGACTGAGATTTTTGGAAGTATTCCTGAGCCCATGCAGTGATGTCCATTACAGAATCATGCCCGTTTTTAATGCAGTGTCACCTGAGAGCCTGAAGATCACGGGCATCCAATAATGCTTTTTGGCCTTGTGCTTGCGCACAGAGATTTCTCCAGATTCTTGAAATCTTTTGAAGATATTATATACTGTAGATGATGATATAGTTAACCACTTGCCGACCAGCCACAGTACACATACTGTGGCAGGTCGGCTTTATTGCGTGAAACAACATACCTGTACATCATTTCATGCAATAGCCAGCGGAGACAGGCGCTGATTGGCCAGAGGGGAAGCCAATCAGCGATGTCCGCCAGCCACCCGCGATCGCTCCCAAAAGAGGTAGAACTGCTGTCTGCCAATGTAAGCGAGGCAGACCGCCGTCCTGACAGGGATGAACTCCGTGATCTTGTGTTCCTGCTAAGCAGCAACACGGATCTTTGTGTTCATCCAGTGAGTCCATCCAGCACACAGTCAGAAAGCATCTCCTAGGGACACACTTAACCCTTTGATCACCCCTGGTGTTAACCCCTTCCCTGCCAGTGTCATTAGTACAGTAAAAATGCATGTTTTTAGCACTGATTACTGTAATAATGTCACTGGTTGCCAAAAAAGTGTCAAAGGTGTCAGGTGTCTGATTTGTCCGCCGCAATGTCGCAGTCCCGCTAAAAATTGCGGCTTGCCATTACCAGTAAAATAAATAAATAAAAATGCCATAAAAATATCCCATATTTTGTAGATGCAATAACTTTTGCGCAAACCAATCAATATACGTTTATTGGGATATTTGTTTACCAATAAAATGTAGCATAATACATATTGGCCTAAATCGATGAAGAAATTCGATTTTTTATTGGAAGTTTTATAGCAGAAAGTAATTTTTTTTATTTTTGTTTCTAGCACAAAAAAGGTGATCAAATACCACCAAAAGAAAGCTATATTTGTGGGAAACAAATGACATCAATTTTATTTGGGTACAGCGTTGCACAACCGCGCAATTGTCAGTTAAAATAATGCAGTGCCGCATCTCAAAAAATGGCCTGGTCATTAAGAGGTAAAACCTTACGGGGCTGAAGTGGTTAAAGTCTTAGCAATTTTACATTGAGGAACATTATTCTGAAATTGTTTAAAACATTTTTGATGCAGCTTTTCACAGATTTGTGAACCTCCACCCATTTTTACTTCTGAGACACTCTGACTCTCTTTTTATCCCCATTCATGTTACTGACCCGTTGCCAATTAACCTAATTAGTTGCAAAATGTTCTTCCAGCTCTGCTTTGTTAGTACCACCTAACTTTGCCAGCTTTTTGTTGCCATGTACCAACCTTGTTTTGAGACGTTTTTTTGCCATCAGTTTCCAAATTACCCTATTTTCTCTTATAATGGTGCATTTTCTCAGTTTAAACATTTGATACATTTTCCATTTTTTTTGGAATGGGGTTGTAGTTGCCATACAGCTCAAGATTTTTTTTTTTCCATATTCATTTTACCAGTGGGACCCAATAATGCATAATTCTGAGCATAACCTCTTGAACATCCCATTTTAACTGCATTCAAGCACATATATTATTTATGCCACTGGGCAGATCAGAGATATTACAACGAAGCCAGGAGGGCATCAACATGTGTTACACTGCATCTAGAAGAATTTAACTCATTTTTATAATCTTCAGAGGCACAGAAATTAATAGTTTTTGACCTCTAACTTGGCATACAACATATTCACAATAATTTCTTATTTCAATGGCCAGAATCCACTGTCAACTCTGATCCCTGTAGTTGAAAAAAATTCTCCTTTCCTCACCTTTGCCTGCTGTGAAAGCCTCCTGCAGGACTCCTCTCACACTGCTACCCCCGTGCAGCAATCTGTGACTTGGTAATATTGCAATGTGTGATGCCCCATAAATAGCTTCTGGGTTGAAAGCATAAGCTGAAATAACTTCTCCAGTTTCCACATTGTCTACCTGCAATATAACAAGAAACAGATAAAGTTTTACCATAAAGCTAGCAAAATGCAGCAGCGGGTGGTTAGAATTGCAGGCACAATTTGACAGCCTTTGGGCACTTTTGCTGGCTATTGGGTCTCTAAACATGAATGGTCATTTCAGACTTTAGACTCTTCAGCATGTGCACACTCTGGTTCAGGTGTATCAGTGGAAAAGATAGATGACTGGACAAGGTATTATAACGAATGTTAGTTTGTTACCTGATCATGTAATACCTACAGACACCTTGTGCCCTAAAGGCATCTTTCCACTGATGCAGTGAAAAAGAGTAAGGGAGAAGTAGAGGTAATATTAACAGCAACCAATCAGATTCCAACTGTCCTTTTAGAAACTAAATTTCAAACTGGACTGAGGTTAAAGTGAAAAAAACTAAAGAAATAAATTGAGAGCTCGTTTACATCATGGTGCAGAGACGTCAGTTTTTCTGCACACGTTTTACAAGGAGCCAAAGAAAACAATGGTTCTCTATGTGACCTGTTCACACCCAAACATGCACATTTTTTCTGCACAGGAATTTGCATCAAGTATGCAGTTTTCTGCATGGAAAATAAAATCGACATGAAATCAACATTGGGCTGAACAGGGCACATAACTAATGCACATGAAAACTGATGTCAACGTGCATAAAAACTCACTGAAATACGCATGAAAACTGATGTAAACTGATGTGTCTGCAAGTGAAATCTGAGCAGTTTTCCCATCAGTTTTCATGCAAGTATAGTGTGATCGAGCCCTAACGAGCAGCATTTTTAAGACAGAAGAAACCCAAATGGAATCAAGCAGCCAAAAAGTCTGAACTCAAAAGAAAAACCAGGAGAAAATTGTGGTGCCTGTGACAGCCAAGAGTGCTGAAACAGCAGTGCTGGGGGGGATTGTTTGGCAGGTACCGTATATACTCGAGTATAAGCCGAGTTTTTCAGCACATTTTATTGTGCTGAAAGTGCCCCCCTCGGCTTATACTGGAGTCAATCACTTTTCTGCGGCAGAAAATGACATTTTCCGACACTCTTAGTGCTAGGAACCCCAAATTTGGTATGCAAACCCACAACATATGGCACTACAACATATCTAAAGATGGGGTTCCTATTACCATGTGACCCCGAGATACGGGGCCCCAAAATCGGTTCAGAAAATGTCATGAACT
Organism: Lithobates sylvaticus; assembly: GCA_028564925.1. Lineage (NCBI taxonomy): Eukaryota > Metazoa > Chordata > Amphibia > Anura > Ranidae > Lithobates > Lithobates sylvaticus. The sequence goes on along the minus strand of CM053030.1, from coordinate 374,724,194 downwards.
TTTCTGCAGTAGAGAATTACATTTTCTGAACCGACTTTGGGGCCCCATATCTCGGGGCCACTTAGTTCTAGGAACCCCAAATTTGGTATGCAAACTCACAACATATGGCCCTACAATATATCCAAAGATGGGGTTCCTATTACCATGTGACCCCGAGATACGGGGCCCCAAAGTCGGTTCAGAAAATGTCATTCTCTGCTGCAGAAAAGTGCTTGACATTTTCTGAACCGACTTTGGGGCCCCGTCTCTCGGGGTCACATAGTAATAGGAACCCCATCTTTGGATATATTGTAGGGCCATATGTTGTGAGTTTGCATACTAAATTTGGGGTTCATAGCTCTAAGTGGCCCAAAGATACGGGGCCCCAAAGTTGGTCAACTGTATCCATCTGCAGCAATGTTATTTCAGGACCCTTTGGGTCCAGAGACCCCAATTTTGGCTGTAGATAGGGGGCATCTAGGAACCCTTAACTACCAAGTTTGAAGTTTGGGGGACCTATGGCTGCAAATGGGCACAGTGAGGCCGCAAAAATGGGCATTGTTGACCCTCTTTTCCACTTACAGTAGCTGCGCATTTCTCACCCTAGGCTTATACTCGAGTCAATAAGTTTTTCCATTTTTTTGTGATAAAATTAGGTGCCTCGGCTTATATTCGGGTCGCCCTATACTCGAGTATATACGGTAAGTTTAATTCAGCTTTAAAGCAGAACCAAACACTCCTGTCATTTAAAGCCAAGGAAGTTGCCATCTTAGTTTGTTTAATTTGCAGTTGCCATGGTGCTACACATGTCATCAGTTATGAAATCTGCCATTTGATGGCTTAACAGTTCAGTTGACAGCACAAGCACTTGTAAAAGTTATATAGTAGGTGAGGTTGAAAAAAGACACAAGTCCATCAAGTTCAATCTATGTGTAGTTATTTGAAACCATGCCTGTGGAAGAGAATTCCACATCCTTACCACTCTTACAGTAAAGAACCCTCTACACAGTTTAAGGTTAAATTGCTTCTCTTCTAATTTCAGTGAATGTCCGCGTGTCTTTTTAAATTCCCTTTCGTGGAAAAGTTTTATCCCTATCATGGGGTCACCAGTACGGTATTTGTACATTAAAATCATATCCCCTCTCAAGCGTCTCTTCTCCAGACAGAATAAGTTCAGTGCTCGTAAACGTTCCTCATAACCAAGGTCCTCCAGTCCCTTTATTTGTTTTGTTTCCCTTCTCTGGACTCTCTCCAGTCTTGTAGAGTGGGAGAATTACCGTTTTATCTCTGGAGTTAATCCCCTTTTTAATGCATGCCAATATTCTGTTTGCTTTGTATGCAGCAGCTTAGCATTGCATGCCATTGCTGATATCATCTACTAGGACCCCAGCTCTTTTTCCATCCTAGATTCCCCCATAGTAGACTGCATTCATATTTTTGCCACCCAAATGCATTATTTTAAATTTTTCTACATTAAAAATTGCATTCTTTGTAAAGTTGGAATGCAGACGATGATCCCTCAGCCTTGTATTTTTTGAAGGCCTTCTTCTTTTGTACGCATTTTTTCATTAGCGTTTAGCCGCCCAGGACTTTTATTAGCTCTTTTAAATGTATTTCCCATTGGGATGCACTGGCTAATACCCTTATTTAATATACTCTTAAAGCATACCCATTTTTCCTCTGTGTTCCTTGTTCCTAAGATTTTATCCCATTTAGTATCTTCTGGAAAGGATCGTAGTTTAGGAAAGTTGGCTCTTTTGAAATTCAGTGTCTTTGTATCCCCCCTTATGTATTCCCCTTATTCCCTTTATGTTTCCTACTTGTGTGATTTATACTGAAACTAACTGATTTGTGATCACTGTTTCCTAAATTGCCCCGTATTTCCACATCCATGATCAGTAGGTCTATCATTCACAGCATGCCTCAAATGTACTGTTAGTTACACTTTAAGGGATCGTACTGGGGGTTAGTTTAAATCATATATTAAGGCAAGTTTTAAAGTGGAACTGAACCCCTCAATTTAACTGTTTCCCAAAACAGTAACATTCAAGGCATGCCATGAATGATAACTGTCCCAGTTGTTTATGCTCCTAACTAAGCCATGAAATGGCTGGTGTCATAACCGATCCCATGTGCTGCATTATAGCATTTGCAGATCAATATAGTGGCTAAGATGTCAGCATCCTTGAGTGTTAAGAAACAGGAAGACTTAGTTCTGCTTTAAGATCCCATTTTGCATCATATACTTATTACCTCAAATTATCTAGTAGAGAAGATCTATTGTCTGCATATACAGTGGGGAAAATAATTATTTGATCCCCTGCAGATTTTGTAAGTTTTCCCACATACAAAGAAATTAAGGGTCTATAATTTTTATCATATGTGTATTTTAAATACACATATGAAAAACACAAGAAAAACACAATACAAATGTTATAAATTGAGTATAAATTGAGTTCAGCGAGTAAAATAAGTATTTGATCCCCTACCAACCAACAATAATTCTGTCTCCCACAGACTGGTTACAGTATGTGCTCATGTACATGTGGTACACAGATTAGTCCTGTCAATTTAAGGTGCTCCTAACGACAAATCATTAGGTGTATAAAAAACACCTGTCCACAGAATCTCCATTCAAACCTCACTATCATGGGCAAGACCAAAGAGCTGTCAAAGGATGTCAGGGACAAGATAGTAGGCCCGCACAAGGCTTGAATGGGCTACAGGACCATCAGCAAGAAGCTTGGCGAGAAGGAGACAGCTGTTAAGTGATTATTTGCAAATGGAAGAAATACAAAATACCCATTAATCGCCCTCGGTCTGGAGTCCTATGCAAGATTTTTCCTCATGGGGTAAGGATGAGCATAAGAAAAGTGAAGGATCAGCCCAGAACTGCACAGGAGGAGCTTATGAATGATCTCAAGGCAGTTGGGAACCACAGTCACCAAACAAACCATTGGTAACACAATACGCCACCAAAGATTGAAATCCTGCAGTGCCCACAAGGTCCCCCTCCTCAAGAAGGCACATGTACAGCCCGTCTGAAGTTTGCCATTGAACATCTAAATGATTCAGAGAAGGATTGGGAGAAAGTGCTGTAATCAGATGAGACCAAAATTTAGCTATTAGGCTAACAACACCATCCCTACAGTCAAGCACGGAGGTGGAAGCATTATGTTTTGGGGCTGTTTCTCTGCTAAAAGGTACAGGCCAACTTTGCCGCATTGAGGGGCCAATAGACAGGACCGTGTATTGTAAAATCTTAGATGAGAACCTTGTTCCCTCAGCCAGAACACTGAAGATGGGTCTTCCAGCATGATAATGACATAAAACATCCTACCAAGGCAACAAAGGAGTGGCTCAAGAAGAAGCACATTAAGGTCATTGAGTGGCCTAGCCAATCTCCAGACCTTAATCCTATAGAACATTTATGATAGGAGCTGAAACTTTGAGTTGCCAAGCGACAGCCAAGAAACCTTAAGGATTTAGAGATCTGTAAAGAGTGGACCAAATTCCCTCCTGAGATGTGTACAAACCTGGTAACCAACTACAAGAAACATCTTACCTCTGTGCTTGCCAACAAGGGTTTCTCCAACGAGTACTTAGTCATGTTTTGCTTGGGGATCATATACTTATTTTACTCACTGAACTGCAACTGAAGGTATAACATTTGTATCATGTGCTTTTTCTGGATTTTTGGTTCATATTCTGTCTCTATCGTTTGAAATACACCTATGATAAAAATTATAGACCTTTCCTTTCTTTGTAAGTGGGCAAACTTAAAAAATCTGCAGGGGATCAAACAATTTTCCCCACTGTAGTTTTATTCAGCTATATTATAAATGCCAGCTGGTGGAAACATTGCAGTAAATCAGTGCATAAGAAGAGACTAACATGTCCCAGGTAGCGCCACTGTCTTAATGCTTGTATCCTGGATATGTAGGCAGTAGGGGAAAAAAGGTAGATAATGCTCAGGATTATAAAGAATTGCATACTTCTAGCTGTTTCACCCAAGGACAGCACAAGAGCAGGTTTCCCTGTAGGCTAAGGACAACAACAATCTTTGTGCCAAAGCATTTGATCTTCAGTAGGCTGCATTTCACAGTCCTACTCTCCTTACTGTTTCCTGTTGTGATGGAAAGATCCACAGCCAAGTCTGAAATGTCAAGAGCTGCAGCAATACAGTTTAAATAAGGGTGGTGGGAAATGTTCACAATTCAACCATTTTTAATAAATGAAAGCATGGAGGTATAATGCTGTAAAATGCAGTAACGCATGATTTAAAATATCTGGTGAACAGCAAATTAAAATCTGATTTGTTGATGGATTACTGCACCATGAACATCATTACATATCTTTATACATTTTTATTAAGATAAGGGAGCAGCCAAAGTGATGCATTACCTTTAACATGAGGTCAAAGAAACAGCCAATACAGTCACCGATCCAGTTAGCCTGCATGCCTTTCACCCCGTACCATTCAGGTAGATCAGCCAAGGCATCCTGCATTGCCTGTAATAAAAAAAATAAGAAATACCTAATGCATATTGTACAAATTAAGACATGCTATTTTCAAACATGCTCCTTTGGACAGAACAGAAGTTTCGTCCGGCAGCCCTTATTTCACTACTGTTTTTTATTTTAAGAGATATATTTCACATTTAACCACTTTCAGACCGGACCAATTTGCAGCCAAAGGACCAGGCCCCTTATTGCGATTCGGCACTGCGTCGCTTTAACTGACAATTGCGCGGTCGTGCGACGTGGCTCCCAAACAAAATTTACGTCCTTTTTCCCCCACAAATAGAGCTTTCTTTTGTTGGTATTTGATCGCCCCTGCGGTTTTTATTTCTTGCGCTATAAACAAAAAACAGCAACAATTTTGAAAAAAAACACATTCTTTTTAATTTTTTGCTATAATCAATATCCCCCAAAAATATATAAAAAAACATATTTTTTCCTCAGTTTAGGCCGATACGTATTCTTCTACATATTTTTGGTAAAAAAAAAAAAATCGCAATAAGCGATTATTGATTGGTTTGCGCAGAAGTTATAGTGTTTACAAGATAGGGGATAGTTTTATAGCATTTTTATTAATTTTTTTTTATTAGTAATGGCGGCGATCAGCGATTTTTATTGTGACTGCGACATTATGGCGGACACATCTGACATTTTTGGGACCATTGTCATTTATACAGCAATCAATGCTATTTAAATGCATTGATTCCTGTATAAATGACACTGGCAGTGAAGGGGTTAACCACTAGGTGGCAGTGTAGGGGTTAAGTATGCCTAGGGGTGTGTTTCTTACTGTGGGGGGCGTGGCTGTCAGCTAGTGAATGCTGATCTCTGCTCCAATCACAGGGAGCAGAGATCGGCGTCACTAGTTGCTAGGCAGAAGGGGGAGATGCTGTTTATTTCCGCATCTCCCCATTCAGCCTTCCCGTGAGACGATCGCGGGTGTCCCCGCGGCGATCGAGTCCGTGGGACCCGCGACCGGCCTCACTGGGGTCCCGACCGGCCCGATGGCACGGCGGCATCTGAAAGGGGATGTATATATACACCCTTATGCCTGTCCGTGCCATTCTGCCAACGTATATCGTCGTGCACCGGTCGGGAAGCGGTTAAGGCCCCCTTTAAATAGCTCAGTCATGTAAGCATTCTTCCCTTGGTATATACTAAGGCTTGTAAACCTCCATCAGCCCCATAACATCCCCCCACATATTACTGACCATGAAATATGGGGAAACACATGGACATAAGAAAGCTGCACACCTGAAATATTGTACTACAGAAGAAAATCAAAAATCCCCCCGGGGTTTTTATTTGCAGCAAACAGAATATAAAAAACATTTCGATATACAAAAATTTTTTATTGTACAAATATTAAAATCCACAAAGCATAAATTCTTAACATGACCCATCGATCATAATAACATGAAAAGTAGGCAGGTTTATATACTCAAGGCAAATTTTACAGTAAAAGTAAACTAAACACCCCAACACGTTTCGACCAAGCAAGTCGTAGTCTTCTTCAGGGGACTGTTAAATTTGCCATGAGTATACCTGCCTACTTTTCATGTTATTATGATCGATGGGTCATGTTGAGAATTTATGCAACCAGAGCTCATATTTTAAAACCTTTGTGGATTTTAATATTTGTACAATGAAACAGTTTTATATATAGACATTTGTTTGATAGTCTGTTTGCTGCAAATAAAACCCTGAAGAAATTTTTGATTTTCTTCTGTAAAACATACTCACCATGCCTGTGCTCCCTCACAGCTTCTTCTTCTGTTGCAATGGTCATCACTACTCGGCACGCCTGCTGAGTTTGACACCTTTTTCCCATTTAAAGTGTTACTAAACCTAGGACCCTGCATTCACTATATCTGGTCTCCCACAGTAGACAGAATATGAATATAATACTAACAGTCGTGTGACTTCTATCAGTGTCTGGCCGAGCACTGGTTAAAGCTTGTAGAAGTTTTCATTCTCCTCTGACTGTCCTATGAGGCTGCATGATTCCTGACCCTTTGTCTGGACAGTGCTGATTGGCCCTGTGTTGATGACACCCTCCCAAAATAATAAAATTAAATATTTAGCAATACACACCAAACTGAGCAGAGTGCCTCCTAGGGCTCTGTGCTATCAGTAGATGGATTACGGACAGTAAAAGAAGGGAGGATCAGAGAAGACAGGATCCAACAGCCTTTTTACACAATGCAGAGGATTAGCCCCTTAGGTTCCACAGTGAGTAGAACAGTGTGTAAAGGAGGCCCTCCCGACCTAGGATACTCACTTCGTCAGCGCTCTATTGCAGCTGGCAGGAGAATTTGCAGTGTCAGATAGCGCTGAACTACCTTTTTCATCTGACAGTGCTCATGTCCACTAACTGGTTGCTAGACCTGATCACTGACACATTGGAGGAGGTCCCATGCTCCCTCCCACCCAGAAGGACTAGGTATTTTTGCCAGATCCGGTAGCAGAAAGAGCGGTAAAGGACTGCTGGAGAGGTCGTAGTGGGTTGGGAGGGGGGGGGGGCCCTATACAGGGACCCCTGTTGTGGGCACTCCATCAGTTGGCCTTTGGGCTGCTCATCATGCCTATCAGATATACCAATTGAAAGAATGCACACAGCAGCCTGACAATGTTGCTGCTTATTACAAGACAGGGTTCGGAATGCCAAAACAAACTGGGTTTTGCACATTTCCTTTACACAGCTGAAGGATCATTGTGGATTATATAACTGAATTACCTTTTTATACCACATCCACTTTAAACAATATCTGTGCTCATTGTATCTTTGACAACAAAGATTATTCATCTATGTCATATGCTCACTGTACTTAAATGAACCTCATATGGAACGCCTTCAATATGCCACATTACTAAGAAATAAAATGAGAAATGTACAGTTGCTACTTGTCAATTAGAAATACTTAACTTGTCAATTAGCTTATTAGCAGTACCTTTACAAAGCATTCCCACACATACTCATTGAAATCTCGTGAGCACAATTATCAGTTTAAATCCTGGAAGAAAGTTTAGAGAATTGGTAGCCGAAAGGGAGGATGTGCGTGGCCCAGATTTCAGAGGGAGCAGCTGCAATGATGGTAGAAAGATTTTTCACTTTTGATTTAGACCATTTTTTTTTTTTTAAAGTTGAACTATTTTCATGGCTGCATTATAAACCAGGGAGGCACCAGGAGCCGCAAACTGGTAAAACATAGATAAGGTCCCTTTATGCGCTTCTAAGAAATGTTGCTAGCTTCAGTTTTTTGATTTGAGTTCAGGCACACTTTGGACATTTCACATTTTTTTCAAGTGGGAAAATGTATAATTAACCACTTAAGGACTAGCCTTGTTTTGGTTTTTAGGTGTTTACATGTTTAAAACACTTTTTTTTGCTAGAAAATTACTTAGAACCCCCAAACATTATATATATATATATATATATTTTTTCTATTGCGGTCATTGCAATACTTTTTTTCACACCATATTTGCGCAGCGGTCTAACAAGCGCACTTTTTTTGGAAAAAATTCACTTTTTTGGAATAAAAAAAAAAAGACAAAAAGTTAAGTTAGTCCAATTTTTTTTTATATTGTAAAAGATAATGTTACGCGAGTAAATTGATACCCAACATGTGACGCTTCAAAATTGCGCCCGCTCGTGTAATGGCGTCAAACTTTTACCCTCAAAAATCTCCATAGGCGACGTTTTATAGATTCTACAGGTTGCATATTTTGAGTTACAGAGGAGATCTAGGGCTAGAATTATTGCTTTCGCTCTACTGATCGTGGCAATACCTCACATGTGTGGTTTGACCACCGTTTTTATATGCGGGCGCTACTCGCGTATGCGTTCACTTCTGCACGCGAGCTCGTCGGGACAGATCGCTTTAAAAAAAATAATTTTTTTTCTTATTTATTTTACTTAATTTTATAAATTTTTTCACTGTTTTAAAAAAAATAAATAAATCTGGATCACTTTTATTCCTATTACAAGGAATGTAAACATCCTTTGTAATAGAAAAAAGCATGGCAGGTCGTCTTAAATATAAGATCTGGGGTCAAAAAGTCCTGGGATCTCATATTTGGACTAAAATGCAATAAAGAAAAATAAAAAATTGTCATTTGAAAAAAATGACATTGAAAAAATGTGCCTTTAACCACTTTCAGACCAGACCAATTAGCAGCCAAAGGACCAGGCCCCTTTTTGTGATTCAGGACTGCGTAGCTTTAACTGACAATTGCGTGGTCGTGCGACGTGGCTCCCAAACAAAATTGACGTCCTTTTTTTCCCACAAATAGAGCTTTCTTTTGGGGGTATTTGATTGCCCCTGCGGTTTTTATTTTTTGCGCTATAAACAAAAAAGGCGAATTCTTTTTTTTTGCTATAATAAATATCCCCCAAAAATATATAAAAAAAAAAAAAATGTTTTCCTCAGTTTAGGCCGATACGTATTCTTCTACATATTTTTGGTAAAAAAAAAAGCGCAATAAGCGATTATTGATTGGTTTGCGCAGAAGTTATAGCGTTTACAAGATAGGGGATAGTTTTATAGCATTTTTATTAATAATTTTTTTTTATTAGTAATGGCGGCGATCAGCGATTTTTATTGTGACTGCGACATTATGGCGGACACATCGGACATTTTTGACACATTTTTGGGACCATTGTCATTTATACAGCAAACAATGCTATTTAAATGCATTGCTTCCTGTATAAATGACACTGGCAGTGAAGGGGTTAACCACAAGGGGGCAGTGTAGGGGTTAAGTATGCCTAGGGGTGTGTTTCTTACTGTGGGGGGGCGTGGCTGTCAGCTAGTGAATGCTGATCTCTGCTCCAATCACAGGGAGCAGAGATCGGCGTCACTAGTTGCTAGGCAGAACGGGGAGATGCTGTGTATTTCCGCATCTCCCCGTTCAGCCTTCCCGTGAAGCGATCGCGGGTGTCCCCGCGGCGATCGAGCCCGCAGGACCCGCGACTGGCCTCGGAGCCGCTCTCGATGGCATGGACGGCATTAAGGAGGGACTTAAATATACGCCCTCCTGCCTGTCCGTGCCATTCTGCCGACGTATATCGTCGTGCGCCGGTCGGGAACCGGTTAAGAGCTATGGGCGGAAGTGACGTTTTGACGTCGCTTCCGTCGTGCTATGGTATGGAGACAGGTGGGGGCCATCTTAGCCTCACTCGTCTCCATACACAGGGGGGAGAGGACCCGTTTGCCTCTGCCGCTGCCAACGGTGATCTCGCTGGGAATCTGCCACAGAGATCACCATTATCATAAACACGACCGGCTCCTGAAAAGATGGATATCTCAGTTGTGGCAGCAGCTACTGCCGTTACCGAGATATCCCTCTTCAAAGTGCCGACGTATATCTACAAGAGCTGGTCGGCAAGTGGTTAAGCATAAAGATTTTACAGGCTGAGTGGACTGAAAGAGAAGCTTTCTAAAGAGCTCTAAATTGTACTGCTTCTACTGATGGCTAACAAAGTTGTAGCAGGCTCTGCTGCTACATCGTCTGTATTGAAGTCTCTTTCAACTAGTGTCTAGAACACACCTCCAATTTAGGAAAAAACCTACCCATATACAAGGTCAAACTGTTGCAAAGTTCAAACCAACAGGAGGCAATTGAACAATTGGACATTCTAATAAACATGCATTAAAGCGGTATTAAACCCAAAACCGTAATATATTGGAGCTTACCAATCATTAGATGTGGTGGCTGCAGTATTTTATTTTTTCTTGGCTTTTTTTTCCCCACTCTGCTTTCACCTGGAGATCCAGCCAGTAACACACCTTCTGCATTACAGTGTCTAGAGCACGTGTCAAACACAAGGCCCGCACTCCTGAAGCTGTGGCACCCTCCACATCTCTGACCCCACTTTGTCTCAGCAGTTGGCAGCAGAGAGGATGTCAGAATTCCCCCTACAGATCCTGCACTTCTCTGTGCAGCCATGGAGAGCCTCGCCTCTGCCCCCAACTCAGCAACTGGCAGCAGAGAAGACAGAACACCTCCTACAGATCCTGTACCTCTCTGTGCAGCCACAGTACCCACTTGTCTTCGCCTCCCCTGGTCTCAACAATTGGCAGACTCTGGCAGCTGACTCCAGTCCTCCTCCTGAGCCTGCACTTTCTGCTACCCAGCAGTAGCACAAGGTACGGGTGGTGCACTGTGTTGTAAGGGAGGGTGGGGGACTCTTGACTTCTGATGCAAGTGGGGATGTGGTGCTCTGGACATCTAGTCTTGTATAAGCCCATTAACCGATCAGTAATAATATATTATTGATATATTCCTTGTACATGTCATATAATGGCTAAAAAAGGTTTGCTTTTGAAAAACTCAATTTACATAGGTTTCTGATCCCAGGAGAAGCTCAAAAACGAATACCCCTATAACATTCATATACAAACTAGTGATTTGGTCTGATAACTATAAACCTACTAAAGTGTACTTTGGCTTCGGGGAAGAAACTGGAGCACTCAATAAAAGCAACACAAATACAGGTAGCCAATATACATACATACATACATACATACACTGCATGCCTTTTGTGTCCCTGGTGGAATTTAAACCCAGAACCCAGCAAAACAGAGACGCAAGAGGAGGAGAAAAGCAGTGCCAGCTGGGAATACGCCATAATGTAATAAGTACCTAAGCAACTATTATCCCTTTAAAAAAGATAAATACCATGTCTGCTCCTTGGAAAAATAATTTTACTCTCAGTCACTAGAGCTTGGTTATTTGGCATTATATTTGTGCTCATTGTTACCTAGACTTTTATTTCTGGTTATATCCTTTTATATTTCTTGTGCAAAAGTGTAATAAAATATATTTGAAAAAAAAAGATAAATATAAGATATACTGAAGATCAGGCTGCAAAACGCATCTTTATTCAGAATCTGCCCCACGTACAGTAGAACCTCTTCTTTGCAACAAGATATCCTAAGTCTTCCAAGTTAAGTGATACCCAGCATCCCTAAGACAGCAGGGTGTCATGACCCTGCCCCCCTGAGCACAGCACACCGCACTGACAATGTATTGAAAACATAATTATAGTGGGGACCTGAATTGATCCTCTGTGCAGGAGAGGCTTGCATGTAACTGCAGGATACCCCCGAAGCCCGCAAACCTAGTAGCATGTATTCTGCAGTTTCTTGCATGTCTCTAAGCAATTGGAAAGGCCCTATACGCATTTCCATAAAACAATGGGGGTTATTTACAAAAGGCAAATCCACTTTGCACTACAAGTGCACTTGAAATTGCACTTGGAAGTGCAGTCGATGTAGATCCGAGGGGGACATGCAAGGGGAAAAAAAAACAGCATTTTAGCTTGTACATGATTGGATGATAAAATCAGCAGAGCTTCCCCTCATTTCAGATCTACCCCTCAGATTTACAGCGACTACATTTCCAAGTGCACTTTCAGTGCAATTTCAAGTGCACTTTGTAGTGCAAGTGGAGTTGCCTTTCGTAAATAACCACCAATGTATAGCACCTCCTGATAGGTTTCTGAAGCCTAGCTTTGCACTGTGGATAGGGGGTGTAATACCTCCTCCCCTTTGAGAAAAGCATCCGCCCATTATAATAACCAGCCCCGAGCATCGTGTTGATTGTGTTCAATGTATAACCATACATTCGCCTCTTTGAGAAAAGCATCTGCCCCTTGCTGTCTTTATAACCATACATCCGCCCCTTTGAGAAAAGCATCCGCCCCTTGCTGTATTAAATGAATAACCAGCCCCAAGCATCGGGAGCGAGCTGCGTATTGATTGCGCTTGCGCAGTCCAGGCCGGGCACTTTGCTTTCTGCTGACTGACATCAGTTCCGGTTGTTGACGTCAGTTCCGATATCGGCGCCATTTGCGTTCCACGTTGGTTCCATGGTTCCGATGGGGAGATCCGGAAAATCTAGCTAATCCAGCCTGGAGATCGCTAGGCGTGGGGGGTGGTGGTGTGTGTGTGAATCGAGATTGTGATTTTTATACGATTAATCGTGCAGCTCTACACCATGGAGATGTGTTCGGATGTGAATCGGATGTAGCAAAACCTGCATTCAATTCACACTAGTGTAAACCCTGGCTGTAGTACAAAAACACTTGTAAAGCACACTGAAAAAAAAAAAGTTTCAAAAATCACCAGGAACATGCTATGCTCAGGTGTGGATGCTGGCTAATAATTTCTTACAGCAGTTGAATGCTGTATATTCAGAAGAAAATAACAATTCATTTTGTTATAAAAGGAAATGCTGAAAAATAAATTGCATACAGAGATTTGAGTCAATTGTGAAAAAAATTGATATTGGAAGTTAAACAGTAACGCTGACACATTTTTTAAAATTCTGTTCATGGCTGCCCAAGAGAAGACTAGCATATGAGGTTTTACCTTCAGTCCCTAAAGTTTTGAAGCCATCATCCTCAACGATTCTGGGCTCTGACAGCATGTCTTGATGGACACTTCCATGCAGATAGCACTTGACGTCTCAGTGGAGCCAGTGCAAAAGGGAACAGTCAGTAGAATACAGATATTGGTGTCAGAAGAATGAGGATCCGAGACTGTACACCACATGATGGGACTGATAGTCACTCTTCTACACTACTTTATTTTTATAGATATATATCACAAAGTAAAATAAAAGAAAAAAACAGCTGGCTGGTATTTTATTTTTTTGTGCTGGTCGTTGTAGCTGTCCTGTAGCATATTATACTGTAAAAGAACAATGCAAAACCAGTATGAACTAAATATAAAATGACTGCCTGAAAGCTAATTTGCTTTTAAAATGTGCTGCCACCACAATATAGATAAAACTGGTTATTTTTTTATTTTATTTTATGAAGTAGAAAATAAAAACCCTTAATGTTAGTTGCAATATACTGTGTATATAATTGTTGGTTTCAATATACTGTGTATATACTTAGCCATTGCTTGCAATATAATATATATATATATATATATATATATATATATATTATATACACACACAGTGGGGACAGAAAGTATTCAGACCCCCTTAAATTTTTCCCTCTTTGTTATATTGCAGCCATTTGCTAAAATCATTTAAGTTATTTTTTTTCCTCATTAATGTACACATAGCACCCCATATTGACAGAAAAACACAGAATTGTTGACATTTTTGCAGATTTATTAAAAAAAGAAAAACTGAAATATTACATGGTCCTAAGTATTCAGACCCTTTTCTCAGTATTTAGTAGAGGCACCCTTTTGATCTAATACAGCCATGAGTCTTTTTGGGAAAGATGCAACAAGTTTTTCGCACCTGGATTTGGGGATCCTCTGCCATTCCTCCTTGCAGATCCTCTCCAGTTCTGTCAGGTTGGATGGTAAACATTGGTGGACAGCCATTTTTAGGTCTCTCCAGAAATGCTCAATTGGGTTTAAGTCAGGGCTCTGGCTGGGCCATTGAAGAACAGTCACGGAGTTGTTGTTAAGCCACTGCTTCGTTATTTTAGCTGTGTGCTTGGGGTAATTTTCTTGTTGGAAGGTAAACCTTCGGCCCAGTCTGAGGTCCTGAGCACTCTGGAGAAGGTTTTCATCCAGGATATCCCTGTACTTGGTCGCATTCATCTTTCCCTCGATTGCAACCAGTTGTCCTGTCCTTGCAGCTGAAAAACACCCCCACAGCATGATGCTGCCACCATCATGCTTCACTGTTGGGACTGTATTGGACAGGTGATGAGCAGTACCTGGTTTTCTCCACACATACCGCTTAAAAATTAAGGCCAAAAAGTTCTATCTTGGTCTCATCAGACCAGAGAGTGTTATTTCTCACCATCTTGGAGTCCTTCAGGTGTTTTTTAGCAAACTCCATGTGTGTCTTGCACTAAGGAGAGGCTTCCGTCGGGCCACTCTGCCATAAAGCCCCGACTGGTGGAGGGCTGCAGTGATGGTTGACTTTCTACAACTTTCTCCCATCTCCCGACTGCATCTCTGGAGTTCAGCCACAGTGATCTTTGGGTTCTTCTTTACCTCTCTCACCAAGGCTCTTCTCCCCCGATAGCTCAGTTTGGCCGGACGACCAGCTCTAGGAAGGGTTCTGGTCGCCCCAAATGTCTTCAATTTAAGGATTATGGAGGCCACTGTGCTCTTAGGAACCTTAAGTGCAGCAGAAATTTTTTGTAACCTTGGCCAGATCTGTGCCTTGTCACAATTCTGTCTCTGAGCTCTTCAGGCAGTTCCTTTGACCTCATTATTCTCATTTGCTCTGACATGCACTGTGAGCTGTAAGATCAAAGGGTCTGAATACTTAGGACCATGTGATATTTCAGTTTTTCTTTTTTAATAAATCTGCAAAATATATATAATGTTGCTTGAAACACATTTTTAACACCATTGAAGGTAACCAGGCACCCTTATTACTAATGTATTGCTGTATTACGATGGAATAAATATTACTGTAACTTTTTACAAGATAATTCATCTAATGTAATGATCTCCCTAGAAATACTTTTTTTTAGCTAGGAGGATGAGTATGAAGACTCATAACCATTCCTATTCACCATTGATGCTCATCAGAGATTGACTCCACCCATCGGTAAACAATTTTACTGTTTGGTAGGCAGCCATTTTAAGGCCCTATCCTTTTATCTCAAGCGATCCACTTCATCTACTTGGAGGGTGACTAACATTCTGCAATAATTTGATGATTCTAGTCTGTTCAATTAAAATTGCAATTGCAATAGTTTGTGCTGGTTAATTTGATGTTCTGTTCATAATACCCTAACACCTAGGAACTAGATTATTATATTTTAATTAGAGTATTATATTTTAGCCGTATTGGCATAATTCTCAAACGATCCCTGCCCTTTAATCACTGCACTGGAATAACGTTTATAGTCGGTCAAATGCAGATTATTGTCTGCCAAGTTTAGTTATAATTAGTTAGGGTATCTACAAGAGTAAATTATTTGATTAATTCTAGTATACACCTATGTTTTAGCAGGGTAAACTGAGGGAAATCATTGTGAATCTTATTTCAGTGTCTGTGTTACACTATCAATACAACTGTTAATGGTGTTTGTTAAGTGATTTATTGTAAAATAAATCTTTACTTATTTTTATTGTTTCATAGTCCATACTTTCACACAATTATATTGTGCTTCAGAATATCTGCATGGAGCAATGAATCTCAGGAATAATGAATTGGTCAGCTTAATTATTTTAAATATTTTTTTTAAATATATTGGAGACACTGTTATACATTGATCGATTAAACAATCGATCAGGCTAACTTAATTAATTGCTCAAACGTCCTGACAACCCAATGTGCATCGCACAGTAGTCATTAATGTATGTCCTAAATAACTTGTAATGCCTTGTACACACGGTCGGAAGTTCGATGGAAAAAGTCCAATCAGAATATTGTGTTGTCGGAAAATCCGATCGTGAGTGGGCTCTATCGGACTTTTTCCATTGGAAATTCCGACTGAAAAAATTTGAGAGCTGGATCTAAAATTTTCCGACAACAAAATCCGATCTGACTTTTTCCGATCGTGTGTCGAGAATTCTGACGCACAAAGTGCCACGCATGCTTAGAAAAAATTTGGTGACGAAAGCTATTGGCTACTGGCCTCTATGTAGTCCCGTCGTACGTGTTGTACGTCACCTCGTTCCGAACAATCAAATTTTCCGACAACTTTGTGCGACCGTGTTTATGCAAGACAAGTTTTGGCCAAAATCCGTCTGAAAAAATCAGAGGAATTTTGTGGTCGGAATGTCCGACCGTGTGTACAAGGCATAAGTGTGTGGAGCACTTTTCAAAAGTGTAAATGGAGATTGCAGTGAATGTGCATAATGGAAAGGTGTGTACAAAACTTGATCCTCCCCCAAAAATGTAACTGTGCTAAAAGTGCAAACCTAGGTACTTTTATTAAAACTATATATTTTTTTAATTCCTTTTTTACTATAACAAGGAGGCTTTAATGTTGTGCATTTTGTAGACTCAAGCTACAAACTGCTCAGATATGAACATGGCCTTATGCTATTGTTGGTGCTGGGAGGAAAAAGTTTTATCTGCTTTGCTTCCATTTTAGAATTTTGCAATACTCAAAAAGTTTGTATTATTTCGAACAAGACCATGTGCTAACCACAGTACAACCACATTGTGCCCATCCTGCCCTGTTGCGCCACAGTAGCAGAAGTTTTACACGCAGCAGTTTGGATGCATGGATGATGGATGTAAAAGAAAATAACAGAAGGATCTTTTTCACTAGCCCTCAAGATTGCAATTATTTAGACCTGAAGATTTCAATGACTTGATGTGATCAAGGCTCAATTCAGACATCCTTATACTTAACATTCAGCACAACAATTTTCAGGCATATACGGTTAGAAAAGCCTAAAAAATATCGCTACTTTGTTACAATGCAAGATAAAATGCTATTACTCTGTATGCATGTTTAACTGATTTGAATACAGAGATGCAAAATACAATTATTCATAATTCAGTCACCCAACTTGTTTGCGATATATCCAGGTTCCCATGGGGCCTATTAGCTCAAAGTTAGCAGAAAGATAAAAGGACTGGCCAATTCAAACAAAACCCAGGTTCTCATATAATTATTCACTCTAACACGTTTAGCTACTCATGTCTCTTCTGTGCAGTTTAAGGTTTCCCTTTCTACAAGACCCATTTTGCCAGCACACACTGGTGCACTCTTTTTTTATTATATTTCATGGTGAGCCTTATTTCCTTATGCCTCAGGCTGCAAGGATCTTCTTTTCTTTTGACCAGTGAACAAATGAGGTCACTTAGAGAACAAAAACTTAAAAGAATCCTAGAAGCTGAAAGAGTTAGCACAAAATTACGCTTAGGCAGTTTGATTGGCAGAGACGCCCGATGTGGTTGTTCAAAGGATAGGCACAAGTCGTACTGCTTTAGTAAAACATCCAATTACTTTATTTTACCAAATAAAACACCTTTTTTGTGGCTTTGAATTGCCACTTCCTCGGTTCAAGGTGATAAAATTGGTGTCTAGTGTCAGCTGGTAGTCAGATCCAATTGGGGGATATTCTTTATTGGCCACTAAGTGGAATTAAGAGCTTGGGGCAGAGATGTCATCTAGGTGTATCACATGTAGCTGACATCTGAGCACCCCATGCCTTTCTGGCACAAGCCAATAAACACAGACCATGTTCAAAGTAATATATAGATTATTAAAATGGGAAGCCCTGACACATAAGGGATCACCTTTCTCTTAAAAGCTTAGTTTACTTTTGTGGTGGTGTGGGGACATTTACATTGTAACCAATTTTAAGAAATTCAGAAATAATTGTTTAAAATCCTTTCTGAAACCAGGACTGGAGTACGAAACAATCCATAAAAATTTTGCGTTTAGTTATACTTTAAGTAGGAACCTGAATAAGGTTTTTTCTGCGTTAAATTAGGTTAGGGTGCTCGGCTGGACCAGAGATGTTTTAATCTAAATCCTAAACCTGGCCTGTGTCAGCATACCAAGACATTTTGGACAATTTCATGCTCCCAACTTTGTGGGAGCATGAAAGCGTTTGGGGACGGCTCCTTCCTGTTCCAACATGACTGCATACCCGTGTACAATGCAAGGTCCATAAAGAGATGGATGAGCCAGTTTGGGGGTCGAGAAACTTGACTGACCTGCACCCGATTGAACACCTTTGGGATGAATTAGAGCGGAGACTGCGAGCCAGGCCTTCTCGTCTAACATCAGTGCCTGACCTCACAAATGCACTTCTGGAAGAATGGTCAAACTTTCCCATAGACACACTCCTAAACCTTGTGGACAGCCTTCCCAAAAGAGTTGAAGCTGTTATAGCTGCAAAGGGTGGGCCAACTCAATATTTAACCCTACGGACTAAGACTAGGATGGCATTAAAGTTCATGTGTGTGTAAAGGCACACGTCCCAATACTTTTGGTAATATAGTATCTTAGGGACCAAGTTCTGCCATTGTCTTAGCAAACTTGGCCTTTTCTTTGTAATATGTTTCTGCACATCTAAGTGGCAAAAGGGGATACATGGAATCTATGGCTTAGTTTTTTTTTTGCCAGGTTTAGAAAATCATACCTGGGTGTAGACATAACTAGAAATGTAACAAACTACAAAAAGTCTTGTGTAGCAGTCATATATGTAAAGTAAACACTGAACACCCAAGTTTGAAGGCATTTTTAAGGGTAAAGTGGTCAAAGTAACTGAAACTACATGTTCCAAATATTCCAAATAAAATATAAAATTTTTCTATCATTAGATGAACCAGAAATAACATCTTCACACACATCATCATACTAATAGTAACAGCTACAAATGTAGTCATAGTGTACATCAATACATTTTTTTAGCAGAGCTAAAATGTTAGCCCTGTGCTGCAAAAGCAAGTTGATATTGGGAAAAACCATACTGTATTCCTCAGGGCAACACAATTGCTGACAATCACAAAGACTCCTCAAAAACACGGAAATTTAGCATCAAAGACTAACATGTGGAAAACCAGTCACCATGGCAACTGCTTATGTCTGCCCAAGTCGCTAAAACATGCAAAGCTGCTGATTTGAATCATATTGTTGGAAGTTCCTACCATGTCTATGTGTGACTTATTAAGGAAATACACCAAAAAATTGCAGGTAGTTATTTGTAGCAAAATAAGAAAAAGAAGTAGTAATCTGTGCGTTGCAAACAACGTTGAGGCATGATTACAGCTCACTTTAATAAAAAGACCATCTTGTACTTCATTGCTTGGCACAGTGGAGGCTGGCAGGGGAATGAAGGAATTAAACATCAAAAAGGCAGATGTGAAAATTGAGCTATTTGTTCAAAGCTCATGTCATTTCGGCATAGCCCGATGGTGATGACTCACTGGCACTAAAGCTTAAAATGTATTCTAAAGGTAATTCCTATGCATTTACCTGTAGCCCTCTAAATTACACATACTTTGACAGGACAGTACTGGTTTGTTTAATCCTCAGCGGGACATAGCCTTGTCCAAATAATCAAAGAGCATACTGATAGGCTAGCTGGCTTCCTCCAACAATAACCCTAGCGAGTGTGTAAGGGCAATGTGGACATTAAATTGTAAACATCTTCAGGGTGATATGTTTATACTTATATATGCCTTATACTTGTAGTGCCGCTCTAAGCAAAAAGGGAAGATATATATTGTCCCGCTGGTGCTCAGGAATGGGGTGCCGACATGAAACATCACCAAGCAGTAGTGTGTAGTATACTTAGAAAAATCACTGCTCTCCCAGTCCAGTCTGCGTTGTTAACATGCGTGAGATGGCCTCAGCCTTACACCACTCCACAAGCCAGACCCTCTGACATGTTGCCCCACCCACCGGGGCTTAGTCATAGAGGTAAAGGTTAGACGCTGGACAGAAGAACTGGCCGTGGAGTCGAGGAGATAAACATGTGCAAGTTATTAAGTTGGTGATATGAATTAATAAGATATGGGGAAATAGAATCAGTCTATAACGAAGGCTGGCCATACATTATACAATTTTCTTGTACAACTTTCCTTTAGATTTACCAAAACCATATAATATGAGGTCAAACCTAAACCCTGTTAATTTGTATGCAATTAGGCAGGCCCTTGCACTACATAGTTGAATCTGAAGGAAACTTAATAAGAAAATTGTATAATGCTTGGCCAGCTTAAGCCCCCCAGTGGGTGTGGCGAAACATGTCAGAGGTTGTGGTTTGTGGCATGGTATAAGGCTGAGGCCATCTCACACATGTTAACAACATAGACTTGACTGGGAGAGCACACTACACACTACTGGATGTTTATATTTCATGCCGGCACCGCATTCCTGAGCACCAGCGGGGCAATATACATCTTCCTTTTTTGCTTAGAGCAGCACTACAGATTAAGGCAGGCCAAAAATAGGCTACATGGTCGAGTTGCCAGAAAGAAGCCTTTACTGCACCAATGCCACAAAAAAGCCGAGTTACAATATGCCCAACAACACCTTGACACGCCTCACAGTTTCTGCCACACTGTAATCTGGAGTGACGAGATCAAAATAGAGCTTTATAATCAAAACCATAAAAAGAAAATATACTATATTACCAAAAGTATTGGGACACCAGCATCCCAGTCTTAGTTCGTAGGGTTCAATCGCAGCTTTAACAGCTTCAGGCAGACCAATCAAGTTCCTCCACCCCAAAACTCGCTCATCCATGTCTTTATGGGCCTTGCTTTTGTGCACTGGTCCAAATCATTTGGTGGAGGGGGATTATGATTTGGGGTTGTTTTTCAGAGGTTGGGCTTGGCCCCTTAGTTCCAGTGAAGGGAATTCTTAAGGCGTTAGCATACCAAGAAATTTTGGACAATTTCATGCTCTCAACATTCTGGGAACAGTTTAGGGACGGCCCCTTCCTGTTCCAACATGACTGTGCACCATTGCACAAAGCAAGGCCCATAAAGACATGGATGACTGAGTTTGGGGTGGAGGAACTTGACTGGCCTGCACAGAGTCCTGACCTCAACCCGATAGAACAACTTTGGGATGAATTAGAGCACAGACTGCGAACCAGGCTTTCTCTACAACATCAGAGCCTTCCAGAGATGCATCAGTGCGCGTCTGGAAGAATGGTCAAACATTCCCATAGACACACAGCTAAGCCTTGTTGACAGTCTTCCCAGAAAAGTTCAAGCTGTTATAGCTGCAAAGGGTGGGACAACTCAATATTGAACCATATGGACTAAGACTGGGATGCCTATAAAGTTCATGTGCGTTTAGGGCAGGCATCCCAATACTTTTGGTAATATAGTGTACATCCCCACTGTGAAGCATGGTGGTGGCTCACTGATGTTTTGGGGTGTGTGAGCTCTAAAGGCACGGGGAATCTTGTGAAAATTGATGGCAAGGTAAATGCAGCATGTTATCAGAAAATACTGGCAGACAATTTGCATTCCTCTGCATGAAAGCTGCGCATGGGATGCTCCTGGACTTCGGGGGACAGGGATTGATAAGACTGGAGCTATGTATTTGCACTTTATGCACTGTAAAAAGTGCTTACACATATTTTGAGCCAATATAAATACAAGAAATAAAAAAATATTCTTGTGCAATTTTATGGAGTATATGGAACATGGGGATTACTGTAAAGAGATTGAGACATAACTTGATCACCATAGTACCACACCCATAATGTACGATTAGAAAAAAAGAAAAAGAAAAAGTATAGGACTTTAATGGCTGCCATCCGCAATACCAAAATCAAAGAAACGAGGACGTCAAAAGTAAAAAAATGTACAAAAGTTTATTGGCAACATTGATCAGTTAAAATTAATTCCGTAAAAACATATGCGAAATCTATTTGACTGTAAACATTGCATTTTCCATCTATATACACAATGAATATCTGCATAAGCTGAGACCTGTGTACATCCACCCCATATACTTATGTTACATAAGAAGGTGGTAACAGCAGAAGTCTTCCATCTACAGGGCCGGATACAGGAATCAGTAATCACTGGTGAGGATCTCTATGCGTTTCGCCAACAGGCATCTTCAGGGAGTAGTGATTAGTGATATATACACAGGAAAAAAGCCAGTACCAGAGTAACAAAATACTTGGTTCGAGAAGAGAGAAGGGTGACCACAAACTCAATCACAGACAGAAGGTGCCGCATCCGGACCAACCCAGCTGGACGGGGAGCACAATGGGGCAATCTGTTCCCTTCAAAAGTATTAGTAGGTGCCCATCTGCCAGTGACTGATCCGAAACACACCACCACAGTCCCCTTCAAGAGGAACATAGGGATTAAACTATCTCTGTCACTTTTAACATGCTCTACACAGAACAATTTACATTAAGTGATCACACTAACCAGCCACTGATTTTTGATGTCAATTACTTTATACTTATATAAGAGGTTGTGTCACACCCCACAATTGGCCTGACTTTACAAATTTTTCGTTTTATCTGCAAAAAGACGAATATCGCATCCTCTCCCGGACCGCTGACTTCCTTAGACCGCAATCCAGATTTCCCCCAGGTATAAAATACGCTCGCAACATCGCATGCACTGGCACAGACTCCATCAGAGCGGGCTCCCTCTTTGATAGAGGAGAGCTGACATCCTTCCAATCTCTAGTGTCCAAGTGCCCTGACAGGAATATAACCTTTTTTAACTTTCTCCAAATTAGACACTTCCTGCTCAACTCCCCTGCGACACATCAATGGAGCAGAGAGCGCACACCATTTGAAAAAGTGTATTAGGTCTGATCCCCAAAGACACATCGTGTCAGAGATGTACGCACTACTCTTTACTAAAACCACTACCACTGATGATCCGTCCAGCCACAAATGGGCGAAGGTACTGGATACTTCCTGTCTCAAAATGACTGGGATCAGATTCTTCTACACATTCACAAGGGCTCTCTTAATGTGTCCGTACAGGAAAATGGATACAAAATTTACTCAAGGTGGTACAGAACTCCTGACATATTGCACAAATGCTACTCCAACGTCCTCCCAGCTTGTTGGAGATGCAATGGGGCTAAGGGGACACTGCTGCACTTATGGTGGGACTGCCCCTTAATCCAACCATACTGGACAGAGGTACACCGCCTTATCTCGAAAATCACAACCCACGTCCCGGACTTCAACCCTGCCCAATATTTATTAAATCCCTAATATTGTACATGATTAATGCAGCAAAACTATGCATACCTATCCACTGGAAGACTACTTCACCCCCAAGCATTTCCGCATGGATCCGTAGAGTAGAAAGGACAGCTGAGATGGAGGACCTAATTCACCAGGTAAAAGAGACCTCACCCAAATTCCATAAAACATGGGCCTGTTGGCTCCACTTTAAAGAATCCACAGAATACAGATCTCTTCTTGAAACCCAATAGCTTGACCTGGGGGGCAGATTCCTCCACCTGACCCAGGTGCCGGGATAGTGTTAACGCTCATACCCCCCACCTCCTTCCTAACCTTAATACCCTTCCTCTCCCCACCCCCCCCTCCCCCCACAATTAGCCTTACTGTAGTATTGCAGACGATACTACTCTACATTAAGCATGGTATTAAAGAACGCTTGACAATATTAAACCGGACTCATACTTAACGAACTAGGTCATATGAAATGGAACATAACTCAGAGACAGGTAGCGGAAGCACTCGATATCGGATAGAAAAACCTCCCACCCACACACAGTCAGATCCCGACAGGGGTGCGGGGGTGAGGAGGTGGAATACCTGTTCTTACCGAACTTCCTCTGATATATACTAGCATGCAGCCCTTAAAGAATTACCCTACCATCCCTTTAGATTAAAATACCTACTGTTGATCTACGTGCACTAGTAGAGACTTAGGGTTCATTTTTAAATATCTGTTATGCTACTGCATGTGACCGGAATATTATGGATACTTTTACTGTTCTACTGTTTATCCTGAGCCATATATCTGTGTGCTTGTAGCCCAATAACCTTCAATACTACGTTAGAGGTTTTATGATAGCAAAATACGTGTATCATACTGCCTTACCTGTTTTATTAAATATGTTTTAAAAATAATAAACATATTGGAAGAATTTATAAGAGGTTGTGCACACTTATGCAACCATATTATTTTAGTTTTTTTTATTTCTACTTCCCTCCAACTAAAAGATTTCAGTTTGTTGTTCAACTGAGTTTATAGGTCACATTAAAGGTGGAAAAAGTTTTGAAATGATTTATCTTTGTCTCATTTTTTTTTACATCACAGAAACCTGACATTTTAACAGGGGTGTGTAGACTTTTTATATCCACTGTAGATTAAAAAGCCAGAGTGAAGTCAGAACTTGTTCAAGGTCAGTAACTCAGACAGCATTGGAAAGTCATTGGATGAAAATGCCAATCAGACAACTAGCATCTTTAGAAGGAGAGCTCAGCAGGAGACGCCTTTTTTTTAAATATATTTTCTTAGTTTAGGTTTCTTTTAGGAAAAAAACGTAGACAAAAATCACATTAAGCATGTTGTACATGACATGTACAGTTACACTACAGTAACAGCAATCACCTAGTTGTGTTAGTTTACCTTGCATTTTACTATGAGAACTTCACTTTTGCCACGTCCACTATAATCAGAAGCTTTTTTGATTTTTGTGGTGATGCGTCATACCTTTGCAAAAACTGTAGTTTTAAGGAACCACTGCTTCAGATACTTTTGCTCCACCTTTGCTCCAGATCGCCAAGAACAACCATGTTCATCCACCTGCTCATTGGCAAGCACTGTCTTATCTACGGGATCCCAGTTCACCAAGGCCTGCAATAAGAAAAGCACATCTACTGTCAGAGCATAAATCTATTCTCTTGTAATCCCTTTACAGAATGTAAACAATAAAGAAAGGCTACAAATGAATAACATGATCTGAAGTAACAGGTGATTTAATCAGAAAATGTTTGTAGTTGGTCTTCACCTCCCTACAATGCCTGCAGCTACAGTTCAGTGAGAGATTGTTTAAAAGCTTGTGTGAAAACTGAACAGAGGGCTTGCTAAAGGAGAGATACACTGAGAGGTATTTTTGATATGTTCAGAGGGTGATTTCTGCCAAAGCAGAGAACCCAAAATTAAGGTGCAAAAAAACACAAAAAGGAGGTTGAACCAAGAGTAAAGATAGAGGATTCTACTTATTATCTATTTTAGTATCTTTTCTATTATATTCTTTGAAGAAAGGACAGGTGGAGGACCAGTCCACTTAAAAAGACATAAAACCCAGTTCTTGGGGATTCTGAATGGAAGATCAACCAAAAAATGTAGTTACAGAGTGTGTTCTGAGCACAAAAATTTCTGTTTGTACATCAGGCAGACAACGTTTCCAGATATATCATGGGTATAATAATAAACTCAGAATTCTTTTCATTTCAAATCCCTGTGTTAACAGACATTGTGGTAATGCCAGAGCCTGTGAAGGCAGAAGGAGGCCTTGCGGAAATGGAAATGTTCTATTGGAAAGGATTTTATGTCTTCTGTTAGTAGGGTTATTATGCCTGAGAACCTGGTTACTATAATCAGAGCGATGAAGGGAGAATCTCTGGCAATATGCTTTGGATCCTGGTATTACAGAAGAAAGAGCAATAATTAGCCTGAGTTAAAGTGTTATTAAACCCAGACTATAAAAAAAAAAGAAGACTCATTACATGCTATATAAGAGTGTGTGCATACTCACAAAGCCACAAACCATTTGTTTTGTGATGAGTGAAACATACCTGGTCCATCCTGTCTTCAGCTGTTCCTGCCTATCCTCTCTATGTCCTCGTTGCAGGCCGAGATTGTAAAGACCAGCTGGTGTCCTCTACTGAGCATGCTTATATTTCAGTCCCCTTTTAAGCACTTTTTTTCCTATCCGTGCAGCCCGCATAACTATAGAGTCACACATATGGGCATATACACAGTGGTAAATGATACTCCTTTACCTACGTCTCCATGGCAGGGGCGGATCCGGGGGGGGGGGGGGGGGTCGGGGCAATTGCCCCCCTGAGAAAATAGTGAGCAGGTTGTCAGTGACTTGGCAGGCTGATGAGGGGGGGTGGGGATGCAGGATTCAATAGAGGAACAGGACCTTATCACAGGCTGCTCCCACCCTGTGCTCCCCTCCACCTGGCTGCTTCCACCCTGTGCTCCCCTCCACCTGGCTGCTCCAACCCGTCCTCCCCTCCACCTGGCAGCTCCCACCCGTCCTCCCCTCCACCTGGCTGCTTCCACCCTGTCCTCCCCTCCACCTGGCTGCTCCCACCCTGTCCTCCCCTCCACCTGGCTGCTCCCACCCTGTCCTCCCTCCACATTGCTGCTCCCACCCTGTCCTCCCCTCCACCTGGCTGCTCCCACTCTGTCCTCCCCTCCACATGGCTTCTCCCACCCTGTCCTCCCCTCCACCTGGCTGCTCCCACTCTGTCCTCCCCTCCACCTGGCTGTATCCACCCCGTCCTCTCATCCACCTGGCTGCTCCCACTCTGTCCTCCTCTCCACCTGGCTGCATCCACCCTGTCTTTCCCTCCACTTGGCTGCATCCACCCTGTCCTCCCCTCCACTTGTCTGCATCCACCCTGTTCTCCCCTCCACCTGGCTGCTCCCACCCTGTCCTCCCCTTCACCTGGCTGCATCCACCCTGTCCTCCCCTCCACCTGGCTGCATCCACCCTGTCCCCCCCCCCACCTGGCTGCATCCACCCTGTCCCCCCCTCCACCTGTCTGCTCCCACTTTGTCCTCCCTTCCACCTGGCTGCTCGCTGTGTATTCATATGTGTGTATATATATACAGGGCTCAAAATTTCAAGTCCTGAGCTACCACTCAATTCCTACCCTTCCCCGCCCCTAGACACGCCCTCATAAATTATCTCATGAAATTACACTTAAATGTTTTATGCAAAAATATTATAAATATTAAAAACAACTTTATCAAAGCAGCCTTACCTGTGCCCCTCAATGCAGCCTCACCTGTGCCCATCATTGCAGCCACACTGTGCCCGTTGCAGGCATACTGTGCCCTTTTTCAGCCATACTGTGCCCCTTTGCAGCCTTACTGTGCCCCTTTGCAGCCTTACTGTGCCCATTTCAGCCTCGCCTGGGCAGGGGAATGCATGGCTGGAGGAAGAGAATTTTTTATATATGGAGGAAGAGAAGAGCCGCAGGAATCGGGATAGCATGCTGTTACCGGCGCTCAAATTATACTTGTCTCTGCTCGACAGCCCCGCCTCCTCCTGACCTGTGCCAGTGATAGGCAGAACGCATCGCAGCATTGGACCGGCGTTCTGTGCATCACTGGGAAGGGTCAAGAGGACAAGAGGAGGTGGGGCTGTGTCGAGCAGAGCGGAGACAAGTGTAATGTAAGAGCCGGTAACAGCGTGCTATCCCGCCGGCTCTCCTCTTCCTCCCTGGGGCAATCGCTGGGAGAACGGCTCCCGATCAACCCACCGATGGTGCTCTCCCCCCCTATCCCAGGCAGGCAGCCCAGCTCGCAAGCCCTCATTTTCCACTCGCAAAATGTGAGTAGGCGAGTGGAAAATTTGAGGGCTGTGTATATATATATATATATATATATATATATATATATATATATATATATATATATATATATAAATAAAATTGCATTTTCGAGTTGGCCTCCCTACTTTTGTCCCTGTCCATCTGTGTGCCCCCCCTAAATATGAAAGCTGGAGATGCCACTGTCTCTCACCACCCCACTGCATCGAAAAGAAGACTGCAATTACTGTGCAGGCGCTGTGTTAAAAGGCAACATGTTTTATTTCATAAATACGATATTTAAATTCACAAATAGTTTGAAATATGGCTATACCAAAACTTTGCATTCTTGGGGGCTGTCTGGAATGTAACATGTTGCACATCAAAGCTTTTTAACATATCAGAATATTCATCTGAAAGAAGCAAGGCTGAACAAAAGCTTTTTGTTATTTGTTTATTCATTTATTTTATTTTTGTTTTGTTCAGGTGGAAAAAAATTGAGGTTTAGTCCACCTGAAATGGGGGTCATTGGCCATGTCCTCAATTAGCAGCTGAATACATTTTGTTTAAGACTAGAATTGGTAGGAAGCCATTCTAGCCGCTGGAGTTATTGTAGTTTTTTTTTTTTCTTTCTTAGTTTTTATTTTCATTAAGGTGGAAAAAGTTCCAAAAGGTTTGGGCTTTGTCCACCTAAAAGAGGAGTTAGTGCATAGGTCTAGATAAGGTATAGATAAATGCATTGTTTTTTTTAGCGTTTAAAATTAGAATTTTTGAGAAGCAAAATTCACTTTCATTTTTTTACATTTTTGCTCATACCATGGGAATCCATTTTAGAGTGGGTTCATCCTATAAAAAAATCATGGTTGTTTTAAAAATTTGTTACAGAAGCCAGGAATACTAAGTTCCTGGGTTCCAAGGAGGGAACTATAAGTAAACATAGCAAGCGAGTAGATATTGTGGCTAAGAATTTGATTCTGCTCTTGCTTTTCACTTCCAGAGTCCTGGTGGAGCAAGATTGGAGAGGTTTTTGGAACAGAGATTAAATATGTTCATCTGGTTGGCAGTTTGTCTGTGCCACACCACACCGCAAATTTGTTCTAATAAACATTCAGGAGAGAAGGGACAAACAAAAATATTCATATTAACACTTACGATATAAGGTTTCTTTTTCTTATGGACAATTTAGTGCTAATGCTGCATCGGAAAGACTTTGCCCAGCAACAAGACTGGTCTCTCCGGTCATTTATAAATGCAAACGTACTGTGAATACAAGTGCAATGGGTTGGAGGTTGGGGAAGGAATATAACCTATCCAATCCGTCAGAACAAGAAATGTAAAATATATGTTTTTTTTTATGGAGGGAGGAATTGAAAGAAGCAAAGGTTTTTAATGTATTGACGAATTGAATTAATATGGTGCAGGTACCCAGGAGGCTGGCACTTATGCATAATAAGGTGTCTGCTGGCCAGACCAGAGGGTGCCAGGTGACACATCAATGGGTTGAAAATTTCCTTGTAGGGGTGGTGTCTCAATCTTAGCAGTCCTACAGAAAGGTTCTCGGTTACTGGGCATGTGGGACACCAGAGCTGGATATGGGGGAAATACGCCTGGTTGATGTCTCACCTGAGAGGTTGGAACCTTGCACAGGTAATGCCAGTGAACACACACAGGAGCATGCTCCGTTAGATAAAGGGAACAAACGCTGGCTACCAGGATACAGTATGCCTTCACATGGCGCTTCAACATCTCACTGTGGTTGATACAAGCCTATTACCCTATATGTGCTATACACTGAATCAAGTGCGGTCATTGTACCAGTAGCTTACTCCCAGAGATGTGCGGACACAGAAGGCATTTCTGAGGAGTAACCGAAAGAGGAGGGATGTATTCAGCACTATATTGGGGGGGAATAGGAGCTGGGATGGGTGTTGTTAATGGAGTGGTCATCGGTATCCTGAGCAACAAACTCTCAGCCAAAGCGTCAGGGGGCGGGGCTTTGTTACTCAGAGAGATTGGTGGCATCCTTCATAACATTCAACAAAGTCACATAAATACCCAAGTTAAAGTGGCTCCGGATTTTGTCAACCATGTTGAGAGGTTGGTAGAGAGTGTGATGGTACAGGACAGAAATCTGTCATGGGTTCTGGCATGCACGCAGGGGCAGGAGGAGGTATCAACCAACTTCAAGCTGATTGTACAGTCTCTGTATGAGGGGCAGTGGCCTGATGAGTTGGCATCACAGCTCAGTAAGACTTTGCCAGAACACGTTGCTTACACTAATCCAAAGTGGTGGTCGAATGCCTGGATGGGCTGTGCTAGTTTGGATTATGAGAGATGTTATGCTTCCTCATTGATCCCATATACAGAAGTGCAGACTCAGTCTGTGTATTCGGTGGTATCAATGGGCTTACTGACTGGGGATTCTACCTTGTTGCATCTGAGGCTAAATGACCCACATGTGATCAGATAGGATGGAAGCTGGGGGCAGGTTGATATTTTCCTCTGTCGGAAGCATGACCATGATGTGCTTTGTGTGCCAGGTCAATACATGGTGGTGAACGAGAAATGTTGGGAAGATTTCATTCTGTGCTCTGGATGGAGAAATCATTGCTGGGAAGAAAGCACCTGGGTATTATTTGGGACATAGACAAGTTTGTTTCTTTGTCCTAAAGCATACCAATGTAATGCTAGTCATTGAACTAGGGTGTTCCTTGAACCTAACAATATGTAGGGGTGCATGGTATACCCTGGACATGGTCTCTGAAATCCAGGCACAGGGATGGAATTTTGTGCTTTGTCATTGTTTTAGGTTTATGTGCGTTAGACTCAAAATTTATATAGGAAGCTCTTCTATTTATCTATGCAAGTGGAGGGACAAATTCACAGTAAGGTCTCTTCGTACAAGTTAGAGGCTTTGCTGCCAATTCAGAGCCCTGAAATACCGCTGACGTGCCAAAACTGCGGTAGTAAAGGCCATTGTGAGCAAGCCTGCCTAACCCCGACTCGTATTTACAGTAAAGGGTTATAGGAGGTTGGGAGTGTGATACGTAATTTGATGGGTCACATATATATGCATATATTATGGTAATGGGTTGATTTATGTTATGGTATAGTGTAACATATGTGTATTTTAGGTTAGTAATATGGGTGAGTAAGGCCCTCCTTGAGATTCTGTATCTGAAAGCTGGTTAAAATGTTGCCCTGAGTCTGTGCTGGTGAATGGTGAGTGAATGGACACCCCTTGCCTGTAGTGCACGCCGTCGTGAAGATACCGGAAAGGAGAAGACACAGAATGGTGACATGGAAGCTGTCACTGAAGAATGATGGTGGTATGTCACTCAGTGGCAAAGCGGCATATGTTGGGAAGCACACGTTAGGACCGTTATGGACTGTTCCATAGGAGCTGTTTCTGAAATACATGTTGGAAAACGCAACACATTAAGACAGTTATGGACTGTTCCATAGGAACTGGTTCTGAAAACACATGTTGGGAAGCGCAAAGCGGTAAGACAGGTATGGACTGTTCCATAGAAGCAGTGTCTGAAATCAGCACATGTTGGAAGGCAACATGTTTTATTACATAAATACAAGAGGTGTTTGAAATATGAACTATGGCTATACCAAACCTTTGCATTCTTGGGGCTGTCTGGAATGTAACAAGTTGCACATCAAAGCTTTGTAGCATTTCAGAATATTCATCTGATAGAAACAAAGCTTAACAAAAGCAAGCTTCAAAAAGGACCATGGCTGACAAGATGATTGATGAATGCCCTGCTACAGAAGATCAAAGGGAAAGCCAGGAACTGCCCCTGGAGACCAATACAGCTGGACGGACAGAAATATAATATACTAAAAGGACTACCTCTTGAAAATATCTCATTGGACAGGAGGGTAGCGGGGTGTGGTTACGAGTGGGTCTGAATGAATGTGTAAAAAGTGCACACAGAAGGGAATTCGTACCTTTTCGCTCTTGGCTCATGCCTGATGGCTCTCTGAGCCTCATGGCTCTCTCTACCATCATCTTGAGCCCAGCTGATGAGACCGTGTCTAGGGGGACAGCCTTGCCAAAAGTATATTTGATGTTCTTTTGTTATATGCTCTATAATATTTTGCTTTACTGTTTTCATGTTAACATTTTCCTATTTTCTTGGGAAATAAATAAGCTGCAAAATAATGTAAATCTGATCCCCAGCAAGAAGCTGTCTTTTTACATTATAAAAATGTTTATTACAGTTTTCAACCATTTTTATTAGCACAGGACAACAATGAAAAACATTTCCAGTATAAGTGAAAGAGCAAAAAGGAAGCATATAAGAGCAAATCAAAACAGAAGAGTCATCGCCATCATAAAAACAAGCAGAATGAATAACTGTGGGCTGTGGTGATGTAATCAAGTAGGAGAAAGCCCTAAGGTCTACTTCACCTATTGGAGAAATGCAATCCACAACCTAGGGGTGGGAGTGGAATCGGCACTAAATAGTAGGCCAGCAAACACGAGGACAAATGGAGTCCAACAGTAGCAGGAGTGTAAAGGAAGAAGGGCAGGACAAGGTCAGGGGGAGGAGTCTCGCAGGATACAGTCATGTGTCCACAGCTAAAAGCTGCCTAGCAATCGCCAAGTCGAGAGCACAGGTCAGTCCAGGTTCAAACTGTCGCTGTGGGCAACCCAAAGTTCCTATACCTTCAGAAATTTGGCATGGGTGTCACTCAAAACGGAGATGAGCTTCTTTTGTACCATAGTGCCCATGAGGCATTGCTTAACCCCTGCAAAGTTAAGAAATTGTTGTCTCCAGGTTTTAGCCAGTGTCTGGCGAGCTGCCAGGAAAAGAAAGCTTACGAATTTCCTGATTTCCGGACAGTGTTGCAAAAGGCTTGTGAAGCAAAGCCTCCCATGGATCACAGGCCAAATTTCCATTCAGTACAGTTCTGATCACTGTGTATACCTGGGTCATAAAGTGGATCACCTTGGGGGAGGTCCACCGGATGTGAAGCAAAGTGCCATGCTCTCTACAGCCCCGAAAACACATCGTGGACACACTGGGAGCAAATCAAGAGAAGCGATCAGGGGTCAAGTACCACTGGGAAAGCAGTTTAAATCTCCTGGGCAAGGATATTATGAGAGCATTCAGAAGAGGTGAGCCAAATACTATTTCAGGTAGCCTCATCCAGGGACTTGCAAAGCTGGCTTTTCCCATAAGCACTATTATTGGTGTGTTAGGAATGACCTCCCCATGCACAGGATTGGTTGAGTTTCCTACTTTGCTGGACAGAAATATGATCAGCACAAGAAAGATATTAAGTATTACTTTCTTAACCGGATGTGGCTGTTAAGAGGTATGTATTGAGAAATTGGGCGAGTAGGAAAACATTGAGAGGACTTCCCAAGGCTCAGAATACTTGTTTATAATCCACATCTTCTAGCACAAAGAGACCTGTCTTTGGGCTGTGAGTAGAAATAAGCCTAAGTATTCCAGACAAAGCTGGAGTTGGTGAGCAACACTTTGGGAGATGATTACCCAGCCATAGGCTCTAACATGTAAACTGTGCTATGGATATTTCTGAAATAAATGGAGGGAGAAGAATCTTTTAAATATCAGTACACCTGTATGAGTTCATAGGAGGTTCTGAAGGGTTTCACGACCTTAGAGGACACTCTAGGAATAGAGAATAGCCCAGTGGCCAAAGACAGCACCTGTGAGAGTACAACTTTATTAATCTGTCCTCTAAAGGTAGAATGACTATTACCTAAATCTAGAAATAGTGCAAGGAGTCCTGCAAGTCTTGGACAGGAGAGATAAAGGAAAAGCTGGTGCAGGGGTAGAGTTATTAAAAGAGAGGTAGGGCCAAAGCTCTTTTGGCCCTACTTCTCCTGTAGATCACAAAAAGTGCACTTCGCTCTACACTCCTGTGACCCATTTTCAGCTGACAGCAGGCTAAAATTTGCTGACGTCACTCAGCCAGTCTAGGCTCTGGATCAATCCCAACTGTACAGTCGGGATCCACCCAGTTACCTTGACTAGCAGATGGCTCAGGCTCTCAGCAAACCGCTGAGAGCCTGAGCCAGATGCTGCCACCCCCTCCACAGCCCAGCACTTCAGTGAGCGATGGAGGGGTAGAGCAGAGAGCCAGGGACTGATAGTCACCGAAGACCAAGAATTGAACCATCAGCTGTGTTTGATCGTTCAGTTCTCGGTCTTAGAGGCAATGGGGGACAGCTGCAGCAGCCATCTACATGAGTATGTATGTTTGGTTGGTTATTTTGATTCCCTAACGTCTCTTAACTCTGTCTTTGGGGTTGGTTGGGATTACTCCCTGAAGTCAATAACAAAGACACTCTAGTTTCAGATAGGCACATAGGATGCCTTTTGGCTAATAAGGAACATAACAGGCATCTTGAAGAGTTGAATACTGTACTTTAAAGTTTAAAACTGCTGACAGGTTTATTTAAAAACAGATATGTGTAAGCTCTGTAGATAAATCTATTTCTCTCTTCTTTTTGTTTGGATGATGCAGCTATTTATCATAAAGTGGAAGATAAAGAACAAAGCAGTGCTTAATTCTAAGTACCATACATACTGCATTTGTGAACATCATTAAACCTTTTAATGTTTGATTACTTTGCATATTAATATTATTAAAAAAATGCTTTAAAGCAGATTTAAAGCCAAAAATGTTTTGGAAAGGATTGAAATGGTTATAACCCTGATCAGATTTTTTTGGCCATTTTATGTCCCATTTGAGAAAGCTCCTTTCACTTCCTGTCCTGTAGACACAACAGGAAATGGTGACCTGTCACCAGAGTAAGTGTCCCCTTAAGAACATTTCCCCTCTATTTAAGTTCAGGTGACAACTCCTAATTTTAGTACCCGATGACAGTGTTCAACAGGACACATAGGACATAGTGAGGGTAATTCTGCCCAACTGGAACACACACCACAATAAAAACCTGACTCAGGTTTTAACTCCTCAAGACTCTGTCCAAAAAGTTTTGGCTTTAAGAAAAAATTTAAAGGCAAACTGTTATGAGAGAGAGAAAAATGTAAGCTGTCCTGACCTTTCCCTTTGCTAGACATCTGGCTGTCATGCTGATTCTTTGGCTATATTACTATGAGCCAATAATCTAAAAAAGTATAAAGAAACAGAATTCTGACTTGTATTTGTTGCATTATAGTTTTAGTCAATGACTTAGAAGTAATAGCATTTTCAGAATAAGGCCAACAATGGCAGCCCCTATATTACTTTACTGACATAACGGTGTTCATTATATAAAAAAATCTGTATTTTAGATCTCTGCAATGTGCAATGATATAACTGTCATGATCATTAGATATTAGACAAACAAAATGCACAGCAGAATTTCTAAAATACCTCCTTAAAAAGAACATTGAGCTGTGATGAGCAGCTAGGAACCAAATACGATAATAACAGCGAGAGGAACAAATGTTCTCCTGGGCTCATTCAATCAGAACACCAGCTCCTGGGTGAAAATCACTATGATTCATCCAGGCCTTTTCCGAGTTGGCCAGTTCAATTCCTTTTTGGAAAGAAGACAAATTCTACAAGGAAACACCGAAACAGCTTTGTCACAACATACGAAGCAGAGGGACATGCAAATGGGGACAAAACTTTACGGTGAGTGCAAAAGACTAAGATCGGTAAGGAAGAAAAATCAATATAGCAAATATCTGCATTGTGCAATATCTGCTACAGCTATCATGATCCTATTAAAGATCAGGTTCTCAAAAACCATGATAGTAATTAGTCAAACAAAACGCACATCAAAATTTCAAAAATAACTCTCTTAATTAACTGCAAAAAGAACATTGAGCTGTAATGGGCAGCCAGGAACCAAATACAATAATAACAGCAAGAGGAACAAATGTTCTCTTGAGCTCATTCAATCAGAACGCCAGCTCCTGGATGAAAATCACTATGATTCATTTAGACTTTACTAGTTGGCCAAATTAATTCCTTTTTGGAAAGAAGACAAATTCTACAAGGAAACACCAAAACAGCTATGTCACAACATTTGAAGGAAGGGGCATGCGAATGGGGGACAAAACTTTCTGGTGACAGGAAACTGCTAACAAAACAAAAATTAAAGAAGAACTAAAGGCAAGACTATTTTTTTTTTATTTGAATATTGATCAGGGACTAGAACCACTTTCAGGTTTTTATAGCCATTTGTGTCCCTTTTAGAGGGATTTCCTCTCTCTAATTGTTCCAATCACTATTCTCCCAAGAATGAAAATGAGGGTAAACTCCAAATTTTAAACAGCCACCAGAAGAGGAATAGAGAGAAAATCTTCCAATGCAAACACCTGTTACTGAAACAACTTAGAGGGGATGTCCTTCATATTGGAAAGATATTCCCTAATGACCCGCTGAGTCTACAGGACAGGAAGCGAAGGGATATCCCTAAAATAAGACAGAAGTGGCAAAAACAGCCATTTAACCCTTCCCTACACTATAAAAAATGAAATAAAAAGCTTTGCCTTAAGGGCACTTTCACACTCACAGTGTCCGGGCGTCAGCGGTAAAGCGCCACTATTTTTAGCGGCGCTTTACTGAAGTTTTAGCAGCAATATTAACCCCCGCTAGCAGCCAAAAAAGGGTTAAAAGCTTTGCTGGCGCTTCAGCATTGATTTGAAGGGGTGCTTTAGGAGCAGTGTACACATGGGAGTGACAGGAGAGGCGCTTTACAGGCGCTATTTTTAGCGCTATAGCGCCTGTAAAGCGCCTCAGTGTGAAAGGGGTCTTAAAGTGGTTCTAAAACCTAAACATTTTTATCTTAATGCATTCCTTGCATTAAGGTAAAAAATGTTTAGGTAAAAGTATTTCCGTACGCTCAGTGCCAAGGGGTTGATAAGTTCTGGCCTGGGTTCAAGAGCCTTGAGACTTTGTAGAGCTTTGGATGACCTAAAGCCTCAAGCCCTTAGTCCACATTTTACCTATTAGCAAGACTAATGAGTTAGTTTCCACAGGCCTTTTATATGCTTAGGCTAGGTTGACACATGAGTTTTACAGTGTGTTTTCAGTTTTGCAGAAACGCACCACATTCCATTTAATCACTTTAATACTGGGCACTTTCATCCCCTTCCTGCCCAGGTCAATTTTCAGCAGTGCTGTCACATTTTGAATGACAATTGCGTGATCATGCAACACTGTACCCGTATGAAATTTTTATCTTAGTTTTTCTAAGTTTCTGTTATAGAATTTAGCAAATAAGTCGTGATTTTTCTCCTTGACTGATGTGTGCTGATGGGCACTCATGAGGCTGCACTGATGGCCACTGATAGGTGGCATTGATGGACACTGACAGGCAGCACTGTTAATCAGGGCACTTATGATCAGTGCCCTGATTATCAGTGTAAATGTGTGATGTCAGAATATCCAGTTACCGTCTCTCCTCTCCTCATGCTGTGACAGCTCGCGAGGAAATGAACACTGATAACCAGCAAATTTGTTTACATGTGGATAGCTGTGAATGGACACAGCTAAGCACATGGTACCCCATACTCATTCTCATGGGGTGTGGGATCCGGATACCCCCTTGTTAAAGGGGGCTTCCAGATTTCGATAAGTCCCCTGCCCGAAGATCCCCACAACCACTGGCCAGGGCTGTGGGGAAGAGGCCCTTGTCCCCATCAACATGTGGTGCTTTGAAGTGGAGGGGGGTCAGCCCCCCATGTTGAGAGCAGGTGGCCTGGTATGGTTCAGGAGGGGGGGGAGGCGCTCACTCGCCCCCTTTCCCCTTCCTGCATGCTCAGATAAGGGTCTGGTATGAATTTAAGGGGGGGGGGACACCACACCGTTTTTAAAAAAATATTTTTTATTGCCGACAATGTTTTTTGTTTTTGCTGTGAGGTTCCCCTTAAAATCTGTAGAAATGTTTTTTTTTGTTTTTTTTTTTACATTCAGCTGTCAGCGAGGAAACTCACTGACAGATGAGGAGTCACCTGTTGTTAGGGACATGATGGTCGGCTTCCTGGCACGCTCCTTAACAATCAGCTAATGTTAAAGACGCTGGTGGCCACCAGCTTTGCATTTGAACCGCGGTGAAATTGCAGCTGAACCGTTGAACAGCTGCTTAGGAAATTGGCAGTGGACATGTGTGAACCTAGCCTAAGTTTGTGTCCTAGTTTTCTATTTGGCTTTATGTAATGTAAAGTAATGAAAGAAAAAAATATATATTTTGATAAAAAAAATGTTTTTGTCCATTAAAAAACTGTTTCTAAGCAACACAGAACCTCGAACAATAACTAAGTGTGTGTTTGCTCTACCTAGCAAGTCTGAACCAGAAAAAAAAATGCTCAGCTAACCAAACTCCTATAATGTGATGAGGGCTTTCCTTGATCTGTAATAATAAAGTGTTGTATATCCCTGAAATAAACTAGATGGAATAGGCACATTCACTGGGCATAGCTGCAGTATCCCAATATGACATTTGTGTAGGTGCGGTTCCCTGAACGCACACAGGGTGTCCTCTGCTGT
This sequence comes from Lithobates sylvaticus, assembly GCA_028564925.1. NCBI lineage: Eukaryota > Metazoa > Chordata > Amphibia > Anura > Ranidae > Lithobates > Lithobates sylvaticus. The sequence continues at coordinate 374,686,263 of CM053030.1, read as the reverse complement.
CAAAATACAGCGACGTTTGCTAAAATCTATAAAATAAATTTAACTGACCTTGAGATGCAACTGAAGTGAGGTTACACTTAAAGGGGAGGGCCAGCTGAAATTCTTTTTTTTAAAAGTCAGCAGCTACAAACACTGTAGCTGCTGACTTTTAATAAGCAGACTTACCTGTCCAGGGTGTCCGCAATGTCGCCGCCATTCTATCTAAGGGAAACAGGAAGTGAAGCCGCGAGCGCAGCGCAGCACTTTGTGAATGGGGCACGCTGTGTTCTGGGACACACACAGTTCCAGAACACACTGCGCCCCATTCCCCAGAAGACAATGCGAGGAGGAGAGAAGACTGAAGATTAGTGCGGAGTAGGAAGAGGCAGATTACCTAGCAACAGGCATTTCTGTTAAGTTTAAAACATTTATATTTTTTTCTTATTTTTTTTGGAACATTTTAATTCAATTTTGTTTTTTAGGGTGGCCCTCCACTTTAACTGAAGTTATGACTGAAGGCAAAACTTTTTTTTTTTGTTTTAGATAGTTAGACCCCTTTCACACTGAGGCGGCTTTCAAGCATTTTAGCGCTAGAAATAGCCTTTAAATAACGTCAGAAAACTACCTCCTATTCATTGTGTCTTTTCACACTGGGGCGGTGCGCTTGCAGGACATTAGGAAAAGACCTGCAAGCAGCATCTTTGGGATGGTTTGGGAGAGCTGTGTACAGCGCTCCCCAAAACACCCTGCTCATTGAAATGAATAGGCAGAGATTCCAAAGCACCTGAAAAGCGATTCGGAAGCGACACAACACGAGCACTTGTAACCCCTTCTTTGGGGTTAAAAGCACCCTGCTAGTGGCCAAAAAGCGCAGCTCAAAATAGTGCTAAAGCACGGCTAAAATGAGCTGCGCTTTAGCGCTGACGCAGCCACGGCTCAGTGCAAAAGGCGTCTTAAGAGAGAATAGGACACCTGTCCATTTTTCATTTCTGTCTGTGTACCCAGCAGGAAGATTCACTCTCTGTATTTGTTCTGGCAGCCATTATCATCGAAAGCAAAAAGGAAAATCTAAATTTGTTTAGTGGTCACCATACCAGGAATAAAAGAGAAATCTGTTGTGGCTATGGGACAGGGATAGAGATGAGCTTGGGCATCTTCCAAACTCATCTTAACTCAAACTCCAAGGAGTTGCAGGCCAGGTCATTCCCTCCCCTACACACGGCTTGCAGGTGTAAAAAAAATAGCAGATTTTGGCATTCAGCTAGAAAGGAGTTTAAGGGGGTGTCCAAGCTCATCTTAAGACAGAGAGTGAAAGCAAATCTCCCCAATGGGATACAAATGGCAAACAATTTCAACAAGCAGTTTATCTGATACTTACCTCTTTCTGGTATACAAGTCCAGATTCGTACATTTTGGCAAACAGATACTGAGTCCATTTGTAATAATCTGCTGAACATGTGGTAATCTCCTGTAAATAAACAAAAAATAATAAACAAGTAATAAACAACATACTGAACACTTTGTATCAAACATTGTATCAATCATATTTATTAACATTATTATTATTTATTACAGGTACTTATATAGCGGCATTCATTTACACAGCACCACAACAGTCAGTACAGCCCTCTAGTGGAAAATTCTAGAGCACATCATGCTTCCCTCTGCTGACCAGCTTTATGGAGATGTTGATTTAATTTTCCAGCAGGACTTGCCACCTGTCCACACTGCCAATAGTACCAATACCTGATTTAATGATCATGGTATCACTGTGCTTGTTTGGCCAGCAAACTCGCCTGACCTAAACCCCATAGAGAATCTGTGAGGTATTGTCAAAAGGAAGATGAGAGACACCAGACTCAACAATGCAGATGAGCTAAGGGCCGTTACATAGTTAGCTAGGCTGAAAAAAGACACAAGTCCATCCAGTTCCACCAGAAAAAAAATCAATAAATAAAATAAAAAATATCGTACAATCCAATATACAGTACCCAATTCTATACCCAGAGTTGATCCAGAGGAAGGCAACAAAAAAAAACCAGCAGAGCATGCTCCAATCTGCTACAGCAGGGGAAAAAACCCTTTCCTGATCCCTAAAGAGGCAATCAGATTTTCCCTGGATCAACTTTAGGAAAGTATCCAGGCCTTTCTTAAAGCAATCTACTAAGTTAGCCAGAACCACCTCTGCAGGGAGTCTATTCCACATTTTCACAGCTCTTACTGTGAAGAAACCTTTCCGTATTTGGAGATGAAATCTCTTTTCCTCTAGATGTAAAGAGTGCCCCCTTGTCCTCTGTGTTGACCGTAAAGTGAATAGCTCAACACCAAGTTCACTATATGGACCCCTTTATATATTTGAACATGTTGAACATATCCCCCCGTATTCTCCTCTTCTCAAGAGTGAATAAATTCAGTTCCTCTAATCTTTCCTTATAGCTGAGCTCCTCCATGCCTCTTATCAGTTTGGTTGCCCTTCTCTGCACTTTCACCAGTTCCCCGATATCTTTTTTGAGAACTGGTGCCCAAAACTGAACTGCATATTCCAGATGAGGTCTTACTAATGAAAATATGAAAATAATATCTCTCTCTCTGGAGTCCATACCTCTCTTAATACAAGAAAGGACTTTGCTTGCTTTGGAAACCGCAGCTTGGAATTGCATGCTATTATTGAGCTTATGATCTACCAAAACCCCCAGATCCATTCTCCACTACGGATTCCCCCAGTTGTACTCCCCCTAGCATGTATGATGCATGCATATTCTTAGCCCCCAAGTACATAACTTTACATTTATGAACATTAAACCTCATCTGCCACATAGTCGCCCAATTAGACAGAGCATTGAGGTCAGCTTGTAAATTGGAGACATCCTGTAAGGACGTTATTCCCCTGCATAGCTTGGTGTCATCTGCAAAGACAGAAATGTTACTTTTGATCCCAGACCCAATATCATTTATAAAGATATTAAAAAGTAAGGGTCCCAGCACTGAACCTTGGGGTACACCACTGATAACCTTAGACCATTCAGAGTAAGAATCATTAACCACTACTCTCTGAATTCTGTCTTTTAGCCAATTTTCTATCCATTTACAAACTGATATTTCCAAGCCTGTAGACCTTACCTTACACATGAGCCGTGTGTGGGGAACTGTATCGAACGCTTTTGCAAAATCCAAGTATATCACGTCCACCGCCACCCCTCTGTCCAAGGTTTTACTTACCTCCTCATAAAAAGAAATCAGGTTTGTCTGACAACTTCTGTCTTTCATGAATCCATGCTGTCTGTTGCTTAAAATGTTTTTTTCCAGCAAGAACTCATTTATGTGGTCTTTTATTAATCTCTCCAGTATCTTCCCAACTATAGAAGTTAAACTAACAGGTCTATAGTTACTTGGTAAAGACTTTGTTCCCTTTTTAAATATAGGCACCACGTTTGCCCTGCGCCAATCCAGTTGTACTATTCCCGTCATTAATGAGTCCCTAAAAATTTAATACAATGGCTTTGAAATTACAGAGCTCAATTCTTTTAGGATCCGTGGGTGGATGCCATCAGGTCCAGGTGCTTTATCCACCTTAATTCTGTCTAAATATTTCTGGGCCATATCACTTTTGAGCCATTGTGCCATTATAAAAGCAACCTGGGCTTCCATAACACCTCAGCAGTGCCACAGGCTGATCGCCTCCATTCCATGCTGCATTGATGCCGTAATTCATGCAAAAGGAACCCCGACCAAGTATTGAGTGCATACTATACTGTACATGGACATACATTTCAGTAAGCCAACATTTCTGTATTAAAAATCGTTTTTTTTTTTTTTTTTTATTGGTCTTATGTAATATTCTAATTTTCTGACATACTGAATTTGGGATTTTTACTAGCTGTAAGCCATAATCATCCAAATTAAAAGAAAAAATGCTTGAAATGTATCACTCTGTGTGTAACACATCTATATAAAATAAATGTTTTCCCCTGGTGAACTGGCCAGTAACTTCTTGTTTTAGGCCCCTTTCACACGAGGCGGATCAGCTTCCACGGAATCTGCCGGCTCAGTGGGAGATCTCTCCGTTGATCTCAGCTGAGCCGGCGGATGACAGGACCCTCTCTGCTCGCTCACTGATTGGGGAGGGGCTTGTTGAGCGCCGCTGGATTCTATGGAGAGATCGTATGAAAACGGACAGCATGTCCGTTTTTATCAGATCTCTCCCGATCCGATAGCGACGGATCCGGACGTAGGACCATCCGTCTGCTTTTCGCCGATCGGACCAGATCGGATGTCAGCGGACATGTCACCGCTGACATCCGTCGCTCCATAGAGGAGCGCCCGTTCAAACTGACAGGCGGACCTGAACGGTCCAACAGTGTGAAAGGGGCCTTATACAGACACCACTCTGGATTAAAAAGTACAGCAGCATTGTCAATCTGGGGGGAGGGGAGTGTTAAAAGATCTAGCAGATTTAGATACTAACAAACTGAAGCCAAACTCCAACTAGTACTTTCCAATCAGTTAAAGCTAACTTTTTTTTTTCTTTTTTTTTTTAAAAAATGAATAAAAACTGATTATTTAAAGCAATCATGCCAGTGTTAAATGGTCTGTCTTATCCCTGTAATGGCAAGAGAGCTTTTTTGTTGAAAAACAACAGACTTACTGGCTGGATCACCAGAATAGAAGAAAGAAAGCCTAAAAATGGAAAACTAATACAGCGACCACAGCTAAGAATTGTTAGGTTGCACTATCATAAATGTATGCTTTTGGGTTTAATACTGCTTTAATTATTTAAATGAATATAAAGATTAATCTAGCTTTTGTCACTATTATACTCTAAATGGTGAATTGTATTTACTGTAGCTCTATAAATAGAATTCCAACAAGTGTTGAAGGGGAAGCTCACTTGTTAAGTGGAAGAGTGTTTAGGGACTCTGATGTCATTCGGTATTCCAGCTTGTGACAACAAGTTTGAAGAATCAGCATGAACCTCACAAGTTATGCTTCACCTTAAACACAACTGTGGAGACTGGGGAATGAAACAGATGGTGAAGCTGATGCTGTCAACTCGCCTGTGAGCAAGGGAGCTGTGAAATGATGCTATAAGAAAGCTGCATGGGACTTTGCAACTCCATCAAGTGGGCTCAGTCTGTATCACCATCTATGGCAGCAATGACACATCTACCAAAAACTACAACTAGAATACAAACCTAATTCTGAGTAAAGAAATAATTACAGTAATATTAATCATACTAACATCTAAACTTACAACGCTACTTCCAAAGATGTGAGGGGAGAAAACTCTATCAGCATTTTCAAGCCCTTTCTTGGTCTCCAGATGCATTTTTAATATAATTTTTTAACATAAAAAGGGGGTCAACGCTAAAGAAATGGGCAGCTTGCAAAAGGGTAAATATACAGTACCCAAACAAACCAACAAAGAAAATATAGAATATTACAAACTTAAAGTGATTGTAAAGACTTGTTTTTTTTCCTAAAGCATGTTATATTTGCCTTCCCTGTTGTAGTGGATTTGCACAGAGCAGCCTGGATCCTCCTCTTCTCGGGTCCCTCTTCTGTGATGCTGGCCCCTCCCTCCTGTTCAGTGCCCCCACAGCAAGCAGCTTGCTATGGGGGCACCCGAGCTGATTCACAGCTCCGTGTGTCCATTCAGACACGGAGATCCGACCCGGGGCATAGAATTCATTAAGATGAAAAAACCTTATGCCTTTACAACCCCTTTAAAGAATGTGCCATCAACACAGCATTCATAATGTGCAAAAAGCATTCACAATATTCAAAAATGATAATAAAAATAAATCAGTGTGTATAAAAGTCCAAAGCAAAAAAGACTCACCGCAAAGAAAGTGTCTTCCACCAGCTAATGAAATTCCTCTCCACCACCCATGAGCAATAGAACTATGCACTCACCGACATTAAAGCTGCCAGAAGAAAGCAGCAACATGCGTGCTTGTGTCAACAGGACCCTTCAATCGTGGTCAACCAGCTCCATTCTCAGAATGGGGACACCCTGCAGTACTGCTTCTCATTACTGGAAACATTCAGGTTTGTTTGATACTGTCTGGGGAAAAAAGCACTGACGACACAGAGCCACAAGCAGGGGACCACATATAGTGTAGTATATTTATAAGAAAAAATAGATTGCACATAAAAAAGTAAAAGGCTTCATCCAAATGCCAATAAAACAATTGTCATGACAAATAAAACCATGCACTAACAAAAAGAGCCGCCAGTTCCAAGCATGGAAGGGATGGCAAGATGTCAGCGTGTAGCTCCTGCTCCATCGTGCTTCATGCATAAGCCTGTCTTCAGGCCAGGCTTACTAGCGCCCCCTGAAGATTGTGAGAATGGAGCTGGTTAACCACGAGTGAAAGATCCTGTTGACACAAACGCGCATGATGCTGCTTTTCTCTGGCAGCTTTAATGTCAGTGAGTGCATTTTAGTTCTGTTGCTCACGTATGATGGAGAGGATTTTCATTAGCTGGTGAAAGACACTTTCTTTGCTGTGATATTTATCACATATTTTGTACTCTTTTTCATTGGACTTTTATTTACACTAATTTATATTAAGGCCTTATGCCCACAGACGTTTTTACAGAGTGTTTTTTGCAGCTTAACCACTTCAGCCCCGGACCAATTGGCAGCCAAAGGATCAGGCCTCTTTTTGCGATTCGGCACTGCGTCGCTTTAACTGACAATTGCGCGGTCGTGCGACGTGGCTCCCAAACAAAATTGCCGTCCTTTTTTTCCCACAAATAGAGCTTTCTTTTGGTGGTATTTCATCGCCCCTGCGGTTTTTATTTTTTGCGCTATAAACAAAAATAGAGCGACAATTTTGAAAAAAATGCAATATTTTTTACTTTTTGCTATAATAAATATCCCCAAAAAAATACATAAAAAAACATTTTTTTTCCTCAGTTTAGGCCGATACGTATTCTTCTACATATTTTTGGTAAAAAAAATCGCAATTAGCGATTATTGATTGGTTTGCGCAAAAGTTATAGCGTTTACAAAATAGGGGATAGTTTTATAGCATTTTTATTAATATTTTTTTTTTACTAGTAGATTTTTATTGTGACTGCGACATTATGGTGGACACATCGGACATTTTTGACACATTTTTGGGGACATTTGTCATTTATACAGAAATCAGTGCTATTTAAATAGCACTGATTCCTATGTAAATGACAGTTGTAGTGAAGGGGTTAACCACTAGGGGGCGAGGAGGAGTTAGTGTGACGTGTTGTGTGTTTTTTTACAGTAGGGGGGCGTGGCTGACCTCTGTTGTCACTGATCGGCTGTTCCCGATGACAGGGAACAGCAGATCACTGACAGTCAGTGTAGGAAGCGCGGGGAGAGGTTTGTTTACATAGACCTCTCCCCGTTCTTCCTCTCTGTGACCCGATCGCGGGACACCAGCGGCGATCGGGTCCGCTGGTCCCGCGGCCGTGGTCACGGAGCTCCCAACCGGGTCGCGAGCGTGTCGCCGGCGGCACGCGCACGACCCCACGGCTAGGCAATTAAAGGGGACGTACCCGTACGTCCTTTTGCCTAGCCGTGCCCTTCTGAGGACGTAAATATACAGTGGGCGGTCGGGAAGCGGTTAAAAACGCCTCTCCATGTTAGCCTATGGCCTCATGCTTACCATGGCGTTTTTGAGCTGTAAGTGGCATAGGCGTTTTTAAGCACCAAAAAAAAAAAACAGGACCAGTGCGTTCTGAGGCTCTAGCGCTAGAGCTGTAAAAACACCAGACACCGGTATAAGGTGTTAAACGAAATTTAACGGGGCTTAACGTTGTATACACAGCGTTTTGCTCCGTCCCGCATTTCTCTTTCTCTATTCAAAATCAATGGTTCCCTATGGGAGCCCACCGATTTGAATAGAAGTCTCACTAGAAGTCGGATCAAGATGATCCAACTTGCGGTGCGACTTGTGTGCTGAGAATCTTGAAGGGGAACCCTGCCAAAATTTTGTGTGAGGTTCCCCCCCAAGATCCATACCAGACCCTTTTCGCCCCCCCCCCCCCCCCCCCCCCCCCCCCCGTCCTGGACCATACCAGGCCACATGCCCTCAACATGGGCCAAAGCACCCACCCCCCATGTTGAGTGAAGTTGCCCCAGATTGGAATCCTAGATGGAGAAATTCCGTGCAAGGAAACGCCTCTGTGGGATGACGAGTGTGTCCAAATGTAAGAGAGGTTCTGCTCGTGATGATTACACCCAGCGGAGACTTACCAACTGAAACAGGTAAGAATAAATTTGTTGGATTTTAAAACATTCCCTATTTGGTTGCTGGCTTTATTTTTTTAAATCGAATATCCTCTCTTTTCCTTTTTCCTCTCTCCTCCTCAGATCATATTGAGACTACTCTATATGTACATGATTGTAGAGATTTGAGGATCCAAAGATAAATTGATGCACCATATATAAATGGTTACCCAATATTCCTTTTATCCGTAATATGTGCATTCCTTGCCAATCTCTGTAACTAGATCAAGATTTTCTTTATAACATCAGGTATGACCTCTAATTAAAATCTTTGGCCTGCACACTTATGTTTATAAATACACCATCAGCATGAATATGGATGCTATTATCATATGCATTCAGAAGTTTGCCCTGCCTGCCCCAGTGAGCATAGGGAAGTTATCCCCATGGGCTCCCCAGGCCTTTCTTCCTCTGGACCAGGTTGTCAAGTCTTCTAAGTTTCACAGTTTTAAAGGTAAACCAATTAACAATTGTAAAATGTTTTTTCATCTTGTAATCTTATAATTTGCAAAGACTCTGAGCCTTTTTTTGGCTTGCCCCTTATTTATGAGATACCGCTGGATATCAAATAGTCTGTACGTAATTTTATATTAAAAAATGTATTATTGTATTAACCTTAAAACGGTTAATTGTGAATATTTTCACAAACCCCTAATGTCAATGCTTTTTATATGTTTTTTATATCTATGTAAAATGTTAACATTTGTTAAAATCGATTTATAACTCAACTCAACTGTCAATATTGTAATCTCAGGTTAATGCAAAACCTCTAGTATTTTTGTGCTATTTCAAGGCCCTGACAAAGCGGGGTTCCTGCAAAGCGCCTAGGCCACACTTTTTTGATCCACCATACCAGGATCAGCATGCCCTGAACCCAATTAACAGTAACTGTATCTGTGTAACTGTCATATTCTTTTAAATATATGAAAAATAAAGTTTAACTACTTGCCGACCGCTGCACACCGATATACATCGGCACAATGGCAGCGGTGGGAAAATGGGCATACCTGCATGTCTCCTTTAATTGGCGGGGCTAGCGGGCGCGCACCACGTACAGCGTGACCATGCCCGCGGGATCGGCGGATTCGATGTCTGCCGGCCTCCCGGCGATCGTGTCACGGAGCCGCAAAATGGGGAAGTGTAAACAAGGCATTTCCCCATTCTGCCTTTTGACATAACAGAGATCACTGCTCCCTGTCATCGGGAGCAGTGATCGCTGTCATGTGAGTTGAAGCCTACCCCCCCACAGTTAGAATCACTCCCTAGGACACACTTAACCCCTTCATCGCCCCTAGTGTTTAACCCCTTCCCTGCCAGTGTCATTTACACAGTAATCAGTGCATTTTTATAGCACTGATCGCTATATAAATGACAATGGTCCCAAAATAGTGTCAAAAGTGTCCGATGTGTCCGCCATAATGTCGCAGTCACGATAAAAATCGCAGATCGCCGCCATTGCTAATAAAAAAATAATAATAAAAATGCCATAAAACTATAAAACTTTTGCGCAAACCAATCAATATACGCTTATTGCGATTTGTTTTACCAAAAATATATAGAAGAATACATATCGGCCTAAACTGAGGAAAAAAATGTGTTTTTTTTTATATATTTTTAATATTTTTGGGGGATATTTATTATAGCGAAAAGTAAAAAAGATAGCTTTTTTTTTTTTCAAAATTGTCACTATTTTTTTGTTTATAGCGCAAAAAATAAGAACCGCAGAGGTGATCAAATACAACCAAAAGAAAGCTCTATTTGTGGGAAAGAAAAGAAGGCCAATTTTGTTTTGGTGCAACGTGACATGACCGCGCAATTGTCAGTTAAAGCAAAAAAGTGCTCTGGTCAGGAAGGGGGTAAAATCTTCCAGGGCTGAAGCAGTTAAATACGTTTCTTTTAAAGTGGTATATACTCTTGTTTAGACCCTACAAAGATACACACAAAGTCCCACCCCATTCTATCATTACTCTTGATTTATACTCTATCTTTGGGATGGTACCTATGTAGGGCTATAGTTATTTCACATCCACCCCCACCCTTATGCACTTTAAGTTTTTAATTTTCTGTATTTGGAGGTACTGTGTTGTTTTCTTTGTTAATATATCTTTTTTAACATTTAACAGCTGTGTTTTTTTTTTTTTTTAACATTAACCGTTATGACAGAACATTTTATAAAAAGTAGCTCATACTCCTGTCATAATATCAGTTATATCTAAGGCATTATTTTGAAATTCAATACTGCAACCATTTTAAAGTGCATTTCCACTTTTGAAGCCAAATTGACATAACACCTACTTTATGTATGTTACATGCTCTGGCATAACATAAAGCGGTATTAAACCCAAAACTAATGTACGAATTGTGGCTGAAGAAGATTATCATGTGCTAGACTTCTTGACATGAAGATTTTGATGGCAAGCAGCCAATACCAAGCTAGTGCTAGCATTTTTTAAAACTTCTTCACCCCTCTGGACTGCTAAATGCATGTGTTCTCAGACAGGAGGCAGCTGCAGAAGCTTACACGGGTTAGCATGGTTTATACTGATTAGTGAAAAGGAATAAGGAAACTGTCCAACTTGCACTGACATCCTAAATTTATATATTGCAAAATAGAATAGAAAAGGCCTATCTGACCTAAATATGTATTGGACAACAGTCACTAAAGGATGAAAAAGGTACAAATGGTATATTATTTAAAAATAAAAACACAACTCTTATACATTTTTTTTTTTTTTTTTTAAAAGCAAACTAAATGTCATTCAGCCAGGGTTTAAACAGGCACATGCCACAATATGTTCAGAACAATTATTTCTTCACAGTTGGGAACAAGGCTTGAAGAGCAATTACGTCTGGGCACACCTCTCCCAGCTGATCTTCGGCAGGCCAAGTTCACCAGTAATTGAAAAGCCACAATGCCAAGCAGGTCTGACTTACATGATATTGATTTCCACTGTTCAAAAATAGCAAAGGCCAAATCCAGGAGTTCTCAGGATGTTAGTCATTATCTAGTTATATATCATGCCTGAAGCAAGTTACCTAAAGTAGATTTAAAGCCAAAGCTTTCTTTTTTGTTTTAGATAGTGGGGAAGCGCTAAAGCCACTGTAAAGTTTGTATTGCTGTCTGTGTCTCCGCTGGGGAGATTTGTCCCTTTTATTTGTCCTGGCAACAGTAAGTGATGGGAAATCCAGAATTTTACCATTGTCACCCTAACAAGCGAGAAGAAACATTCCAGTGGAAACATATATTCCAGTAACTGTTTTCTTAAAGGGGATTTACCCTCACTTTGGAGAGATTTCCTCTCAGTCCCTGTTGCACCTGTATAACTATTCTATACGTTATCCAAAATACAAAACTGAAAACAAGGAAAAAAGGTATACTTTGACTTTCCAAACTAACCGTCAGAACAGTAAAATCTAAAAGATGCACAATGTGTTTAATCCTTTTCATTAATGATTGGTTTATGACCAAGAGCTCAATGACCAAGAGTTTAGAGTATAAAGATCTATCTACAAGTCCATCTTGGTTTGGTCTTCGGTAATATATTGAAATTTTACTGTTCCACAAGCTGAATTTTCTCCAGCTGGATATCAAAGTTCTACAAAGTGCTTTATTAGTAGCCTTGAAACTATGTAGCAAAGATTCTAAATTATTGTTATTATGTTCATACATCAAACAATACTATTTGGAAAGCCTGTTAAAAGAAATGCAATTTAATTCACAGAGTGCACACTATGACAGCAATCCTCCCTTTTGTTATTACGTAGTCTTCTGCTTGCACTCTAACCTGCCTGTTGAAATTACATTCATTATGCAGGAAACAGAACCTTCCAATACTGCTTCTTATTACACTGTCAAAGCTTAGATCAAAACCTGCCCTCTAATGCAACACATGAAGAGCCTAGGTACATTAGGTGGCACTTAAACAGCAGTGCTAAAACATCCTTCTGATTATGGGAAAAAAGGCAGTTCAAGGCTCTGCTATTTGTAGCCCCATTCAGATTAACCATGAAAAAACATATCATCATGAATACTTGATCTGAGATCAATACAACCCTGTAACATACAACACTGTAGTTAAAGCAGAACCAAACTCTCTCAATCAACATTAGCTATTTTTAATTCATTTGGGACTAGCCTTAGTAAATAGATAGGAAGGTATATTATATTTACTTGTTTTAAACTTGTTTTTTTTTACATTTCTTAAGTTTGTAAAGGAAATTTGTAAGATCTGCACATTCTTGTATTCTATTTTGTAACTGGTAGCCACCAGGAACAACAACGGGACTTTTACAAACACCCATGCAGAAGATTATCCCATACACTACACCCATACCGGTAACTATATCGATAATAAAAAATGTATATGGACATGAGTATAAATGTACAGAAACACATAACTGAGTAGTTGCTGTTACAATGTCTTTTTATTCCAGCAGACAAAAATGCTCTGAGGAAGACCGACACAGACAACAGGTCGAAACGCGTCAGTGTTTTTGTCACACCCTATACAATCACCCCTTCTGACTATATCAGTTGTGGTGCTAGGTGTTATTTGTTGGTTTTATTTTATTTTGTGTACTGTATTCGTATTTTTATTCTGTATGGGCTTGTGTTTTACACTCCTTTTTTTATGTGTCATCCTATTCTTTTAAATTTTGAATAAACATTGCAAATTGATTTGGATGGACTTGGTCTCTCACTTAACACACTCGTCTGACATTTTCTACCAGAGGTTTGTTGCTGCCTAAAAACCCCACCACAAAGGGAGAATCTCTTTTCTTTTCTTTTCTATCCAAACCTGGGGTGAGCAGCTATCTGCAGCTCCTGATTGTGTCAATCCCCTTCCCTTTTTTCTATTTTGTATGCATTGCACACTGCACTCACTGTGCACACCACACTAATATTTTTTTCATTACATGTTTGCTTTCTTTTGAGTCCTGATTAGAATTAGCCTGCCTATGTTACGCCCCTTGTTACCATAAAAGTACAATGTAATATTAATGTGATATCTACGTAATCATGTGTATAAAAACCTTCAGATGCATAAAATAAAAAGAGAAAGTTATTTTGGAAAGATGCTGAGTGTATATTTTGTGTCTGTTCCCTACTGCAGTAGTTATTCATAATTCAAAACCACTAATTAATATGAGGATAGGAGTTGCCCATCTATAAAATATCCAGAATGGTTTACGAGCTTTGCCTAGGAGGGAATTCACAGGTGGCCCTTTGCTTACATTTGAGTCATCAGACTTCCTTGATCGGTAAGGCATTTTCGGGACAAAGGGTACCTATTTTAAGCCCTCTTAATCGAACGGTAAAGATTGGTAGTTATATGTTATGTCGTCACTGTCTACTGTCCATCAGAGTGTTATAGATAAGAAAGGGAAGAATAGTGCTGTTAACAGGTTATATGAAGCACACATCTGCTTTATAGATGCAGGAGGGTATATGCACAAGTAGAAAAGAGAAAAAGACTGGGATCATGGGCATTAAATTAGGTAAGGGATCGAAGGGTAAGAGACCCTAAAAAAAACGACCAGCGCAAGAAGAGCGCTAGAAAATATATGAACCGAAGGTGCGGCTCCGCCTATACTGAGCACCTAGATAAATGGTTAAAGTGGACAGGGATCCACAATGGAAAACTTCCTTTCCCTGTCGATGCCTAGTACGGAGAAACGCTTTGTCGGGTGGACCCTTAGGAACTACCGTCACCACACATAAGCTGGGCTGGGTTACGCCGCAGCTGCCTTTTCGTTTGAATTGTCTGCCAGTGCTACCTAGGATATGGAATAAAGGAATCTTTTAAACTTATTGCACTATGAAGCCCTCTCTCTTCTTTTTATAACACACCCCACGAGTGCATCCTTTTGGATATGGGACTCCATGGAGTACATTACAGCATTTGAATTTGCCGGTGGAGGGGAGGATTCAGACGGATATGTGAATTAATCACTCACCCACCCTGAATGGCCGCTCCTATATGTGCCTATATGATCTCCGTAATAAAGATCCTACAGATCTGGTAAGCGGCCATCTGGCAATTTCTATTATTTCTTGGCTGTCCGGTGTGAAAATATATCATAGAAAGAACCATTTGCATTCCTATTGAAGGACTGTCTGCCTAATGGAATTATTATGAATGCCATATAATATGGACGTTTCCATTTTCTCTTTCTTTATCATCATTATATATTGATGATAGATTTTGCATTTATTTGTCTACTTTGAAACACACTTATTTGCATAGATCTTGTATTTATTTGTCTACTTTGAAACACATTTGTTTGTAGATGTTTTAGTTACATATCTATCTGTACACTTTGGTTGCGCATCTAATCCCTTGTTGTACACGTTTTTGAGCTGAATATTCCAGTTTTTGTAGTTGCAGCACCTGTCATATACACGAGTTTGAGTATATATTTTTATATAGCTTCATATTTTTTTACATATCTTCATATATTTAATTTGATTTAATTGTTGCTGGGGCAGCGCGGATTATCCACATTACACATGTGTACAAATGGGAAAAATGTCAACCATTTTAAAGTATAATCATGTATGTGTGTGAATGATTGTGCTGGGACTCTTAGTTCTTTTGTGCGTCCTGTTAGCTCTGTGCAGACGTGACCCCCTCCCTTTTCTTTTTCTCATGAAACAATGTGCTGAATGACACATTAGGGCTAAGGATACCCATGATATGGCTACACGTATATGGGATACATAAGAACTTTTTCTAAATAAATGAAATATAAAGGTCTGATAATAACTTGATGTGTGGTTTATGATGTGAGAGTAATAAATACATTTAAAAAATAATAGATCCATCACGCCAAGTCCACACACCCTGTTAGGATAGATTCCATCTGCAGCCAACTGTTCTATAGTTTTTGATCTGGCTGATGATTTTCTGTTCTTTCATATACAGATTGTTGGTACTTTTTGTTTTTATTACCGTATTTATCGGCGTATAACACGCACCCCAAGTTTAGGAGGGCATTTTAAGGAAAAAAAGTTTTAGGAGGGAAGTTTAGGGAAAAAAAACAACTTACATTTAAGCGTCATTTGCAGCTTGCCCAGCGTCATTGCAGCTTGCCCAGCGTCACTGTAGCTTGCCCAGCGTCACTGTAGCTTGCCCAGCGTCATTTGCAGCCTTGCCCAGAGTCATTTGCAGCCTTGCCCAGCGTCATTGCAGCCTTGCCCAGCGTCATTGCAGCCTTGCCCAGCGTCATTGTAGCTTGCCCAGTGCCATTGTAGCTTGCCAGCGCCATTTTTAGTCTTTTCCGGGTTTAAATTTCCCGCTGCCGAGACGCTCTGTCGCGTGCGCCGCCGAAAAAACCTGAAGCACGGCCGAAAAAGACCGAAGCACCCCCGGAAAAAACCGAGCCGACTCGGACGGCTAAGCTCGCGGTCCCGCCTCCCTGCTGTTTCCGGAGCGAGCGCAGGGAGGCGGGACTACGAGCAGAGCCGAACAGTCTGCTCGGCTTTTTCCGGGGGCGATTCGTTCTTTTTCGGCCGCGCTTCGGGTTTTTTCGGCAGCGCTCGCTATTTTTCAGCGGCGCTTGCCATTTTGTCATTTTTTTTTTTTGGGGTATCGGCGTATAACACGCACCCACGACTTTCCCCTGATTTTAAAGGGGAAAAAGTGCGTGTTATACGCCGATAAATACGGTAATTTTTATTTTTGGAATCAAAAGCAGAGTGTGTGGATTGAGAAATGATGTGTCCCTTTTCTTTGTAAGTGCAGTGGTAAGCTGAAGAAAACTTTGAAATTTACGGACATCGTGTATGACTGCATGGTACTGTTATCAGGAAAATAATGTAAGGTGGAAACTAAGGACTTATGTTACCTTACAAAAACTAACAACAGGGCAAGCAATGAGAAATTATAATATTGCTGTGAAAAGTTTGTCTTTTTGAAACATCAATCTGGAGTTCTTACACAAACAGCACTATAGGGAAAAAAACAAGCCACTGAGATATATTTATGCAATGTGGACCCAGTAATGAAGGGTTCGCCCAGCGATATCAGAGTAGCAGTAGAAAGGTGCTACTGGACAAAGTTACAGACATTATTTTGGTCAATTAATTAACTTTTAATGGTCCCACATTTTGTGCAGCAAATATTGCAAACAGTATTGTATTGTTGTTTATGTGCAGATCCGAAACTGAAAAATGCATACATTTGAATCCAGCCATCTTAATGCCTATATTGGAGGATGCTGGAGACAATGAAAAACCACATGTTTAATTGATGATGCAGAAATCATTTGCCATTAGTTCAGTGAAGGACACACTCCCCGAAGACCCAGATATTACATTTTTTGTAGGTTTGATCCCAGTTTTATACTGAGGATGGCAATACTCATACTGAGTATGCAGTTTATTACGCAGAGTCATTGGATCCATCTTACCCAGCTCAAGAAGCAGAGCACCATGCTTTAGCAAAGTCTGTGAGCAACTAAAAGAGTGTATATTTATATAGATAGTAGAGATTTAGAGAGCTTTCGGTTCCGATTGAAGGGCCAGAAGTTTGTTTTTACTTCGGCAGGTAAACCAATCAAGCATGCTAAGTTAATTGATTGGCTGTCTTCAGCCTTCCAGCTTCCTGCTGAGGTAGCCATACTAACATTAAAACTCACACATGGAAGAAACCCAAGTGACTAAGGATGGCAGCATTACAGCTCCGGACACTTGCCGGGCCTGTGCAACTCAGATTCCACCCTAGTTCTGGCCCAGTAGAGCTTGGATTAATATTTAAACTTTAACCGCTTCTGGCCCCGAAGATTTTACCCCCTTCCTGACCAGAGCACGTTTTACAATTTGGCACTGCATCGCTTTAACTGACAATTGCACGTTCAACGATGTACCTAAACTAAATGAGTCCTTTTTTTCCCACAAATAGAGCTTTCTTTTGGTGGTATTTGATCACCTCTGCGGTTTTTTTTTTTTGCGCTATAAATAAAAAAAGTGACAATTTAGAAAAAAAACACAATATTTTTGAATTTTTGCTATAATAAATATCACCCAAATAAAAAAAAAAAATATGTCTTCATCAGTTTAGGCCAATATATATTTTTCTACATATTTTTGGTAAAAAATAAAAAATAAATCATTGTGTAAATGTCACTGGCAAGGAAGGGGTTAATTGTGTGTTCCCTCCCTGTGTTCTAACTGTATGGGGATAGGATTGACTAGGAGAGGAGCAATATTGTTTTTCCCACTTAGTCGGAACAAACGATATGGCTCCTCTCCTCTCACAGCACAGGGATTTGTGTGTTTTTTTTTTTTTTTTTTTTGTTTTTTGTTTTTTTTTTTTTTTTTTTTTTTTTTTTTTTTTTTTTTTTTTTTTTTTTTTTTTTTTTTTTTTTTTTTTTTTTTTTTTTTTTTTTTTTTTTTTTTTTTTTTTTTTTTTTTTTTTTTTTTTTTTTTTTTTTTTTTACACACACAAATCTCCGTGCTGGTACACACAATCGTGCGTGGCACAGTACAGTTGACAAAAGTTGACAAAACTTGAAGGAAAAGTCACCAGGTTCCATACCAGACACTGCAAAAATGAAAGTATCTCTATGCTAGATTTGGTTTCCTCTTGGAATCGCAGTCTGGGGTACTATTTATTCAAATGCTTTAATTGTAAGGGATATAAATTTATATATACCGTATTTATCGGTGTATAACACACACCCCAAGTTTAGGAGGGAAGTTTAAAGAAAAAAATTACATTTAAATGCCCATTAATGCAGCCTTGTCAGTGTCATTTGCAGCCTTGCATTGCAGCCTTATCAGTCATTTGCAGTCTTCCATTGCAGCCTTCCATTGCAGCCTCGTCGGCCGTTCTCGGCTATTTCCGGTCGCACTCGCCCGTTCTCGGCAGCTTTCCGAAAGCCGCAGAGGACGGACGAAAATAGCCGAGAACGGCCGAAGATAGCCGGGAGTGGCCGAAAATACCCGAAAGCCGCCGAGAACGGCCGAAGGTAGCCGGGAGTGGCCAAAAATACCCGAAAGCCACCGAGTACGGCAGAAGAGGTCAGAAAATGGCGGGGGATCGGCGTATAACACGCACCCCCGAATTTCCCCTGATTTTAAGGGGGGAAAAGTGCGTATTATCCGCCGATAAATACGGTATATATATTTATTATATATGTAATGTGTTTCAAAAGTAGTTTAGCCATGTTGAAGTCATATTGTCTTTTATACGTCTTCCATTTTATGTAGAATTGTCTGTGTTTACCTATGCTGATAAGTCAGCATGTCCACAATTAAAGTGACTGACCTAGATCAAACCTTGACCTAGGTAGTTTTCTTTTTTCTATTATTCTTTTTTTATTTTTTATTTTTTTTACACACTTTTTTTTATCTGCAAAAACAGAGAGAGAGATATGATGTATCGCTCACCTCCATTCACAGAGAGGGAAAACACAGGGGCAGGCTTCACAGTGACTGATCACTATGATAGCCAATCAGAGGCTATCACAACCATCAGGTGACCTGGAATTTTGAGTTCCGGATCCCAAGCATTAGTACGGAGCCTGGAGCACTCAGTGAGACAAAGGGAGATACACAAATATGTGGCCCCAAAGGAAAAAGATCAGTCCAGAGGGGGCTGCATATTTGCGTACCCTCAGCATGAAGGGGTTATTAATGTTTTCCACCAGTATTTGCACAACTTTCTCCCAAGATTCACATATTCTCCACATAAGATGTGATTAAAATATAGGTGTATCTTAGGTGGAAGTTGGAAATAAGCATCATGCCACTGCCACCTGTATGGCCACTTGTGAAATGTGGCGGATGTGGATAAATCACAAAGAAGGTTTTACAGGAATACAAATCTTTTGGAATGTAAACCTATAAACATACGGTATAAGGATTTTAATGATATTTGCCTGGAGCTTTGTTTTATGAAATCTAGCACCTTTAAAGCGTTAAGTATTTAGTGCAAATAAATAGTGGCAAAATACCAATTTTATTCCTGGTATTAATGCTACAAAAGGTGGTAAAGTTCCAAAGTGGTGAAAAAAATTTGATCAGTGAATATGTATTTATAAGCATACTTTTATTGAGGGCAGAGTGATTAAAAAAATAAGAATGACGTGCAGTATCTATAATTTGTCCACTTTTTTGGCACGGAAGTGCAGGAGGTGTCAGATGCTGTGACAGCGTGATGTGTGAGGGAGTGTGAGAACAGCGGACCGGACCCCCACCCCATCCTGTGACCGAGAGCGGCAGCGGGTGACCCAGGGAACGTGAGCAGCATCAGGAGCGGGACATTGTGGTGGTGGAGCGGTAGTAACTGGGGACAGTATCACCCCACAGACGCTGACAGAGGAGGTGGGAGTAAATCCAGCATGACTGGGAGGTGGAAGGCTGACCGGGAGAGGTGGCGGGTAAGTGCAACTGCAGACCAGAGGAGAGAGTGCGAAGGGGAGTTGACAGATGGACTAGAGAAGCAGCGGGACTGAAGGTTACTGTCTGACTGCTGAAAGTGTCAGATTACAAGGGGCGGCTGTGCAGAGCTACACAGAGAGACACAAATTATAAAACGGACTGACAGTGTATGCGAGTACTTGCGTATTGTGAGTACCCATGTGCAGGGAGTACCTGCGTGCTGTGGAGTATTAGTGTCAGGAAGCTAGTTGTTAGTTAATTGGACAGAGCATAATCCCCATTAAATTAGTGGGAACGATGACCGGCGGGTATGGAGATGCGACTTGTGTGTACATCTTGCAACATGTATGCGTTTCATCCGATCGAGGGAGAATACTGCTGTGCCAAATGCAAGACCGTTGTTTCCCTGGAAGCCCAGGTCCTTAATCTAGGGAAGCAACTGTCAACACTGAGAAGACTCTCCATACTTAAGTAGAGTTGGGATTGTACTCGGCAGATGCCAGCACAGATGCATGTGGAGACAAAGAGGTGCAAGCACCAGAGCAGAGTAGATGGGTGACAGTCAGAAAGGGTAGAGGGGAAAGAGTCAAGGAGACCGATCCTGGGCTGGAACATCCCAATAAGTACACCCCGTTGTGTGATATTGCGGAAACCAGTCAGAAGCCAGCATTGCTGGAGCAGAGTGACACCTCTAGCTGCCAGGGGAATAACTCCTCCAGTGAGGACAGGGGGTAAAGCCAAGGAAAAGCAAAGACAGATTCTGGTGGTAGGGGAACCAATTCTCAGAAGGACAGATATGTCACAAAGACCTGAAGCGCCGAACTGTATGCTGTCTTCCGGGCGCTCGGGTTCGGGACATTACAGATCTGGTGGACAGATTACTGGGAGTGACTGGGGAAGACCCAGCTGTCATGGCGCACATTGGCACCAATGACAAAGTCAGAAAAAGATTTTAGGGACTTAGGAGCTAAATTGAGGATTAGGACCTCCAAAGTAGTATTCTCAAAAATACTACCTGTACCTTGAGCCACACCAGAGATGCAGCGGGAGATTAGGGAAGTAAACAAGTGGCTGAGGAGCTGGTGTAAAAAAGAGGGGTTTGGGATCCTAGAGAACTGGGCTGACTTCTCAGTCGGTTACCGGCTCTTTAGCAGGGACGGACTACATCTAAATGGGGACAGTGCAGATCGGCTGGGAGAAGATGGCCAACAAGTTAGAGGGGCTTTTAAACCAGGTGACTGGGGGGGTCCAGATGTAGTGATAGCCAGCGTAGAACAAATTCCAGAGGGTAGTATTAGATGCATTAGTAGTAGATTGACTAAAGCACCTAAACCTGAGGTAAGTATAATAACAAGTCCTATTTGCAACCTCAGAACACCCAATAAGGAGATAGTATGCGTCTGGAAAAACTACGTGGCTTGTTCACTAATGCCAGGAGTCTGGCGGACAAGATGGGAGAACTAGAGCTGCTATTTTATGAGGATTTCGATTTTGTCAGAATTTCAGAGACTGGGTTCAACAGCTCTCATGATGGGCTGGCAACCATTCAAGGGTATTCCCTATATCGCAGAGATTAGGAGGGTAAAAAAAGGGGGAGGGGTATGCCTGTATATCAAGGATGATGTAAAAGTGAATGTGAGGGATATCAAAAATGGAGCAAGGGAGGAGGTGAAATTTTTATAGGTAGAGCTACAAAGGGAGGAAACCAAAGGGGAAAGTAATACTAGGAGTATGCTATAGGCCCCCTAACCAGAGGGAGGAGGGGAGGCGGATCTCCTATCACAGTTTGAAATGGTGGCAATGATAGAAAGTGTCATTACAATGGGGGATTTAAATTATCCAGACAGTCTAATGCCCCGTACACACGGTCGGAAATTCCGACGGAAAATGACCGATCGGACCATGTGGTCGGAAAATCCGACCGTGTGTGCACTCCATCTGAAAAATTTGAGATCCTGCTCCGATCTGACTTTTTCCGATCGTGTGTAGAGAATTCCGATGGACAAAGTGCCACGCATGCTCAGATCAAATTAGGAGTCCAAACCTATTGGCTAATAGTCACTACGTAGTTCCATTGTACACAACAAACGTCACCACGTTCAGAATGATCGGATTTTCCGACAACTTTGTCCGACCGTGTGTATGCAACACCAGTTTCGGACAAAATCCGTCGGAACAAATCCGACGGATTTTGTGGTCGTAATTTCCGACCGTGTGTACGGGGCATAAGGCTCGCCATTTCCTAAATGTCTTGCAGCTCAAATTCATGGGTCAGATGGTAAATGCACCAACAAGAAACAAAGTGTTACTAGACCTATTGATTAATAACAATACAGACCTGATCACAGATATGGAAATACGGAGCAATTTAGGAAACAGCGATCACAGGTCAATTAGTTTCAGTATAAATCACACAAATAGGAAACATAAGGGGAATAGAAAGACACTGAATTTCAAGAGAGACAACTTCCATAAACTACGCTCCTTGCTAGAAGATATTAAATGGGATAAAATCCAAGGAACAATGAACACGGAGGAAAAATGGGTGTGCTTTAAAAGCATATTCAAAAAAGGGGTATTAGCCTTCTGAGGTTAGGGGATCGAGGGTGGGACGCTTGGAGGAGAAGTTGTCCCTGTACGCAGACGATGCCCTACTTTACTTGAATGATGCAGGTCCGTCACTCTAAGGGGGGCTAACTATTTTTGACACGTTTGGTGCATTCTCAGGCATACGGATTAACTGGTCCTTAGCCCTCTCTTCTGCAGAGAATGTTTCCAGAATGAGATCCTACCTGTCCTCGTTGCCAACTCCAACCGGATTCATATATACATATGTTCTGGGAATGCCCTTCCATAATGACATACTGAAAGACGGTCTTTGATGAAATTAACCTCTGGCTACAACTTGACCTAATCCCTACTCCCACTTTGGCCTTATTGGGCATCCCTGATGACGACCAGCGCTCCCATCACTCTAAGCTTCTTATAACTTATCTCCTCTACTATGCCAAAAAATTGATTTTACTGAAATGGTCGTCCTCAGACCAAACCGCGGTGTCCGATTGGGAGTCCATGGTAAACGCAGCCCTGCCCTTATATAAAATTACCTACTCAAATAGGGGTTGGCATTGGAAATTTGAGAAAGTGTGGTCCCTCTGGACATTGACCTGAACTCCCACTGGTGGGGGGTTGGGTGTGGATGTCAGATATACCCTATTTTATGCTACCAATGCTTCCCCTTGGTGATACAATAACGTGCAAGGTTTATTTGACATGTGAACGCTTATTTGTCTGCAGAATTAATGAAAGTAATGATTGTCGGCTCTCTATATTGCGGTTTTGCTGTACCATGTATGATCATCTTGTTTATGATACTAAGCGGTTTCTTTACATATTATGTAAAAGGTAATCTTCTCAATAAAGCACAACTGTTTGTTAAAAGCCAGTGCATCCCAATGGGAAATAAATTTAAAAGAGCTAATAAAAGTCCTCAGTGGTTTAACTCCAACGTAAAAATGCATATAAAAGCAAAGGAAAAGGTCTTCAAAGAATACAAAGCAGAGGGGTCGTCATCAGCATTCCAACTTTACAAAGTATGCAATAAAAAATGTAAGGGGGTAATCAGGGCGGCTAAGATAGAAAGGCACATAGCGGAGGAGAGTAAAAAAAATCCCAAGAAATTCTTTAAGTATATAAATAGTAAGAGAGGGAGGTCAGATCATAATGGCCCCATAAAGAATGATGAAGGAAATCTGGTTACAGAGGATGAAGAGATGGCAAAGGTTTTGAATTTCTTCTTCTCTTCAGTCTTCATGAGGGAAACGGGGGGCTTCAGTAACCAAAATTGCAAGGTTTATCCTCATGACACGTCACAGGAAGCACCCTCATGGCTAACAGAGGACAGAATTAGAAATAGACTTGGAAAACTTAACATTAATAAGTCACCGGGACCAAATGGCTTGCAACCGAGGGTCCTTAACCACTTCCCGACCGCCCCCTGTATATATACGTCGGCAGAATGGCACGTACAGGCAGAACCACGTACCTGTACGTGCCATTCTTCAGGCGCGTGGGGGGTCCGATCGGACCCCCCCCGGCCGGCGGGGACGGTCGGGATCGCTTCAGGAGCGATCCGGGATGAGGGGACGGCCAGTGGTTTCTGGCCACCCCCTCGCGATCGCTCCTGGCGAATCAGATGCTTCCTCTGTCTGTGTCAATCAAAACACAGGCAGAGGAAGTGATGTCACGCTCGGTGCGCCGGTCTATGTGACCGGAACGCCGAGCTGTGAACATCTAAAGGTTAGTGCACCAACAGTACACTGACACCAGTACACATAGGCACACAAAACACCCCCCTGTCACCCCCAGATCACCCCCCAGATCACCCCCTCCCCCCCCAGTCACAGTGTCACTAATTGCAGTGATCATTTTTTTACTGATCACTGCATTTAGTGTCAGTGTGACTGTAATAACTGTCAGTGCAGTTAGTTTTAGGTCCTAGGTAGCCCCCTACCCCCCCTAATAAAGGTTTAACCCCTTGATTGCCCCCCAGGTAACCCTTTCACCCCCTTTTGCCAGTGTCACTAAGCGATCGTTTTTCTGATCGCTGTATTAGTGTCACTGCTGTCGCTAGGTAACCATTTTTTTTTTTTTAGGTAACCGCCATGTTTATATAGGTTCATAAATAGGTTTATAGGTCAGGTACCCCCATATTACAACCTAAATAAAGGTTTTAACCCCTTGATTGCCCCTAGAGTTAACCCTTTCACCAGTGATCACTGTATAACTGTCACTGGTGACGCTGGTTAGCCAGTTAGTTATTTCGTTATTTAGGTTCCCCGTCAGGTTTTTATATAGCGTCAGGTACCCCCATATATTACCTAATAAAGGTTTTAACCCCCTGATTGCCCCTAGTTAACCCTTTCACCCCCTTTTGCCAGTGTCACTAAGCGATCGTTTTTCTGATCGCTGCATTAGTGTCGCTAGGTAACCAGTTTTTTTTTTTTTAGGTAACCGCCATGTTTATATAGGTTCATAAATAGGTTTATAGGTCAGGTACCCCCATATTACAACCTAAATAAAGGTTTTAACCCCCTGATTGCCCCTAGAGTTAACCCTTTCACCAGTGATCACTGTATAACTGTCACTGGTGACGCTGGTTAGCCAGTTAGTTATTTCGTTATTTAGGTTCCCCGTCAGGTTTTTATATAGCGTCAGGTACCCCCATATATTACCTAATAAAGGTTTTAACCCCCTGATTGCCCCTAGTTAACCCTTTCACCCCCTTTTGCCAGTGTCACTAAGCGATCGTTTTTCTGATCGCTGCATTAGTGTCGCTAGGTAACCAGTTTTTTTTTGTATTACTGTTACGGGTGACGCTGGTTAGTTAGCTTTATTTTTTATACTGTCAGGGCACCCGCCATTTATTACCCAATAACGGTTTAACCCCCTGATCGCCCGGCGGGTGATATCAATTAGGTTTTAGGGTCAAATAAGGTCTGCGTCGCCCCAGGTTAGTGCCAGTACCGCAAACACCCACGCGCAAAGCATACACCTCCCTTAGTGGTACAGTATCTGAACAGATCAATATCTGATCTGATCAGATCTATACTAGCGTCCCAGCAGTTTAGGGTTCCAAAAAAAACGCATTGTTAGCGGGATCAGCCCAGATACCTGCTAGCACCTGCGTTTTCCCCCTCCGCCCAGCCCAGCCCACCCAAGTGCAGTATCGATCGATCACTGTCACTTACAAAACACTAAGCACACATAACTGCAGCGTTCGCAGAGTCAGGCCTGATCCCTGCGATCGCTAACAGTTTTTTTGTGGTAGCGTTTTGATTCAGTCGCTTCAGTCAGGAGCTTTTTTACCTGTGAATCTCAAAAAAATAAAAAAAATAAAAATAGTTGTCGTTTTATTGTTCTCTCTCTCACTCTATTCTCTCTCTATTGTTGCTCTTTTTTTACTCCATTCTATTCTGCAATGTTTTATTATGTTTTATCATGTTTTATCATGCTTGCTTTTCAGGTATGTAATTTTGTTTACTGTGTTTTAGTGTTAAGCATTTTTTTGTTTTCAGGTGCGCCATTCAGTTGCAACGCGGATTTATTTATCTTGACAGCAACAGCGTTTGCTCCCACGATACATAAAGCCGCGACTCCAACGCTGTAGGAGGTGATTTCACCACCACAGTTAAAAAAAAGAGCATATATGCCGAAGCATGGGGGCAGCAGGGGGGGCGGAGGAGCGATTGGCTCCTAATGCCACGTACATACGGTCGAAATTCCGACCGTGTGTACACGGCATAACTTTTGCGGGAGGATGCCCCCATGCATCGGCATATATAAATGGTGCATGTATGCCCATCATTAGAAGTGGGTGGATGAAGGGAGGTATTCTAATGGTGGGCATACCCACCAATCAATCTCTTTTTTTTTCGTTCAGCCAAGAGGCTGCATGAAAAAAAAAAAGATTACAATATATGTCCAGTATGTTGCTGGACTTTGAATGGTTATACCAGAATGATGCCTGCAGGTTTAGGTATCATCTTGGTATCATTCTTTTCAGCCAGTGATCGGCTTTCATGTAAAAGCAATTCTAGCGGGTAATTAGCCTCTAGACTGCTTTTACAAGCAGTGGGAGGGAATGTCCCCCCTCCCGGATATAAACCGCGCCATTGGGAAATTGGGAAAGCATTTTAGCACACCAATCTTGGTGTGGTCAGATGCTTTGAGGGCAGAGGAAAGATCTAGGGTCTAATAGACCCCAATTTTTTCAAAAAAAGAGTACCTGTCACTGCCTATTGCTATCATAGGGGATATTTACATTCCCTGAGATAACAATAAAAATCATAACAAAGAAAAAAAATGGAAGGAACAGTTTAAAAATAAAATAAAAAAGCTAAATAAATAAAAAAAAAAACAAAAAAAAAAAAAAAAGCACCCCTGCCCCCCCTTCTCTTGCGCAAAGGCGTACACAAGCGTTGGTCTGGCGTCATATGTAAACAGCAATTGCACCATGCATGTGAGGTATCACCGCGAAGGTCAGATCGAGGGCAGTAATTTTAGCAGTAGACCTCCTCCGTGAATCTAATGTGGTATCATGTAAAGGCTTTTAAAGGCTTTTAAAAATGTATGTAGTTTGTCGCCACTGCGTGTTTGTGCGCAATTTTAAAGCATGTCGTGTTTGGTATCCATGTACTCGGCCTAAGATCATATTTTTTATTTCATCAAAAATTTGAGCAATATAGTGTGTTTTAGTGCATTAAAATAAAAAAAAGTGTATTTTTTCCACAAAAAATGCGTTTGAAAAATCGCTGCGCAAATACTGTGTGGAAAAAAAAAATGCAACACCCACCATTTTAATCTGTAGGGCCTTTGCTTTAACATTATATATAGTGTTTGGGGGTTCAACGTAATTTTCTTGCAAAAAAAAAATATGTTTTCATGTAAACAAAAAGTGTCAGAAAAGGCTTTGTCTACAAGTGGTTAGAAGAGTGGGTGACGTGTGACATAGGCTTCTAAATGTTGTGCATAAAATGCCAGGACAGTTCAAACCCCCCCCCAAATGACCCCATTTTGGAAAGTAGACACCCCAAGCTATTTGATGAGAGCAATGTTGAGCCCATTAAATATTTTTTTTTTTTGTCCCAAGAGATTGAATAATGAAAAAAAAAAAATATATATTTTTTTTTTACAAAAAGTTGTCACTAAATGATATATTGCTCAAACATGTCATGGGCATATGTGGAAATACACCCCAAAATACATTCTGTTGCTTCTCCTGAGTACGGGGATACCACATGTGTGGGACTTTTTGGGAGCCTAGCTGCGTACGGAACCCCAAAAACCAATCACCGCCTTCAGGCTTTCTAAGGGTGTAATTTTTTTATTTCACTTCTCACTGCCAATCACAGTTTCGGAGGCCATGGAATGCCCAGATGGCATAAAACCCCCCAAAATGACCCCATTTTGGAAAGTAGACACCCCAAGCTATTTGCTGAGAGGTATGGTGAGTATTTTGCAGATCTCGCTTTTTGTCACAAAGTTTTGAAAATTGAAAAAAAGAAAAAAAAAATTTTTTTTCTTTACTTTCTTCATTTTCAAAAACAAATGAGAGCTGTAAAATACTCACCATGCCTCTCAACAAATAGCTTGGGGTGTCTACTTTCCAAAATGGGGTCATTTGGGGGGGTTTTGTGCTATTTTGGCATTTTATGGCCTTCGAAACGGTGATAGGTAGTGAGGAGTGAAATCAAAAATTTGCACCCTTAGAAATCCTGAAGGCGGTGCTTGGGTTTCGGGGCCCCGTACGCGGCTAGGCTCCCAAAAAGTCCCACACATGTGGTATCCCCATACTCAGGAGAAGCAGCAAAATGTATTTTGGGGTGCAATTCCACATATAACTATGGCATGTGTGAGCAATATATCATTTAGTGACAACTTTTTGAAAAAAAAAAAAATCTTTTTTATTTTTGTCTTTATTCAATCACTTGGGACTAAAAAAAAAAATATTCAATGGGCTCAACATGCCTCTCAGCAAATAGCTTGGGGTGTCTACTTTCCAAAATGGGGTCATTTGGGGGGGTTTTGTACTTCTCTGCCATTTTAGCACCTCAAGAAATGAAATAGGCAGTCATAAATTAAAAGCGGTGTAAATTCCAGAAAATGTACTCTAGTTTGTAGACGCTATAACTTTTGCGCAAACCAATAAATATACGCTTATTGGCATTTTTTTTACTAAAGACATGTGGCTGAATACATTTTGGCCCAAATGTTTGACTAAAATTGAGTTTATTAGATTTTTTTTATAACAAAAAGTAGAAAATCTCTTTTTTTTTCAAAATTTTCGCTCTTTTTCCGTTTATATCGCAAAAAATAAAAATCACAGAGGCAATCAAATACCATCAAAAGAAAGCTCTATTTGTGGGAAGAAAAGGACGCAAATTTCGTTTGGTTACAAAATTGCATGACCGCGCAATTACCAGTTAAAGTAGTGCAGTGCGAAATTGAAAAAAGACCTCTGGTCCTTTGGCTGCCAAATGGTCCGGGGCTGAAGTGGTTAAGGAACTCAGTCAAGTAATTGCCAGACCATCTACTGACTGGTATGGTACCAGCTGATTGGAGAAAAGTCAATGTATCACCAATATTTAAAAAAGGATCAAGATATATCCCTGGGATCTACAGACCAGTTAGCCTAATGTCAATACTCTGCAAGCTCCTGGAGGGGATGATAAGGGATTATATACAAGATTTTAGTAATTAAAACGGTATCATTAGCAGTAATCAGCATGGATTCATGAAGAATCGTTCTTGCCAAACCAATCTATTAACCTTCTAAGAGGAGGTGAGCTGCCATCTAGATAGAGGAAGGCCTGTAAACGTGGTGTGTGCGGATTTTGCAAAGGCATTTGATATTGTTCCCCATAAATATTTACTGTACAAACTAAGGTCTGTCAGCATGGACCAAAGGGTGAGTACATGAATTGAAAACTGGCTACAGGGGTGAGTTCAGAGGTTGGTAATAAATGGGGAGTACTCAGAATGGTCCAGTGTGGAAAGTGGGGTCCCCCAGGGTTCTGTCCTGGGACCAATCCTATTTAATTTATTCATAAACGATCTGGAGGATGGGATAAACAGCTCAATCTCAGTATTTGCAGACGATACTAAGCTAAGCAGGGCAATCATTTCTCCACAGGATGTGGAAACCTTGCAAGAAGATCTGAACTAATTATTGGGGTGGGCAACTACATGGCAAATGAGATTTAATGTAGAAAAATTTAAAATAATGCATTTGGGTGCCAAAAATAAGAATGCAATCTACTCACTAGAGGGAGAACCTCTGGGGGAATCTAGGATGGAAAAGGACCTGGGGTCTTAGTAGATGACAGGCTCAGCAATGTCATGCAATGCCAAACTGCTGCAAGCAAAGCCAACAGAATATTGGCGTGCATTAAAAAGGGGATCAACACCAGAGATAAAACGATAATTCTCCCACTCTACAAGACTCTGGTCTGGCCACACCTGTATGCCGTCCAGTTCTGGGCTCCAGTCCTCTGGAAGGATGTGCTGGAACTGGAGAGGGTGCAGAGAAGGGCAACAAAGCTAATTAAAGAGGAGTTCCAGCCGCAAAAATGACTGTAGCTGCTGACTTTTATTAAAGGACACTTACCTGTCTAGGGAGCCTGCAATGTCGCCCCCCCCCCCCAATGCCGATGCGACCACCGGCTCGGGTGCAGGTGCTGCCATTACAACTAAGGGAAACCACAGTGGAGCCTTCAGAGTTCGCTCAGCGCTTTGTGAATGGCCACCTCATCTTCTGGCACACACACAGGTCCCAGAAGGCAGCAGGGGGAGAAGGAGGAGGGCTTGCCGCAGAGGACATGTCGTACTTCGCCGTGGTGGGGCTAGGGCAGAAGTACACTTTATATTTCTAAAAAGGTAGGAAAGAAAAAAAATATATAGTTATAACCGATTGGGGTGTCAGAGGGGATGCGGAGCTCCTACCCTTCTTGGAGTGGTCTGGGATATAGTATGCTAATGAGTTGTCACAGCTTAAGTTACATACTTATTTCCTACTTTGTTAAATTCTCAATGTCTCATTGATATGTTAACTAGTCACATTTATTGGCTTTACTGTGAATTCTTCTGTAATGATTTTACTATGTGGAAAATAAAAATCTTAATGATAAAAAAAATAATAATAATACATAAAAGTGGCATTAAAACCAGAACAGAGCAATAATAGGATTTCCAATACAGCTTCCCTGTAAAATTCTTTTCTTGGAGTACATCACAGGACACAGAGCAGCCATAGTAATTACTATTCGAGTTATACGCCACCTATAGGTGAATGGACACGGGCACACCCAAAAGACAGGAAGTCCCCCTCTATATAACCCCTCCCATACAGGAAGTACCTCAGTTTTGTAACAAAGCAATGTATATCCCAACAAGAGGGGAGGGACCTCTGTGTCCCGTGATGTACTCCAAGAAAAGGATTTTGCAAGTAAGCTGTATTAAAAATCCTATTTTCTTTATCGTTCATCACGGGACACAAAGCAGCCATAGTAATTACTATGTGGGATGTCCCAAAGGAATGCCCCTGAGGGGAGGGAGACACATATCAAAACATGCCACCATCAGACGTGAGGACCTATATTGCTGCCTGCAGTACACTGTGCCCAAATGCGGCATCCTCCTGCCGCCTTACATCCCTCTGGTAAAATTTAGTAAATGTATGTACTGAGAACCAAGTCGCGGTCTTGCAAATCTGAGCCATAGAGGCCTGGTGATGTGCTGCCTATGAAGCACTCACTCCCCTGGTAGAGTGCGCTCTAATTTGAAAAGGGCCCTATAAGCCGGCTTCCTTGCATTAATCAGGGTAGTCACCACTGAGCCCAAAAGCCCCCGATCCTTTAAAATTTGGGCTTTAATAGCCAAACCGTTAAACATAGTGATTGTAAGGCAGGATGGAACACCGGTCCTTGTGAAAGCAAGTCTGGAGGGGATGGAAGAGTCCACGGTTTCCCTACTGCCAACCTTATGATCTTTGTATACCAGGATCTTCTGGGCCACGCCGGGGCTAACAGTATCACGGCTTCCCTTCCTCCTTGATCCTGCGTAGAAGCCGCAGTAGCAGCTGAACTGGGGGGGAACGCATAAATCAGTGAAAACTGTTCCCAAGGGGTCACCAGCGCATCTGTCCCGAATGCGAGCGGATCCCTTGTCCTTGACACAAAGCTGTCCAACTTCTTGTTGAACCTGAATGCCAACAGATCCATATCCGGGGTACCCCACTTTTGGCATATGGCTGAAAAAACCTCGGGATGCAAGGACCATTCCCCCAGGGACAACTGTTGGCTGCTCAAGAAGTCCGCCTGCCAATTCTCCACTCCCGGAATGAAGACTGCTGACAGAAAAGGCACATGCTTCTCTGTCCATGTCAGAATATGGTCCACCTTCCTCTGGGCCGCCTGACTCCTGGTACCCCCTTGGTGGTTGATGTAAGCCACAGCTGTGGCATTGTCGGATCGTATCCTGACAGGATAACCCTGCAACCTGAAAGTCCAGGAAATCAGAGCAAGACACGCTGCCCGAATCTCTAGAATGTTGATGGGCAAGGCTTTTTCGGTCTCTGACCACTTCCCCTGGACAGTGACCATCTCCAGAACTGCTCCCCAGCCCAAGAGGCTGGCATCCGTCGTTACTACCTTCCAGGCTACCGGTATGAAGGATTTCCCCTTCCGCAAATTTCTGCCCATCAACCACCAATTGAGACTCTGGCACACCTTTGGGGACAGATACATTGGGTAGTCCAAGGCTTGGATCCTCTTGTTCCAAGCAGACAGAATACTGTTTTGCAACAGTCTCGAATGAAATTGGGCATAGGGAATAGCTTCGAACTAAGCCACCATTTTCCCTAGCAACCTCGTGCAAAGGCGAATGGAGGGAACCTTCTTTCCCTCAACCATACGGACCATATCTCTTATAGCCCTGACCTTCGTCTGAGACAAAAAGACCTTTTCATGGACTGTGTCTATGACCAGACCCATGTTTTCTAGCCATCTTACTGGTTGTAAGGCTGACTTCTCTAGGCTGAGAATCCAACCCAGGTGTTCCAAATACTTAACAGCGCTGGACAAACTCCAGTCTAGCCATGCAACCGACTGATCTACAAGCAGCAGGTCGTCTAGGTATGCCATTACTGATATACCCTGGACCCTCATGCTAATACCAGGGCCAGAATTTTTGTGAACACCCGGGGTGGTGGATAACCCAAAGGGCAAGGCCACAAACTGAAAATGGTGCTGTTCCACCTCGAATCGCAGAAATTTCTGGTGAGGGGGCAAATTGGCACATGCAGATATGCATCTTTGATGTCTATTGATGCTAGAAATTCTCCTCCCCTCAGAGTGGACACGACTGACCAGATTGTCTCCATGCAAAAGGAGCGGATGGTTAGAAATTGATTTCGAATTTTGAGATCTAGAATGGGTCTGACATCCCCGTTTGGTTTTGGAACCGTGAAAAGGTTTGAATAAAAAAGCTCTTCCAAGGGGACCAACGATATCACTCTTTGAGCCAAGAGATGATCCAAATCTAGAAAGAGACTTCTTTTTTCACTGGATCTCTGGGAATGTCTGAACTGAGAAAAACAAGGAGACAGGAATCCTCGGAACTCTAGTTTGTAACCTAGAGAAAATTGAGGAAGCCACCCATCCGTCTTGACATTGTTCCTGCCAGACCTTTGAAAACTGTAGAAGCCTTCCCCCCACTCGAGCGAGCGGGGGTGCCCCTTCATAAAGAGGCTTTAGTATCTTGTTTTGTGGGTTTCCTCCCCCAGGTCCTCTTTTGGCCCTGGGACTGACCCTGAGATTTACCTCTTGAACCTGACGGTGGAGGCCTTCATGGTTGCCTGGAGGCTGATGCTCCTGGCACCGGAGAAGAAGCACGTTTTAAAGAAAAAATGCTTAACTTCTTTTTAACCGGTAAAAGGGAACTTTTCCCATTAGAAATTCATTGGATATACTTATCCAGATTGTCTCCAAATAACTGTTCACCATAAAATGGGAAACTGGCCAAGAGCTTTTGCATGGCGCTTTAGCTGACCAACTTTTCAACCATAGGATTCTACGCACATGTTACAGCCCTAGCATGAGCCGTGAGGCCTGGAGAATAGAATCTTTCATAGTGACTACTGTAAAACACAACACTTCTGATATCCCGGCCAAATCTTGGGCCTGCTGATCAGGAATAATCTTGAGTACATCCATAAACTGGTCCTTTAAAAACTGAGATCGCTGCCAGCACAGGCTGAACCTGCGAGCGATAAAATAGCTCTTTTTAATAAAAAAAAAGGAATTCCAACTTCTTATCTGTTAAGCATATGATCATTGTCTACTGGACAAGTCAGGTTTTTGTTTACAGATGATATAGCAGCGTCAACTGCTGGAAATCCCCATTTCTTATAGAACTCTTCCTCCATAAGAAAAAGTATTGAAAAATTTTTTTGGAGGGAAAAAACTGTTTATCTGGGTGCTCCCACTCAGAGTACATAAGCTTTTTTAGCTATGAATGGATAGGAAAAGCATGAACAGATTGAGGAGGCTTTAGTGAACCCAAACTAGAAGTGGGCTCATCGACTGACTGCACTTATAGGCAGTAAAAATGTGGAGCGGACGAATTCAGTGAGAGACTGTAACAATCGTCATCTCTCGCCCCTGTTCCTCACACATGAGGGTCCTGAGCAATCAAAACGGGGACCTGTTATGCTTAGTCCCACTCTGGGATGCGATTAAAGCATCTATTTTCTTTGCTCCAAACTTAAAATGGTTGGATAAAAAACCTCCTTAGTAATATATGGAGGGGCTGCAGGGTTAAGAGCAGCTGCAACACTTGCCCCTCCTGATGGCTCACTCTGATCACCATATTACTCTCAGGGGAGGATGCCATCTTTATTGAGATGGTTCCAGGCTTCCGTGTGACTGTAGAAGTCTTACACAAGCCCCTTTTGAGGTATTTTTACCCCCCTTCTGACCATAGCCCAATGCACAAAGCAGAGGTACTACCAGAAGGAATGCATACACTTGCTAGAGCAATAGTTCAGCTCTGTTGCTGCTATTAATGCCCAGCCTGATGCAGCAGTAAATGTGTCAAAATAATGCCTGTTTTACCAAACCTTTTATATGCCACCTTTGCTCTTGTGTCCCTCCGCAGCCTACAACAGCAACAATGGTGGCTATTAAAACACTCCTTCCCGCACTGGGCATTGGAGGACACCAACGCATGCTATGGGATCAGCAGAGAGAGGGGAAAAATGGCAAAGACCTGGAAGCCCCAGAGCGGTGTGCCGTTCACGCTGCTTTCTTTTTTTTTTTTTTCGTTGTGCTCCTTCCCCGAGAAGAGGGGAAGAAAAAAAGCACAGGGGGGCATCTGGTGGGGAGGAAACCCCCTCCTCCCAGACTTACCGGAGGTTTGCTGATGGCCGGAGAAGGAAAACACTGCTGTTTCCAGGACACAACGTGGGCTCTCTGAGAAGCATAAGAAAATAAGTGCTCTACCGCCAGTAAAACTTTATGGCCTTGATACCAAAAAGTACTGGATCCCGGGGTCCAGCTCTCTAAAAAGAGAAGCGTTATGGGCAAGACCTTGTTTCTTCGGATAAGAGGCCTGGGTAACCATTCAATTCTTATATAGGGAGTGCACTTTTTAATTTGGGGCGTGCCAGTGTCCATCACCTGAAGGTGTCCTATAACCCACATAGAAACTACTATGGCTCTGTGTCTCGTGATGTACGATAAGAAATATCATGAGAGCATTTGGAAGTAGAAAGACAGATTTTGTTCCATGTGGCTGGGTCTGAGGGAGTAGTGAGATTTTTTTCCCAATGTTTTCACATAAGAAATTTTGTGAGATGAAAGAGAATTGGGAAGGGAGAAGTAAAGGTCAGAGACCAGTCCTTTCAGATCTTGGTCTTTCCAGGAACAGTTTTCAAACGCTGTGAGACATTTAGGGGGCCTGAAATGGCATCTGAGGAGGCTATGAACAAAATTACTTATTTGAGAGTATCAACAAGCCTCAGTGGCTGCCAATTGCCAGTATTGTTGAAGGTATTGGAAAGATTTGACTCTGTCTAGAGCAAGGAACTTGTAAATGTATTTGGTCCCTCTTTCATGCCATCAGCGGAAGGCTCCAGGATTGTCATGGGCTGAGAGAAAGAGGGGGGTGTCAATGATGCCCGAAATGAGCAGGTGAGGAGAGAACAAGTTGCCGCTGTATTTAACTGAATCCCATTAGCGTAAGGAATGTACCAATGAGGGGCCCGAAAGTTTAGGCCCATAGCGAGGGGGCCTAATACATTATAGGTAGGGAGAGGAGAGCATTCAGTAATAACTAAGTGTACCCAAATGGGCATTTCGGTGATAGTTTGGAGAGGTGAGAGCCTGCCAGCTTTTTAATAATTTGGAGCCAGTTCACACCACAATTTCTGCGTTCTAGATGTGTTTCTGCAAGTGTCTTTTTAATGCATTCCACTGCATTTTGTATGTGTTTTCCTCTTTTTTTCTTTATCTAAATTGAAGACATGTGTGTTTCGGTGCTTTTTTGATGCATTTTGCCATGTTCCAGATGGGATCCATTCAGAAATAAGGCAACATGTTCTACTTTTGTTGACTGCACTGGTGTGAACTAGGGTCATTGGAATCTATATTAAACACTGGCCGTGCATTTTTTATGCAGAATAAAAACAAACACACTAGTGTAAACCAACCCTTTAGAACAACAGTTTTCTTCTTGAACTAGCTGCTGAACATTGCTGTGTCAGGTTTAATGGAAGTAGATGCCCTGAGTCACCCATTCACACATCTCTCACAGTTTACATCATTCACACTATTTCTTGTCATTCATCTCTTTTTTTATGGAGTCTCAATTATCACTGGAGTCTACACACTCTGTATCTTTGCAGCTAGGTAAACATATTACCTATCTTTAACATTGTTTCCATCTGGAAGAATAACAACGCATATAATCAGCTGGTACATCATTCAGTTTCTATTTTAGTTTATTTTTATGTCATTTTATTTTACCACCATAAGTGCTATCTGTATGAATTTTGAAAATGTTAGCAATATCACCTTTATTTAAAGGACTCAAATTCATTGATTCAAAGTCTATTTATTCAATACTCAGCATGATTTTCCTGCTTGTGATGCCTTTTGGACAGACATTTCCACAGCAAATGGATATTGTATTATGAATATTGCCAAAACACCATTAAAGGGATTGTAAAGGTTTTTTTTTTTGTTATAACATGTTATAGTTATCTCCCCTGTGCAGTTGGTTTTGCACAGAGCAGCCCAGATCCTGTTCTTCTCGTGTCCCTCTTCGATGCACCTAGCCCCTCCCTCTTTTGAGTGCCCCTCAGCCAGCAGCTTGCTACAGGGGGCACCCAAGCCGAATCAGAGCTCCGTGTATCTATTCAGACATAGAGCCCTGATCTGGTCCCATCCCCTATCTCCCCTGATTAGCTGACTGACTTTGATTGACAACCGCAGGAGCCAATGAGGGGATCGTGGAAATAGCTGGAGAGAGAAGGGGCTCAGGTAGGTAATTAGGGGGGTGGAGGGGGGCTGCTACACACAGAAGGTTT
This sequence comes from Lithobates sylvaticus, assembly GCA_028564925.1. Classification (NCBI taxonomy): domain Eukaryota; kingdom Metazoa; phylum Chordata; class Amphibia; order Anura; family Ranidae; genus Lithobates; species Lithobates sylvaticus. The sequence goes on along the minus strand of CM053030.1, from coordinate 374,649,480 downwards.
TTTATATTAATGCATAGAATACATTAAGGTAAAAAACCTTCTGCCTTTACAACTCCTTAAACAATATTTTATTAATGGTCACTTATATTGCTCTTTTTTTATGCCTCGTTCACATTAAATGTGGCTCTGAAATCACGCGATTTCAAAACCGCATGTCAGTATGACTTCAGGTGCGACTTGGAAGTCATCTGTGCAGATTCATGCACATATGTCTATGCAGGTCGCCCACAAAATCGGCAAAAGTAGTGCAGGATATACTTTTTCAAATCAATGCAGAACGGGGGAGGGGAATGGACGTACAGACGTAACGTCCGTACGGAGGGAGGAGTCTGATCCCGCCGCCGCCCTCAGAGGGCCGAGGAGCGCGGATGTGCAGGCAGGAAGGATCCCGGATCGCCACGAGAGAGAGACGCCGCGGATGCCTATGTCCCTATCCGGGATAGGAGACCTGGACGCCGCGACCCTCTCTCCAAAGGGGCCGAGAGAGACCAAGACGGCAGGAAACTTGCACCGGGTCCTATAGCGCCTGCCTCACCCCGCACGCTTCTCCCCTCTCAAGCCGCCACCGAGTCATCCAGCCTTCTCTATAGCAAAGACTGCCCAGAGGCTCCGGAGGACGCAGGGAGAGGGGCACATAGAAGACATCACCTGTGAGTATGCAAGCTGGAACACAGCTGGCCAGAAAAATACTAACCTGGAAGGTAAGCACATAGCTTTACAAGATTCTCCGGACGTCTGTAGATAACATAGCGTGGTGGCGAATGGCTCTGCCCATATTGGGAACGCATGTGTGTGGATCTTACTATACGATTGGACACGAGGTGACATATAAAAATCATAAAACTACACTATAGCCCCCGCAACTCAGTCTCGCTCTATCTCCAGTTTTGTATTTCTTTTTTTTTTCTTTTGGTGCACTCTCCCGGGGACTTGCCGTACCGCTGGCTCTCCTTTTGCAAGACAGTTCTCAGATACCAATACCAGACTTCTAGAAAGGCAGCGATACCCTGGCTTGAACTATTGTACCCGTTTTTTTTTTTCTCTTTTTTCAGGCTGGGTTGGCCCTTAAAAGGGTAGCCCTTCCTAATTGGCACAAACGATTTTGCTCATATGAGAAAGGACTTGGTTAATGAGAGACTCGGAAACTGTCTCCTCCGCGACAGATAGCAGCCGGACTCTTTAGTCTGCACCAATGTAAGAGGTATTATCAGTGACGATGTGACTCGTTGCAAAAAATATCACAGCAGGGTTTTCAAATACTTTGTAGATACTACACCATATAGGAAATGTCACTAAGGATGTCTGGGTGGTACCATGCTAAGATACAGAACATTTCCAAAATGTAAATGTGTTTTGATGAACGGCCTGCCAACTCTTACTAGGTTCACTTCCTCACAAGCAAGTTGCTGGTTGAGCAGATTATTCGGATACTTATCTTCTGAAAATGTGTTCCTGCTACACTCACTAGAGCGCACAGAACGAAGCTACTAGGTGGTTCTTAGAGCCTGGATAAACAGACAGTTCACACATAGCTCTTGAATATGGCCGGGTAAAACTGGCTACGAGGTCCCCAATGTAGTACTCTGTCCCACTTCTGTTTCTCTTTTCTTTTCTCCTGGAAGTTGAAACCAAGTTGAAACCAGTTACTCTTAATTACCTGCAGTTGCACCTTTACAATAACGCATTGAAGCTGCATCTCTCCCTCTCTCCCTCTCACAGGACGGGTAGGGCCCAGACTAAGAGGGAGGTAAGGCCGTTCCGGGCCTTTTAGATCACATAACTCATTAAAAGGGAAAGAGAAAAAGGGAAAGGCACTAGGGCAGTGGGGATCCCCACCCAGCTCCACCCCCCGAGAATAGAGCACCCCCTAAGAGGTCCTAACCCAGGAAGAACCCCATTTCAACATCTAAGAGAAACGCACTAAGAGACTAATACCAAACCCCCAGAGAGGTAGCGGCACCCCGGACCGGACTACCGCACTGGTTTTTCCTCAGACCTCCCTTAGAGGGAAGCGGGGCCGACCCCGGGGCTCCAGACCCCACAATACACCTAAGGGGAAAGTGAAAGAGGGTAAGGCACCAGGGACGTGGGGATTACCCACCTAGCTCTACCCCTTGATAACAGAGTTTCCCTGAAGAAGATCCTAACATAGGAACAATTATACTCTAACACGAAAGATTAAATATAAGAAAAGGGTCCCGGTTGGGCATCAGGAGTAAAGAAAGGAAATAAGGGATCCCTAACAAAAAACAAAACTGGGGAAGAGAATAAGAGGCATAAAAAAGGGCATGATGAGTAAAGACGCATCCAAATCGTCAAAAAAGGGAGCTACAAAAGGCACCAAAGGAGAAGCGAGCACGATTAAACATTATCTTAGACAAGGAGCCAAACCAAAAACCACAGGACCCGCATCCCAGGCGGGGGACAGCTTGGAGAGAAGTGTGGGGGCGGAAGGCGCTAACAACCAGTCAAGAGCAGACTACACCATAGAAAGCGAGATAGACATGAGCCGGACCGAGGATCAACAGGCAGGAACACATATCCCTACTAAAACGGAAATGGAGGCTATGCTGCTGCGCCTGGAAAACGCCATTAAACTAGAAATCAACACCCTCAGGGAGGACATGGGCCACTTACTAACCAGGGTAGAGATGGTCGAAAATAGAGCAGATAACACAGATCAGGAAATCTCAAATTTAAAAACTTTACTGAAAAAATCCCAACTAAACCAGAGAGACACCGCATACAAAATTGAAGAACAAGAAAATAGGGACAGAAGGCAAAACCTGAGGCTACGCGGGGTCCCAGAACAAAGAGGGGAAGATCTTTTTTTCTATTCTTGGCCCAATTAGCGGCAAAAATCAGGATCAGTTTCCCGAAATCGAAAGAACCCATCGAGTGGGAAGACCCGAGAGGTCGGGCCCCGATAGACCGCGGGATATAATTATTAGATTTCTCCACTTTAAAGAGAAAGAGGATATTTGGGTAAAAATCAGGGGCAACACACCATTGAGGTATGAAGACACAGACATCCAAGTATATGCCGACTTATCGGCGCGTACCCTGGAGAGAAGAAGATTCCAAAAACCCCTTCTAGATATTCTCAGGAAAGAAAATATTAAGTACAACTGGGGCTTCCCACCGTGCCTAATAGGCCTAAAAGAGGGGCTTGCGGCTAAGCTGAGATTCCCGGAGGAGCTCCAGGGTTTCTGTGCCAAGTTGGGGATCCCAACCCCGGAGCTACATGACTGGAAAGAAAAAGAGGGCATAGACGACATTACTTAAAACGGTGGCGGAAAAGGGGGGGGGGCATGTAGAAAAGTCTATTAGTAAGCCCCAAAAAAAACTCGGCCTATTCTCCGCTATTTTTCGGAGTACTCCGAGACGTGGCGGAGAAGAAAGAGGGGACAGATAAGATGAAAAGAAGAAGAAAAGGGAAGAAGAAAAGAAAAAAAAAGAGAAAAAAAAAAAAAAAAAAAAAGAGAAAAAAGAGAGGGGATGGGATCAGACTCCACCTCACCACGAATCTAGAGCCCAAGGGTGCCGCACGAGGATGACACCCACGGACCTAGAGACCCATGTTGGGGTCAGAGAGGGGAAGGGTAGGGGGTGGGGGGTAGGGGGAAGGAGGAGGGAGGGGGGGTAGGAGGGCACGGGAAGGGGAGGGGGACGGGGGGGTGAAAAGGGGAGGGAGGGATGGGTTAGGGAGGGGGGCCCCCTCCGCTACTGACAGGGCATCGGCTCTCAAACAACTTAATTATCAAATTAGAACAAAGGGAATTTTTTTTTATCAAAAACAGTATAAACACCCCAACAGAGAAATGAAGACTGAAATCAAGTTCCTCACCTATAATGTAAAGGGAATGAATTCCCCTATCAAGCGCCACAGGGTCTTGGAGGAGATTAGGAGATACGGGGCGGGAATAGTCTTCCTACAAGAGACTCACCTGTCACACGTCTCCAATATCAGACTATTCTCACCCTCATATCCAACGTGGTATTACGGCGACACTATAATAAATAGAGCAAGAGGGGTGGCCATTGGATTCGGTAGAGACATTAACTTTACCCTGGAAGATAGGAAAACAGATCCGGAGGGGAGGTTCCTCTTCTTAAGGGGATCCCTCAGCGGGACAGAAATAACTCTAGCCAATATATACGCCCCCAACAAAAGACCCATCAGATACTTAGAATCAATCATATCAAAGCTGAGGGCCTTTAAAAAGGGATACTTGATACTCATGGGGGACCTAAATTTTGTAATGGATCCGCCTCGTGATAGTACGTCGGGGGTGCAGGGGACAGGGACTGCCCAACTTAAGAGATTAAAAAAAAGGCTCACTGGAGAACAACTGGTGGACATATGGAGGATCCAGCATCCCCAGAAAAGAGATTTCACGTTCTTCTCCCCAGCACACCAGACGTACTCTCGACTGGACCATATCCTGGTGGAACATGGATTACTGGAGAGAATTACTAAAACCAGCATAGAAATAATGTCCCTCTCAGACCACGCCCCAGTCTCCATGAATTTAAGTATCCCAGAGCATAAACAACCCTCGAGTGGGTGGAAACTAAATATAGAATTATTAAATGATAAAGACATACGGGAGTCCATCCGAAAAGAACTTGAATGGTTCTTCCAAACTAATGACAATGGGGAAGTCTCAGAAGCAGTGATCTGGGACGCCCATAAGGCGTTCGTCAGGGGTGTCTTTATAGCGAAGGCATCCTGGTGGAAAAAAGAGAGGATGAGACAGACGCAGGAATTGTCGGCCGAGATCACCAGATTGGAACAAAAACACAAGATAGGTGGGGCCCAGGCGCAGGATACATACCTTGAGCTGAGGGAAAAGAGGGAGGAGTTAAAGGACCTGACCGAACAAGAAGCAAGACAGGCACTTAATAAGATGGCAAAGGACCAGTATTTATGGGGCAATAAGCCAGGGAAATATCTAGCCAGAAAACTCCAAAAAAAAAATCGAGAAATTTTATCGAGAAAATTCAATCCGACAACGGGGAGACTAAACATGTTTCTAGAGAAATAGCAGCAACATTCAGGAAGTACTATGAAGAACTGTACTCGGTTAACTCGGAGGGCGGTAACAAAGGGGGCGAAAACTGCACGAAAATAGACGACTTCCTGGGAAGGGCAGGGTTGGTACCCCTAAATGTAGAGGACAGTGAGGCATTGGAAAGACCGATCTCAGAGGACGAAATCCTCAGAGCTCTAAACAACTCCCCTCCAGGAAAGAGCCCGGGCCCTGACGGGTTTACCGTTCTTTATTATAAAACCTTTAAAGAAATCCTTGTCCCAAGACTACAGCGCTATATGAATGGCCTGGGGTCAGAATATGACATGAGTGAGAGCTCACTTCTGGCGACGATAACCGTACTGCTCAAGGAAGGGAAGGATGGATCGGTGTGCTCAAGTTACAGACCCATATCTTTACTAAATTTTGACACAAAACTTTACGCCAAGATTTTGGCTGAGCGAATTAAGGGACACTTGAGCACGCTGATCCATCCGGACCAAGTGGGCTTTATCCCGGGCAGAGAGGGGAGAGACAACGGGATTCGGACATTACTGGCTATGCAGAGGATGAGGGATACGCAAACCCCCAGTCTACTGCTCTCAATCGATGCAGAAAAAGCATTTGACAGGGTAGACTGGGGGTTTATGTTCAAAACTTTACAAAGAATGGGGTTTGGCCCCTGGTTCATACAAAAAATTAAAGTCCTCTATGCGCACCCCAAAGCAAACATAAGAATAAACGGGACAGTCTCGTCGATGTTTGAGATGCAGAATGGGACCAGACAGGGATGCCCGTTGTCCCCTCTCCTCTTCGTCCTGTCCCTGGAACCCCTGCTGTCCACAATACGAGGTAGTGTGGGGGTAGAGGGATGTAGAGCCGGCAGGGAGGAACATAAACTCGCTGCCTTTGCAGACGACGTCCTTTTTTACGTCGGGTCACCACAGAAGTCAATCCCCAATCTTTTAAAAATCCTAGCCAAGTACGGCGAACTAACAAACTTCAGAATTAATACCACTAAAACCTTTATTTTAAACATTAACCTCAACAATACCGAAAAACAGAATTTACAGAAAGAGGTGAGTTTCGCCTGGAAAAAACAGATAAAATATCTGGGTATTGAGCTGGCCAACAATTCGAGGAAAATGTATAAAATAAACTATATTCCACTGCTAGAGGAAGTTAAAAAAAAATGTCAAGAGTACAACGGAAGAGCCCTATCATGGATAGGCAGGATCAACACGGTAAAGATGATGATATTGCCGATCATTACGTATAAACTTCAGATGCTTCCACTCCCCCTCCCAAAACAGTATCTCGGAAAATTAAGAGCTTTGATCATGAACTTTGTGTGGAAGTATAAAAAACACAGAATCTCCCTTCAAACCTTAAAGCAAGAGAAGAACATAGGCGGCCTAGCAGTCCCGGACATAGAGGGATATTACCACGCTATAGCACTACTTAGAATTCCAGAATGGATTAAAACACACAATGTTAAAAGATGGGTTGGTTTGGAGGAAGCACTTAGCGAAGTAAAATTGGGGAAGATAGTATGGAACCCCCCAAAATATAGAACACTGGGTGAAAAAACGCACACAATTACACGGAACACACTCAAAATTTGGGATAAGACATATAAAATATTTAATAAAGCATATAATTCACCACTAATTACACTTAAGGAAAACCCCTTCTTCCCTCCGGGGAAAAAAGGGGTAAGCGGGGATTGGATCACAAAAGATAGCACATGTGTAGGAGAAATTTTGAGCAATGGGAAAATACTGGCACTGCAAGAGTTACAGACAAAAGGTGAGCTGTTTTCCATAGACGCATGGCGGTATCTCCAGTTAAGCCACTTCGTCGGCTCGCTCCCAGCGCCGTTAAGGGACATTAATGATCTGACGAAGCTAGAGAAAATTTTTACGGCTGAGAACTCTAAAAAAAGAATCTCTAAAATCTACAAACTACTCCTTGAACAGGATAGACCGGAGATACCCCCATACCTCAGGAAATGGGAGAGGGAATTGGGTTCACAATTAGATTTAGACACAGCTAGGAAAATATTAAAATTAGCCCACGGTTCAGCCGCTGACTCTAAGACCGCCGAAATGAATTTCAAGCTTATGGCTAGGTGGTATAGGACCCCGGATAAGCTAAGCAAATATCAGACGGACACATCGGCCAAGTGCTGGAGGGGATGTGAAGAAAGAGGGACCATGGGTCACTTATGGTGGGATTGCCACAAAGTAAAAAAATACTGGGAGACCATTTTAAAACATATAAAAGAAATAACTACTGTGGAGGTGGAAAGGAACCCTTGGGTTGTTCTTATGCATGCAACCACGCAGGGATGTAGACAATACATAGGCTCTCTGGTCCCTCACCTTCTCAACGCAGCAAAGAGGGCGATTCCCAGACGCTGGATGGACCGGGAATGTCCTCCTCTGTGGCTTTGGGTAGACGAGGTAGAATCAGCATATACAATGGAGTGTGTAATAAACTGCACGGGGGGGGAAAGGGAAGCAACGAAAGAGAAGTGGGAAGGCTGGAGAAAATTTAAGAAATCATGGAGCTACGCGGAGGCCCTGAGGACCCACCCATAGGCGCCCAAGTAGAGAAAGATTAAACAACAAGTACCTGCAAAGGAAAAAAAAAAAAAGAGAGCCGTATCTCAGTAGCGGAGGGGGGGGGGGGAGGACGAGGGCAACACCAAAGGAACAGGGAGAAAACAAAGAAACAAAAAAAAAAAATATATAAACAAGTAAAGGGGAGCATGCAAGAGAAAGCCTTTCCCGGGAGGCTGGAAAACAAGAAGGGGAAAGTGGGCCTAGACTAAACACTGACTGTGGGGCAGATTGGTAACATCTTGGCCCACCACCCTTATTGCTCCGATTTTTGTACCCCCACGGCAGAAAACTAAAAGGGTCTAAACCCCCCAGGGGAGAAAAAAAAAAGGGGAAGATGAGAAAATCATAATTAAACCACAAATGATGTTAAGACAAAAAGGGGACGGAGATGTGGGCCGAGCTGACATTACCCCTTACAGCTCTTTCTGAATGTGGAAAAAAAAAAAAATCAATGCAGAACCGCAAATTCGGCATCCCACCGATGTGAACAGTGCCAACGCTGACAATAGAGTTCAACTTATCATGCGATTTGACCTGATTGATGCCACTTCTATGTATTACTTTTATGAGTAGATCTGTAAAGCTAGAATACCACCAATTCACTGTTTTGTTTTAAGAGTAGTACTGATTTAAAAAAAAAACATTTATACTAGCCTAGGTGGATACAGCATATATCCCCCTGTTGCTCTGCAGTGAGAAATGAGTGATCAAACACTGCTTATCCCTCACTTTTCCCCTCCGCTCTGAGCAGAGAGCCGTGATTGTCAGTCACCGGCTCACTGGAGCACTGGACTGTGGAGGGGACGGCTGGTGCTGGCTCATGCTTTTAGTGGATCGCTAAGAGGCAGGGCCAGCTGCTAGTTCAGGCCATATGTTCGGGATCATTATGAAGCCTGGACCTGCACTGTGAGTCACAGGAATGCAGGACTAAGTGCACTCCTGGGACCTACAGGAGAAGTATTGCCAAAAGTAGGTTTGGCTATACTTCTCCTTTACTTCTGTTAACATCATGGATTTAGCAATTACCCTTTTAATACCTTTATTACATTGATTGATACCCAATTCATTTAAAAAAGACAGTTTAATTAAATTTTATTTATTTATTTTTTTTGAAAAAAAACAAGTTTTTCTTTGTTTCTGTTGATTTTTTTGTGAATAAGTAAGTTTTCTTCTTCAATGACAGGCACTGATATGGCTGCACTGACGGGCACTGATAAGGCAGCACTGAAGGGCACCAATGAGGTGGCACAGATGGCCACTGATAGATGGCACTGGTATGCAGCACTGATGGGCACTCATAGGTGGCACTGATGGGCACTCATAGGCGGCACTGATGGGCACTCATAGGCAGCACTTATGGGTACTTATGGGTGGCACTGATGGGTACTTATGGGTGGCACTGATGGGTACTTATGGGTGGCATGGATATGTGGCATGGATGGGCACTGATAGGTGGGCACTGATAGGTGGCACTGCTGGACACTAATGGGTGGCATTGCTAAGCATCACTTATTTTTTTTGGTACATAATGGTGCCAGTCAGTGCCCATTTGTGGGCACTGACTGGCACAGATTGGGCATCATTTGCACATGTGGATGGCCATGGGGTACATACCTGGCCATCCACATGTTGCCCACTTCCCTGGTGGTCCTAGTGGAGTTCCTGGTGGTCCAGTGTGGGCATCTGAGGGGGGGCTGCGCTGATAAACAATCAGCGCAGACCCCCCCTGTCAGGAGAGCCGCGGATCGGCTCTCCTCTACTCCGATCAACGGCTTTTCCTGTTGACTTCATGATCATCCGTGATTGGACACAGCTGATCACGTGATAAAGAGCCTCCGCTGGAGGCTCTTTACCGAGATCAGTGTAGCGGTGTGTCAGACTGACACACCGCTCCACCGATCGCCACAATGCGCGCCCTCACGGGCGCCCGGTGGAATGTTATCTTCAAGGACGTCATATGACGCCCAGTCAGGATAACAGAACCACCGCCCCGGCCGTCATTCTGCTATAGGCCGGGCGGGAAGTGGTTAATAATTTGTGTGAAGAAAATGATAAAAATTTATTTTGGGTACAGTGTTGCATGATCTCGCAATTCTTATTGAAAGTGCAAGAGCGCTGAAAGCTGAAAATTGGCCTGGGATGGAAGGGGGTGAAAGTGCCCAGTATTGAAGTGGTTAAAAGTCAGATGATTGACATCACACTTGTATAACAGAATGCCTAGACTTCACTAGCTGGACATACTGTATATACGGTGTGCTATTGTTATCTAAAATATGTTTTTTTGTAAAAGAACAAATTTGAATGTGTGAAAACAGACCAGTACTCTTGCATAACATTACTCCTGGATTCACGCCTTTGTACTTGCAACAACACCTTAAGAGAATATTTACACCTTTGCGTATGTTAACACAATGAACAAAATAATGGACCTGAACTAATACACCTCTTGAAAAAGGGGAACAATCAATGCTACACTTGTGCAGACTTGGTGGCGCAAGGCTTGGCATTTTACACATTTCCCCGTGTGACTTGCACTCTCCTCCCATCACTTTAGTTCACTGAATCTATTTAATTTATGTGTTTTCCTGCTTTTTTTTTTTATTATTATTATTTTTTCTTTTGAAGATTTATTTTCTCTTGATTGTGCTGTTGCCTTGCAAGTTTTTCTCTTCACTCTTCGGGTGGGCAGAAACCTAGCCCACAATGAGATTTACATATACTGTCCATATGCATATTGCTCTTTCTTTATTTGATGTAATATCATAATTTTTTGACATGATCGTTTTTCTCCTATCATACATGCAGACCTTATATTTGTGTACAGAAAAACTATCTTTTTTTGCTGTCCCAATTTTAGAAATTTCCTCTCACTTCAAATTTATTTGACATTTCTCAGGACAAGAAACATAAGTATATCTACCCACTCCCATGAGTAAATAGGCAGAATGTAATATCTGACACTAATAAAATAAAATAAAAAGGCTTTGCATAGGTTTGGGTTTCTCATGAGTTTGGCCTAGAGGTAGAAGTATTTATTTATTGACCTTATGTATATTTGCTATTGATTTATTATATTTATACGCTATGACTAAGGGCTTGAAACATGTAACCATCTCCTTGCAGTCCTTATCTGTAAAACAGGAATGCTGCCCCCTGGTAGGTGATGTTGGCTCAAATAGGGTCTAAGCGACAGCTGGTCTTCATCAGCGCTCTTAAAACTAGGGATGGGCTAGAGACCCTAGAAGTCTCTGTTTACTTTACTGCAAACTGTCACCATGTCATGGCCCTCAGTGTTGCACCAAGGTGACAGCAGGAACAGAATGGATATGATATGGTATGGAGACTGTACACTAAGCAGCAGGCAGGAGAATGGTCAGGTCCAGGCAGATGCCAAGGCAAGAGGCAGATAAGAGAGTAGTCTGGTTCAGGCAAGGGTCTTGGCAGGTGGCAAACAAGACTAGTCAGGTTCAAGCAGTGGTCAAAGCAGGTAGCAATCAGAGTAGTCAGGGCAATCCTGGTCGACAACGGTCATGCAATCTCACAGGTAAGTATTACTGCTCTTTGCACAATGGTAAGCTGGCGATAGGACACACACTAACCAGTTCAAAACGCTGCTAAGGCATTTGATAGTGTAGAATGGGATTACCTTTGGAGGGTGCTAGAGAAATTCAACTTGGGGGAGACATTTATTTCTTGGATTAAACTACTATATAGGGCACCAAAAGCTTGCATTAGAATAACACATTGTCTGCCTTCTTTGATCTACACCGGGGAAATCCTGTACAGTGTAAAGCTACCAATTAATTGCTGGCTAAGCTGTCTTATGCTACAATTTTCAATCAAAATTTGGTTATAAAATTATGCTCCTTTTGGAGTACTTAATACATAAATATGTAGCTAAATGCAATACCCGTTTTTTCCCTCTCTTGAGTTTTACAGAATACCCTTAACTATGTACCGTGCAAAACACCAATGTCTTTTTAAAATGACCCTAAGTGGTTTATTTCCCTTCCTTTCTGAATCCCTCCATTTCAAACGCCCTTACTATAGGGATGGAAAAATGTATGGTAATGAAAAGCTTAGCCCTGTTCCCGAACTCGGTTGCATTGCATGAATCTATCCATGGCTGCCACTGCCACCCCCTTTTCAGGTGTCCGGACCCTTTTCGGACGCCGGGCGCCTGAATTACAGCGTCGTGGGTGTTTTTTTTGAAGCACCTGGTTAGAGCCATATGCTCCAATAGGCTTCAAAAAAAGGTGAACTGAGAGCGCAGAGCATTGCACTCGCAGTCCACCCAGAAAAGTGTTAGAAAAGCAAATGAATATTCACTTTTCTAACACTGAACCGCCTCTCTGCCAATCAGGAGGTGCGGATCTAATACCGGTCACCTGATTGGCTGAAGGCAGAGGTGATCCCATTGGCCACCTAGCAGAACAGGAAGAAGAGAGGCAGGGAGGACACAGGAGCCATCGCCTGTGCCGCGCTACCCGTCCCACAGCTCGCCACCATCACCACAATGGGGTAAGTGCTGGGCAGACAGCGGGAGGGGGGGGGATTCACAGTGGTTGCATATTATGGGAACAGTTGGCTGCATATGATGGACACAATTGGCTGCATTTCCTGGGCACAGAGGCTGCATATGATGGGCACAGTTGGCTGCACATGATGGGCACAGTTGGCTGCACAAGATGGGCACAGTTGGCTGCACAAGATGGGCACAGTTGGCTGCACAAGATGGGCACAGTTGGCTGCACAAGATGGGCACAGTTGGCTGCATTTGCTGGGCACAGTTGGCTGCATATGATTGGCACAGTTGGCTGCATTTGCTGGGCACAGTTGGCTGCATATGATGGGCACAGTTGGCTGCATATGATGGGCACAGTTGGCTGCATATGATGGGCACAGTTGGCTGCATATGATTGGCACAGTTGGCTGCATTTGCTGGGCACAGTTGGCTGCATTTGCTGGGCACAGTTGGCTGCATATGATGGGCACAGTTGGCTGCATATGATAGGCACAGTTGGCTGCATTTGCTGGGCACAGTTGGTTGCATATGATGGGCACAGTTGGCTGCATATGATGGGCACAGTTGGCTGCATATGATGAGCACAGTTGGCTGCATATGATGGGCACAGTTGGCTGCATATGATGGGCACAGTAGCTGCATTTGATGGCACAGTGGCTGCAATTGATATTTTTGTTTCAGTATATTTCCGAATTTTTCAGTTCGTTTGCACCCCCCATAAAATTTTGAGCACCAGCCGCCACTGATATGGATGGTGCTACAAATGGTTAAGGGAGAGGCACAGATGCATAAACGTCATCTAAGATCGTTTTCTTATAATATAAAAAAAAGCTAAGCTTGTAAAAGTACCATTTCAGTTACCTGCTATCTTAAAATTATTTTTAATACAACCAAAGCCAAATAGCAAACCTTTTGGCAATTCAATATTTTGTTGGCACTCTATTCCAAAAATGACCTTACATAAAAATATGTTTTCCTTACAAAGCTTCTTTGATCCATCATAATTCCACTTATGCTGATCTATTTAATACATAATGCATTGAAATGGAAAATACTAAATTGAATTTCCCATTTCAAGTAAAATCCAATGTATATTGTGCAAAGATGTGCATTTGCATATATATATACCTAAGAAAAACTTTTGTCAATGCTGATGAAGAATGAAGAATGAGCATAATCAAATCTGCTCTGTTTGACAATGGTCTTGTTGCTTATTTACAAATCACTGACACACATTTCCATGCTCCAGGTTAGACTGACAACCACTTTACATGCATACTGATAACTGTATCTCTCCTTGCAATATGTGACAGGAAATTTTCGAGTGGCAGGCACATAATGTAATGTGAACACTTAACAGGGAAATTCTTTTGTACTGACAGTATGTTCCAGTCTGCAAGCTCCTGCGAGAATACAATAAGCTGATTCTGCTTGGTGTTACTGTCATATAAAGTAAATAGCAGAGACAGCATGGAGATACAATGGCATTGTATGAGTGACTCGAATGTTACCGATATCACGCTGTGCTAGAGGAATTGCTAGTTTGCAAGATGTACTTCCTACACACTTGCAGATCTATTGTAAGCAGCGACATTCACAGAGGACAATAATGACACTTTCTGCAAGAGTGTTGCTAAAGCGATTTAGGCGAAAAAAGTTATGTGGCAGTCTGAATGTTTAACCCATAAAATACAAGTTTACTCCTAAGCCTCTCATACACAATCGGGTTGATTTTCTAAAACTGGAGAATGAAAATTTTGGTGCAGCTTTGTATAGAAACCAATCAGCTTCTAACTTCAGCTTGTTCAATTAAGCTTTGACAAAAAAAAAAAAAACCTGGAACCCGATTGGTTTTTATGCAGAGCTGCACCAGATTTTCCACTCTCCAGTTTGCGTTAATCAACCCCATAGCATCTGATTGTTTGATTAGAAATGTGTTGGACAATGCACGTCGACAAGATCCCCACAGCTATAACGTGTATCAACAGCACAGTGCTTCCTAATCAATATATGCAAGAAGCTGCAAGCTCTTATTTTGCTTCGACAGGCAATCAATAGTTTTGCATTTTCAATCTCTCAAGAACGGCTGTGTCTTTCCTGTCTTTTCCACCATCAGGACAGGGACAAGGTTCTGCTGTACACTTAAAGCTGAGTTCCACCCAAAAATGGAACTTCCGCTTTATGGGAAGGTGACCCCCATTTTTTTTTGGGGGGGGGGGGGCGGATACCCTATTTTTAGAGGGTTCCAGCTCCCACTTCATCCCGGCGCACCACGGCACCGGAAGGGAAATCACCTCTCCCCCCTTTCCTCTCGGCAATCATCGGGACACGTCACAGGTCCTAGGTGATTGCCCGGACAGGCACGGTTCATGCATGCGCAGTGCGTGCCTGGCTGTGAAGCCACAGCCGGGAGCCCACAGTGACAATGCCGGCGCCACAGAGAGGAGAAGGGGGAGACGAGCCGGGCTTCGTTCCCCCCGCATCGCTGGACCCTGGGACAGGTAAGTGTCTGATTATTAAAAGTCAGTATCTGCAGTATTTGTAGCTGCTGGCTTTCAATTTTTTTTTTTTTTTTAAGCGAAACTCCGCTTTAAGGTTGTTGTAAACCTCTGAAATGAACAAAGCATATCCCTCTATAGTGTGCACTTGCCTTGATCTGTGATTTCTGCCTGCAGTCTCCTTCTTTGTCTATCCCAACCCCCCCAGGACACAACAGGTGAATAAAAGCCTCAGCTGTGCATGTTTCCCTATGAGACAGTGTAGCGAGGGATGTGCCCCTTTTCTCTGTTTAGGTCTCAGATTACACTTAGCTCCCTGCTCTATACTGTGCCGTTTGTGACATCAGATCTCCACTCCCTGCCTTCTGAAGCTCAGATGCGCTATGTAAAATGCATGCTTTAAGAGGCTGTAGAGGAGAAAGGAATGCACATGAGAAGATACAATTTATGCAGCAGGATCGGTTTCATCTCAGTGCATCACCTGATGTAGCACAAGCATATTTAAGTATTTATCTGACACCGTAAATCACAAAATTTAAACCATTCTCTAAACAATGCTAGTATTTTGTAACGCGTCACTGTTGATATTCTCCTGCAACTGTCATTCTAGCAGTTACCCTGGTCTTTGATATTGTTCTAGGTGGCTGTAGATCAGTGGTTCTCAACTCCTGTCCTCAGGGCCCACTAACAGGCCAGGTTTACAAGATAACTGAAATACATCACAGGTGATATTATTTGCTACTCAGTGATTGCAGCATTCTAGTCTGTATCTCCCCAAGGTAATACTTAAAATCTGGCCTGTTGGTGGGTCCTGAGGACAGGAGTTGAGAACCACTGCTGTAGATGATGTGGTTGCGTTTATTTATTTTAGGCCGAATACATGCCATTATTTAATAACTTCAAAGTCTACCCCCCAAAATATATTATAGCAGATTACCAGTCTTTAGCTGTGCTGGCAGCATTATTTGTCTTTTTCAAGCTTATTTTTCCCATATTTTTACCCAGCGATCCTGTCAGTAACACCTTACTTTATCAATGGAGAAGTATTGTTGCCACCCTGGGCTGCTGGCTCCTGCTTTGAACTACAGAACACTTCTAGTCTCCTAATCTCTATAACATTGGGGAGGTATTCTGTTGCTCACGGAAGTAAAACTGGGCGCTGATAAAACTGATTGACACCACAAAGAAAGCAGGAAATTCAGTGCACAGTAAAAACATCTCAAAAAATTGTATTACATTTCCTAGCTATCTGCTGCGAAATACAGAAATCTATTTTATGTTAAGTACTATACAAGCCTAAAGTTTTCAAACATGAGGTTAGGTGAGCCTATGTTCAATCATACAAGGAACAGATGTTCGAAGGATACATTAGATTAGCCTGTCAGACACAATGTCCCAGGTCTTGGATATCTGCCATTCCCTTGACTGCAAAATTGATGACAACAATAATAATATATCCTCTTCGCATCTACTCGCATTTCCGAGTATTTGACTTGAGTGTTATAACCAAGAAAAAATACTGTAATGCCTTGGTATTACTCAGCCTTAGAAAGATGTTACATCCTCTGCCCTAAGGCCTCATGTACACTGCTGCTGGTAAACGGACATTTAGGAGTAGTTGGGCATTTTTTTCAACTGCCCCTGAACTCTCCTCTGTTATCTTATCAGTACATGTACACAGGGTCGTTCACAGTCGTTTCTAGGCAGTTGAGTTTAGAGGCATTTTTTGGAATGCACAAAAAATGCGTTTAGAAGCTGCGTTTACAGCCATTTCAAGCGGCTAAACGCGGTAACTCGAGTTTAGTCGTGTTTTGTTTACAGGCATTTTAAATTTGTTGCCTATTTTTTTTAAAATGCTTCTAAAACGCAAACGCAGCAAAACATCGCTAAACGCAGCAAAACATCGCTAAACGCAGCTTGTATGGATGTTTTAAACGTCGGTTACTTATCTGTCAAGTTAAATCGTTCAGGAGAGGTTGTAAAACCGTCCCATGTTCATGAAGCCTAAGGCCCCTGTCAGTTTTATAGGCAGACCTGAACGGATGCTCCACGCAGGTCTATGGAGCCGACATCCACTCCGATCTGCTGAATTTAGATGAATGGAAACCCTAATTTCCATCCGTCTGGCGGATCAGATCAGATAAAAATGGACAGGCGATCCATTTTCATCCGACCCCCCATAGAGGAGAGCAGAGCTCTGACAGGTCCGTCCCTGCACAGTGAGCAGAGACAAACCTGTCATCCGCCAGCTCAGCGGGGATCAACAGAGCGATCCCTGCTGAGCAAGCGGAGCCCGTCAAAATGGACATGTGTGTGTGAAAGTGGTCCAAGGGTGTGCCAACTGACTCTGGAGCAACTGCACATAATGGAAGTGAAGGCAGTAGGCCCTTGTACAGCTTACACATCACTCATTGCTTACACAGTGTATACAGTATAAACAACACAGATCAGATACACAGTATACAGCACATAAAATATACAGCATACAAAACACACACACTATATATAGCATGAGCATAAACAGCACAGAATGTACACAGCATGTACAGAATAGAGAACATACAGCATACATACACAAAGGGTCTATACACACAGGTATACTCTATTTAAAAAAATTAAAATAAATGTGGACAGCCCATTTATACATCACAGGTAATTTTAACATGAGGATGAGATAGATTAACTAATTCACTTACCCTATCCCAGCTAAATGACAGGCCTATTTTTTCAAGCTGTTGCCTCATGTGTTCAATATTACTGCAAAAGACAAATAAACAACACGAGTAGGTCACAGGTGAGTGGTTTAACTTATAACTGTAAAATAATTAACAGAGTTTTTAATTTACCCTTCGCAGTATAAAATACAAGCCATGTGGGGCAATTTTTTTTTGAAATTTACAAGTTGTGACAGTGTGCGGCTCTGCCACTATGTGAATATAGGTTATGAGGATAGAAATGACACAGGACTCTCAAAGATTCAGCTTGAGAAGCTCTAGCAGGTGGTTTGTGAGCAGAGAAAACTGTATCTTAAAGTGGTGTTGCACTAAAAAAAAAAAAAAAGAACTGCTTAAAATTCCTAAAAAAAATTAATAAATAAATAATTTGAATATTTTTTTTTTAACTCACCTCTAAATGCCTGTTGCTAGGGGGGTCCCTCGTAGTCTGCCTCCTTCGGTGCCTGGGCTGGTGACATTACTTCCCCTCAGCGCAGGAAGGGCTCCCTCCTGTCAATCATCTGGGACACGTGACAGGTCCCAGATGACTGAGCGGCCAATCACAGAGCGCGGCCACAGCCGGGTGCCCACAGTTGCAATTCCCTGCGCCACCGAGCGGATCGGGGGACGAGCAGAGCTTCGACCCCTCGCATCGCTGGACCCTGGAACAGGTAGGTGTCCGATTATTAAAAGTCAGCAGCTGCAGTATTTGTAGCTGCTGACTTTTAATATTTATTTTTTTAATGGATACTCCTCTTTAAGTTTTCTCTGGATTTGATAGTTACAGAGCGGGGCTTGAAGGTTCCAAAGCATCTTTGGTGGGACAGAACCTTCAGCCCTGTGTCTGGGCTTTGCTAGATGCCTACAGCCTGTGTGACTGCATAAGCCGGATCTGAGTATAAATCAGTGCAGCTGGTTCGGACACAAAGACTTGTGTGGAGATAGCAGTATGCTCCAGCCTGGAGCCTGTTCCTTTCTTGGGGGACGAGACCCTATGTTGAGGGGAGTTTTTGCCCATAGAACTAGGAAAGTCAGGACAGCTATGTGGATCCAAAGAGACCAAGAAAAGAAAGCTGAGGTGACTAGCGCATCCACAGATGGGGTTGGAGGACGTCCTGAAATTCTGTGAGATGAGAAAGCCCGAGGTGCTGGGAGAACCCTACCCAGAGGACAGGAGTTGGACCCATGCAGTGAGTGGCCGCAAGCATAGGCTGAGTGAGCCTGAGGAGCCCATGGTCTGGGAGACTGGACTGAGCAGCAGTGCTGCTGGCAAGAGAGCCAAGTGGCTCTGCAATTTCGTTGAACTGTGTGAAACAGAAAACCCCCTGCATGGAAAACCTTATGTTGTAAGGACGTTATTTTTGCTTTTTAATAAAAGTGGGCGGCCACAAGGTGGATGAAATCAACAAGCTGTAATATTTAGTCCTTACTGCATAGAACCATCGGGAACAATATACCAAAACATGGTTCTACTGGAACATGTTTGTTTACTCTGATGAGGGCAAAGCCCTACTGGAAACTTGTTCTTGCTTTTAACACCAAAACAAAAGCGCAATGGGCCAGTGTGAAGACATACATAGAATTTAAAGGGATGCATTTTTCTTGAGCTTTTCTTGCGCTAAAGGTGCCAGTAATGTCCAACATTTAAATTCATGATATGACTTAAAAAGTCGTATATAATACAATTTAATATAAAAATAAATGTTTTTTTTCTTTTTTTAACTTTCATTTTCGGTTTAGGCCAAGTGCATGCTGAATTTTCGGTTTCGGCACCAAAATTTCCATTCGTTGCACCTCTAGAGAATACTTATCATTTGAGAAAATCTATGTATAAATGTAAAGCTATTTGAGCCCAATGGATGGAATATATGCTTCCTACTTTATCTTAGGACACCATATGACTTATCATAGGTGTATTTGCTATGAACCTTTTGTATCTGTATGGCTCATTTAGGTACATCTTTTGCTCGGGTCTAAATATTGTGTATTTTGTACTTTTATTTCTTCTATAGTCTTTATTTTTTTACGTTTTGTCTTCTGCCCTGTGTGGAGGGTTGTCTTTGTGTTGTTCCATTTTAAAACCTTTTTTTAAAGGTGAAGTCCAGCCTGAGCTTTTTAGTCTGAAGGTCTGAAGTCCGCTCTCTGCTGACATCACTGCAGTCTGGATTCGCCAGCTGCCTTGACTGATAGCAGTCTCAGCGAGCCGCTGAGACAGTCGCTCCCCACCCCTTCACAGCTCATCGCTCCAATGAGCGTGGAGGAACAGAGCAGGAGAGATGCTGACTGACAGGCAGCATCTCTCTGCTCGGGGAGGAGTGAGAACCGAGCCATGGTGGCTCGGTTCTCAGTGCAGAGACGCCAGGGGACAGCTGCATCAGTCTGATACTGCATTCACCTAGGTAAGTATGATTAGAAAAAAAAAAAAAACATAGTTCTCTTTTAAAGAAAATCTGAATTAATAAAAAATGGGGTAGGGATGTTAAAAACTGCCTGTTGCTTTTTTTAAGGGTACAAACAGGCAAAAAATTTAAAAGAGAAGTATGTTTTTTTTTGATTCATAGTTACCTATGTGGATGCAGCATCAGACCGATGCTGCAGCTGTCTCCCGCCAACTCTGCACTTAGAACTGAGCCACTGAACACTGCTGATGGCTCGGTTTTCACAAATCCCCGAGAGGAGAGCTGCTGACTGTCAGTCAACGTCTCTCCTCTCTGCTTCTCCATGCTCACTGGAGGGCTGAGCTGTGGAGGGGCGGGGAGAGGCCATCTCAGTGGCTCGCTAAGACTGCCATCAATCAAGGCAGCTGGCGGATCCAGACTTAGGACGTCGGGATGACGCGCTGCCTCGACTGATGGCAGTGACATCAGTGGAGAGCAGGCTTCAGACCGTTCTCCGATGAAAACTGGTCACAGTGCAAAACGAATTGCACTTCTGTGAACCAGAGGAGAAGCCCAGCCTAAAAAGCTCAAGCTGGACTTCTTTAAGAACTACTGGATAAGTATTTATTTTTTCCCAAGAAAACAGACAGCAAATTCACAGATAATTTACTAAACAGCTTTCAAACAGCAGACAGCACACTCAGTGACTCTGGAGTATCCTCAGTGGACCCATTATGTGAAATCTCTAATGCCACCTGATTTGCTTTTTAGATCTTCAGTGGGATTTGAAATGTTACTTCTTCAAACAGATAGACCTGAACACGCAATATCTACAATATGTCAACTTTTGCTGCAGGAAACTTGTCTGCAGGCCCTAAAGTTTCTTTCCATCAGGGAGAAAAAAATTGAACACTTCCCAGGGGAACTGGATTTAGATAAAATATTGATGTTTATTCACAAAATGTTCTCCTTCAGGGCAAAAGAACATACACTAATTATAAGATCCTATCTTGGTGGTATTGCCGCCATACAGTCTTAACCAAAATTGATTCTTCTATCCCCGGCAAATGCTGGAGCTGCCTAGCGGCAACTAGAACGATGACCCACAGTACACTATTCTCAATGATCCCTCGCCCTTACAAACAATTTATAAAGGGTTTACCTCACCAACTTTTATATCTCGATACCTGCTTAATCCTTTTGCTACCAGCTATGTAAGGCCTACGGTGGCACAGAACTGCTTCCAGCTGGCCAGCTTAGTATGCCTTACATCGCTTGCATTCCCCCCTTCTACCATAAGCTCATGCCCCCCCCCCCACCACTGCTGCTGCTCTGTCCTGTTTCCTCTGTCATACCCCCCCCCCCCCCCCCCCTCACCACTGCTGCTCCTAGATCTTCTGGTCTCTTCACCCTCTCTCTGACATTCCCCCACTGCTCCGATTGCCTCCTTCCCCACCGTTCTGATCCCCCCTGGCAGCACCAATCCTCATGAGGAAGGGCAGGTAGCTGGTGAACATATTATGTTTACTGACCCCATCTTTTCTCTGAATGAACACAGTGAGTGATCGGTACTAAAGCACAGCAAACTGTGTTTTCTGTGCTTTTATTTAGTGATTGAACAGGATGTGCATTGCATTACATTCAGTTGAGCACATATGAGACATGTAGGGTCTTTTATAGCCTGGGAGTCTCATTAAAGACAACCTGTCACCAAAAAATGTATCACATAGGGGACTTTGAGTTGAGTTAAAAAACATGTTTTTTAATTGTAAAAAATACATTTTTAAAAACTGGCTCCTAACTTTTTTAGCTGGCTCCTATATTCAAAGCAAATTTGTCAAGCCCTGGTATAATGTATGGCCAGCCTTAGTGACTCTGCCTGAAACTGTCTAAGCCAGAAACCGCCAGGCAATTAGCATTTTCTGAGGACTGCTGAAATAATACATTTATTGTTCTCATTAAAGGTTTCCTTTAAACTAAACATTGAAGTAGTCAATAGTTCAGGACAAACAGTGTTGCTCTGGGTATCTTTCCTGCAGATCTATTTAACACATACAGTATGAATTATTTTTACTCCGAAACATGGAACTGATTTCTTTATCCTTTATGAAATGTTGCAGGTACCGAAAAAAAAAAAACACAATGGATGTGATAGCTGGATATTTTCAGACTGTCCAAAGTACACATTTCTCCACAATAACTGGGCATTGCAGGTGAGCTGTGCTTTGCGTATCCTGTAACTATGAGTCATATTTCATTGTTCCTTTGACTCTGTATTCAAATATTGTTCAAACCAATCTCCATGTTAAGAAAAGAGATGAGCATGGCAATCACAAATGTCTCAATCTGAACCCAGAAGAGATTACTTGCTATGTATAAACTAAGCGGTTCCCTTCCCCAGCTCACTGAATTGAAACCAAGCTTATGTAAAAATACGACAAAACAAAGAAAGAGATTTAATCTGCTACTCAGCAAATACAAAGATAATTTATTCAGAATCATTAACACAAAAGCAATTATTTCCAGTTGCAATTTTTGGTAGCTTCACTGATCCATGATATACAAGCGTCACGCCTTTGTGAGATATGCAAAAAAGTCTACAGAGGAGAAAAACGTAATTTGGAGATGAATCCGTACAAGAAAACGCCATGTAAAGTGGACAGAGATTTGAATATGTGTTTACCTTTGTTCAACAAGGATGCCTTTTAGACATTGCAGATTTTTTACAAAACAGGCATCTTTTCCTTGTCTCCTTTTTCCACCATTTGCTTTAAAGGGGTTGTAAAGGTAAAAGTTATTTCACCTTAATGCATTCTATGCATTAAGGTGAAAAAACAACCGACAATGCCGCCCCCCCCCCCCCCCCGTTATACTTCCCTGACCCCCCCCTTTGAAAGTCCCGCACTCGCCCCCGAGGTTCTCTTTGCCGCTCACCCTGGCCGTTGATTGGCTAGAGTGGATGGATTGAAAGCAGCATAGCCATTGGCTCGAGCTGCTGTCAATCACATCCAATGACGCAGCGCGCCGGGGGGGCGGGCCGAGTGATACAGTGAGCGGCTATGGCCGCCAGCTGTATCACGGGAGCGTGCCCGCAAGCTCTCCACACCATGTGAGGGAGCTTGCATGAAGTTGTGGAGTCCTTGCAGGAGGGAGCCGAGACAGCTGTCGAGGGACCCCAGAAGACCAGGTTCGGGGCCACTCTGCGCAAAACGAGCTGCACAGTGGAGGTAAGTATAGCATGTTTGTTATTTAAAAAAAAAAATATGTTTCCTTTAGTGACCCTTTAAAGTGTAAGCTTTTGTTGGCAGGGCTCTCCTGAAACTAAACTCCAGACAAATTGCTGAATACACATGTGAAATACATATACAGTCATGGCCAAAAATATTTGCACCCCTGCATTTCTGTCAGATAATGCACCACTTCGCCCAGAAAATTGTTGCAATTACAAATGTTTAGGCATTCTCGTGTTTATTTATTTTGCTTGTATTGGTATGACACAAAAAAGTGGAGAAACAAAAATCCAAATCTGACACATTCCGCACAAAACTCCAAAAACTGACTGGACAAAATTATTGGCACCTTCTCGAAATTTTATGAAATAATTGCATTCCAAGTTTGTGATGTTCTGGTAATTTGTAAATAAACTTACTTGTATCAATTAACAGGTGTTGACAATATGAAAATCACATTGGCAACCAGTTAAAATGGTGAAAAATTGGCTCAACCTTTGTGTTGTATGTCTCTGTGTGCCCCATGGAGAAGGGAAAAAGCAGCAAAAAAATGGCTGAGGATTTGAGAACAAAAATTGTGTAAAAGCATGGATAATTTCAAGGTTACAAGTCCATCTCTAGAGATCTTAACGTTCCGGTGTCTACTGTGCACAACATTGTCAAGAAGTTTACAGCCCATGGCGCTGTAGCTAATCTCCCTGGACGTGGACGAAAGAGAAAAGTTGATCAAAGACGGATTGTTCGAATGGTGGATAAAGAACCTCGATCAACTTTCAGACAAATTCGAGCTGACCTTCAGGCACAGGGTCTGTGCCAGCTTGTAGTATATGTTGCCATTTGAATTAAAAGAGACGCTATGGTAGGAGACTCAGGAGGACCCAACTGCTGACACAGAAACATAAAAAAGGCAGATTGGAGTTTGCCAAAACTTATCTGAGGAAGCCAAAATCCTTTTGGGAGAATGTGCTGTGGACAGACGAAACAAAAATACAGCTTTTTGGTAAAGCCCATCATTCTACTGTTTTCAGAAAAAGAAATGAGGCCTTTAAAGAAAATAATACAGTCCCTACAGTCAAACATGGTAGAGGTTCACTGATGTTTTGGGGTTGCTTTGCTGCTTCAGGCACTGGATGTCTTGACCGTGTGCATGGCATTATGGAATTCTGGGTTGCAATGTAGGGTCCAGTTTCAGAAAGCTGGGTCACCGTCAGAAGTCATGGGTCTTACAGCAGGACAATGACCCAAAGCACACGTCAAAAAGCAACCAAAAATGGTTTAAGACAAAGCGCGGGAGAGTACTGAACTGGCCTGCACTCAGTCCAGATCTAAATCCCATAGAGCACCTGTGGAGCGATCTCAAAACAGCAGTTGGGAAAAGGAACCCTTCCAATCTGGGAGACCTGGAGAATTTGGCGAATGAAAAGTGGTCCAAAATTCCAGTAGAGGAGTGTAAGAAGCTCATTATTGGTTACAGGAAGCGATTAATTTCAGTTATTTATTCCAAGGGGTGTGCTACCAAATATTAAATTGAGGATGCCAATAATTTTGTCCAGTTTATTTTTGGAGTTTTGTGTGCAATGTGTCAGATTTAGCTTTCTGTTTCTCCACTTTTTGTGGCATACCAATACAAACAAAAGAAATAAACATGAGAATGCCTAAACGGGGGTGACAATATTTTTGGCCATGACTGTATCAGAGTTAGTATACCTGCCAAAGAATTTGCATATCTGTCTGTCAAAAGTTACACAGCTCTGCCAGTAGACCTGATTTTTATTTTGCTAGAGTTGTGTTACACCAACAGGTCTACTCCCTACCTCTAGCCTGTGACTGGACAGTGAAAAGAGAAGCAGCAGAATGGTTAGCTCAACGCTCGGTTACTTTGCTCTCTCCACCTGTTTGCATGCTTAGAAAAAAAAAAAACACACAACTGATCAACTACTTGTGCTGCTTCTTCTTGCAATCTGAGCTCTACATTGCAGGGGATATCAAGACAAATTCAGGGGCTAATGCCTAGTACACTGAATATTCGGAGACATCAATGAAAACCATCGGACATTCAGCCCATGTGTATGTCAGTTGGTCTGACGGAAGCTTCTGTCAGATGAGCATGCTGGAAAACCAGCAGCCGACTGGCTCCCGATCAGCGCTCTCAGCCAATGGCTGAGAGCACTGATCGGAGTGTTCTGGTGGTGGGGCGTCCCCCTGTCAGAACACAATAGCTCAGCGGGAGAGATCAGACTGTTAGTACAGTGGCTCTGACCTGAGCTGAATTGAATAAAAAAATAAATGGTGTGTGCCAGGCTTTACATTGCTTACATTTAAATAAAAATAAATGTAAGGATGAATTAAGGAATACAGAGC
The DNA here is from genome assembly GCA_028564925.1 of Lithobates sylvaticus. Taxonomy (NCBI): domain Eukaryota; kingdom Metazoa; phylum Chordata; class Amphibia; order Anura; family Ranidae; genus Lithobates; species Lithobates sylvaticus. The sequence goes on along the minus strand of CM053030.1, from coordinate 374,624,114 downwards.
TACACTGATTTGTGTCTTCCAAATGAGTTTAATGATATATTGTGCAATTATTTTATGATTTATCCATACAACAGATTGTTGCAGAATATGCTGCTCTTCTGTAAAGACTAATAATAGTAAAACTATCTGACCACAAGAGGATCATTTAGATTTTCAGCATACACATCAAACTATATGCACATATAAAATCAGCACAAAAATACAGGATAATTATTTCTTGTTCTCTTTACAGTCTTTTAAAAAATACGTTCATTAAAAAAGTATTCATTTTTTTCATTATATAGGAATCAGTAAGACACATTTTTAAAATAATTAGTAGCTTTTAACCACTTCACCCCGGAAGGATTTACCCCCTAACTGACCAGAGCACTTTTTGCGATACGGCACTGCAACGCTTTAACTGACAATTGCGTGGTCGTGCGACGTTGCACCCAAACAAAATTGACGTTTTTTTTCCCCACAAATAGAGCTTTCTTTTGGTGGTATTTGATCACGTCTGCGGTTTTTATTGTTTGCGCTATAAACAAAAAAAGAGCGACAATTTAAAAAAAAAAAAAAGCAATATTTTTTACTTTTTGCTATAATAAATATCCCCCAAAAATATATAAAAAAACTAATTTCTTTATCAGTTTAGGCTGATATGTATTCTTCTACATATTTTTGGTAAAAAAAAAAAAAATCGCAATAAGCGTATATTGATCGGTTTGCGCAAAAGTTATAGCGTCTACAAAATAGGGTATATATTTATGGCATTTTTATTATTCATTTTTTTATTAGTAATGGCGACAATCTGCAATTTTTATCGATACTGCAACATTATGGCGGACACATCAGACACTTGGGACACTATTTTGGGACCATTGTCATTTATACAGCAATCAGTGCTATAAAATTGCACTGGTTACTGTGTAAAAGACACTGGCAGGGAAGGGGTTAAACACTAGGGGGCAATCAAGGGGTTAAGTGTGTCCTAGGGAGTGATTCTAACTGTAGGGGAAATTGTCTCACTAGAACATGACAGAGATCACTGCTCCCGATGACAGAGAGCAGTAGATCTCTGTCATGCTGCTAGGCAGAACAGGGAAATGCCTTGTTTACATAGGCATCTCCCCGTTCTGCCGCTCCGTGACACGATCGGGGGCCCCTGGCAGACATCGGGCACGCTCACGGAGTACACGGCGGGCGCGTGTGTGCACTATGCCGTGATTTAAAAGGGACGTACCTATACGCCCATTTGCCTAGCCATACCATTGTGCCGACGTATATCGTTGTGCGCTGGTCGGCAAGGGGTTAACATTTACTTTGTAATTACATTGCTTTTTTAACACACAATGTATGTTACACATACAGTGTCAAAGTTGCACACGAGAGCACTCCCTCTTCCCACTTTACCTTTGGAGGTATCTGAGCTAGTGGATGCCCCTTTCAAGGCGGAGGAACTTGCTGCAGCGGTGGGCTCCTTTCCCAACTGTAAGGCACCAGGACCAGATGGGCTGCCGGCTGAGTGGTACCAACAACATTTAGATTTACTCTCACCATGTTTGTTAACCCTTTATTGGGAGTGTTTGAAGACAGGTCACTGTACGAAGCATATATTTTTCTCATAGCCAAGCCTGATAAGGACCCCTTGCACTGTGCTTCATATCGGCCAATTTCACAATTAAATATGAATTTCAAAATCCTCACAAAAATGCTGGCCAACAGACTCATGGTACTATTCCTGGGAGATCTGGACCACTCATTAGCCTCAGCTTTATCCATCTTATATACCTTCTCTCAGTTTTCTGGTCATAAGGTAAACTGGGGTAAGTCACAAATGTGACTGTTGCACGTCCCATCTCCAACCATGAGGGCCCCAATAGACTGCCTACTGCAGTGGGTCGATCAGGTAAAATATTTGGGCATAATTATTATCTCACAGTTTTGGATTTTACCCCTCTTAATGTTACTTTGATTATACAAACTCTTAGGCATCGCACGCAAGCCTGGTGCAGCCTACCGTTATCCCTGATCGGTAGAATTAATCTGCTGAAAATTAAATTTTCCCCTTATTTCTGTATATCTTCAGGAATTCTCCAGTTTGGATACCCAAGCATATTTTTTCAGACCATTGATAAAATAACATTGATTTCCTCTGGGGTGGGGGGACACCGCGTGTTAGATTACAAGTGTTGCAACAGCCCAGGAAAGAAGGGGGGTTGGCGGTACACAATTTTGCCAGGTATTTCTTAGCGGGCAGTTGGTACTTGCACATAGATGGTTGTCTCAACCAGCTGATGATGCCCCGGTAACTCTAGAAGCTGCAGTGGTAGGATCTTACAAGGCATTGTTTTCTTTGCTATACTGGGGGAGGGGGGCTCCCTATCCCCTTACGGGATCCATGCGGTCAGTCATCCGAGCGTGAGATTTGGCTGGAGGGGCTCAACTCCAGAGCGGTGTGGTGTCTCCACATACTCCCCTCTGGCGTAATCCTTGGCTGTCTCATTTTTTCTCATATTCTGATCCAGTCACTTGGACCAGATATGGGATTAAAACAGTAGGAGCAGTGGTTGGAAATGGGATGTTGTTGACATTGGGTGTGCGTAAAAGTAGATACGAGCTCCCCAACTCGCACTTGTTCCATTTTCTCCAGTTTAGGCATGCTCTTCTGCCCAATTTGAGTCTTCCAATCTGGAGGTGCCAGTTGGGCACCTGGGGTCGCTGCTCAGAGCTAAAGATCTATCTAAAGCCCTGTCTATTATTTATAAGGAATTACAGATACTATCACGGTTTTGGCCTCCTGTCGTGCTGCATTGTCGGATTTCCCGCAGCTTCATTATTTGCTCTGGGAAGACGACTGCTTTCATTTATCTGGGAGCTACATTGTACACTGGTGCTGTTGAATGGTAGTGCTGAATGTTTAATAATTTTTTTATGTTTGTAACTTTTATGTGAAAAACTTCTAATAAAAAGAATTAAAAATAAAATAAAATAAAAGTTGCACTTGAGGTAGGAGGCAATGAATGCATTTCTAACAAACAAAATTCATTGTTGTGGATGAATGGGAAACTCATATTATTTCAAAGTAAGTTGGCCATAGATGCTTCGAATCTCAGCCAGTTCAGCAGGGACCAGCTATGATTGGATCCATCTATGGGCAGGCTGATTGTACCCAAGTTGATTCATCGACTGCCAGATATTGTATTCCATCAGCCACTGCACCCACAGCTGTTTGAATACCCGAGAAGCAATTGCATTTTATTAACTGCAGTGTTCGGACATAAATTTTTCGCACAGCGTCTTTGATTTTCAGATTGAAGTTTGTTGAGCTGGGTCGTACTGACAAGGCTACCCATGGTTTGAATTTCTGCCGACATTCAAGATGTTTATAGCCAGCATAAGTCAGTTCAACTCTTTGTCTGCCACACCCTTGATTTTAGTAGCCGAATGGAAAAGATTTGCCCAAAATGGGCAAATTATGACTTGAATTTGATCATATGGAAGGAAGCCTGTGCAGATCAGGGGTGTTTGGGATTTGCTACAGGAATGCTGGCAAGGAATGAAATAAAGAAGTATTAAGAAATAATTTACAATTTATACAGAATACTTGATGGTGCATTCAGTTCCATGCTTTGTGTAGCTCTCGAAGGTTGCGTCTTTCATGGCAAGGCTACATGACTCAGTTTAACTCACAACTTCACATAAAATAGAATACAATTTACCCAGAGCAGCAATTACCCAAACAGAATGTTTAATCTTGAAGGCTGTAAATATACTAGACAATAATAGAATTTTGACAGATCTGCAGTTAGATATACAGTAATTACTTTTAATCTAAAAGCACAAAGTGTAAATGTTTACAACCCCGCAGACTACAAACTGCCACGTTACTTAAACTACATTAAAAGGAAAAACCAATTATCTAAACAGTATTTGAAATATACTCTGTCATGCTTTAACACTTAATAAAATTGGTCTAGAGTTTGAATTTACACATAAATATGGTACAATCTAATCCATGCCATGTGATGATTGTATGTTGAATTAAATTTCCCCTTCCAGATGATGGATATATGGGAAAGTAACACTCCAGTGAGAAAGTCAGGCGCAGACCATAAATGTGTTGATTATAAGCAAGTGAACGGGGAATAAAATATCATTCTATTGTCAGCATGGGCCCTCTTGTAGTTAAATCCTAGGCAGCAATATTACTTTCACACATAAGGACCAACATTTACAAATAATGTTCTGACAATTATTACTAGCAAACAAACACTGTAAAAGGAATCAAAGTACAGGCCTAGAACTTTTAAAGTGTATGTCAGGGCCAACAAAAATAAGCAGTACATGCACATTTCCCACGTTTTATCCATTTAAGGACCCTGCAAGTAAGAGAAAATACCTGTCCAAGTCCTGTTGAACGCAGACAACACACAGTATCTTTGTAGAGTGGGTGGTGTCAGCCCTGCCCTGTTGACCTTTGTCAAATCCCCTAAACCCTTCCCCTATTCTGTTCTCCATAATATCATACTAGTCATGAAAGAGCAGCTCCAGGCTCTTTCAGAAAAAATTAAAAGTCAGCAGCTACAAATACGGTAGCTGCTGACTTGTAATATTAGGACACTTACCTGTCCACGAATCCAGCAGCGTCTTCACCCCAGCTGATTTTTCAATCAGCTCTCGGGTGCTGCCGCCATTTCTTGTAAGTGAAACCGGCAGTGACACTTGCACTTGCACTTTGTAAATGGCCTGGCAGTGGAGAAAGGTGGAACTTCCGAGTGACTTGGCCACGGTGAGATCAGCATATAGTGGGAGTGGGTACCTGTTAAAACCAGGTACCCGCTCCCCCGAAAGGAACCAAATGTCACACAAGCGGAGCTTCCCCTTTTGGCCGAAGCTAGGCTTTAAGTAGTCCAAGAAAAGATCTAGGGCTAGTTAAACTATTTGACATAACAGAGGAAGTATGCATATGACACAAGAAAGCCTTACATTTCTGACTGGTTTTTTTTTTGCACTTGTCAAACTGACATAACAAAAACATTCAATACCATATTGCACAGATCACCAGATAGCAAATAAGAGAAGTTCATTGTTATGTTTACATACGCTTTAAGACTAGTTGATTACATTAAATATGTGGACTGACACAGAATTAATGTATTCCTAAACCTAGGAACCTGCATTCACTATATCTGGTCTCCCACAGTACACAGAACATGGAAATGCAATAGTTTTAGTACATATAAACTGCTAAATACCCTTTCTCATCAGTAATTAGAGCAGTCTTGTGACTTTTGTCAGTGTCTGCTTAAAGCTTGTAGGAGGAGTTTTCATTCTCCCGATTTTCCTATGAGACTGCAGGACCCCTGACCCTCTGTCTGGATAGTGCTGATTGGCCCTGTGCTGATTATATGCACTCCCAAAAAAGAAAAAAAAAAACTCTCTAGCAATACAACAAACTGAGCATGTGCAGCTTCTCCCCTAGCCTCTGTCTTATCAGGAGATACATTGTGGACTGTGGAAAAGGGGGAGGAACAGAGAAGACATCAAACAGCCTTCTTACACATTGCACAGGATTAACCCCTTAGGTTCCACGGGGAGTATAACAAGCATGCTTTACTGCATATACAGACTGATTTTACTGTTGTGGGTTTAGTAACACTTTAAAGCATTTGTTACCCCAACACTTCATATTGCTGATATATGCCTGCTGTACCATGTACTTGTATGAGAAAGTATCCTGTTTTCTTTGTATTGCGTCCTTTGAGTGAAATCTCTGGTGTTCCTGCCAGTCCCTCTGCTTTCCTATTTAACACTGACACTAAGCAAGTGAGCACATTGTGGTCAGTTCTCTAGCTATGCTGGGAACTCAGTCTGCTCTCCTCCAATGATCAGACTTGTCCTGCATAGCCTCTCACTGGGAAGCTCAGTGTGCTGCTTCTCCTCCCCCCAGCTCTTATGCAGCTGAGAACAGAGGGAACAGTCACTTAAAAAAAAAAAAAAAAAAAAAGGAAAAAGGGTATTTATAATGTTTTTTATATCTACACAAACATGTTTTCCCTTTTATTTCTATTTTAAACTGAATGGGTTGTTTTACAATGTGATCTTATCTACTGAAACCTACTAAGCTACCACAGTGATCCACTGATAGGCTCCATCTTAATGGAAATCTTGTGAGTCTCTGAGGCTGAAGCTGTGCCAATTTCCTGCTCACTTAATGAAAAACTATAGAGGTCTCCAAGCAGCAAATCATGAGGGTCTGTGTGTTTAAGTACACCTGTCATGAAAGAAGTACAGACTGCACTCTATAAATGAACTAGAAAGAAATTGCAATATACCTTATCTCTATATATGCTACAGGTCGGTGACAAAATATTGAAGCCAACAAATCAGCACGGTAACCAGGGAATAGATGTTCTCAAAAAGAGAGCTTAAAGTTTTACTAAACCCAGGACCCTGCATTCACTATATCTGATCTCCCACAGTACACAGAACATGGAAATGCAATAGTTTTAGTAAATATAAACTGCTAAATACCTTTTCTCATTAGCTGTTAGAGCAGTCTTGTGGTTTGTATCAGTGTCTCTCCGCTCCTCCACCGCTGGTCCCCATTGAAATCAATGGGGCAGCGCTGTAATACCGCCGGCAAAACGCCGCTATTGCAGCGTTTTGCCGGGGGGTTTAACCCTTTCTCGGCTAGAGGGGGGAAAAGCACCCAGCCAGCGGCCAAAATGCGCCGCAAATCCGACGGTAAAACGCTGCTAAAAATAGCGGCGTTTTACCGCCGCCGCTATGGGCGGTGTGGTGTGAAAGGGGTCTAAACCTTATGATGCCATGAGTCCTTGAGGTACTAATACACATAAAGCAACAAGTTTTCCAATTTATCCTATTTTGATAAGATAGCTTATGCAGCAATAATCATTTACATGGATTGCAGTATATGTTCTTCAGTTAACTCATTTTTTTATACCTGGAAACACGTATAAATAGGAATGTTTTAACAATATCAGTATATGCAAACTCACAGTACTGTTTGCCATAAAGACTGGGTTAAAGCCGCCCATGTATTTCAGACCATTTCATGTCTATGGCTAAACAATACCAGAGACAGGTCTTACCTTTGGGTCCAAGTGTCCGGACTTAAACCACGTTCAATGGCTGCATTTTCTGCAGGCAGTCCAAAGGCATCCCAGCCCATTGGGTTAATGACCTGAATAATACAAAAAATGTATAAGACACTTGCTCACCATATTATATACATGCAAAAAGAGGGCACATTGCATCAAGAAGATACAACACTTCCCAGCAAAAACCTTTGGACTGGACTGACTATGTCCATGTCCTGTGGCTGGCCGCATGCTAAACATCACAATCTCTGTCACAGGATTTTAATATGCTCATCCATGTTGATCAACATTTCAGCAAGTAATCAAATGGTTTTCTTCACTCTGTTGAGGTGTCAGATAATACTGAACATTTTATAGACACTGAAAGATAGTAAACTTTCTAAAATGTGATTTCAAAAGACAAACAGACCCTGGTGTAACTATTAAGGGTATATAGGGTAATTTAAAGCTGAAATCAAGAATATATATATAGCCGGAAGATGGAGGTACACAAGCCCTATTGAAATCTATGGGTATTTACTGTGCAGGAGCAGACAAGAGAGAAGGAAGTAATCCTGCCAGTCAACGACTCTTCCAGTTCTTTTTTGCCTGCAGCTAACTTACTGCAGCTTTGTTGAAGGATAAGTTCACCTATTAACAAAAAATAATAAATGCACATTTTTTTACAGGTAAAAAATTGTGCATTTACTAGTTTTTGTTTTGGGAGCATGTAAAGCATTGCACCAGCGATCAGCAGATCGCTGGTGAGATTGATGGTCTCCTGCAGACCTGTCAGTGTATCTGTTAGCTTGTACCTTGTACAAGCAAGCAGATATTCACTGACTGGAAGAATGAATGAACTACCACAGCGCTCAACAGCGCCACGATAGTTCATTGAAAACTACAAGTCAACAGCCGCTAAGGCTGTCGGGACTTGTAGTTTCCCATTCACAGAGGACTGTGATTGAGTGACGCGGGCACCTGGAGAAGATGCCTGCCCGCTGTCACTGGGGAGGAAGGGTGAATGGCTGCACCTGCTGGAACATGTTACATGTTTAATGCTAAATATGGGTGGAACATGTAACATGTTCCAAAAGGTGAACTTATCCTTTAAGCCTAGTACACACTATCAGAAGTCTGTACGAAAAATACCGCTTTCGAAGTGATTGTAGGATTATACGTTAGTACACAGCTTTGGAGAGCCAATCATGACAGTTCATTCGAAATTATCTGAAGGGACAAACACGAAAACTTTTTATGATACCGGAACCTACATTTTTCGTGTAATCAGTACAGTATTCGTCTGGAAAAAAAAAATCAGAAGAGCTAGACCACGCATGCTCAGAAACAAAAGAATACATTAAAATACATTACGTCACTTTCAAAATTGTACTCCAACAAGAATTTTCATAACTTTAGTAACCTTCTCATTTTCAATACAAGACCCCTTTCACACTGGGGCGTTTTGCAGGCGCTATAGCGTTAAAAATAGCGCCTGCAAACCGCCCTAAAACAGCTGCTCCATTTACTCTAGTGTGAAAGCCCAAGGGCTTTCACACTGGAGCATTTTTTGGAGCAGTGAAGGAGCGGTGAAGGAGCAGTGAACTCACCGCTACTTCCCATTGAAATCAAAGCGGTAAAGCAGCGGCAAAAAAAGCGCCGCTTTACCGCTAACGCCCGGGGTAGCATAATGTGAAAGGGGTCTAAGACTAGCATGCAAAAAACCCCAGACAATCATTCGTCCAATATGCTCATCGTGTGCGAGGCTTTACTGTGCAGAGTCCTAGCATACACTGAGAAGAAAGGTATTGACACTGTCACAGCTGATAACCCTTCGCCACTGCCGAAGTGAGAAGGGCTCTAAGAGGGCACCCCACATCTACCTACAGCTAAAGAGAATGACATGGGACAACTTCCTGGATCCCTTTTTTAAGTTACAGCAAGCAGAAACCTCTGCAGTCCCTACGATGACATCACGGGGCAAAGAAGAAGATTACAGCACTTCTAGAGAAATAAAAACTACAAAGGAAGATGGACCAAAAAAAAATAAAAAATACAGAGAATTTTAAATACTTTCCCAAAGTAAACAATGGCTAAAACATGTAACAAACTTATATTCACCAACTGACAGCTGGACCACAGCAAAAACACAAGCATCAGAATCTGGTGCCAGCAAGAGGCTTAGTTTTTTCCTATACCCATTATGATTTCCATGAAACAGAACTTCACAAACATAATTTCAACTGAATAAATTAGTACATTTACAAAGTCTACTGCCTTTGCTGTTGTCATGGCAATAAGCTCTAAAGAATTATTTTTTAAAAAGTGTGAACTCTTCCATTTCATACATAAAGAACAGTATTATGCTTTAACAAAACGTTACTAGGCTGTAAGGATCTTTCTTGTCTGAGACAGGTCTTGCTGGCTTCTAGCACCCGTTTTGTCACCAGTTTGAAAAGGGCAGGTGATGTCATGACTTTTACACAAACACAGACGCCAGCTGGGCTTCCGTGCACATACAAAACAACCAATAGTCTAAACTAAATTAGAGACCATGGACAGTCTACTCTGCTTTTCAAGATCAATATTTGCTTCCATTTGATAAGACAGAAAACCAGCCCTAATATCTTTACAGTCTTAAATATTTAATGAAAGATGCAATTCTCTATTAAATCATTAATTTGATTTATTATAGACTCGCATTATGTAGTGCAAAGAGCTTAAACTATAGTGAGCAGTGTTTTAACTACCAGGCCTATGTAGATAGGGCAGACAGTGTGCGTTCGGGTACCCGCATCCACACAGATATGAAAATGGCAGAAGCAGTTGTGTCCATGCTGCCGCTGCGCCCCGACTGACATGTGGATGCATGAAACACCTTTGCATGGGTGTACACTTAAAGGATAAGTTCACCTTTTGAAAAAAAAAATGTATAAATGCACATTTTTTATGCAGGTAAAAAAAATTGCATTTATAAGGAGAAAATGTATTTTCTAAGGAGACTGCAGATCGCGGGTGCAATCTCAGGCTTCTGCAGACTCTCATAGCTGTCTGCTTGTAGCTCCTACAGGTAGGCAGTTACCTTACAGCAGGAAGAATCATAACTACTAGAGTGCTCATCAGCACCCTTGCAGTTCATTAAGAACTACAAGCTGCTAGCCGCAATGGCTAAGGGTATTTGTCAACATTCATTAAGCAGAAACTGAACGAATGACATGGCAGTGTGGGTGGAGCCCTGCACGGCCATGTTATTTTTAAACTGCGACAGCTGGTGCGAGGGAGAAGATCTCCGGCCCGCTATCACAGGAAGGGAGGATCGGGGGGCGGGGGTAAGGCTGCAAGATGCTAGAACACCTTATTGGCATACTTATTCTTAGTTCAAGACTCCAAACCAGATATGGCTGAAAAAGTTCCCGACTGGCTCACGTCTTTTTACGGGGGATGAATGGCACCCCTGCGTGAAAACCCCATACGGGTACAGGGTGCCCTTTAAGAGCTGCTAGAGGGCGCACATGCCCGGCGACTGTGTGCATGAGAGCCAGCATGGGGATTTGTGTGTGTAAACACACAAATCCCTGTGCTGTCAGGGGAGAGGAGACATGTCGTTTGTTCCCACTAAGTAGGAACAACAATATGTCTCCTCCCCTAGTCAGTCCTATCCCCATACAGTTAGAACACACTGACGGAACACTCATTTAACCCCTTGATTGCTCCGTAGTGTTAACCCCTTCCCTGTCAGTGGCATTTATACAGTAATTAGTGCATATTTATAGCACTGATTGCTCTATAAATATCAATGGTCCCAAAAATTTGTCAAAACTGTCCTATTTGTCCGTCGTAATGCTAAAAATTGCAGATCACCGCCATTACTAGTAAAAATAATAATAATAAAATTGCCATAAAAATGCCATAAATCGTTCCCATAGTTTGTAGATGCTATAACTTTTGCTATAACCAATCAAGATATGCTTATTGCTATTTATTACCAAAAATATGTAGAAGAATACTTATCGGCCTATGCTGATGAAGAAATTTTTTTTTTTGTAAATTTGGGGATATTTATTATAGCAAAAAGTAAAAAATATTGTTTTTTTTTTTCAAAATTGTCGCTCTTTTTTTTATTTATAGTGCAAAAAATAAAACTGCAGAGGTGATCAAATACCAAAAGAAAGCTCCATTTGTGGGGAAAAAAAATGGATGCAAATTTCAGGTACAGCGTCGCATGACCACGCAATTGTCAGTTAAAGTGGCGCAGTGCCAAATTGTAAAAGTGCTCTGGTCAGGAAGGGGGTAAAATCTTCTGGGGCTGAAGTGGTCAAAGAATAACTGTACTTTTGTATAGTTATTCTGTAATGTGTATGTCTGAGCAATATGAAAAAAATTATAATAATTTAAACATATTTCTAAACAGCCAAAAAAGGATAAAAAACTTCACCTTGTGCACACCAGATGACTTTACAAACCCAGGTATTATCTTGTAACGGCAGCAGTGACATCATCACTGTTGCACATAGCTGGTAACAGGTTCTCCCAATACCAGTTGCCTGCAAGTACAAGACCAGTCACCCTGAACCAATAGAGGGAGCTGCAGTGACCAGTTTTGAATACAGGATTACTGCACAGATCTGGAAGAAATACACAAAGCGCACAAAGATCTAGGCATATGCCTCTAGTGTTTAGACAAAATTAAAAAAACTTGTTGATCCTTATAGAAATCCAATGAGCTCCTAAATTCCTGTGGTGAGACAATAATTTGACTGCCTTGAAATCTCAAGCGGTGTTGCCAGCCCTGCCCAGTTCTCCTCTGCTAGACTAGAGAACACCTCTCCTAGAGCTGGGAGATTTTCTCCCAAAAAAAAAAAAAAAAAAAAAAACTTGATTCACGATTTGAATTGAGTTTTCTTTTTTTTAAATTGACACCGCGCCGTCCTGGGGAGCTGCAGGCAGGAGTTATTAGGCGAGGCCGCGGCTTTGGCCTAGTCCACGAGGCCGGACGCAGTGGACTAGGCCGAAGCCGCGGCCTCACCTAAAAACTCCTGCCTGCAGCTCCCCAGGACCGGCGCTGATAAATTTTGAATCGATTTGACCTCTAAACTCGATTCAAGATTTAAATCAATTTTTTCCCCAGCCCTAACCTCTCCCTATCTCCATAACATATGGTGTATACACGCACCAGCCACCTTATTAGCTACACCTTGCTAGTGCCAGGTTGGACCCCCTTTTGCCTTCAGAACTGCTTTAATTCTACATGGAATAGATTCAACAAGGTGTTGGAAACATTCCTCCAAGATTTTGGTCCATACTGACAAATTCTGACCCTTCCATCTGAATGTCGCAGCTGAAATCGAGACTCATTAGACCAGGCAAAGTTTTTCCAATCTTTTACTGTCCAATTTGGTTAGCCTGTGCCAATTGTAGCCTCAGTTTCCTGTTTTAACCTGAAAGTAGTGTCACCCGGTGTGGTCTTCTGATGCTGTAGCCCATCTGCTTCAAGGTTTACAGATGGTGTTCTGCATACCTTGATGTAATATGAGGTTATTTGAGTTACTGTTGCCTTTCTATCATCTCAAACCAGTCTGCCCATTCTCCTCTGACACCAACAAGGCATTTTTGTCCACACAACTGCCGTTTGCTGAATTTTTTCTCTTTTTCGGACCATTATCTGTAAACCCTAGAGATGGTTATGTGTGAAAATCCCAGTGGATCATGCCACATTTAGAGTCACTTAAATCCTCTTTCTTACCCATTCTGATGCTCAATTTGAACTTCAGCAAGTTGTCTTCACCATGTCTAGATGCCTAAATGCATTGAGTTGCTGCCATGTAATTGGCTGCTTAGCAATTTGTGTTACCAAGCAATTGAAGAGGTGTACCTAATCAAGTGGCCAGTGAGTGTATATAGAGACTGAACAGCAGGAACTGTATATTCGTTTTGTTTCAATAGCTGTGTGTTCCCTGCCGCGCACCGTCATATACAGCCCCTCCCTCTTGTCAGGGGAACTTTGATAGACAGATCACCTGACCCAGGATTGGATGGGTAATCTGTCAATCAAAGTGACTCGGACAAGGGGGAGGGGCTGTATATGGCGGCGCGCGGCGGGGAACACACAGCTATTGAAACGAAAGCCGTTATGTTCCCCTGGCGCTCTAATCAAACCGCCGGCGGCTCTCCTCCCCTGCACAGGTAGGGTGCACTGGGGGACACGGGCTGCACTGGGGGACACGGGCTGCACTGGGGGACACGGGCTGCACTGGGGGACACAGGCTGCACTGGGGGACACTGGGGGACACAGGCTGCACTGGGGGACACTGGGGACACAGGCTGCACTGGGGGACACAGGCTGCACTGGGGGACACTGGGGGACACTGGGGACACAGGCTGCACTGGGGGACACTGGGGACACAGGCTGCACTGGGGGACACAGGCTGCACTGGGGGACACAGGCTGCACTGGGGGACACTGGCTGCACTGGGGGACACTGGGAACACAGGCTGCACTGGGGGACACTGGGGACACAGGCTGCCCTGGGGGACACTGGGGACACAGGCTGCACTGGGGGACACTGTGGACACAGGTGGCACTGGGGACACATCTTGCACTGGGGACACAGGGGTCACATGCTGCACTAGGGGGGACACAGGCTGCACTGGGGGGGGGGACACATGCTGCACTGAGGGACACTGGGGTCACAGGCTGCACTGGGGGGGACACAGGCTGGCTGCATTGGTGGACAAAGTTGTTGTTAAAATTTATTTTTATAACTTAATTCTGCATAAAACATTTAAGCATCATTTCATGAGATAATTTATGAGGGTGTGTTTAGGGGCTGAATTAGGGGCGGGGCAGGGTAGGGGTTGGGCGGGCAACTGGTGGTGAGTAAGGCCCCTTTCACACTGGGGTGTTTTTCAGGCGGTACAGCGCTAAAAATAGCGCCTGTATACCGCCTGAAAAAATCCTGCCCCATTCACTCCAGTGTGAAAGCCGGCGGGATTTCACACTGGAGCGGTGCGCTAGCAGGACGGCAAAAAAAGTCCTGCTAGCAGCATCTTTGGAGTGGTATAGGAGCGGTGTGTTCACCGCTCCTTCCCATTGATTTGAATGGGAAACCGCGGTAAAACCAAAAGACCCTTTTTCGGTCGCTCGCGAGGGGAAAAACAGCACCGCGAGCGGCCGAATACCGCGGTTAAAACGACGGTAAAGCAGCTGCTTTACCGTCACCGCGGCTCCCCGCCCCAGTGTGAAAGGGGCCTAACCCTTGAGGCCTGGCTAGTAGCTCAGGACTTGAAATTTTGAGCCCTGTGTATATATATATATATATATATATATATATATATATATATATATATATATATATACACACACACATACACAAAATAGAAACCTTGTATAAGCTAAATTTAACTTACATTCAATGTGCAACCCCCTGCAAAACAGATTCCATGCTGAGGGTGATTTCCAGAGATACAAATATAAAATAAATCTATTGCAGCAGCCAGCTTGATAGCTCTAACAAAGATAACAAAACTGCCACAATCAGAAAGTTTACAATGCTTCAGGCTAAATTTATCTGCAAGCGCTGACATCGTTTTATCTCATTGTGTGAACACTATAGCTATTTTTGCTTTTATTTCATATTTTATAATCCCAAATGTTCAAGACTGTTTGAAAGCATTACCAGCAACCATTTGAGGACTATTAATTCCTGGCCTATTCGTTTTATGCTATAACAAATGAACTGCAAATCCTTCACCTTGCTGACCATGCCAGCAAAGATTACGTAATGAAGCAATTTCTTAATTTTTTGCTGGCTCTTCGAAAAAAATAACAAAATTGAGCTATTTCTGTTTTGTTAAATCCCTCTTCACCAAATCAGCTTAAAGGTCACAGTACGGTCTCTGAGCTCTTTAATCCCTCTCAAATATGACTGAAATTTTGTATAAAATTGGACAACATATGAAAAACATATTGATAAGTTCACACAGTTTTATGTAAAAGAAAAATTAATGAGCTTCCATCCTCAGCAAAGTATGAAAACATCTTGAAAGAACATATACTATGAGGGTATGAACAGATATTGGCAGATCCTATACCCCAAGTTATGGCACATGCATTCTTGTTTTTAATTAATTGTCTGCCCACCAACTTTTGGGTGATGCAAATGGTTTGCCAGACCCACTCGTTTTTTTTTTTTTTTATCTCTCGCAGGCTATGGCAGTGCAATCTCTGGACTTAGGTTTCCAAGTCCACCCACTAGACCTTACATTTTAAAAAAGTAGGTCTAAACCCAAAAACAAAAATGTAATATACAGTGCCTTGAAAAAAGTATTCATACCCCTTGACATTTTCCACATTTTGTCATGTTACAACCAAAAACTTAAATGTATTTTATTGGGATTTTATGTGATAGACCAACACAAAGTGGCACATAATTGTGAAGTGGAATGAAAACGATAAATGTTTTTCAAAATTATTTACAAATTAAATATCTGAAAAGTGTGGCGTGCATTTGTATTCAGCCCCCTTTACTCTGATATCCATAACTAAAATCTAGTGGAAGCACATGCCTTCAGAAGTCACCTAATTAGTAAATAGAGTCCACTGTGTGTAATTTAATCACATACAGCTGTTCTGTGAAGCCCTCAGAGATTTCTTATGCCGCGTACACACGATCGTAATTCTCGTCGGAAAAAACTCTGACGTACGACTGTGGAATCCGACTTTGCCCTGCGGCTTGTAGTCCGACATCCATCCGACTTCGGGGATCCACCATTGATTGCAACAATGCCAGGCACATTGTGTCTGGTATAAATCTTTAAGGGAAACTCGACGCCAAATAAAAAAAAAAAAAAACGCATGAGTTTCCTCTCCAAGATCATACCAGAGCCTTAGGTCTGGCATGGATTTAAGGGGGAACCCCCCACGCTTAAAAAACGGCACGGGGTCCCCCCCAAAATCTATACCAGACCCTTATCCGAGCACACGGTCTGGCATGTCAGGAAAAGGGAGGGGACGAGCGAGTGCCCCCCTTCCTGGACCATACCATGGCCACATGCCCTCAACATGGGGGGGTGGGTGCTTTGGGGCAGGGGGGCTCTGCACCCACCACCCCAAAACACTTAGTCCCCATGTTGATAGGACCAAGGGCCTCTTCCTGACAACCCTGGCTGTTGGTTGTCGGGGTCTGGGGGCGAGGGGCTTATCAGATCCCAGCGCCCCATCCTATGTGAATGAGTATTGGATACATTGTACCCCTACCCATTCACCTAAAAAAAGTGTCAAAAATAAAACGCAGTACACAGGTTTTTAAAGTAATTTTTTTAGGGCAGCTCCGGTGCCCCTTCCGATTTCTTCTCCCCTCTCCGGCTCTTCTCCCTCTTCCGCTGATGTCTTTTGCCTCTGCCGGTTCTTCTCCGCTGATGTCTTCTAGCCCTCTCCGGTTCTTCTCCTTCTGTCCGCTGTCTTCTGCCTCCGTCTGGTCTCCTCTCTGCGCAGTCTTCTCCCTCTGTTCTTCTTCCGATGTTGGCTCGACGCGCCAGGTTCACCGTGTACTATGACTTATAAAGACATGGGGCAGGGTCATCCAGTGACATCATTTTCAGGCCACACCCACTTATGACGCCACCGCCTGGGCAGTAAGCGTGTCGAGGCAACATCAGAAGAAGAACAGAGAGAGCAAACAGCACAGAAAGGAGACCCGGCAGAGGCAGAATACAGAGGCCAGAGGGAGAAGAACTGGAGAGGGCTAGAAGACATCAGCAAAGAACCGGAGAGGGGAGAAGAACCGACAGGGGCAGAAGACATTAGTGGAGGAGATAGAAAAGCCGGAGAGGGGAGAAGAAATCGGAAGAGATGCCGGAGCTGCCTTAATAAATGACTTTAAAAACCTGTGTACTGCGTTTTATTTTTGGCACTTTTTTTAGGTGAATGGGTAGGGGTACAATGTACCCCATAATAATTAACATAGGGTGGGGGGCCAGGATCTGGGGGCCCCCTTGTTAAAGGGGGCTTCCAGATTCCGATAAGCCCACCGCCCGCAGACCCCGACAACCACCGGCCAGGCATGTCCGGAAGAGGCCCTTGTCCTCATCAACATGGGGACAAAGTGCTTTGGGGTGGGGGGCGCAGGGCCCCCCTGCCCCAAAGCACCCACACCCCATGTTGAGGGTATGTGGCCTGGTACGATTCAGGAAGGGGGGGCGCTCGCTCGTCCCCACCCCCTTTCCTGACCTGCCAGGCTGTGTGCTTGGATAAGGGTCTGGTATGGATTTTGGGGGGACCCCACGCCGTTTTTTTTGGTGTGGGGTTCCCCTTCAAGATCTTCAGAGCACAAGTCGCATGGCAAAGTCGGATCAGTAAAGACAGTGATTTGACTTCAGTGATATTCAATGGGCTGAAGTAGGATCAAAGTCAGACCAAAGTAGTACAGGGAGCATTTTCAAAGTCGGACCGAATTGTGTCAGACCAGTTAAGACGACTCTCATAGGGAAACATTGATTTGCACACGTCATATGACATGAGCGTCCAAAGTCGGAGTGTTTGTCATAACAGTGTGAACCCAGCCTAAAGCAGGGTTAGGTTATAAAAAATACCCCAAGCTTTAAACATCTCACAGAGCACTGTTCAATCCATCATTCGAAAATGGAAGAGTATGGCACAACTGAAAACCTACAAAGACATGGCCGTCCACCTAAACTGACAGGTTGGGCAAGGAGAGCATTAATCAGAGAAGCAGCCTAGAGGCCCATGGTAATTCTGGGGATCTGTAGAGATCCACAGCTCAGGTGGGAGAATCTGTCCACAGGACAATTATTAGTCGTGCACTCCACAAAGCCATGTGGGGGACACAGCAAAAATGTGGAAGAAGGTGCTCTGGTCAGATGAGACCAAAATTTTACTTTTTTTGGCCTAAAAGCAAAATGCTATGTGTGGCGAAAAACTAACACTGCACATCACCCTGAGCAAACCATCCCCACCATGAAACATGATGGTGGCAGCATCATGTTGTGGGGATGCTTTTCTTCAGCAGAGTCAGGGAAGCTGGTCAGAGTTGATGGGAAGATGGATGGAGCCAAATATAGGACAATCAGAAGAAAATCTGTTAGGGTCTGCAAGAGACTGGGGCGGAGGTTCCCCTTCCAGCAAGACAATGACCAAAACATATAGCCAGAGCTACAATGGAATGGTTTAGATCAAAGAATAATCATGTGTTAGAATGGCCTAGTCAAAGTACAGACCTAAATCCAATTGAGAATCTGTGGCAAGACTTGAAAATTGCTGTTCACAGACGCTCTCCATTCAAACAAAGAAGAATGGGAAAAAATGTTACTCTCTAAATGTGAAAAGCTGGTAGAGACTTACGGAAAAAGACTTGCAGCTGTAATTGCTGGTTCTACAAAGTACTGACTCAGGCCATACTTTTCAGATATTTATTTGTAAAAAAATGTTGAAAACCATTTATAATTTTCTTATGTGTTATGACAATTATGTGTCACTTTGTGTTGGTCTATTACATAAAATCCCAATAAAATACATTTGCGTTTCTGGTTGTAACATGAAAAAATTTGGAAAATTTCAAGGGGTATGAATACTTTTTCAAGGCACTGTATTGTAGCTTACCAGTCCTAAGATGTTGTGTCTGCATTGGCACACAAACCATAAAAGCATCAAGCCTGAGGAAAGAGACTCTGCTGTAAAGAGAGGCAAAGCCAGAAAATGTGCTGGGAAATATTTTTGCTAGAGTACCTAAAGTTAGTCCAACATGTGACAATCTAACTGTAAAGTCACTGCACACTCTACTTTAGGACTAATGAAAGCATCTAATGTGAGGGCCTACCAAAGTAATCCATTCGCTTGGGGCCAATATGTTGGGTTCTCATACTCTATAGCTGTTGGTAGATCTAAAGCACATGATACAATTGGAGTAATACATGTGTGACCAGCTTATGAAGTAAAATAAACCACCATCTATGACTTACATATAACTTTTGGGTAGACTGACAATTTAAAAGTAGAGTGCTAAGAGCAGTTAAGTAAAATAAAAACTTTTTTAATTTTTATTTTTTTAATCGACTTTCATTGATCTATCCATAAAACTGTTTTCTAATTTGCTGTGATGAGTATATGAGAATAAAGTTGATCCTCTGGTCATATGGCTGGTTTTGCTGGTGAAAAGCTGATAAAATAAAATGAGGACTCATTTAAAGAAAGGCTCAATTTCAACTCCTCCTCAGTTGGCCCCAATTACTTAACCAAGAATTCAGTCACATGACAGGCTGAGCTCCAGGTCTTCCTTCTTCTGGCCTGCAGTGTGAGAGGGTCCAGTCTGTAGTGCCTGACCCATTGTAGATAATTGCCAGCGCACAACAAATCTTCAAATTGAGTCAAGACTTCTTCATTGAAGTATGATCACATTAAAAAGATGAGTGTGCAAAGTTTCGGAGTCACGCAGGACCCCTTCATCATGCATGATACAGTCTTCAGCTGGTGGTTGAAGCAGCACCCAGTATTCTACAGCCTTCTCTAGGAACGTGTATGATGGGTATATAGATGGGAGCCTGTAGTGCCAGCGCCACTTCCTGGGGATGTGGATGCTGCCCAAATGCTATCAAAAAGGTCCATCACAAGGACAGAAGTCCTTACAGAGTCACAGTCTTCAAGCATAACTTCACGACGAGAGGCAAACACAAGACCGGTTGGCTATGCAGTGGAGATTACTTCATTTCACTGGTCCTCACTAACGATGGAGGCTCTGTCATGAACCAAAATGAGCTTTCCTTTCTGTGCTTATGGGTCAGTAATGATGATACAACAGTACAGTAGTGAGGGGGAATACAGCATGATTTTAACTAACTTCTCTTTTAATAATTCTTATTGCAGATTTTTAACCTTAACATGTAAACAATGTCAAAATAAATGTCAAGAAGAGGATGCACCCTCCAAGATAATCGATGGCCATATCGTAACAACCAAAGTACATATTAAGGCAAGAATATCAGGCCTAACGAGCATGCTCTATCTAGTAGAGAGGCCTTCTGTCTAGGGCAAGGAGTCCCTAAGTATCAGCAGGAAATGGAAACAGTTATGAAGTAACATTACTATAAACCCGTAGGTCACACATATCTCAAATACATGGATAGGCAGGGTAACATTGTCCAGGATTAGTGCCAGTGCCTCATAACACGATACCTCGCTCCTGAGGAGATATTAGGATTGGGGAGGCCTTTTGGTCCCCCATTAGCATCCTTATAAAAATTTGTAAAGCATAACAAAAACAAATAATGGAAAGGAAGACATAGGAAAAAGAAAAGAAGGAGAGTGAGGGGGGAAAAAGCCATAATTAGTCCCCCCAGCCCAAGCCTCCATCCAGAAGGTGTCCCAGTGGCTAGGGAGCTTGAAGATATGAAATCCAAGGGTTCCACACTTTTTCAAATAAAGCTGGTTTAATTCTACGAATACTGGTCAGTTTTTAATGAATCATAATCCAGGATATTTTGTGTTTCACCTGCGTGAATTTAACTAACTTCTAAAGCACTCAAGGCATTATTCTGTTACCTTGTTTAACAGTTTGTCTTATTTGTACATTAGCAGTCCTCCTAGCTTTCCAAAGACACAAGACGTGTTTGGAGATCTAATAGGTTCTGTCATTTAGAACTTTTAAGACTAGATTTGGTCTTTAAATAAAATTTTTCTACCATTGGTTCCCTTAAAAACTTGCAATGTTTTCCAAATGACAGCTGAAACATTTTACTGGACTCTGTTTGCCACTGCCCCTCAGTATGAGCTTCAGGTTTTCATTAAGCAATGTAAATTGTCCTTTGTTAAACCCTTACAACGCCATGAGAATTGTTCCTCTATGCCCACACAATAATTATTTGGATTTTTGTGTTTAGTAAAACATTCAGTATGAACAGTCATTTTCTTTTTTATATCTAAATCCAGCTGTTTTACATAACACCACAAAAGGTAAGCATCGAAAAGTGGAAAAATTATACAGGAATTTTAAACTGAAAAGACCTTTTATTGCCCATGTAAATGAATGTTGATATCATTCCTGGGGTTCCCTGCCTGCCTTTTCTTGTCCACCACAAGCAGAATTGTAGCTTTAATTCGTTTTTAGTGTGCTAAACAATAAAATACAGAGCATGCACATAGGATGATGTTTAATTAACAACTTGATCTCTGGTAGATTTACCCCCCTTCATGACCAGGCCATTTTTTGCGATACGGCACTGCGTTACTTTAACCGACAACTTTGCAGTCATACAGCGCTGTACACAAATACATTTATTTATGTAATTTTTTTTCCCCACAAAGAGCTTTCTTTTGGTGGCATTTATTATTCTTATTATTTATCACCACTGCGTTTGTTATTGTTCGGACAATAAACAAAAAAAGACTGACAACTGTGAAAAAAAATAATTTTTTTTTTTTTACTTTCCGCTATAAAACGTATCCAATGAAAAAAACGTAAAAAAAAATTGAATTTCTTCATAAATTTAGGCCAATATGTATTCTGTTTGCATAGGCAGAGCCTTGCTCTGTCTCTACACGATGATCGGCTGGTGCCAGCGGAAATTCAGTGCCTAGCAACCGCAGATCAGCTTCTGCTGTGAACAATTACAGCAGAAGTGGCGCGTGCCACCCCCCTATAGGCTGAATTGCAGAATCACGTATATATACATGTGATTCTGCACAGGAGAGCCGCACTATAGCAGTAAATCTGCTAAGAGGCGGTCAGTAAGTGGTACTAAACACAAGGCATTTTGGAAGGCATTTTGGATTGTCATGCGATAGGGCTGTGCTGGTATAGCCACCCAACGCATCAGGTGTAAATACACGCATAAAAAAATATTTTACTAAAGGGAGGGACCAGCTATCACTTTTACATTTCTGATACATTCCCCAAAAAATTCTGCAAACATCCTTAAGTTCAAACTGTGCACAAAAACATATAATTTGCACTGTCTCTCCTGAGAGCCACAAACTAGGAACGCTGATCAGATCTGATTAAGCGCCTTGGCAGGCAAAGCACTGACAACTGGCTGCTGGGGCCCAAGGGCCACAAAATAATCAACAAAAAGCCACAGGATACCACTATACATTTGCAAAAAGCATTATACTTGCTGAATAGCTGGGAGTGTATTTCAATGAGATTTAGGATCCTCAGCATTTTCACGCCCAGGCAAAGGGGCGAGAAGCTGGGGTGTAAGGGGAGTGTTTTTTCACTGAGGATTTTTAAATGTGTTTTTATTTGTGCAAAAGGGAATTCTTAAGGTACATCAGTCATAAGGGAACTATGGATTTGCCATTGTGAACCTACCCCAGAAAATGCTGGGTGTCCTACCATGTATAAGGTGTCTATACTTCCAGGTCATACCAGACATACAGAAAACTAAAATCAGGGAAAGCTGGAATTATTTACCAATATACAGCACTTGCTACAGTAATATCTTAAAGTAGAAGGAAAGGCTAAAATTAACAAGGTGCCCCACCCTGTACGTATACATGCTGAATACTGTTTGTAAAAAAAATCTGTGTAAATACTAAATTTTAATTCTTCAGCAAAGTCAGGTGATCGCACAGCTCCGGCTACCCTGTGTCAATGAGCAGCTGCTGTGCCTGGTAGAAGGAAATTACAATAAGGGGGGGGGGGGGCAATGATAGTTGGTGGGTGGCATCATGTCTCTGTGCAATTCAGCCCTGTTGTCAAGCTGCTTACTGATACAGGAGAGATGGAGCGATCATGGGACAGCTACAAAGTAGAGCAGGAAGATTAAAAAAGTATTTAAACTGTGATTTCTTGAAAAAACAGTACAACCCCCCAAAAAAGTATGGAACCACCAATCTTGGAAAATGTTCATTCAATTGTTTAATTAACATTCCAATCTTCTGGCTTTAAGAAACAGTTAAAAAAATAAAAAAGAAAGAAAACTGTAGTCAGTTGCAACTGTTTTTGCAGATCAAGCAGAGGAACAAAATTCTGGATGGAATCACCATGTACTTTGCAGTTCTAAAACAAACTTTTGCATCAGATTATAGCCTGAAAAATGATGTCATCATCACCAAAACATCTTTTCAATTGAAGAAATAGGAAAAGTGTCCAAAATCTGAATATAAACTTTTTATTTTACATTTATTGAAGATTTAATGACTGTCATCTCCTCCGTGTGGACGCAGCCGGTGAAAGATTGCACTGCTTCGCAGTCCCACGGAGGCGCGTTCTGAGAGGACATCATAGGAACAATAGTTCCTTCCAGAACAATAGTGCTCCCGCCTGGCCTATAGTAAAATGACGGCTGGGCACTATTGTTCTGGAAGAACATCCTATGATGTGCTCTCAGAACGCAGCTCTCGCGGGGTCCCAAAGCAGTGCGATCTGTCACCGGCTCTGTCTGATGACTGATCACTCTACCGGCCCGCTGCCAGTGTCATGCGATTGCTGACGTTAATGCTTTCGCTACAATACTTACCCACTCCAGAACAAATCTGCTGCTCATAGTGTGCTAGTTCTTCCTTAGTGGCTGAACCACTTCCTAGCTGAACAACACCCAGCATCATCCGACCTCTTCCTGTGATCTCAGGTAGTCATGGACATACCCACTGGTCTTTAGGACAACAGACAAGGTTTTTATCACGTTGCCTGTGTTCACTGTGGGTGAATGGTAGCGGCGGTACAAGTCACAGAGATCTGACATGCAGGCTCTTCTGAAACTCATCCACAGCCCTTAGATGGAAATGAGGAAGGGACAGCACTAGCCACAATTCTAATCAGCTTTCAAAAGGTTGATAAAAAATGATTAAAAATATCATGTGGGGTGGTATGTAGGGTGGGGGTGGAGACGGACTGTAGGGTATGTAGGGAGGGGGTGGAGACGGACCGCCTGATACCTGTATAGTATGACTTCCTCTTTAAAAAAAGTGGTCAGAATCAGGTTTTGCAGTGCTACTTTGGGGCAACTGATGTTGGAGGTTATTTGTTGTAAATCTGTTGTATAGTTTATCTCACTGCTCCTATTTAGCACTGCATTGCTTTGCAGAAATTATAAATGCCCCCCCCCCCCCCCTACATGTGTGCAGGTCATAGTCTTTACACAGGGAGTTTCAAATAGCATATCAAGTACAGGAAATCATCTTTCCTAAGTGAACAGTTTAAAAGGGTAGCTGCCTTTTACAATGATGATATAGCTAGATCTTACCTGCATGCCTCTCATCTTCTGGAACCGTGCAATGGTGTCGCTTAGTGTGTAAACACGTACATGCCCCATGTGCAATTTTCCAGAGGGATACGGAAACATTGACAATACATAAAACTTTGGTTTCGTCTTCTAGATAAAACAAAACAGAAAGCTCTATGTTAGTACAGCATGTACTGCTACAGTTTTACACAATATAATAAAGCATTCTCATTCTTCAGTGCTAGTTGTGAAACAGCAGCAAGAAAAGACCTTGGCCTCCTCCATTAAAAAGCGGTATGACAAACCCCCAGTGTTTTTCGCCTATGCATTAACACTTGAAAGTTTTCTCCAGCAATACTAGCACTTATTTTTCAAAACATTCACTGTGAAAAAAACATTGAATTTTTTTTGTTTTTGCTCTTTTTTGTTGTGTGAGAGAATCTCAACAGGAGTGACTATTTTATTATTAATCAGCTGATGTACTTGCAGTGTTCTAATGGCGAAAGTTGCAGGGTCTGAATCCCTTTGGGAGTATTTCACCACAATTACATTTCTATTGCAGAGGATGTCTAAAATCTGAATTGTGTCTTTGTGCAGAATTCTGGGGAAATCAGTGAGAAAATCACACAAGCAGAAAATTACATTTCTGGGGAAGTTCTGTACACCACCTGTGTACAGAAGGCCTCCAGGTTACAATATTGTATTGAATTTAAATTTTTACAGAGCATTACAATGCTGCAGATTGAAAAGGAAAGGTAATTTTGTAATAACATTAAATTACAATATGACTTGTGTAGCAATTGTATTGGCTATACTATTTTTTTTATCTGCAATTATTTTTGCCACGACAGTGGAGTTACCTTACAAAGATCCGTTTGGTACTTCAAGGTGAGGTTCCTAAAAATTAACAGCCCAGTGCAGCAGGTATATGGGGGTTTATATGAAATGTGCTTGCGGTCACCAGGCAAAATTTTGCCCTGGTAAACCATTAAAGCAGGGCTCGACAATTCCCGGTCGCCAGGGCGCCATGGCGACTAGAATTGGGGTCCTGGCGCCTGGGGCGACACAGCTGGGGTATCCTGTCTTCCTGCGGACCCCGACTCCGCCGTGCGATCGAATCGGGCCGCGCCGGCCAGTAATTTAGGCCGCGGCTTTGCGGCCTTCTGAAGCACTAATATGTACTATGGCGCCATCTGGTGGTGGCCGTTGATATTGCAACACCTCTAACATTGCTAATGCAATGTTAATGGAGCTTCAAAGCCCTGCCTGTTTCTCACTGCCCGCCCATCTCCTTCCTAAAGTGGAGAAGAGAAGGAAGTGATTGCAGGCATCATCTGGCGCCTTTTGTCTAACGGTGAGTGTGGTGGGGCTGGTTTGAATTTATATAGCCTTTTTTTTTATTTTTATTTTTTTTATAATAGCTTTGATTTTTATTTATTTTTTAAAAGTTTTTATTTTTTTCTCTTAAAATTAAAAATGTATTATTTGTAATCTCCCTGCTTGGTCCCTTTTACACAGGCTGTCTGATCAGGTTCGCCTGTCAGTTTTTTAGGCAGACCTGATCAGACCCATAGGCCCCTTTCCACACCGAAGCGTTTTTCAGGCGCTACAGCGCTAAAAATAGCGCCTGTATAGCGCCTGAAAAAAGCAGGTCCTTTCACTCCAGTGTGAAAGCCCAAGGGCTTTCACACTGGAGCGGTGCGCTAGCAGGACGGTAAATAAAAGTCATGCTAGTAGCATCTTTGGAGCGGTAAAGGAGCGGTGTATTCACCGCTCCTACCCATTGAAATCAATGTGACAGCGCGGCAATACCGCTGGCAAAGCGCCGCTTGCGGGGGGTTTTAACCCTTTTTCGCCCGCACCGACGCCCACTAAAAAAAACCTGGCTCCTAACTTTTTTAGCTGGCTCCTAGAGTCCAAGCAAATTTGTCAAGCCCTGCATTAAAGAAAGCTCCTTGTGTGTTGACACCAAAGCAAGTAAAAGCTGAATAATTAACAATCAGCATATTTACTGATGCACAAGCATTGGACAAAATACTATGCCCTGGTTATTATGCTGCAGTAATATAATTAACTGTTAAAAGATTAATTTATTCTTAGTCTAAGACGATCTTGGTGCAGAAAGTTGAAGGTTGACGTACTCTGGGATGTAGTAAATACTGCTTGATAAAGGGTGGATGAGAATAGGTCTTCCAACTTTCTGAGCTCTGGAAAATTGCATATAACCCCCTACAACACACACATTAATTTCTGTCAAGATCCTCTAGAGGTAGTGTTAAGCTGGCCATAGACTGTTCAAATCTGGGCCGGTTTGGCAGGAACCATCTGAGATTGGAACTATGTATGGGCAGGCTGAATTTCCCCAAATTGATCAGAGTCTGTTAGTCCTGGATGGGTGTTTTCAGAGAGGGAAGCATTTTTTCTTTAGAGCCTAGCCTGCAGAAAAGGGCTGGTATTAAAAGGGACTTCTTTAAGGTTGGGTTCACACCATCGCCGCATGTGGCTCCAAGCGGGGCGTCCTGGTTCACCGTTTCAGGTCAGATTTCAGACCATATTTTTGGCTTAATTCGGACCTTAAACAGACCAAAAGACGCACAGGGCTCCTATGCAAATTCCCACCCAGAGCCGCAGCGGAGATATGTGAACCAGCTCCATAGAGAGCCAGTCAAAATCTTGCATCCAATTCACAATGGTGTGAACCCAGCCTTAGACTGAAAACGGATTTTATGTATAAGGTGGATGTCTCGCCAACTATCGCTCTCAGCCAGTGATCTACTTGTTGATGGCAAGCCTACATATTGAGCAGGATACAATTATTTGCTCACTAAAGAATGGGTTTAGTTTGTAATGATAATATAGATATAGGATTGTGCCATGATTCACAGCCTGAAAGGAGTTCAAATACATTGAACAATGTTTATGCCGCAATGGATACAAAGCTCTTACAAGAGTCTGGACGCTTCTCATGAGAATGATCTAAAACCTTTATATGCCTCTTAATACAATTGGTGAAGGTTAATCCAATCACCAGTTGCAAACATTTTTCATTCACATGTAGGCCTTCTTATAGTTTTATTCCCAAAGATATGTGTTCTATTATAACGACTAGAGTAGCATAGATGTAAAAGTGTAAATCCACTGTGGCTAAATCTTAAAACAATTTAGGATAAGGCTAAAGGGGCAAATTGAATCTGTTTCCACTGAAAGATTTTACCACTTGATGGAAATCTTCTCATTAGGGTAAAAAAAAACAAAGCACTGTGCCGCAAAAAGGTAACCATCATTCATCAGTCTAATTTCTCTGTGGCATGAGCCTAAAATCACTTGTGTAGCCCTAGCCATAATTTGGTTGGCCATCATCAAGATATAACAAGCATCAGATGTATTCTGTTGTATTATGGTATGCTTGCAGACTGTACACAATAAGGTCTTTGGATATTGTACGTAGAAGATTTACCTGATTACAGTGCTAACATTCCGTCATGTACTTCCATTTACAGTACTCAATTTAACCACTTCACGTCCTTAGGCAGTTTTAAAATGTCCTGGGTTTGAAGTGGTCTTAACAAAACTCTTGGCTACAGCTGCAGAGCCATGAACTTGGGGCCCTTTTTTTAGATGATGATCGGCTGTTCAGTGAAAATTATCTTGAGTGTCTCTACAGCTGCCTAATCTCTTTTACATTGGTGAGGACTGTACCCCTTCCCCTCTCCTGTTCCTCCAAGAGGCCCAGGACCACTGTTACCAGCCTGAAACTTTTGAAACTTTGAGAGCAGAAGTGATCAGAGATCCCCCTGCAACTAATGAACCTGGAAATTAAATGTAATATGTCAGTTCACAGCTGTCACTCCTACTGTAGCTTGCAACTTGGATGTTGAATGGTCCCATTGATTTCAATGAACAAGTTTAGTAAATAGCACTGCTTACCAAACTTGACATACCGAGTTAAAATAAATGCCAAGCGAACAGACGCAAGTGGCTGCCATGTCACACTATAGATGGGCGGTCATGGGTGAGTAAAAGCGCAGATCAACTGCCTGTTATTGTTGCACCCATGTAAACTCCAGGCACGGAGAATTTTATTTAAAAAAAAAAAAAAAGCTCATATGTATTAAAGACCAAGCTCTGTACTGCAAAATCCATGTTTGCACTAATGCCAAAAATTTCAGCTTTTACTAAACTTAGAGTGAGCTGCAGGTATAGGAGCTGCCGCTCTCATACAGGAAAGTCATAAGTGTCATTTATCCACCCACCTCTCTCCTTGTCCATTCACAGTAAACTTTATATTCTGTCAACCATTCAGAAAACACAAGCATTCTTTGAATGGACACGGTGAGAGGGGGGACAAAAACAACAGCATGGCTTCTGTGCATAAGGGCCACAGCTCTCAGTCACAATACTAAACGTATAGCAAAAGCTGTATTTTTTGGCACAAAAACAAATGTGTATTTTACAGTACAGAATAGAGAGCGGGCTCTTTACTACATATGAGATAAGGCAACCTTTCAATCGCTCTCCTGCCGGAGTCCCACCAAAGTCTCATGCAAATACCAACTTATTGATACTTCTTATTTCCACAGGCTTAAGCAAGCCTCCCATACATTTAACAGTGCCCAAAGCTGGCGACAGGTAATTCAGGCACTGATCACTATCATGTAGGTGGGTGGAGAAAGGGGTACCTACTCCTTTCTAAGGATTTATTAAGAGAAACAAGCAGAAGTATCAGAAAGTAGACTGTAAAGTAAAACGTTAGATCTGACACCCCATGGTGCCTACTATTGGGCAATTCATTTGGCTTTGTCTTACTCTCCCCACACTCAGCACCAGTACTAACTGCAAGGGCTGGGGTAAGAATTTTAACAGTTTACAGAGGAATGTTTTCTTTTCTTTTTTTTTGATTGTGCTCAATGTGATAAACTAAAAAGAGCTGAGAGTTTACCATTACTTTAAATTATCCATTGGATTATTATAGATTTGGATAATTGCAGGAGAGCCCTTTTGTTAATAGAATTCTCAACTTTCCTCCCACCGGCACAAACTGCTAAGGCAGGCATAGATGGGAATTTAGGAATAAATTTAATGCAACTAGAATTGTGAAAAGATAAAAGATAACACAGGTCAAGGCAGTGTGCTATATACCTCATTAGACTCCAGTCATGGAGTGACCCTCAATAAACATATATAATTCAGTGTACATACTTACATCTACTTCACCGATTTGAGTAAACTGGTCCTTTATCCTATGATGCCAAAATCTTTCTATCCTTTTTCGGGTCTCCTCTCCGAAAACTTTTTCCCATTCTCCTGCCTTAGAACAAATGGTCCGAATTATTCCATGGCACATATCCCGCTGCCAGTTTTTGGGCAACGTCAGTCCATTTAGTCTCCCCCGAAGGCAGGAGCTGCAAAATCCAAGGCCCATTATCGCTGGACCCATTATCTACAATGTAAAGGATCTATATAGTTAAAAAGAAAATAAATGTCAGTGTGTGATATTTACACCATAAAGAGTTTAACACCGATTATCAATAATTATATTGAACTAGGTGGGTAATAGCCATCATAATTAGTCTTTGATCAGCACAAATCAGACAATTTGCAGTCCATGACAAGGAGGATTTTTTTGTCAAAAATCACAAAAGAACTTATATTCGTCTGTTCTTCAAATACCACTGAATATCCTTTGGTAATCACAAAGAAATCCTTCTGACCAGAGCAATATTTCATATGATTTTCTGACAAGTCACATTTCAGGTCTTAGGTTTTATTTTTATCATTTTCTTCTTCTTCTTTTTTCTTTTTTTTTTTTTTAAGAGTCCTCAGCAGTATGAGAATCATTTCTCCAACGTCCCCATCACTGCTTCCAGTTCATGCTTAAACAATAGGAATTTCATGTATATGTAAATGAAAACACCAAAATTCCACATATGCTTTTACATGTTGATTTTAAAACTAATTTTCAATATTTTTTATTCTGCAATTTACATGAAAACAATATCTGGTGATACTGGCATAAGGCCCCTTTCACACTTGTTCGACTTGTCCTGCAACTTGGGGATGCAAAGTCGCATGACAAGTTGTACCCCATGATTTCCAATGAGTCGCAGCGACTTCAAAGTAGTTCCTGCACTACTTCGGTCCGACTTTGATGCAACTTGAGGTCGATAGGCCTCAAGATTACACAGGCATTGCTTCAAGCTGTGTCAAAGTCGTGGCAAAATAGTGTCAAAGCCGCTCAAAAATTGCTGCAAAAAGTGTGAAAGGGGCCTAAGGGTCCTTGTTCAGGCACTTTCTGGTATAGGACAACAACTCCCTGTTCTAGCCTTCCAATTGTGTTCCTGCATTGTCACCCTGTCACAGAGGCTTCCAGTAAAGACTTATGCCGCGTACACACGGACGGAATTCTCGTCAGAAAAAGCTCTGATGGTTTTCCCATCGGAATTCCGACAGAATTTCGCTCAAACTGTCTTGCCTACACACGGTCACACCAAATTCCGATGGTCAATAACACCACGGTATACAACACGTTCAACGGCACTATAAAAAGGGAAGTTTAATGCTTCCGAGCATGCGTCGGAATTTTGCATGTCGGAATTGCATACACACGATCGGAAAATCCGATAGAAAGGTTTTCCGTCGGAAAAATTAAGAACAGGTTCTCAATCCAAAGTCCGTCGGAAATTCCGACAGAAAAAGACCGATGGGCATACACACGATCAGAAAATCCGATAAAAAAGCTCCCATCGGACTTCCATCGTGTGTAAGCGGCATAAGGGGGAGATTTACTAATCCTGGTGCATGCAAAATCTGGTGCAGCTGTGCATGGTAGCCAATCAGCTTCTAACTGAACAGCTTGTTCAATTAACCGTTTCCCGACCGGCGCACGACGATGTACGTCGACAGAATGGCACAGACAGGCATAAGGGCGTACAGGTACGTCCCCTTTAAGATGCCGCCGTGCCATCGGGCGCGCGCCGCGCACTCGCGCCGGTCGGGACCCCCATGAGGCCGGTCGCGGGTCCCGCGGACTCGATTGCCGCGGGGATACCCGCGATCGTCTCACAGGAAGGCTGAAGAGGGGGATGCGGAAATAAACAGCATCTCCCCGTTCTGCCTAGCAACTAGTGACGCCGATCTCTGCTCCCTTTGATTGGAGCAGAGATCAGCATTCACTAGCTGACAGCTACGCCCCCCCACAGTAAGAAACACACCTCTAGGCATACTTAACCCCTACACTGCCACCTAGTGGTTAACCCCTTCACTGCCATTTACACAGGAATCAATGCAAATGACAATGGTCCCAAAAATGTGTCAAAAATGTCCGATGTGTCCACCATAATGTCGTAGTCACAATAAAAATCGCTGATCGCCGCCATTACTAATAAAAAAAAATTATTAATAAAAATGCTATAAAACTATCCCCATATCTTGTAAACGCTATAACTTCTGCGCAAACCAATCAATAATTACTTATTGCGATTTTTTTTACCAAAAATATGTAGAAGAATACGTATCGGCCTAAACTGAGGGAAAAAAAGTTTATAGATTTTTGGGGGATATTTATTATAGCAAAAAATAAAAAAGAATGTGTTTTTTTTCAAAATTGTGTTTTTTTTGTTTATAGCGCAAAAAATAAAAACCGCAGGGGCGATCAAATACCACCAAAAGAAAGCTCTATTTGTGGGAAAAAAAGGACGTCAATTTTGTTTGGGAACCACGTCGCACGACCGCGCAATTATCAGTTAAAGCGAGGCAGTACCGAATCGCAAAAAGGGGCTTGGTCCTTTGGCTGCAAATTGGTCCGGTCTGAAAGTGGTTTAAGGCGGCGTTACAGCCTATATCACAACAATGACTACAATAAGATGACCACACCCCCATTCATTTTCAGATACGTTTTTTTTTTACCATAATTTCTGCACTTACATAATTTCCATAATTTCTGCCTTTGCATTGGCTCCTGGGATAGCTGTGTCATCAATCCCAGGAGTCAATAGGTATCCCCCACGCTGCCTCCATCACCGCCATTGCTATGGAAACCTTGGGAAAACACAGTGGGCCGCGATTCGTTCCCGCTGCTCATCGGAAGGTGCTTGCTGGGTAGCCAGCTGCACCTAATCCCAGAATAGAATACCAGCGGGCTTCAGATGCCCACAGTCACAATGGCCTTGTGCTGAATTAGGAGCACATAATAAGTAATGAATGCTGCACAAAGAACAGAAAGAGCACAATAGACAACCCATGGCAATTTGTAATCCATAATCCTGTCAAGGGGGTTATTTAACCACTCCAATACCAGGCACTTTTCCCCCCTTCCTGCCCAGGACAATTTTTAGCTTTCATCGCTGTCACATTTTGAATGACAATTGCGCGGTCATGCAACATTGTACCCAAACTACATTTTTATAATTTTCTTCCCACAAATAGAGATTTCTTTTGGTGGTATTTAATCACCTCTGCGGTTTTTAATTTCTGCGCTATAAACGAAAAAAGATAGACAATTTAACAAAAAAAAAAAATGATGGGCACTGATAGGTGGCACTGTTCCCGTCGGCATTACTGTTGCCCACTGAAGGACCAGAAGAGGGAAATCCTGCCCTTATTTGCATACAGTACAGAAATGCCTATAGTTGAAATGCAGTACAGAAATGCCTTGTGTAGTTGACCATTGCTCATATCAGAGCTGTTTCTCTCTCCATACAAGTGAAAGGGAGCACGAAAGCTGCGTGATCCAGATTAGAAGGAGATCAACTTCACCTCCCCCTCCTGCTGCTATTCGTAGTATATTAAACTTTAATAAATGTCAGCCCCTCTCCTTTATCCAGCGATAATGCACAGTGCAAGTGTTTATTGAAATCGATGCCTATAAATCAATTTTTCAGATATTTTCAGGCTGGTCACATGACTCCTGGCCACTCTGCTACTCCGATCCCAGGGCTACAGCAGGAGGGGCTGAGCAGCCAGCACGGCGGTCATGTGACCTGGCAGGTGACATCAGAGGGAGATGTTGTTCCCTCCCACTGTAGCCTGGGGATTGGAGTAGCACAGCGGCCGGGAGTCACGTGACCGGCCTGAAGATCTCTAAAAAAAAAAAAGTTATTTAGAGGCATCTACTGCAATAAACACTTACACTGTGCTTTATCGCTGGATAAAGGAGAGGGGCCCGGGATACTGCCTGTGATTCTCATTAATAATTTTTTTTCATTTTATCTGCTCTAAAAAAAAAAAAAAAAAATAAGGACACTCCCTGCATGTAGCAAAGTCTGAACACAACAGACAACAACAGTATTTATTTAGAACTGTAGATACTAAATGACACGGCCCCCTTTACATTCCACAGCCCCCCTCCCATTTACATTACACAGCCCATTTTACATTACACAGCCCTCCCCCCCATTTACAATACACAGCCTCCCATTTACATTACACAGCCCCCCCATTTACAGCGCACAGCCCATTTTACATTAAACAGCACCCTCCCATTTACATGATACAGCCCATTTTACATTACACAGCCCTCCCCATTTTACATTACACAGCCCATTTACATTATAAAGCCGATTTACATTATACAGCCCCCCCCTCTCCCGGTACAGCCCTGTCAGCGCACTCCAAA
Organism: Lithobates sylvaticus; assembly: GCA_028564925.1. Classification (NCBI taxonomy): domain Eukaryota; kingdom Metazoa; phylum Chordata; class Amphibia; order Anura; family Ranidae; genus Lithobates; species Lithobates sylvaticus. The sequence continues at coordinate 374,590,242 of CM053030.1, read as the reverse complement.
GTTAAAACATATCATGGTCAGTTCCTCTGTTTCATGTATTCCTTCCTACGTGTGGAAGGGTTAATGTAAACCAATGCCTCTACCTTATTATCTCTGATCTTCCATTGCTTGTCACGGTCAACTGCCGTGCCCTCCAGCCGAGAGGAGGAGAACGGCCGGCTGGAGGGCACATGAATGTGACCTGCAATAGAAGGTAGAGGCATCGGTTTACATTAACCCTTACACACGTAGGAAAAAAATACATAAAAACAGAGGGACTGACCGTGATATGTTTTACTTTAGAGTGCCCTGGCGGGGCTGTCCCGGGAGAGGCGGGGGGAGACAGGATGACGTCATCCATGCAATCGATGTGGGCGTTCTCCCCAGAATCAATGCTGAATCATGCAAGGCTGCATCGAGATGCATCAATTCTCCAATTACTTTCAACACCCCTACTTACTATGGGGATTCTGTTGTCAGCTGCCTTTCCTACATACGCCTACAGAGAGAAGCCGTCACTGACAGCTCAGTGTGGGACAGGATCGGCTGCAGAAAAGGTACAGTATGTATAGTGATTTTTGCTTTAGAGTTAGATAGATAGATAGATAGATAGATAGATAGATAGATAGATAGATAGATAGATAGATAGAATGTGTCTGCCAGTAGATTTAGAGTTAATTTTTGGCTGAACTTCCACTTTAAAAAGAGTATGTAAACTGAACATTTCATATTTCTGATATGGGCCTGCTGTACCAGGTACTTGTATGAAAAGAATCCGATTCTCTTTGTATTTCTTCCTTTGTGTGATATACCTACTGTTCCTGCCAGTCCCTCTGCTTTCCTATCAAAAACTCACGAGGCATGAGAGAACACCTTGGGCAGTTTTCTAGCTGTGCTGAGAAAAGATCAGTGTGCTGCTGTTTTTCCTCCCCTAGCTCTCTGAGCTCCTTAGGCAACGGAGAACAGAGGGTTTGTGATCAATAATAAAAAAGGGGAAGAAATTATTATTTATAATGTTTTTTTATATGTATACACAAATGTTTTGCCTTTCATTTCTATTTTAAACCTAATGGGTTGTTTTACAAGGTGAGGGTGTACATATACTTTAGGACAGCTGGCATGGTTGCTGCATTTTGCACACCATTAACAACACACACATTTACCAAGTATGCCTGAATGCTTTATTTAAAGTGTCACTAAATCCACATCATAAAAAACTATTCAAATGCTGTATTACATGCTGTTCATACTCACTCAGTCACTATGAGATTCATTTTCTGTATTCTGAAAAAAATCTGGTTGATCCTGCTGCTCTATTTCTATCTTCTGCTCATGTCCTGAATTCAGTTAGGATTTTGCAGCTGCATCAGTAACTCTGCACATGCTCAGTTTTCAGTGAGTTTCTATGCTGAGCATTTCCTCCCCATCACATCTGAGCAGCCCATGTGACTATAGAGCCACACATGTTGGTGTATACACAGCGGTAAATGACAGCCCACTCCATTTCTCCTCCTCCATGCCCATTAACCAGCTAAACACAATGGGGGCAGGATATTACATGTAGATTAATGGTGGCTTTGCCTCCCTCTTATTCTAAGACACAGGCAGGAGCATGTGACTAGCAAAAATCCGCCCACACCATGTTATTTCCACAAAATAATAAAGATCTTATTTCAAATATATATTTGTATAACAATTTCAAACTGTTTATTGATAATATTTATTTATTTTTACTCCTTATTCCAAAGGCTGTTTTTTTCTCATGTTGAACATGCACCCAGCAGCAGAGGACTAGAAGCTCCTGCCACTGTTTCCCTGTAGACAGGCTGGGAAAGATATGGGTCATGTGACAGCTGTATATCGATTAGGAAAAAGGTACTTAGACATTATTTTTTATTAAAATAATTACAGTGCCATCATCCACATACAAAAATAGAAGAGACAATGTAAAGTAACCACTTAGCGCAAATCGCCATCGTTGTACGTCGGTACTTTGACGCTAAATACTGTTATGGCAGCAGCTAGCTGCCATAACCCCGGTATTTTCAACGGCAAGAGGCTGGATTTCAGATAAAAGTGGTATCCGTGGAGGATTCGCCGCAAGATCACTTTTAATCGGGGGTGGGAGATGGTCACCTGCCACGTTCTGGTCATCTCCACCGCTTACCAGAGCCACCTGTAGCGACGGAGACGATCATGTCCTTTATCCTCTGAGACATGGAGCCGAGTGGGGGAAAGATGGCCCCTGCTCGGCTCCATAACATTGGTCTTAAAAGGGGAAATTTTTTAATTGCATTTTAGTGTAAATGTTAGATCTGAGGATTTTTGACCACAGATCTCACATTTATTCCTATTACAATTAACGTAAACATCCCTTGTAATAGAAAAAAAGCTTGACAGGACGTGACACAAATTTTTTTTTCAAAGGACAGTGTAAAAATAAAAAATAAAATGTAAAATAAATAAGAAAAAAAATTTTTTTTTAAAGTTCCCTGTCCCGCCGAGCTCGCGCACAGAAGTGAACGCATATGCAAGTGGCACCCGCATATGAAAATGTGAGGTATCGCTGCGATCATTAGAGCGAGAGCAACCATTCTAGCACTAGACCTCCTCTGTTACTCTAAACATGTAACCTGTAAAAAAATTTAAACGTCGCCTATGGAAATTTGTAAGGGTCAAAGTTTGTCGCTATTCCATAAGCAAAAAAAAAAAGATATATATATATATATTTAATAACAGAGCAAAAAGTAATTTTTAACATCAATTAATAGTTTTTAAATTCATCAGTTCAGAACACAAAAAATTATGTTATTAGGCACTGCCTGGTTAAGTACATATCTCTGGACTACATGTAAAAATGTTGTAGACATATTTGGCTTGTGTTCAAAAAAAGAAACCCAATTAATCAAATTGACTGCTTCCACACCACATAAATAGCTTTAAAAATGAACCTTATGCATGTTAGAAGATAACTAAGCACAGGGAGAAGGAGCAGCACTGACAAACTCTGATACCCATAGCAGCTGCCATCTGTGTCCCTTCTTGAAAAGCTGCTACGACTAACCTTTGTACTTCTGCAATACTGGCTGTCAACAAAGCAAGCGACTTCAAAGTTAGAGGATGGGTCAGAACTACTTAACCTAATTCCAACTCAGCCAAGTCAATCCTTTCCTCTGAGCATCAGAGGGTAAACTGTCTTGAAATATCTTTGTTGACATCGACTTTCTGTGAAAAATTATTTAAATCATGTTGCAACAAGTAGGAACACACATTGTAGTAAGTTTACTGCTTCTGTAGTGAACTAAAAATGGTTGGGTCGCTGCTGCATGGGCCAGTCAACTGAGAGAAACAAAAAAAAGTAAAAAAAAAAATATATATATATATATATTTATATGCAATTAGTCCATGTGACCAACTAACAACCTCTGATGGCCTGGGGGATGGTCTGTCACCAGGGTTGTGGTGGTTTTTATAGGCTCCAAAGGTTGTAGGTGTTTGACTAAAACAGCCTTTCTCAACTTTTTCAAAACAGAGGAACTAGGGCTGTGGAAATGAAAGATTAATTCATCGATTAATCGTTAATATTTTTGATCGATCAAAATTCTTTTGATCAGTACTCACCTCTCCACCAGCTTCCGGGTCTTCAGGGAGTTTCGGAGATCTGGTGAAGTCATGGACATTGACGTCACCGGACTCCTCCCCCCTTCCCCTAGGGCCTCCGTCTAACGAAGGGAAGGGGGAGGAGTCCGGTGACATTGAAGTTCTGATTGAACGTAACGCGTACGGGGAGGAGCTATGCATGACGTCACCCACTGCTGCCCTACGGGACTAACACGATTGTCGGCTTTACATGCTGTGTTTTTATCATCTTTATGTGAGTAGTTTGTGTTTGAACACAAAAATGAAATCTTATACTTAAGCAGTGAGCACTTAGATCTTTTCTTTCTACCCATGACCTGGCGTCCTTGCTGAGATCTAAGGAGACGTGAGAGAAGTTTATGGTCCGTGTTAACCCTTTTGATACCCGCTTGTATGACCACCTGTTTGCACAAGGGTCCAAGCCATAAGGTGAGAGTGATTAGTTAGACTGGAGGTGGAGGGATTGTCACGCTACTGTGGAAAAAAACGTCAAAAAAACTACGTCAGTGCTACAGTTTGAATTTAAAACATATTTGTGAACTGTGAAGTTAAGTCATGGATTGTGGAAACTAACTAGTGTCGGATGATTGTATATAGTCTATACCACATTTACCACTGATTAATGCAGAGTTGCAATGCAAGAAGATCAGCTAAAAGTAGTTGGATCTGTATATGCGTTATAATTAATTGAAATTAGTCGATTAAAAAAAAAAAATCGATTAATCGAACACGAAAATTTTAGAAGAACCCTTGAAATAACTTTGCAATCTCAAGGAACCCCTGCTAAAAATGACTCTATCTACAACTCATGATACATTAGTGTGATTGTCAGTGGGAAGAATGCTCCCTACACTCATGGTCATTGAGAAGAATATTCCTCCTTATGGAAAGCTAAAAAGATCAATGGTGTCAGTCGGAACTTACCCGAGAGGCAAAAAATAGCTCATTGCTCAGGGAATCCTCAGCAACCTTTGGCGGAACCCTGGGGTTCCATGGAAATCTTGTTGAGAAACCCTGGACTAGAATCTAGTGTCCTATGTTTTGGGTTCTGGATTATAGTCAGCAGGAGTAAGGATGGGTTTCATGGCCACCACTCCAGGCTGGGGTTTTACTTGATTTGGATGGCAAGTGGTTTTAAGAACAGAGACAAGAACATGACAAGCAGAGCAATGCTCCTGATAAAAAGAATCTGGTATTTTTTGTTAATAATTATACCTGGGCCCCTTTAAGTTAAAAAAAAAAAAAAAAAAAAAAAAAAAAAGTTTTTTAACCTACATTATTGATTCAGCTATTGTGAATAGTTAGAATGTTTACTCAATTACAGAACTCTGAGTTCTTTATAATGTTCTGTATCAAGCCTTTGTAAAGCTCACCGCTGTGGCTGTGAGAAACATCTTAGCCCTGGTATTTGTTCTGCTTTGTGTATATGAAAGGACCACAAGCAGCCTGGTGTGAGTACTTTGGGAATTCCTCTACTGTATTACAAACAGGTTTGAAAAAAGGTTTGTTCAGATCACCACATTGCCGTGAAAAAGACTACAGCTGTGGTGCCTGAATGAAAAACGAAAATAACGAGTGGGTAGGTTTTGCTCCTTGGATGGACTTAAATTTTCAAATCCGAGTGTACCCTTTAACCAGTCTTAATTTAAAGAAGCCCTACCTAAACAGATGGCAAATCAATGTCTGAGAAGGTTTTGTTGTACATCTGTGCTCAAAAATTTGCATACCCTTGGAGAATTGGTAATATACAGTATGTACCATTTTTAACCACTTATCTACTGGGCGCTTTCACCCCTTCCTGCCCAAGCCATTTTTTCAGCTTTCAGCACTGTCACACTTTGAATGGCAATTGCGCGGTCATATAACACTGCAACCTTAAATTTTTATAATTTTCTTCACACAAATAGAACTTTCTTTTAGTGGTATTCACTGCTGGGATTTTTATTTTTTTCCTGAAAAAAAAAAGAGACTGAAAATGTTGGGAAAAATTTTTTTTCTTAGTTTCTGTCAGTAAATTTTGTAAATAAGTAATTTTTCTCCTTCACTGATGTGTGCTGATGAGGCGGCACTGATGGGCACTAATAGGCTGCACTGATGAGGAGGCACTAATATTCTGCACTCATGGGCACTGATAGGTGCTACTGATGAGTGGCACTGGTGGGCATTGATAGGTGGCACTGATGGGCCCTGATAGCCGGCACTGATAGGTGGCATGGATAAGCACCACTGATGGGCGGCACTAATGGGCATCACTAATGGAGACTGATTTCTAGCTGTGGTGGGCACCGATTGTTGGCACTGATTGCTGGCACTGGTTATCATGGGTTACTGGCACTGGTGGCGCTCTAATGTAATCAGGGCACTGATCATCAGTGCCCTGATTACATCTCTCACTTTCCCCTGTGGGGAAATGCAGCTGACCGGCTCTCCTCGCCACACACTCTGTCAGTGTGAGGTGAGGAGAGCCGATTACTGGCACTTCCCTGTTTAAATGTGACCGGCTGTGATTGGACACAGCCAAATCACATGCTTAAAGAGCTGCGTCATTGGCTCTTTACAGAGATCGGGGTCGCGCCATGTCCTAGCAACACGGAGCGACCGCGATCGCCACGATGCTCGTCCCCGCGTGAGCAGCTGTTCGGGTGCGCCGTCATATGACGTCTGCCCAAAATGAGAGCCGAACCATCCCGCCGTCATTTTACGGTGGGCGGGCTGCAAGTGGTTAAAGAAAACATGAGTGAGCAAGCAAAGCACATTTCTTTTATTTATTATGGGATTCATATTCAACTCTAGGTCATAACAGAATGGCACAATCGTAAAAGAAAACATGGCAACAAGCTAATTAAATGACCACTGTTCAAAACTCTGTATACCATAAGTGCTTAATACTGTGTATTCCCCCTTTAGCATTAATGACAGCGTGCAGTCTTTTGTTATAGTTGTATATGAGGCCCGAATTCTTGCAGGTGGTATAGCTGCCCATTCGTCTTGGCAAAATGCCTCCAGGTCACGCAAAGTCTTGCATTAACAGCACGTTTGAGATCTTCCCAGAGTGGCTCGATGATATTAAGATCAGGAGACTGCGATAGCCAGTCCAGAACCTTCACCTTTTTTTACTGTAACCACTGGAGGGTCAACTTGGCCTTCTGCATAGGGCCATTGTCATGCCGGAAAGTCCAAGCGTGTCCCATGCGTAGCTTTCGTGCAGATTGTCTGCCAGTATTTTCTGATAATGTGCTGCATTCATCTTGCCATAAATTTTCACAAGATTCCCCATGCCTTTAGAGCTCACACACCCACAAAACATCAGTTAGCCACCACCGTGCTTCAACAGTGGGGATGGTATTCTTGTCACTAAAGGCCTTGTTGCCACCTCTCCAAACATAGCGTTTATGGTTGTGCCCCTAAAGCTCTATTTAGGTCTTGTAACTCCAGATTACAGTGTGCCAGAAGCTGCGAGCCGTGTCCAGGTGTTGTCGGGCATTTTGTAACCATGCTTTTTTGTGGCATTAGTGCAATAAGGGCTTCTCACTGTCAAGTTGACCATGCTGCTCATATCTGTTCAAGTATCGTCATATTGTGCTCCTTGAAACAACCACAGTCTTTTTCCAGAGCAGTCTGTATTTCTCCTGAGATTACCTGTGGATTTTTTCATTGTATCCCCAACAATTCTTCTGGCAGTTAAAGCTGCACATTTTCTTGGTTTACCTAACCTTGGCTTCCTTTCAAGAGATCCCCACATTTTCCACTCCTTAAAAGGTGATTGAAAGTACTGACTGGCATATTCAAGGCTTTTGATATCTTTTTATATCCTTTTCCATATTTATAAAGTCCCATTACCTTGTTACACAGGTCTTTTGATAGTTCTTTTCTGCTCCCCCATGGGTCAGTATCTAGCCTGCTCAGTGCATCCACAAGAGCTAACAAACTCATTGACTATTAATACACAGACATTAATTGCAATTTAAAAAGCCACAGATGTGGGTAAATAACCTTTAATTGCCATTTTAACCTGTGTTTGTCACCTTGTGTGTATGAACCGAGGCCAAACATTCCAACTTTTGATCAAGGCCATTTGGGAGATTTCTGTTATCATTATAAAATTTAAAAAGGAACAAAACAACTATAAATAAATGGCTTCACATGATCACTATCCTTAAAGCTCCTTTCACACTGGCTGACTCCAAAGTTACGGGGATTTTCAGTGCAACTTTGGAGTCCGACTTCGATATGACTTTGAAGTGAGTTTGATAAGACTTTTATACTCTTTGTTATTAAAGTCGTGTCAAAGTCAGATCAAAGTAGTGCAGAAACCTTTTCTGAAGTTGCAGCGACTTTAGTAGTGTCAATTGGAAGGGCTCTCATAGAAATACATGGCATTTCATATGTCCTGCAACTTGGGAAGTCGGATCCAAAGCCACACAAGTGTGAAAGGAGCCAAGACACTTTTTTGACATGGTCAGTCTTATTTTCAATCTCAATGGCAAAATTTCACGATTTCGGACAAGATATGCAAACTTTTGAGTACAACTGTATACAGGTCATTGTATAGCTAGAAGCAGTAATGCCGTGTACACACGATCAGAATTCTCGTCGGAAACAGATCTGATGGTTTTCCCGTCGGAATTCCGACGGAATTTCACTCAAACTGTCTTGCCCAAATTCAACGGCACTATAAAAGGGAAGTTTAATGCTTCCGAGCATGCGTCAAATTGTTTCCGAGCATGCGTCGGAATTTTGCGTGTCGGAATTGCTTATGCACAATCGAAAAATCCGATAGAAAGGTTTTCCGTCCGAAAAATTAAGAACAGGCTCTCAATCCAAAGTCCGTCGGAAATGCCGACAGAAAAAGACCGATGGGCATACACACGGTCTGAAAATCCGATGAAAAGCTCCCATCGGAAATTCTGACCGTGTGTACGTGGCATTAGACAGACTAAACAGTACTTATTTTGTTATTTTGAAGACATTTCACCAAGCATCCTCCTCAGTTCTGTAATCCACAGAAACTATTTGAGGGCACCCTTGATTCCCTTCATTTAGCAGATTGCACATCTCAACTGTCCAGGAACATGAATGGAGGTTTAAATGGACTGGGATTGGTGTTACATGGCTGAAGGTGTGAACTCCTGTTAAATGTCAAGAGTAAAGACACTAAAAATGTAATTAAAGAGGACGTAAACCCTGATGCAGCTGCTCTTAAACAGACAACTTTGTCTATTTTTAACATGATCTTGGTGTTGGTGGTGGGTACCTGGTCTTGGCCCTGTTTGTAAATATATTTTCCTACTTGCTGATGCACTTGCAGTGTGCTATTGAAGAAAGTTGCAGTGTCAACACCCCTTCATAAGTAATTAACCTTGGGGGGGGGGGGGGGGGGGGAGGGGGGGGGGGGGGGGGAGGGGGGGGGGGGGGGGGGGGGGGGGTATCTCACCAAAAATAAAACTTTTGTTGCAGAGGATGCCTAAAATCTGACTTAAGCCCCATACACACTAATAGATTTTCTGCAGATTTTTGTCTTCAGATTTATCAAAACCATATAATATGAGGTCAAACCTTAAGAGTTTCAATTTGTATGCAATCAGGCAGGCCCTTGCACTACATTGTCTGAAGACAAAAATCTGCAAAAGATCTAATAGTGTGTATGAGGTCTTAGTGCAGATTTTTGAAAAAAATCTGTGAGCCAATTACACAAGCAGGAAAAACATTTTTTGGGGAAGTTCTGTACACCATCTGTGTACAGAAGGCCTCCAGGTTGCCATATTGCATTGAATTTTACAGATCAATAAACACTGCAGATTGATAAGGAAAGGTTATTTTTAACCACTCCCATACCTATTCTGGCACTCCTCTCCTACATGTAAAAATCATAATTTTTTTGGCTAGAAAATTACATTATATATATATATATATATATATATATATATATATATATATATATATATATATATATATATATATATATATATATATATATATATATATTTAGCAGAGACCCTAGAGAATAAAATGGCAGTCATTGCAACTTTTTCATGAATTAAAAAATAATAAAACAGTAAAGTTAGCCCAATTATTTTGTATAATGTGAAAAATGATGTTACGCCGAGTAAATAAATACCTAACATGTCACACTAGAAAACTGCGCACACTTGTGGAATGGCGCCAAACTTTGGTACTTAAAAATCTCCATAGGCAACACTTTTTTTTACAGGTTACCAGTTTAGAGTTACAGAGGAGGTCCAGTGCTAGAATTGTTGCTCTCACTCTAACGCACGCATCGATACCTCACATGTGTGATTTGAACGCCGTTTACATATGCGGGCACAACTTGATAATAAAAGCTACATACTAGGTACCCATGTAGCAAAAGAAACATTTCCTAGTAAAGTTTGGAGGATTTATTTATAATTATGTCCCCCTTAGGCAGATTTTCCTTAATTCCTGTCCAGTTGACAGGTGTCAAAACAGGAAGAGAAAATAAATCTCTATGGGTCAGGCAGCATTTCAAATCTGACAGAAAAATGTCCTCAGTGGTATTCAGTGGGACCCCTGGAGGCCAGAGGATGGAACTACAGCATGCAGCAGCGATAGATGGTAATCACTTTGTAAGGTGATGCATGGAGAAAGCATTTCCATTTTATGTGAAAAACTCCTATAACAAAGTACATGTAAATAATTTTTTGTGTGTCCTAGCAATGAATCACATTGCATAGACAAAATGTTATTGCATTTTGAGTACCAAATATAATAAAGAAGCAAACAAGTTAAAGCATAAAAAAGTGTGTTTTGGACAAAGTGCAACCTTGACCTAACCCGGCCTTCCCATCCACATATCAGTACATACCTCAATCCTACGAATGCCACCTCCAGTGTTGGCTTACATCCAGTGCCCCAAGTCTCACTCCCCTGCCTGCTCCTGCTCATTACAGTCCCATAGAAGCTGAGTTTGGAGACAAAAGGAGATGACCCTACAGAAGTCTATGTGCCTTTAATGTGCAGGCAAACAAACACTGAATGCCTCGGTCATCGGATCAAGATAAGTATACGTTTGTGGAGGGGGAAATTGGTTTAAGCTGTGGAAGGTCATGAAAAAAAAGGGGTAAAAGGGATAAATGAACATTGATTTAAAGTGATTGTAAAGTCTAGTTTTTTTTGTATGAAAATAAAAAACATGTTATACTTACCTCCTCTGTGCAGTGGTTTTGCACAGAGAAGCCACGGTCCTCCTCTTTTCTGATCCCCACTAGCGCTCCTGGCCCCTCCCTCCTGGCGAGTGCCCCCACAGCAAGCAGCTTGCACCCGAGCTGAGCCACAGCTCCATATGTCCATTCAGACACGGAGCTGCAGTTCTCTCTCCTGATTGGCTAACTGACTTTGATTGACAGCAGCAGGAGCCAATGGCGCCACTGCTGTGTCTCAGCCAATCAGGAGGGAGAGCCCAGGCGGCCGAGGCACTCGTATACATAACTGGCTAGAGATGGGGCTCAGGTAAGTATTAGGGGGGCTGCTGCACACAGAAGGCTTTCATTCTTAATTCATAGAATGCATTAAAGTGGTTGTAAACCCTTACAAACCACTTTGACCTACAGGTAAACCTAGAGAATGCCACGAGTGGCGGCTCCTGTGCGCATGCGCCGGGGTGACGTCATCGCTGCTCCAGCATGGAAAGGAAGAAAGGTATCAGCGCTCTCTGCAGGGACAACTCAATCCATACACCAGGTCCACTCACAGGCTTGAAGCTCAATGTGTCCCAACACACTCCAATGCAACAGTAGTAAGGAGAGCCGGCAACACTGTGATCCTTGAAGTGTCGTTTATTGGTACATCAAAAGTGACAATAAAACAATAAATCTGACGCGTTTCGGCAATAGCCTTAGTCATTGTGGCTCCGTCGAATGACAGCGCCGGAGCAGCGAGACCCACCAAGAAGATGCTTTACCTTTGCAGGGAAACAAAGAGGAAGTAAACCCATCAGGGTTTACTTCCTCTTTAAGCCACCATATCCTTTATATAATCCTCTGTTGCCTAATGCTGTGCCCCGTGTGTGTTTTTATATAAAAAAAAAAAATGCCATCTATACCTGATTTCAGAGTGCCACTCTGCACCCATGTGACAGGCCGCCTCTCTCCATCTGACAGCTGTAGCGGGAGGGGCCAAGACTCCCCCGCTGACGCCAGTCGGGAGGAGAGGAGAGAGGAGGCCGATCACGAGCACAGAGTGGCGCTCTGACATAAGGTATAGATGGCATTTTTTTTTAAAAGCATATATACAGGGGCACACAGCTTTAGGAAACAGAGAGGATTGTATAAAAATGTAAATATTATTTTAGCCGCAGGAGTGAAGGGGCGGACACTGTTACTAGCTGACAGGCGGGAGGGGAGAGAGGACAGAGGAGAGTGCGGATGACGGCGGTACGTAAACTGACCACGGTGTCAGGGTTCAGCAGCCATGATAAACTGTGGTAAGTTTACAGAGGCAGGGGGGCAGAACCAGGCAGTATTAGCCAGGTATTTCAGGTAAAACAGGGGGCCAAATTACACAGCACAAGCACTGCGCCGTATAACATGCTTTAGGCCCCTTTCACACTGGGGCGGTGCGGGGCGGCGACGGTAAAGCAGCGCTATATTTAGCGCTGCTTTACCATCGTTTTACCCGCGGTATGCGGCCGCTAGCGGGGTGGTTTTAACCCCCGCTAGCGGCCGCAAAAGGGTTAAAAACCTCCGCAAAGCGCCGCTGCAGCGGCGGTTTGCGGGCGGTATCCCCGCGGTTTCCCATTGATTTCAATGGGAAGGAGCGGTATAGGAGTGGTAAATACACCGCTCCTTCACCGCTCCAAAGATGCTGCTAGCAGGACTTTTGTTGTGGTCCTGCTAGCGCACCGCTCCAGTGTGAAAGCCCGCCGGCTTTCACACTGGAGTGAATGGGGCCGGTTTTTTCAGGCGGTATACAGGCGCTATTTTTAGCGCTGTACCGCCTGAAAACCGCCCCAGTGTGAAAGGGGCCTTAGAGGAACAGGATCCATTTTTTTTTTTTTTGAATAACAAACGCTTTAAGATAAAAAAAAAAAAAACTTTCTGCCTTTACAACCACTTTAACTGCTTTCCTATTGTTCTGGGAGGATGTCATATGACGTCCTCCGGAGAACGCAGACAGCGCTCCGGAATGATCTGTTGCTGCCGGTACCATGTGATCGCTGTGACCAATCACAGCAGATCACATGACAGTTGTAAACAATGAATGGCTTCTTTTTATGCCATTTATGGTATACAATTGTGTTGCTAGCTGTGATTGGTCACAGTGGTCACATGGTACAGACAGGGCCAATCACAGCCCATTTGTACCATGTGGCCAATTACACATAGCTGTGGCCAATTACAGCTAATCACAATAATACACAGGTCTACACACTGTCATTCAGTAACAATATTTGCTTATGGCAGTGAAATTCACTGTTATAAGCAATCATAATATGTAACAAAAAAAAATATTAAAAAATCCTGATCAACTCCCAGAGTGGTACAGTATTACTATGGTAACACTGTATTGCTCTGGTCACAATATGTTAAAAAAAAAAAAAAAAGAGAAAAAATATTTAAAACATTTTTTCTTTTTTACATGCTTTAGGACTTATTTTAATACATATGTACCACTTAGTGTTTGTCAAAATTTCCTAATTGGCCTTGCAAAATCCCACAGCCAGCTTGGGTCTTACTACCCTCAAACCACACCAGAAAGGGGTTTCACTCTTCTACAGTATCCTCCAACAAAAACGCAGCTTTCTTCAAACTCTTCCCCTCCAACAATGAGAATTGGACCTGGGATGAACATACACTGATGACCAATGGGTTAAGGCCTGCAAAACCACTTATAAAGTTCACTTGCTGCTCCACACTATGGGAACTCTCCAATAAAATTATGCAACGTTGGTACATTACCCCGGATACAATTACTAATTTTAGTGCTCATTCGACCAATGTTGATGAAACTGTGGTCAAAAAGGGGACATGCTGCATATTTTTTGGGGTTGCGCTACACTCATACCATACTGGATCTCCATCTTCCACCTTATATCTAACATTGCCCATATGGCGGGAGTCACTTTGGGCGGGGGGCCTGTGGAACCCAGAATCCCTTGGAGAGGTTGGGAAACTCTTGTTTCAGCTCCCAATGCACCGCCTATTTCTAAGTCACCCTGTGGAGAGTGGGACGTTTCGTTACAGTCCATATACTGATTTCCCTAATGCCAGGCCTGACACTACTATCCCACCTAAATCGCAGCACACAATCATATAAATCCTTCTTAGAGCGAGGTTAAGTATCATTAGAAAGTGGAAGACCCCTAACCCTCCCACGTTATTAGAAGTATTAGACCTGACTCAACTTCATTGTTCTTATGAACAGATGATGGCTTCCTGCTCTGGGAGAGCAGACCATGTGTCTCAATTGTGGCAACATTGGAATGAATGGCGTTCCTCACATTTTTAATCTAAATTTGTTTCTACACAGCCTCAACTGTTGAATTCCTTCCATTACAACTAATGAGAGGTAATCTTCTCTACAGACACTGGGTTTACAGGCCAGATGATACTTCTACTGGTATTATTCCCTAAAGTGACAGCTATACTGTGTAACTCAAACATTCTCTTTGGATATTATGTTCTTGTGCAAAGTATATTGCTTATGTATGCACTAAAACTCAATAAACACCTATTAAAACAAAAAAATTATAATTTTACATACTGTCACCAGTCAGTGTGCTTGGTCACTGGCACACCAGTTACCCGTATTTATCGGCGTATAACACGCACCTTAATTTTACGAGGGAAGTTTCAGGGGAAAAAAATTAAATAAAGAATTTTGAAGCAAAATAAGGGTCAGTGCCCATAAATGCAGCCTTATCAGTGCCCATCTGCAGCCTCACCATTGCCCATTAATGGAGCCTGATCAGTGCCCATCTGCAGCCTCACCATTATCCATCATTGAAGCCTGATTAATGCCCATCTGCAGCTTTGCCCTTCATTGTAGCCTAATCAGTGCCCATCTGCAGCCTTGGCCATCATTGCAGCCTAATAACTGCCCATCTGCAGCCTTGCCCATCATTTCAGCCTAATCACTGCCCATCTGCAGCCTTTCCCATCATTGCAGCCTGATCCATGCACATTTGCAGCCTTGTCCATCATTGCAGCCTAATCAGTGACCATTTGTAGCCTTGCCATTGCCAGAATAGAGAGAGCCGGATCTCCTGTGCAATTGGCTCGGCTCACAGTCACGTCCAGTCCCATCCCTTAGCCCGGCTCCTATGATGGACATAACACCAGTCCAATGCCGGAATGTCAATGCTAGGAGCCGTCCAGGGGGTGGGACTGGGCGTGACTGCGAGCCGAGCACACAGATGATCTGGCTCTGTCTATTTCGGCGGCGCTCGTTCCCTCCTTCCCCTCTGAGGCAGCCCTACTATGGCGTATAAAACGCACACATGATTTGCCCCCTATTTTAAGGGGGGAACGTGTGTGTTATAAGCTGATAAATACGGTATATGATGGCGCTGTACTGCACTGGTGACAGTATGTCAAAAATAAAAAAATAAAAGTGACAAAAAATGACAACTTAAAAAAAAATGTGCCATGCCTCTTACTAAATACCTCAGACTTTCTACTTTCCAAAAAGGAGTAATTTGGGGGGATATTTGTACTGCCCTGGTGTTTTAGGTCTCAAGAAATGAGATAGGATGTCAGTACATCAGGGTTGATTGATTTTCATATATATTAGGCCTCATGCACACGAGACGCTGTTAAACGCGCGTTCAGAGGCAGTTGGACACTTTTTTCAACTGCACCTGAACGCATGCAATGTTATCCTATGTGTCCATGTACACAGTCTATTTTTTTCCCGTTTTTATGCAGTTGCGTTTAACCTCGTTTTTCCAGAAGCAAAAAAATGCGTTCAGACACTTTGCTTTTCCGCGTTTCAGACGCAAAACGCGGCTAAACGCAGGTACCTGCGTTTAGCCACGTTTGCGTTTATAAGCCTTTTTAAAAGGAACCCAATTTTTTGGACCAGAAAACTCAGAAATATGATGGTAAACCATAAAAAATACTAGAACAATTGGTTTAACCAGTTGATAACCGGCCCATAGCCGAAAAACGGCTACAGGGTGGTTTCTTAACTCTGGGAGGGCGTACAATGACGTCCTCCCAGAGAATCGTTCCCGCGCGCCCCCTGGGGCGTGCACACGGGAACATCTGTGCTCGCCGGGTCCACGGGACCCGGCGCAACACGGATCGCGGTAAAGGGCCAATGACAGCGGCCCTTTACCACGTGATCGCTCCGTCCAATGACGGAGCGATCACAACTGTCAATACAGAGAGGTCAGGGGGAAGTTAATCGGTCTCCTCTCCTCACACCGATGCAGCGTGAGAGGAGAGGAGATCGATCGTGTGAATGTCAGTGATTTCTTATACTTTACCAGTGCTCAGCAGTGCCCAACAGTGCCACAACAGTGCCCCAACAGTGCCACAACAGTGCCATCTGTCATCTGTGCCACCTGTGTCACCTCTGCCACACAGTGCCATCTCTGTGCCACCTCTGTGCCACACCAGTGCCACCTCTGTGCCACACCAGTGCCACCAGAGCCACACCAGAGCCACACCAGTGCCCATCAGTGCAACCTGTGCCCATCAGTGCTTATCTGCGCCACTGCAGTGCCAAACCAGTGCCGCCTGTGCCCACCGGTGCCGCCTGTGCCCACCAGTGCCGCCTGTGCCCACCAGTGCCCACCAGTGCCGCTTGTGTGCCCACCAGTCCTGTCTGTCTGTGCTAATCAGTGCCACCAGAGCCACACCAGTGCCCATCAGTGCCCACCAGTGCCACCTGTGCCCATCAGTGCCACCTGTGCCCATCAGTGCTCATCTGCGCCACTGCAGTGCCAGACCAGTGCCGCCTGTGCCCACCAGTGCCGCCTGTGCCAACCAGTGCCGCTTGTGTGCCCACCAGTCCCGTCTGTCTGTGCTAATCAGTGCCACCAGAGCCACTACAGTGCACACCAGTGCCACCTGTGCCCATCAGTGCCACCTGCGCTACTGCAGTGCCACACCAGTGCCGCCTTTGCCCACCAGTGCCACCTGTGCCCACCAGTGCAGCCTCACCAGCCACCAGTATGGCAAAAAAAATATTTACTAGTGAGGAGGCCTACCAGCTTCTATGTATGACCGATGAGAGCAGCGGGGAGCTCTCTGAGTCTCAGTCCGATACGGATTCAGCCTATGAACACGTTACAAGCAGCGGGTCTGATACCGAATCAGAAGAGGAATGTTTGCCCGTGAAAAGGCGTTGTGGAGTGGAGCAGCAGCCTACTACCTCGAGAGCACAGCCGTCCACCTCGAGAGTACAGCCACGACAACAAAGGTCAGTCACCAGTAGGGTGTCATCTCAGCCCCAAAGGGATAGGGGCCATGCCAGCCTTCCCTATGCCCTGCAAAACCCCCTGTGGCTTCCCCCTAATTCTGGAGCAGCAAATATCCCCCCTTTCACCGCCCAGCCAGGTGTCCAGGTGAACACCGACGATTTTGCAATAATTGATTTTTTTCACTTAGTTTTCACTGAAGACTTTCTATCGTCCATTGTGGCCCAGTGCAACCTCTACGCACAGCAGCACATAGCAAGTAACCCTGGCTCTAGTTACGCCCGTCCCTTTCAGTGGAGAGAACTAACTGTAGAGGAATTCAGAATTTTCTTAGGCCTAACTTTTACAATGGGACTCTCAAAAAAAAAACAATTGTACTCCTATTGGTCTACCAAACCCTACCACCACATGCCAGTCTTCTCATCCCTTATGCCAAGATCCAGATATCTAATAATTATGCGGTTCCTCCACTACAATGACAACACCCAGTGCCCTCCCTGAAATGACCCAGCCTATGACAAATTATTTAAAATTCGGCCACTCCTAAATTATTTCTCTGAAATATTTCCCCAATTATATACTCCCGAACAGAATATTTGCGTGGATGAGTCCCTTGTGAAATTCTCAGGAAGGCTTGGCATCAAACAGTTTATCCCCAGCAAAAGGGCCCGATATGGGGTTAAACTGTACAAACTGTGTGACCGAGCCACGGGGTACATCTACTCCTTCCGGGTGTACGAAGGGAAGGACTCCCAACTGCATCCCCCTGAATGCCCAGAGTACATCGGAGCTAGCGGAAAAGTGGTCTGGGAGCTTATCTATCCACTCCTTGGAAAGGGATACCATCTTTATGTGGATAATTTCTACACTAGCTTGCCCCTCTTCCGCAATCTTCACCGGAGAGATACCCCAGCATGTGGAACAGTAAGAGCCAATAGAAAGTGCTTCCCGCAAAAACTAGTCAATGAAAGGCTACGACAAGGGGAGACGGCATCTTTGCGGAACCAGGAGCTATTGGCTGTAAAGTGGATGGACAAACGAAACGTCCACATGCTGACAACAATTCATAATGACACCTACGTGTAAAGCCCCATACACACGGTCGGACAATCCGCGGACCAGGTCGGTCGGATCCTGTCCGTCATACTTTGTCTGATGTTGGTTTTGCGTACACACGGTCGGACAAAGTTGTCGGAAAATCCGATCATTCTGAACGTGGTGACGTTTGTTGCCTACGACGGGACTACGTAGAGGCTAGTAGCCAATAGCTTTGGTCTTGTAATGTGATCTGAGCATGCGTAGCACTTTGTCCGGTCGGACAACCGTACACACGATCGGATTTGGTGTGATCGGACCGTGTTGTCGGCAAATCTTTCCAGCAGGAGATGAGACTTTGTCCGTCGGACAATCCGACGTACACTGTCCGATGGTGCATACGTGCGGTCTGATTTTTCAACAACATTGTCCGATCGGACAGAATCCATGAAAAAGTCCGACCGTGTGTATGGGGCTTAAGTCTCCAGAAGAAGCGGCCCAACCCAGAAACCAGCTTGCATATACGATTACAACTTGTTTATGGGGGGAGTGGACTTAAACGATCAGATGATTGAACCCTACCTTCCCACAAGAAAATCCCGCCACTGGTATAAAAAAGTGTCCATTTATTTTTTCAGTTTGGCCATGTATAATACTTATGTTATTTACCAAAAATCGACAGAGAACCCCGTACCCTATCTGCACTACCATGAAGAAGTTATTTCTGCCCTTTTGTACCCTTAAAGCCCACCAGCAACTATTCGCTCTGATTCCGTGAGCAGACTCCACGAGCGCCACTTTCCCGAGAAAATGCCCCGCCAAGATACAGGCCACAGACGTCAGAAGAAATGCCGGGTGTGCTCCAGAGAAGGAATTAGAAGAGACACATCATTTTATTGTCCCGATTGTCCTTCCCAACCAGGCCTCTGTATAGGTCAATGTTTCCGCCGTTACCAAACTTCTCTACATTATTAGGGAAGTATGGTAAACGTAGTTCTCATTTCCTATCATTTTCCTCCACACCCCTTATGCCACTGCACTGAACTGTACATACCTCTGCCTTCTCCGGAACCGACCCTGGCCTGTTATTTGACCAAGCTTCTGCCTAACGCTAAACATACCTCTGCCTTCTCCGGAACTGACCCTGGTCTGTTATACGACCACGCTTCTGCCTAACGCTAAACTGTACCTACCTTTGCCTGCTCTGGAACTGACCCTGGCCTGGTATTCGACCACGCTTCTGCCTAACGCTAAACTGTACCTACCTCTGCCTGCTCTGGAACTGACCCTGGACTGTTTGACCACGTTTTTTTGCCTGCCTCTTGGATTGATCTTTTACCCTGCTATGCTAGTGGGAACACAGGGGTCCCACATATGTGAGGGGCTCCAGAATAGTTTTTCTGGATGAAGAAAACTAATTTTTTAGTTTTCTCATTCCCGGATTAGGGTCTGGAGGCTCGGAGGCTTCAAAGAGATTTGGGTGGGAGAAGCCTCTACCCCTGTCCCCATTCTTTCCTGGCCATGTTCCTGCTTACTACCAGGACCAATATTTTGGCACTGCTGGCAACGTCTCTACTTGCACTGACCCTGGGCTGTATATGGACGTACTGACTATGGACAATATTCCTGCCTGCTGCCTGGACAATTCCATTCACTGTCGCTGACCATGTCCCTGCCTGCTGCCTGGATCAGGGCTCTCCTCCTGTGGACAATTGCACTACAAAAAACAAAAGGTACTGTAATCTTTTGTTTACCCTTTACTAAGCAGAATGTATTTTAGGGTGTAATTCTTGGTATGTACATGCTGTGTTAGAAATATAAAGGGCCTTCAAAAATGTGATTGTAAGGAAATTGGATGCGTAATTTATGTCCCTAGAACACCTGATAGTGCTTCTTGGATGTTGGGCCTCTATGTGGCGAGGCTGTGTAAAAGTCTCACACATGTGGTATCGCCGTACTCAGGAGGAGTAGCAGAATATATTTTGGGGTGTCATTTTTGCTATGTACATGCTATGTGTTGGAAATATCTTGTAAATGCACAACTTTGTGTAAAAAAAAATGCGTTTTCATTTTTTTCCACATTTTCCCAAAACTTCTGGAAATAAATGAACCGTTCAAAAGACTCATTATGCCTCCTAGATTATACGCTGGGGTGTTAGCTTTCCAAAATGGGGTCACTTTGTGGGCGTTTCCATTGTCCTGGTGCTCCAGGGCCTTCAACAGTGTAATAGGTGGTTGAGAAATGAGATGTGTCATTTATGCTCCTAGAACGCCTGATGGTGCTATTTCAATATTGGGCCTCTGTATGTGGCCAGGCTGTGTAAAAGTCTCACACATGTGGTATCGTAATACTCGGGAGGAGTAGCAGAATGTATTTTGGGGCGTCATTTGTGGTATACACATGCCATGTGAGAGAAATAATATATTATAATGAAAATTTTGTGAAAAAAAAAAAATCGTAAATTTTGCAAAGAATTGTGGGAAAAAAATGACAACATCAAAAACCTCACCATGCCTCTTACTAAATACCTTGGAATGTCTACTTTCAAAAAAAGGGGTCATTTGGGGGGTATTTGTACTTTCCTGGCTTGTTTGGGTCGCAAGAAATGAGATAAGCCTCAGTACATCAGGTGTGCTAAATTTTTTATGATTCGCACCACAGTTTGTAGACTCTATAACTTTCACAAAGACCAAATAATATCCACTAATTTGGGTTATTTTTACCAAAGATATTTAGCAATATAAATTGTGGCCAAAATTTATGAAGAAAAATGAATAATTTGCAAAATGTTATCACATAAACTAAGAAAAATGCGTTTTTTTTTTCAAACTTTTCCGAGTTTTTTCATGTATAGCGCAAAAAATTCAAAACCCAGAGGTGATCAAATACCACCAAAAGAAAGCTCTATTTGTGTGAAAAAAAGGACGAAAATTTCATATGGGTACAGTGTTGCATGACTGAGTAACTGTCATTCAAAATGTGAGAGCACCAAAAGCTGAAAATTGGTCTGGTTATTAAGGGTGTTTAAGTGCCCAGTGGTCAAGTGGTTAAAATGTCGTAATTAGTTTAGATAGTTCATAGAGCATATATACTCACTAATGCACACATGTTTGTTGAATGCATACATATTTGTGAAATATCCAACGGACATTCGTTGTGCCATCAACGGATAGGTCCAATATCGACAAGCTCTGATTTTGGACCTCTCATGCAAATTTGCGACGACGTTGCTGCTTCATCAAGAGCAACATCAGGAGCATTTCCTGACATATATTCAATATGGGATCCATTTCCAAAAAAAACACAGAAAGAGGCAAATTCAAGTGTACAACTGGTCTCTCTGCTGCTGCTGCTCACTCTGATCAAAATGGCAGAAATAGTTAATAATACATGCTTTCTGAGCTTGGGGAGGGTCTATATGATGTTATCTTTACAAATGCTTATAGACCTAAACGCGGCATGAAAACACAGCAAAACGCGCGTTTTTAAACGCAGGTTTCTGCTTTTTAAAACATGCGTTCAGCAGAGTTTGCATCTGCGTCTCGTGTGAATGGGGCCTTAGGGGTGCAACGGATCATAAAACTCACAGATCGGATCATTTTTCGTATCAGAAAATAATAATTGAATTTACAAAAACCTGTGAAAATTCCACCACCATATAGTCCCCACTGTAATATCCACAATCTCCCCCACTGTAATATCCACAATCTCCCCCACTGTAATGGACATCTCGCCCACTGTAATATTGGCTGGGTATCGCCGAGTATGGCTGGGTATTACCGAGTATTGCAGATTAGGCTGGGTATTACCAAGTATGGCTGGGTATCACGGAGTATTTATGGCAGGGTATGGCTGGGTATTGCAGGGTATAGCTGGGTATTGAAGAGTATGGCTGGGTATTGCAGAGTATTAACAGGGTATGGGCAGAGTATTGGCAGAGTATTGGCAGGGTATGGGCAGAGTATTGGCAGGGTATGGGCAGAGTAGAGCAGGGTATTGGCAGCTTATGGCAGAGTATTGTCACAGTATGGAGGGATGGCTGAGCATGGATGGATGTGACTGCAATTGTCACAGCGCAGAGCTGCGGGCACTACAGATCCAGCCCACAGCGCTGCTGCCATCCGATCTCTCCCCTACACTGTACAGATCAGTACACAGATGGGAGAGAGGAACCGGTGTCATTACATGATGCCGGTTTGTTTACAAGTGATCGATCCGTCATTTGACGGAGCGATCACATTGTAAACGGCCGCCGGGTGTACCAAGATGGCCGCTGTTGCACCCCTAATATATATATATATATATATATATATATATATATATATATATATATATATATATATATATACACACACACACCATAGTTTGTGGACTGTATAACTTTCCTACAGACTAAATAATATACACTGATTTGGGTTATTTTCACCAAAGAAATGTAGCAGATTACATGTTAGCTTAAATTCACGAAGAAAGCTTATTTGATTGCAAAATTGTATAACAGAAACAAAGAAAATTTGCAAAAAAATTTAAACCCAGTGGTGATTAAACACCACTAAAAGAAAGCTCTATTTGTATGAAAAAAAAAATGTTAAAAATGTCATATGGGTACAGTGTTGCATGAGCGCGCAATTGTCATTCAAAGTGTGACAGTGCTGAAAGCTGAAAATTGGCCTGGGTGGGGGGGGGGGGGTGCCTGGTACTGAAGTGGTTAAAGTGGTTGTAAACCTCAGACATGAAATATGAACATAGCATATCCCTCTTAAAGTGTGTACTTGCCTCATTTAAGATTTCTGTCTGCTGCCCCACTCCTCTTCTTCACTCCACTCACTTCTGACAAGTTTTCCTGACACCAAGAGAAAAATGGTGACAGAGAGGGACCTCCAGCTGATTAACAACCTCAACTCTGTTCCTGCCTGCTGTGTGAAGGGGGGGGGAGGGGGTGTCCCTTCCTTCCAATAAGCTCTCAGACCTCTCCTCTCTGAGCTCTGAAGATTGTGACTTCAGCTCTCCGCCCCCTTTTTACTGAACTCTTGGACAAGCTTATAAATCCAGCACTTTGAACGGATATGGAGAAGAGAAGATCGCAGTTAACCAGGTACAAATTATGTAGGAGGATTTCTTTCAAACTGTTCATAGAGATTTCCAGTGACCAGATGGTACCCAGTCATCTCTATGACCTTCGGAGGCCCGGACGCGACGTTATGACGTCACGTCCGGCCGGCGGAAGTAAACAATGCCGAGGACTCAGCTGGAAATAGGCTATGCTTGTATCATGGGCTCTGCTTGCCCACCCGAGACCAGCATAGTGGGCGCTGCAGGGTAGAGGGGAGGGAAGAGAGTGGACACTCATCTACTCTCCTGTCTTGTTCCTGACCTAGAAGCAACATGTATGTCACGTCTGGGTCCCCGTTGACAGTTTCCCTAGCTCCTAATTTTTTATCTGGCTCCTAGATTCAAAGCAAATTTGTCAAGCCCTGCATTAAAATCCAACATTTAGAAAAGGAGCTAAAACTGCATAGAAAACTGCACTCATTTGCATGACCCGTGTGGCCAGAAATTGTTTTTAAGAAACAAAAACTAACAAGCATGTAAAGTCTACAGGTATCTTGAGCAATCCCCTTTATGTTGATGTTTCTTCAAAGAAAAAAACTTCTGGTAACCTTGTTTGCAAACTCAATGGTGCAAGGAGCTTTGGGAGCCCGAGGATCTCACATCCTGCAGTAACAGCTTCCTAGTGGAAGTTGCACCAAGACCTTTTACTGCAGGAAGTGTTGTCACCTTATTATACAAGACCTTATAAGAGGAAGTGCCTAAACCAGGTCTTCTCACTGCAAGAAGTGTTGTCGTTCTATAAGAGGAAGCACCTGAACCAGGTCTTCTCACTGCAAGAAGTGTTGTCACCTTATAAGAGGAAGTGCCTGAACCAGGTCTTCTCACTGCATGAAGTGTTGTCGTTCTATAAGAGGAAGCACCTGAACCAGGTCTTCTCACTGCAAGAAGTGTTGTCGTTCTATAAGAGGAAGCACCTGAACCAGGTCTTCTCACTGCAAGAAGTGTTGTCGTTCTATAAGAGGAAGCACCTGAACCAGGTCTTCTCACTGCAAGAAGTGTTGACACCTTATAAGAGGAAGTGCCTGAACCAGGTCTTCTCACTGCAAGAAGTGTTGACACCTTATAAGAGGAAGTGCCTGAACCAGGTCTTCTCACTGCATGAAGTGTTGTCGTTCTATAAGAGGAAGCACCTGAACCAGGTCTTCTCACTGCAAGAAGTGTTGTCGTTCTATAAGAGGAAGTGCCTGAACCAGGTCTTCTCACTGCAAGAAGTGTTGTCGTTCTATAAGAGGAAGCACCTGAACCAGGTCTTCTCACTGCAAGAAGTGTTGACACCTTATAAGAGGAAGTGCCTGAACCAGGTCTTCTCACTGCAAGAAGTGTTGACACCTTATAAGAGGAAGTGCCTGAACCAGGTCTTCTCACTGCAAGAAGTGTTGACACCTTATAAGAGGAAGTGCCTGAACCAGGTCTTCTCACTGCAAGAAGTGTTGTCACCTTATAAGGAGTGCCTGAACCAGGTCTTCTCACTGCAAGAAGTGTTGTCAAATTATAAGAGGAAGTGCCTGAACCAGGACCTTTTACTGTAGGAAGTACAAATGAGTGCTAGCTTTAAATAGTGTTTAATGTGCCATACTTCATCGGCAAGTATGGCACATTAAGCACTGGTTAAAGCTAGCGCCTTGTTTGTATTTTGTTATTGCGTTTTGTATGTTTATACACTAAAAAGGATGGCAGCAACTGTATACATATATGGATTAATATAGGTGGGGCCATTTATATACAATTTATTATAAGAGGAAGTGCCTGAACCAGGTCTTTACACTGCAGGAAGTTTTGTCACCCTATAAGAGGAAGAACCTGAACCGGGTCTTTACAATGCAGGACGTTTTCCTACAAGAGGAAGAACCAGGACTGTACACTGCAGGAAGTGTTGTCACCCTATAAGAGAAAAAAACAGGACTGTACACTGCAGGAAGTGTTGTCACCCTATAAAAGGAAGAACCAGGACTGTACACTGCAGGAAGTGTTGTCACCCTATAAAAGGAAGAACCAGGACTGTACACTGCAGGAAGTGTTGTCACCCTATAAGAGGAAGAACCAGGACTGTACACTGCAGGAAGTGTTGTCACCCTATAAGAGGAAGAACCAGGACTGTACACTGCAGGAAGTGTTGTCACCCTATAAGAGGAAGAACAAGGACTCTACACTGTAGGAAGTGTTGTCACCCTATAAGAGGAAGAACCAGGACTGTACACTGCAGGAAGTGTTGTCACCCTATAGGAGGAAGAACAAGGACTCTACACTGCAGGAAGTGTTGTCACCCTATAAGAGGAAGAACCAGGACTGTACAATTCAGGAAGTGTTGTCACCCTATAAGAGGAAGAACCAGGACTGTACACTGCAGGAAGTGTTGTCACCCTATAAGAGGAATAACCTGAACCAGGTCTGTACACTGCAGGGAGTGTTGTCACCCTATAGGAGGAAGAACCAGGACTGTACACTGCAGGAAGTGTTGTCACCCTATAAGAGGAAGAACAAAAAAAAGAAGAAAAGAAGGAGAAAGAAGGGGAAAGAGAGAAAGAAAGGGGGAAAAAAGGAAAAGAAAGGAAGGGAAGGAGAGAGAAAGAGAGAGGGGAGAAAGTTAGGATAGAGAAGGGTGTAAGAAAGTATAAGATATAGATAAGGGAGGAGTGAAAGAAAAGAATATGGTTTGTGGGTAAAAAGAGATTAGGATGTGTACTAATAATTGAGGTATAAGTTAGAAGAAGGTGAGAAGAAAAGAGAAAAAAGGGGGGAGAGTGGAATGGAAGATGAGAGAAGGGGGAAAGAGGAAGGAAAGAGAAAAGGAAAGGAAAAAAAAGAGAAGAAAGAGAAGAATAAGGGGAGAAAAGAAAAAAAAGGAGAAGGAAGGAGAGAAAGGAAAAAAGAGGAAGAAAAAAGAGGGGAAAAAAGAAAAAGGAGGAAAAAGAGAAGAAGGAGGAAGAGGTAGGGAGAGAGAAAAGAAGAAGAGAGAAGAGGATAGAGGAGAAGAGAAGAGGAAGAAGGAAAAAAAACAGGACTGTACACTGCAGGAAGTGTTGTAACCCTATAAGAGGAAGAACCAGGACTGTACACTGCAGGAAGTGTTGTAACCCTACAAGAGGAAGAAGCAGGGGTGTACACTGCAGGAAGTGTTGTCACCATATAAGAGTAAGAACCTGAAAAAGGACTGTACATTGCAGGAAGTGTTGTCACCCTATAATAGGAAGAACCAGGACTGTACACTGCAGGAAGTGTTGTCACCCTATAAGAGGAAGAACCAGGACTGCACACTGCAGGAAGTGTTGTCACCCTATAAGAGGAAGAACCAGGACTGTACACTGCAGGAAGTGTTGTCACCCTATAAGAGGAAGAACAAGGACTCTACACTGCAGGAAGTGTTGTCACCCTATAAGAGGAAGAACAAGGACTCTACACTGTAGGAAGTGTTGTCACCCTATAAGAGGAAGAACCAGGACTGTACACTGCAGGAAGTGTTGTCACCCTATAAGAGGAATAACCTGAACCAGGTCTGTACACTGCAGGGAGTGTTGTCACCCTATAGGAGGAAGAACCAGGACTGTACACTGCAGGAAGTGTTGTCACCCTATAAGAGGAAGAACCAGGACTGTACACTGCAGGAAGTGTTGTAACCCTATAAGAGGAAGAACCAGGACTGTACACTGCAGGAAGTGTTGTAACCCTACAAGAGGAAGAAGCAGGGGTGTACACTGCAGGAAGTGTTGTCACCATATAAGAGTAAGAACCTGAAAAAGGACTGTACACTGCAGGAAGTGTTGTCACCCTATAATAGGAAGAACCAGGACTGTACACTGCAGGAAGTGTTGTCACCCTATAAGAGGAAGAACCAGGACTGCACACTGCAGGAAGTGTTGTCACCCTATAAAAGGAAGAACCTGAACCAGGTCTGTACACTGCAGGAAGTGTGGTCACCCTATAAGAGGAAGAACCTGAACCAGGTCTTTACAATGCAGGACATTTGTCACCCTAAAAGAGGAAGAATCAGGACTGTACAGTGCAGGAAGTGTTGTCACCATATACGAGGAAAAACCTGAAAAAGGACTGTACACTGCAGGAAGTGTTGTCACCCTATAAGAGGAAGAAGCTGAACCAGGACTGTACACTGCAGGAAGTGTTGTCACCATATAAGAGGAAAACCCTGAAAAAGGACTGTACACTGCAGGAAGTGTTGTCACCCTATAAGAGGAAGAAGCTGAACCAGGACTGTACACTGCAGGAAGTGTTGTCACCCTATAAGAGGAAGAACCTGAACCAGGTCTGTACACTGCAGGAAGTGTTGTCACCCTAATAAGAAGGATCCCCTCACTGTAGGATCAGCAGGTGTTATTTTAATATAATATGCAGATTTAAAAATATTGAACATGACGTGCAATCCTATTGCCATTAAATCTCACATGGAATTTCGCTGACTAGATTCACACACACTTTAGGATGACAGTTTCAGGATAACCTGCTCCTGTCAGTATAATTACAGGCAGTATTCTTCCCCTTCCATATCAGCCTCCTCCTCGCACAACAATACGGAAGCCACATGAAACCCAGACACACATTCTATGACCGCTCACTACAACAACCTGAGCAGCCAGCGGTCATCCCCAATGAATGAACACAAGTGACCCGCACCTCACATGTCCTACCTCTCTCCTCTAGGAGACACGCTTGATGACATCACGATCATGTGACCCGGCACTGGGGTGACGCTGCTGCGCCATGTGACTGAGGGAGGGAGACTTGAATAGGCACTGGGCAGTAGAGGAGTAACACTGACAGTGATGCTGGGTGCAGCGCTCTGTGTCTTCCCCTCTGTACCCCAGTACTGGTCATGTGTGGGGGGACACATCCTGCATTATTCCTTGTACAAGTCATTGTGAATACACACCTCTGATAAGGTCAAGAGGGACCCCTGTTATCACCCCCCCCAGGCTAAGGGCGATTCACACAATCCTATGTGGTCCCCACCAGTGCGATTTAACAGTCAATTCATTTGAAATTGCTGAAAATCGCACTGGAATCCACAAAAAAGTACTGTATGTGCTACTTTGTATGTTTACATGCATTGGAAGCACTATTGATTGCACTTTGCGCTACGTTTATTTTTCTATACACTTTTGGGCTTGGCTTAACCGCTTCAGCCCCGGTAGGATTTACCCCCTCTTCTGACCAGGCCATTTTTTTGCGATACGGCACTGTGTGGCTTTAACTGACATGTGCGCAGTCATGCGACGCTGTACCCAAACAAAACTGATGTCCCTTTTTCCCCCCACAAATAGAGCTTACTTTTGGTGCTATTTGATCACCTCTGCGTTTTTTTATTTTTTTTTTGCTATAAACAAGAAAAGACCAACCATTTAAAAAAATATATATCTATATATATATATATATTTTTTCTGCTATAAAACACACCCAATTCTTTTTTAAAAAAAAATCTAATTTCTTCATCAATTTAGGCCAATTTGTATTCTGCTACATATTTTTGTTAAAAAAACAATAAGCGTATATTGATAGGTTTGTGCAAAAGTTATAGCGTCTACAAAAAAGGGGATAGATTTATTGCATTTTTATTATATATATATATATATATATATTATTTCATATTTTTTACTAGTAATGATGGCTATCTGCGATTTTTATCGGGACTGCAACATTGTGACGGACACATCGGACACTTTTGACACTTTTTTGGGAAGACATTTATATAGCGATTAGAGCTAAAAATAGTCGGAAAGCTGTTAACCACTTGACCACTGGGCACTTAAACACCCTTAAAGTGGTGTTGCCACCAAAAAAAAAAAAAAATGTGCTTAACCACTTGCTTACTGGGCACTTAAACCCCCTTCCTGCCCAGACCAATTTTCAGCTTTCGGTGCTCTCACACTTTGAATGACAATTACTCAGTCATGCAACACTGTACCCAAATGAATTTTTTGTCCTTTTTTTTCCCACAAATAGAGCTTTCTTTTGGTGGTATTTGATCACCTCTGGATTTTTTTTTTTTTTGCGCTATAAATGAAAAAAGACAGAAAATTTTGAAAAAAAAAAAAAAAACGCATTTTTTTTTGTTTCTGTGATAAAATTTAGCAAATTATAAATTTTTCTTCATAAATTTTGGGCACAATTTATACTGCTACATATCTTTGGTAAAAATAACCCAAATTAGTGGATATTATTTGGTCTTTGTGAAAGTTAGAGAGTCTACAAACTGTGATGCGATTCATACAAAATTGATCACACCTGATGTACTGGTGACCTATCTCATTTCTTGTGACCCGTAAAAGCCAGGAAAGTACAAATACCCCCCAAATGACCCCTTTTTTGAAAGTAGACATTCCAAGGTATTTAGTAAGAGGCATGGTGAGCTTTTTGATGTTGTAATTTTTTCCCACAATTCTTTGCAAAATAAATTATTTTTTTATTTTTTATTTTTTTCCACAAAATTGTCATTGTAAAATATTATTTCTCTCACATGGCATGTGTATACCACAAATGACACCCCAAAATAAATTCTGCTGCTTCTCCTGAGTATTACGATACCACATACGTGGGACTTTTACAGCCTGGCCACTTACAGAGGCCCAACATGCAGGGAGCCCCAATCGCGTGTTCTAGGAGCATAAATTACACATCTAACTTGTTGACTACCTATTACACTTTTGAAGGCCCTGTAGCACCAGGACAATGACACGTGACACTGATGTGGCACTGATAACAGGTGGCACTGATACGTGGCACTAATGACACGTGACACTGATGTGGCACTGATGACAGATGGCACTAATACGGGTCACTGATGACACGTGACACTGATGACAGATGGCACTAATACGGGGCACTGATGACAGATGGCACTGATATGTGGCACTGGTGACAGATGGCACTTATACGTGGCACTGATAACATGTGGCACTAATACGTGGCACTGATGAGAGATGGCACTAATATGTGGCACTGATGACAGGTGGCACCGATACGTGGCACTGATGACATGTGACACTGATGACAGATGGCACTGATACGAGGCATTGATGACACGTGACACTGATAACAGATGGCACGTGACACTGACAGGTGGCACTGATGACAGATGGCACTGATACGTGGCACTGATGACACGTGACACTGATATGGCACTGATGACAGATGGCACTGACGTGGCACTGATGACACGTGGCACTGATGACAGATGGCATTTATACATGGCACTGGGGACAGGTGGCAGCGGGGACAGTTTGCAGCGGGGAAAGATCGCACTTTATTTATAAATTTTTTTTACTCACAGCGCCGCTGCAGCTGTTCATATCTCCCTCCTCACACGCTGTCTCTGTGTGAGGAGGGAGAGCGGCGCTGAGAGATGATCTCATATGTTTACATATGAGATCATCTCTCATTGGACACGCCGATCGCGCTGTTAAAGGCCGCTGTGATTAGCCGTTTACAGCGATCTGTGACTGGCTGTGTCCGACGGACACGGCCAGCACAGAACTTCCCCGATGCGCGCTCTCAGGAGCACGCATTAGGGAAGTAAACAGGAGGACGTCCAGGGACATCACTTCCCCTCGGCGCCGCACAGTCATCTGGGACCTGTCACGTGTCCCAGATGACTGAGTGTCGTATCACGGGCCACGGCGCCGCTCACGCATGTGCAGTGGGTGCCCACAGTAAGGATGCCTGCGCCGCGAGCGGAGCGGGGAACGAGGGGGGGCTTCGTTCCCCCACATCGCTGGACCCTGGGATAGGTAAGTGTCCGATTATTAAAAGTCAGCAGCTGCAGTATTTGTAGCTGCTGACTTTTAAAAAAAAATTTTAGTGGGCCATCCTCTTTAATAACCAGACCAATTTTCAGCTTTCGGTGCTCTCACATTTTGAATGACAATTACTCAGTCATACAACACTGTACCCATATGAAATTTTTATCCTTTTTTTCACACAAATAGAGCTTTCTTTTGGTGGTATTTAATCACCGTTGTTTTTTTTTTTTTTTGCGCTATAAAAGAAAAAAGACTGAAAATTCTGTAAAATTTGGCAAATTTGTAATTTTTCTTGATACATTTTGACCAAAATTTATACTGCTACATATCTTTGGTAAAAATAATCAAAATTGGTGTATATTATTTGGTCTTTGTGAAAGTTATAGTCCACAAGCTATGGTGCCAATATCTGAAAATTGATCACATCTGAAGTACTGACAGCCTATATCATTTCTTGAGACCCTAAGGCCCCTTTCACACGGACAGTCCGTTCAGGTCCGCCTGTTAGTTTTTTAGGTGGACGTGAACAGATGCTCCATAGACCCCTATGGAGTCGGATGTCAGCGGTGACATGTCCACTGACATCCGACCCGCTCCGATCCGAAAAAGTGTGACGGAGGAAAACCCTATTTTTTCCATCTGTCTGCGGATCGGATCGGGTGACGACGGACTCTGCGGTCCATCGTCATCCAATTCCCCCATAGGGGAGAGTGGCGCTCTGACAGGTCTGTCCCTGCACAGAGTGCAGAGACAGACCTGTCATCTTTCTGCTCAGTGGGGGATCAACGTAGCGATCCCCCCGCTGTGCAGAGCGGGCTCCGTACACAGACACGTCCGTGTGAGTCCTAACATGCCAGAAAAGTACAAATACCCCCCAAATGACCTCTTTTTGGAAAGAAGACATACCAAGGTATTTAGAAAGAGGCATGGTGAGTTTTTTTAAGTTGTATTTTTTTCCCACAATTCTTTGCAAAATCAAGATTTTTTTTTTCTTTTTTCACAAAATGTTCATATTAGCAGGTTATTTCTCACACACAGCATATGCATACCACAAATTACACCCCAAAACACATTCTGCTATTAATCCTGAGTACGGCAATACCACATGTGTGAGACTTTTACACAGTGTGGCCACATACAGAGGCCCAACATGCAGGGAGCACCTTCAGGCGTTCTGGAGCACCCAGTCCAATTCTGACATTTCTCTCCTACATGTAAAAATCATCATTTATTCTCTCGAAAATTACAAAGAACCCCAAAACATTATATATGTTTTTTTAGCAAAGACCCTAGAGAATACAATGGCGGTCGTTGCAATTTTTTATCTCGCACGGTACTTGCGCAGCAATTTTTTTTGTTTTGTTTGTTTTTTGTTTTGTGCTTTACAAAAAACAAAACAGTAAAGTTAGCCCAGTATTTTTACATAATGTAAAAGATGAAGTTACGCCGAGTAAATAGATACCTAATATGTCTCCCTTTCAAAACTGCACATGCTCGTGGAATGGCGCCAAACTTTGCTACTTAAAAATCCCAATAGGCAACACTTTAAAATGTTTTACTGGTTACATGTTTTGAGTTACAGAGGAGGTCTAGGGCCAAAATTATTGTTCTCGCTCTAATGTTGGCAGCGATACCTCACATGTTTGGTTTGAACACCGTTTTCATATGTGGGCGGGACTTACGTATGCGTTCGCTGCATGCGAGCACACGGGGACAGGGGCACTTTAAAAAAAAAATGTATTGGTCATTTTACTTTATTTATTTTCGTTTGACACTTTGTTACCCAAAAATAATTTTTTGATCACTTTTATTCCTATTACAAGGAATGTAAACATCCCTTGTAATAGGAATATGGCATGACAGGTCCTCTTTACAGTGAGACCCCACATCTCACCTCTAGGCTGGAAAGCCTGAAATAAAAAAAACAATCCTGGCTTTGATCGTAGCGGTAGAAGCACCGGAGGGTGGCGGGAGGGGGGGACATCCCCTCTCGCCTCCCGTAAGAACGATCAAGCAGCGGAACAGCCGCTATGATCGTTCTTATGGTGTAGGGAATCGCCAGCTGAAAAAGCTGATATCTGAATGATGCCTGTAGCAGCAGGCATCATTCAGATATCCCCGCACAAAGTCAAGGAAGTCATATGATGGCCGGCAGGCGGGAAGTGGTTAAAACGCTTTTTTTTTTTTTTAACACAAAGTTGTCCATTTATACAATATTTCTAACACATAGCATGTACATACCAAAAATTACACCCCAAAATAGATTCTCCTACTCCTCCTGAGTACGGCGATACCACATGACTTCTACAGACTGGCCACATACAAAGGCCGAGTACAGCCGAGCATGGCTGAGCATGGCCGAGTATGGCCGAGTATGGCTGGGTATCGCCGAGTATGGCTGGGTACGGCTGGGTATCGCCGAGTATGACTGGGTATCGCCGAGTACCGGCTGGGTTTTGCCGAGTATGGCTGGGTACGGCTGGGTTTTGCAGAGTATGGCTGGGTACAGCTGGGTATCGCCGAGTATGGCTGGGTATCGCGGAGTATTGCAGAGTATGGCTGAGTATTGGAGCAAAATGGAGCTTTCTTTTGGTGGTATTTAAGCACCTCTGAGGTTTTTATTTTTTGCTAAACAAACAAAAAAAGACAGAACATTTTTGGGAAAAAAAAAAAACATGTTTCCTAGTTTGTTATAAAATTTTGCAAACGGGTAATTTTTCTCATTGATATTCGCTGATGAGCTGATATTTGCTGATATTTCTCATTGCCACTCATTGATATTCGCTGATGAGCTGATATTTGCTGATATTTCTCATTGCCACTCATTGATATTCGCTGATGTGGCTTCACTGATGGTCACTGATGGGCACAGATAAGGTGACACTGATAGGTACCGATAAGACGATTGAT
The DNA here is from genome assembly GCA_028564925.1 of Lithobates sylvaticus. Lineage (NCBI taxonomy): Eukaryota > Metazoa > Chordata > Amphibia > Anura > Ranidae > Lithobates > Lithobates sylvaticus. The sequence goes on along the minus strand of CM053030.1, from coordinate 374,556,416 downwards.
ATTCGCTGATGAGGCTGCACTGATGGTCACTGATGGGCAGCACTGATTGGCACAGATAAGGCGACACTGATAGGGACAGATAAGACAATACTGATGGGCACTGATAAGATGGCACTGATGGGCACTGATAAGACGGCACTGATGGGTGGCACTGATAGATGTCACTGATGGGCACTGGTAGGTGGCACTGATGGGCACTGGTAGGTGGCATTGATAGGCAGCACTGGTGATGACGCACTGATTGGTGATTTATAGGTGGCACTGATAGGTGGCACTGTGGGCACTGATGGGTGACACTGTGGGCACTGGTAGGTGGCGCTGGTGGGCACTGGTAGGTGGTGCTGGTTGGCACAGTAGCCTCTGCAGAGGCTCTCCGCGATCGGGACCGATGTCCCTCTCGCAGCCACCGGTGATTAGCTTTTTTTTTCCTCCTCACGCTGTCAGCGAGAGGAGGAAAAATAGCCGATTACACCCCCAACTTTTGCAAATATCCTCCAATCATCCCTACTAGCACAACATCCCCCCCACAAAAAAAAAATTCCCCTCCCAGCACAAATCCCCTCCCCCCCCCCTCTACCATATTACCTCTTCTGGCACAAATCCTCATCCCCGTCCCAACTCAAATCCCCCAAATCACCTTTCCTAGCACCCCCCCCCCCCCCCCCTCTAAATTCCTCCTCCTACAACAATTCTTATCCCCTGTTGCCGCTCAAATTCCCCAGCACAAATCCCCTCCCCCCAACCTCCTTGCGGCGTCCCCACACCTCACGTGATACCACAGTTCCCCAAGGAAGCCGCCCCTCCTGCCCACCCCTTGTCCCAGCCCTGGTTGCTTTATATAAAAACGGTCTTTATTATTTATTTAATGGGCAGAACCGTGGTTAGCACTTCTGCCTAGCAGCACTAGGGCCATCGGTTGGAATTCTGCCTGGAGTTAGCATGTTCTCCCTTTGCCTGCGTGGGTTTCCTCCGGGTACTTTGGTTTCCTCCCACACTCCAAAGACATGCTGGTAGCTTAATTGGCTCCTGTCTAAATTGGCCCTAGTATGTGTACGTATGAATGTGAGTTAGGACCCTTAGATTGTAAGCTCCTTGAGGGCAGGGACTGATGTGAATGTATGATATATTCAATGGATATAAAAAGTCTAGACACCCCTGCAAAAATTTCAGGTTTCCGTGATGTAAAAAAGGAGACAAACATAAATCATTTCAGAACTTTTTCCACCTTTAATGTGACTTATACACTGTACAACTCAATTGAAAAACAAACTGAAATCGCTTTAAGCGGGGGAAGTAAAAATAAAAAGCCTAAAATAAGTGTGCACACCCTCTTATAAGTGGGGATGTAGCTGTGTTCATAATTAAGCAATCACATTCAAACTCATGTTAAATAGGAGTCAGTACACACCTGCCCTCATTTAACCACTTCAGCCCCGGAAGAATTTACCCCCTTCCTGACCAGAGCCCTTTTTGCGCTTCGGCACTGCGTAGCTTTAACTGACAATTGCGCGGTCATGCGACGTTGCACCCAAACAAAATTGACATCCTTTTTTTCCCACAAATAGAGCTTTCTTTCTGTGGTATTTTTATTTTTTGCGCTATAAACAAAAAAGAGCGACATTTTTGAAAAAAAAACCACAATATTTTGTACTTTTTTTGCTATAATAAATATCCCCATTTTTTTTTTTTTTAAAAAGCAAATTTTTTCTCAATTTAGGCTGATATGTATTCTTCTACATATTTTTGGTAAAAAGAATCGCAATAAGCGTACATTGATTGGTTTGCGCAAAATTTATAGCATCTACAAAATAGGGGATAGATTTATAGCATTTTTATAATTTTTATTTTTTTACTAGTAATGGCGGCGATCTGTGCGATTTTTATCATAACTGCAACATTATGGCGGACACATCGGATAATTTTGACACATTTTTGGGACCATTGGCATTAATACAGCACTCAATGCTATAAAAATGCATTGATTACTGTAAAAATGTCACTGAAGGGTGACAGTGAAGGGGTTAACACTAGGGGGCGATCTAGGGGTTAACTGAGTTCCCTGGGAGGTGATTCTAACTGAAGGGGGAGGGGACTGACTAGAGGAAGTGACGGATCGTGGTTCCTAGCTAATAGGAACACACAATCTGTCACTCCTGTCAGAACAGAACAGCGAAGTGTGTGTTCAGACACACTCTTCCCTGCTCTGTGTCTCCTTCTCATGATTGCTCGTGGCTGGCGGTCATCGTGACGAGCCACGAGCATTGACACCCCCACTGTGCAGCAGGCGCGTGCCTGCTATCCCGAGTATAACTGCGGTGGTTGGTCGGGAAGCGGTTAAAGTGCCTCTGATTAACCCCAAATAAAGTTCAGCTATTCTAGTAGGTTTTTCCTGACATTTTCACATCCTACGGCAAAAGCCATGGTCCACAGAGAGCTTCCAAAGTATCAGAGGGATCTTATTGCTAAAAGATATCAGTCATGAGAAGGGTACAAAGGAATTCACAAGGCATTAGAAATACCATGGAAAACAGGGAAGACAGTCATCATCAAGTGGAGAAAATATGGCACAACAGTGACATTACTAAGAACTGGACGTCCCTCCAAAATTGATGAAAGACAAGATGAAAACTGGTCAGGGAGGCTGCCAAGAGGCCTACAGCAACATTAAAGGAGCCGCAGTAATATCTGGCAAATGCTGGCTGTGTGGTACATGTGACAGCAATCTCCCGTATTCTTCATATGTCTGGGCTATGGGGTGGCAAAACAGAAGCCCTTTCTTACGAAGAAAAACATCCAAGCCTGGCTAAATTTAGCAAAAACACATCTGAAGTCTCCCAAAAGGATGTGGAAAAATGTTATGGTCTGATGAAACCAAGGTTGAACTTTTTGGCCATAATTCCAAAAGATATATGTTTGGTGCAAAAACAACACTGCACACCACCAAAAGAACACCATACCCACAGTAAAGCATGGTGGTAGCAGCATCATGCTTTGGGGCTGTTTTTCTTCACCTGGAACAGGGGCCTTAGTCAAGGTAGAGGGAATTATGAACAGTTACAAATGTCAGTCAATATTGGCACAAAACCTTCAGGCTTCTGCTAGAAAGCTGAACATGAAGAGGAGCATGAGAATGACCCAAAGCATACATCCAAATCAACAAAGGAATGGCTTCACCAGAAGAAGATTAAAGTTTTGGAATGGCCCAGCCAGAACCCAAACCTGAATCTGAAGAAGGCTGTGCACAGACGATGCCCTCTCAATCTGACAGATTTTGAGTGTTTTTGCAAAGAAGAGTGCCAAGTCAAGATGAGCCATGCTAAGATACCCCCAAAAAGACTGAGTGCTGTAATAAAACCAAAAGGGGCTTCAACAAAGTATTAGTTTAAGAGACTGCACACTTATGCAACCATATTTTTTTAGATTTCAGTTTGTTCAGTATATACAGTTGTACAGTTTATAGGTCACATTAACGCCTTCACACCGACCGTATGGAAATATGCGGCCTCTGCTTGAAGGGGTTGTACATGGGTTGATGCACGCAGCTACACGCAGCTACACGCATTAACCCGGTACCGTTTTTTTAGAGCCAGCAGTTGGCTTTCTTGGGATAACAACCAATTTGGCTAAAAAGCCACTTGGCTGTTATCCCAAGCAGCAGGAGGGGACTCTCCCCCCCCCCCCCTGCCGCCTTCCGCTGCCCTCCCGGGCTCTCCCATCCCACCAGGAGGCTTGAGTGACCAGCCAACTCGTCCACCGGCTGACCAGAGACCCGAATGGAACCGGCTTCGATCAGGTCTGGGATCTAGTAACCCGGGAGCAATATCATGACATCCGGTTTACAGAAGACTTAAAGGCTCCAAATTTTAAAAAAATACAGTATTCAAAACAGCCAAATTTGGCGTTTTGCATATTTATAAGTGCAAAGGAGGGTTTTGGGGCCTATGGAGATCTTTAAGCACCATAGTTTGTCACCATTCCACGAGTGTGCGCAATTTTAAAGCATGACATGTTAAGTATCTATTTACTCTATCTATTAACATCATCTTTCACATTATAAAAAAAAAAGTGGGCTAACTGTACTATTTTTTTTTTTTATTCACGTGTGTATTTTTTCCTAAAAAAATTGCGTTTGAAAGACCGTTGCGTAAAGACTGTGTGACATAAAATATTGCAACAACTGCCATTTTATTCTCTAGGGTCTTTGCTAAAATATATAAATATATATGTGTGTAAATGGCAGAGAGGATCCACAACGTTATACAGCACCTCATCCCTTTTGGTAGGTAAGTGTTAAAGGAGGGTAGAAAGTAGGGATTATATCGGTGCAAATTTGCAATATAAATAAGGGTTGCCGACAATTAAATGCTTGAGTTTAAAAAATCGCATAAAGTTTTATTACAAATATATAAAGCCCAATTTCACAAAAAATAAAAATACAAAGAATATTTCTAAGGGCCTAACAAAAATAATTAGTAAGAAAGCTTAAGAGTCCCCATTTTCAGCAGATCGATACATTCAAAAAGAGAGAAACATTTTTTTTTCCCCTTTTCCCTTTCAAAACTTCTATCTCTGCTTACTATAGCCCATTGAGGTAACTCCCATTCCCCGCTGAAGCCCGCTCCACGTAAATCATGATTAAAGAAATATTGCTTAGGCTTACTTTAAATACACTGTATATCCAGTATAGCGAAGAGTTGAATACTGTATGGGAGATGAATAGACCGTACTCTGTCTAAGTAATACTCTTCCAATTAGTTTTAAATATACTTTATCTACTCAAAGTTTTTTGTATTATATATGTTTATTGTCTATTGTAAAATGTAGATAGGTCACTTATTGCAAAACTGTCAGGAAAATTAATACTGTATAAATAACATTGATACTAATAAACTTGTTTATGTATGGGTTAAAGCTGTAATAACCGCTACACATTTTTTGAATATCCTATTGTTGTTCCAGCTCATGGTACCGGGCCTGTTCTCCCCTGATGAGGGGATTGGGGCTGTGGTGGGGTGGGATGACGGGAGCTGTCTGTCTGTTCTTGCTCTCTCGGTCTGCCCCACATTTGCGCATCCCTCTATCCCCTCTTTCCCTATGGCACTTGATTGCCTTTCCAGCTACTTTTCCCGTTTTTTCTTCCCTTATTTAGAAACCGCCGATACATGGGGGTGGTGATCGCCTATTCAGGATCACTCCCAGTGGTCTAGTATGGACACCCGAGGGCGGTGCTAGTTTCTTTAGCCCGCCCAACTTAGCCTCTGTTGCTTTTTGCGCTGCCGTCGCGATTACGTCATCACGCCACGTGACGCACTGACCGCCAGGCATTATGGACCTTGTAGGCCGCCTGGAAGGTCCGTGCGTTCGCGCATGCGCTGAGGCTCCTCTGTGCGCTGATTGGGAAGCGTGTAAACACGCCCCCCCAATCTGGGAGACAAGATTTAAGCTGGCACCGGCGCTCATTCCAGCACCGGACCTTGGAGGCACCTGACGCAAATACGTTCCTTCCTGACAAGTAAGCTTTACAATAAGACCAAACTCTTGCATATCCACTGCTCAACCCTATAACCTCTAGCTATTTATTTTGTCCATTATCTCTGTTACTCTCAGGGACCATGTTCCCGCTGAGGCTGCCTATTTCTTGACTGCACCTTGGATCAGTATCCTAGACTACACTATACTATTTGCTAATATAGGCCACTGCAGGTATGTTAACCTCTCTCCAAACCATTGAAAAACAGTTACTAATTTCAGGTATTAGTACTAAGTTCAGATTATCAATTTTGTTTAGGTGCCTCCCTTACCATCTATCTCTAACCAGCATCCGAGGTCTACCCCACATTTTTATTTTAATTTTATAGTCCAATTAAAGTGAGTATTGAGACTTTTTGTCCGTTCCACAGTGATATGCTATATATCTGTGGAGTATTTTTCCACAAATAAGCAACACTGTGTTTTCTATTTTTAAATATGACTATTACTATTTAAATTTATGTAACCTAAATTAAGACATCTTTTGCTAGGTCTGTTTTTGTCTCCTGCTATCCACTGAAGGATATCCATTGGGCGACCCCACCCCTCTCTCGGCTGTTTGTTTCATTATTATCACCCTTTATTGCCTCTGGGTAAGTTTGGGAATTGGGTTCATTGGTTTGCATGTACCATCTAGTTGGGACAGAGTGAGAGAGTGGTCAGATATACTGTTATTTCCCCTCTCGGCCCCCCTCCCCTTCCCTAACAAAACCCCTCTTTCCAACAGGGGGGCTCAGTACCTGTTCCCATGAACTGTTATTAATTCCTATTTCTCTCCACATAGATACAATATTTCTGTACAGTAGGCGAACCCTGAGGAAGCCATTGATATGGCGAAACATGTCGGAAAACATCAATAAGGCCTGCACTGTCTACTTCAGGTTATCCTATCCATTGTAACTAAGAGACTTTCTCTAACCAGATATTAATCTGGAATCAGAAAGAAAATTTTTTCTCTCTTTTTGAATGTATCGATCTGATGAAAATGGGGACTCTTAAGCTTTCTTACTAATTATTTTTGTTAGGCCCTTAGAAATATTCTTTGTATTTTTCTTTTTTGTGAAATTGGGCTTTATATATTTGTAATAAAACTTTATGCGATTTTTTAAACTCAAGCATTGAATTGTCGGCAACCCTTATTTATATTGCAAATTTGCACCGATATAATCCCTACTTTCTACCCTCCTTTAACATATAAATATATAATGTTTGGGGGGTTCTAAGTAATTTTCTAGCAAAAAATACAGATTTTAACTTGTAATCAACAAATTTCGAAAAAAGACTTAGGCATGAAAGGGCTAAAGGTAGATAAAGTCCTGAAATTATTTATCTTTGTCACAGAAACGTGACATTTTAACAGGGGTGTGTGGACTTTTGATATCCACTGTATATGTAAAGCGCTGCGTAAATTAATGGTATATAAGTACCTGAAATAAAAAAAATCTATTATAGCCACTTACATGAAGGTTAGAGCACATGTTTTAGACCCCTTTCACACTGGGGCGGTGAGCCGCGGTGACGGTAAAGCAGCGCTATATTTAGCGCTGCTTTACCGTCGTTTTTACCGCGGTTTTCGGCCGCTCGCGGTGCGGTTTTACCCCCCGCGAGCGGCCGAAAAAGGGTTAAACACCCCCCGCAGAGCGCCGCCGTAGCGGCGCTTTGCGGCGGTATTGCCGCGGTTTTACCGCGGTCTCCCATTCTTTTCAATGGGAAGGAGCGGTATAGGAGCGGTGAACACACCGCTCCTATCCCGCTCCAAAGATGCTGCTAGCAGGACTTTTTTTTTCATCCTGCTAGCGCACCGCTCCAGTGTGAAAGCCCGCCGGCTTTCACACTGGAGTTAAAGGGGCAGGATTATTTCATGCGGTGAACAGGCGCTATTTTTAGCGCTGCACCGCATGAAAAACGCCCCAGTGTGAAAGGGGCCTTAGAGTCATTTATGGAGAAATCTAGGTTTTACAAAGTTTCTCCTGCAACTGTATTACCAGTGATGTAACAGAGTTACGTAACGCAGTTACTTTAGAGGGTAACGGGTAATCTAACTGTTTACTTTTCCCCTCATGGTAACGCAGTTCCCATTACTTGGGCGGAGTTACCTCAATTACATCTACCGCCACTAGATGGCAGTAGTGTAATTCCAGTGTCCTGCCGAAAAAGTTCCACCGCAGGATAAGGACCCCCTGTACTGCGCAGGCACAGCGCTTGCGCAGTACGAAGGACTACTGAGCTTACGAAAATTGCCGAACCTAAACAGCTCTGGCGCAGTTAACATGTAATTGTACGAGGCGATGCCGCACGCTCCCGATGCTCGTGCTACTCTGCAAGGGGCGTCTATCTTGTAACTAAGGGGCGGGTCTAGTATTACTGTAACCAAGGGGCGCATTTATTATTATTGTTATATATCGAGCTCTTCTGTAGCCATCCGCCCCTTACACGATATAATAATAATAGACCCACCCCTTGCTTACACGCTATAACAGATCTGCCCCTTGGTAAGAGTAGTAATAGAGCAGCCCCTTGGTTACACGACATATAATAATAAATGCGCTCCTTGCTTACAGTAATACTAGACCTGCCCCTTAGTTACACATATAGAATATTAAAAAAAAGTCACAGTTACTTTGCTGAGTAACTAATTACTTTTCCAATGTAGTAACTGAGTTACTAACTCAATTACTTTTTGGGAGAAGTAATTTGTAACTTAACTAATTATTTTTTTAAAGTAAGATGAAAAACACTGTGTATTACCTACAACAGTAATTCCAGCACTCCGCTACAGATGCATTTACCTACACAAACCTAGCCCTGGGTTCCGACTCCCAAAAGGCACATCCTTCACCAATCAATTAGAGAAAGGAAAGAAAGTAGCCGAGCTTCAGAATTAAAGCCGCAATCTATATTTATTGATCCATTCAATGGAGACAAACCGCCTGAACTCCTCCCTCACTCATAATGAGCTTTTTCATAGAGTATGTATTACATACCATTTGTACTCTTCCCATTGTGGAGCATGAATCATGGTGGAGTGTCCTTACTTCAAGAAGTACACAACCAATGTGAGAGCTGCTGGGAAACACTATGTATGAAACCATATCAAGGAAGAAAAACGTTTTTAAGCTTTTATGGGAATTGTTACATGCTACTTCTATGTGATACAGCAAATATAAGAGATACAGGACCTGATTTGTTAAAGTGTGAGGTGAAGTAAAAGCTTAATAAAATTGTTCTTCATTTGTCACAAGCTGGAGTCCATTCCCACTTAGGAGTAAACTGGCCACCAGAAATAGTAATGGCAACTGGGGCTAGGCAGTGTCGTTGGCTACAGTGCTGACACAGAAAACAACAAGGAGTCCAAGTAGAAACAGGATACCCATTGGCAACCAGAGGGCAAACCCAACTTCCCCACCTATGTAGATATGGTGAGAGCCCTTAGAAGGGTCAAAGTGCAAAATCTAAGGAACTGCCTTGTCTTCATCAGAGCATCCTAAAGTTGGAGATGGTTTTTGCTGCAGACGATTCCCAGGTCGCACTTGCAGCAATGGGATGCTGAGATTACAAGTCTGTATGTAACACAGTCCAAATTAGTAGGAGTGCCTGGGAACACACAAATGAAGAGAGGAGGGAAGCAGACTAGGAGTGCACAGAGTCACTGGAGCAGGATACAGACTGGGGAACATAAGGATTACAGAAGCAGTCTTGGGGACAAGGCACAAGATTAAGGTTGGAACGTACAGAGATCACAAGGCGGAATGCAGGCTGGAGTACACAAGAATCACAGGGGTGGATACAGGCTAGAGGATACAAGGATCACAGGGGTGGATACAGGCTGGAGGACACAAGGATTACAGGGGTGGATACAGGCTGGAGGACACAAGGGTCGCAGGGCTGAATGCAGGCTGGAGTACACTAGGGTCACTGGAGAGACTGATGCCACTGGGGCACTGGGGAATAGAGAGAATGCAGGGAGGCATTGGGGATCACAGTAAGGATCACTAGAACATGTGCATGTGAGTTGCTTGAACACTGAGCAACCCACATGCTAGCCCTTTTAGACAGTGCCCCCTCTGTAATTGGCTGCGGAGCCAGAAGAAGCAGGAAGCTAGGGCTGCACACAGAGGCATAGACCCAGCGCTGAAGCGAGGAACATGTGAGTGTGACACCATTATTGAGGCTGATTATGTAATCTTCAACATCTTATACAACTGAGGCTATTCTTCTTGGCCACACTTGCTGAGCCCCCATCACTCTGTAAATGTGAACAGCAGGATTGGCCACCAATATACTGTAAAGGCTTAGGAATGGCAAGTATTTGTTAGAGAGATACATACTATTATTTCTGCTGTCTATATCTCTGGATCTACATAGATGACTTTGAAATGAAGTTTTTTACTGAGGGTAACCTTGGCTATTTTTGACATACTCAGGATAAGTTGCTCAGATTTGCAAGATATCTACTTTTAAGGAAATATATAGTGTTTTTGTATTTACTGTATTTACTTTATCAAGTTCAAGACTAAAAATACAGTTTTTAAATACATTTTGTCACTTTCAGTCAATTGTGGCCCTTTTCACGTGGGGCGTCTAGGTATTTTTGCATACCACTCAGTATGTCCCTCATCCCCATCCACCCAAAAGGAGAAGTGACGCTTGTTTGCACCCTTTCCCCCTCCACTGCCACATTTGGCACTTTTTTTTAGGGGCGGAGGGGGCGGGTACCTAGTTTTGACAGTTTGGCCCCCTCCTTTACCCTGCAGTCTTCTGGGACACATCACAGGTTCCAGAAGACTACAGGACTATTCTCAGTGCAGCAAAACTCACGCATGTGTAGTAGGAAACTGGCTTAATTTTATGTTACCATTACTTCAGATGCTGGTGCCTACATCTCTGGATCCCTGGACAGGTAAGTTTACTTATAATAAAAGTCAGCAGCTACAGTATTGGTAGCTGCTGACTTAAAATTTTTTGAGGGGGAGCCTCGAGTTCCTCTTGGTAAAAAAAACTTTAGATTTAACAGAGCTCAATAGATGCAGCTGAAATTTAAACAAAAACAGCTGAATCAATCCTAGAAATGACTTTTTCCTTCTTTCTCTATGCTCTGTTCAGACTAAATCTGGCCATTGATGGATAGAATTTCAAACACAAATTCTTAGGAAAAGTCTTACACTGGCTACACATGGATCGAAATTCAGCCAGTTGATCTATCTGTACAACCAGCCTTTTGAGTTTTCCAGAATGATTAGTGCCGCCAGCTATAGCCGACAACCGACAACACTCATTGTGTTCTGCTAGCAGGGAAGGCTCCCCGCCAGCAGAATACAATAGCGCTGCGGGAGGGATTCCCTAATCAACACTTGACTGTGTTGATGGCAGAATCAAGCAATTTCTTTTCTTTCACCCTTCTTTTACCAATAATTTTCTACCCATCTATGGCCAGAATTATAACTAGACTTTCAGTTGAAAGATAGCATCAAACGGAGGGGGGCGTGGCCTAGGATGACGGAGTAGGAAGACACACTCTGGCGCGCTCCCTCCACCCTCCAGGCGTGCATGTCTAGCCGGGCCGTTCCGTGCCCGGCGTTCTGAACCGAGTGATTTTCCCCAGGTAACTCTGCGGCCGGAATGAGAAGGAGAGGAGAGAGAGAGCAGAGGAGACATACCCAGCCGGAGATCCCGCAGTACTTCCTCCGCACACGAGCAGCGGTGTCTAAGGGAGCTGAATCAGGAGGGAGGCGGACCGGAGAACAGTGTCTCGCAGATAACATAGCAAGCCCCTCCTGTATGCTACTGACGCCGCAGCGGGAGACAATGGAGACGATAGACATGAGAGAGGAGGCGGGAGCGGAAGGAGGGCGAGAGGAGACACACACACAGGGAGAAGAGGCAGACCTCAGAGTGCTCCTAAGGGCCCTCCCAACAAGGGCAGACCTACAAGCGCTTCCCACAAAAGTGGATCTGGAGGGATGGATGTCCCGCATAGAGGAGATACATCGTAGGGACTTCGAGGAAGTGAGGTCGGAAGTGCAGCGGATCTCAGAGAGACTGACGGCCAGAGAGGAGGAACAGGTATTTCTGGCAGAGAGAGTCAAGCGACTGGAGCAGGTACAGTTTGTTCATGACCTACATGTTCCCGCAATTCAGCTCCGCTTAGAGGAATTAGAAGACCGCAGCAGGAGGAAAAATCTAAGGTTTAGGGGGGTCCCGGAGACAGTAGGGAGAGAAACACTACAGTCAACCATACAGGGAATATGTCAGAAACTTGATATTCAGATCCCACTGCAAGACTTAGAATTTGAAAGGTTGCATAGAGTGATGGGTCCCCCCTCTCCCAACCCTGAGAGACCCCGAGATGTGGTTTGTTGTTTCCATAGATACGTACACAAGGAACTGATAAGCCGGAAGGCTTGGGATATAGGAGAAGTGCTATATGAGGGAGCAAAGATAAAAATTCTGCCAGATTTATCTAGAGCCACTCTGCAGAGAAGAAATCTGATACGTCCGTTGCTGGACAGAATAAAAAAGGCGGGGGGCTCATATCGGTGGGGTTACCCATTCTCCCTGAGAGTAAAGAAAGACTCTAGATCATTCATCCTGCGGCAACCTGTGGACTTACCTGAGCTGTTTTCGTTTTTGGGAGAAGAGTCACCAGAGACAGAGATACCAAATTGGCTACAACACCTGGGCAGGCATAAAGAACAGGGGGGACAGGAGAGTTAGATCCTTAACCTCTCCAAGAAACGGAAGTACAGAAGACCCCAGCTTTGCATTTGTTTTTGTTTTTTGTTTTTTCTCTTTAGGAGAAACGGACAAACTTTTCTTCTTTGTTTGATATTCTGTATAGTACCATGGGGGTCTAAATCCTATTAAAAAGGAAAGAAGAAAGGTCCCGGGTTCCCCTGTCCGCCCCCCTACCGGTCCCCGTTCCCCCGCCCCCCCCCCCCTCTTTTCTTTTTTCCCTCCCGGTTCCCCTCCCTCTTCTTCCCCCCTTCTTTTCTTTCTGGTGTTTGGGGGGGGGGGGGGTACAATACTATAGTATGGATATAGATATAGATAAGTATATATCAGTATCCTTTTTAATTTCTTTCCTTATTTTTGGGTGCCTGACTTTCCTAAGGGCCCATTAAGGTTTTTTAAGGGTTTTTTCTTTTACTCGCCGACAGACTCAGGTAACAAGAAGGCCCTCCGGCTTCCCATCCATTTATTTAATGGCACGTGGTATTGTAGGGTGATGGAGGGGAAGAGGGGGGGAGGTGTACCCCCCCCCCCCCCTCCTTTCCCCCTCTGGCACTTTTTTTTTTTTTTTTTAGAATATTAGAATATTTTTCTTTTTTAGGTTGAACATTTTGGATACTGGATACTTGCGGGGGTTTTTTCACTTTAAACGCATATAATATATAATATAATAATATTTTTTTGTATTTGTTTTTTTTAGCCGGACACATCAAAATATCCGGATGGGTAGATGTACACATGTATATGAGGAGGGGAAAGTGGTAATTAGAGTGTGGAGTTCTATGGTTTTTTTTTTTTTTTTTTTTTTTTGGTATTATATAAAGAGTTCACAAGGCATATTGGTCACATGAATCACAATACGATGTATTTGTTTTTTGGTAACACTGTTAATATAGCACATGAGGGGCCAGGGGGGCAGGGGGAGAGGGGAGCGTTTGGTTCTCTCGCTCTCCCACCCCGGGTCCTTCCTTCGGGATGGGAGGCCGAGAGGGGGGGGGGGGGGGGTCCATAATATATTGCGTAGTACAGAGAGTCTGAATAAATCCTCACTGGTTTTTTTTTTTTTTTTTTTAACCTTCCCCCCCCTTTTTTATTTATTTATTTATTTATTTATTTTTTTTTCTCTTCCCCTCTATCCTCTCCCCCCCGTATTACCGAAGGGGATGGGTAGACAGACCCTGACCCTCATAGAGCAATATAAATGTTTTTACATGTGTATACCGGTATGAGGGGGAGGGGGGGGCGGGGAGGGAGGGGGAAGGTGTTTGGTCTATGGGGGAGGGGGTGGGGGGTTAGAGAGAGACTATCCTTGGTTGATAATAAATTTAATAAATTATGAATAATTATTCATAATTTGGATTCTTGTTGAGGAGGGGGGGAGATGGGTGAATGGAGATGATGAATGGAGATGGTTGTGAGGGGGGGGGGGGTGTGGGGGCGGGGGTGTTGGGGGGGAGATGGGGTGAGATTATATAGTGGCAAAAAGAGGGAGGGGCTAGGAGAAAGTGAGGGTACAGAAGATAATAAGGTAACTCTCTAGGCACCTCTCTCGCTAGCCCTCAGTTTTCAGTTAGGACCTTTACAGACCTGGTGGAGGTGATTATTTATTTTCTTTTCCTTGTGTGGTTACTAGCTCTCATAAAGAGGGAGGAAGCATTGGTACTTAAAGATGTATGGGAAATGATCTCAATTACTCATATAAGCGCGCCGAGGGAGGGAGGAGGGAGCAGAGCCCTGTAGTCATTTTAGACTAATCCCCCAAATAGGATTACACCCACTGAACCAGAGGGGAGAGGGGTTTCTGGGGTGGGTGCTCCCCTAAGGGGTTAGAAGGGAGGGTGGGGAGTAGGGAGGGGGGATAGGGGGAGGGGAGGGGCGGGAGGGGTTTTTCTCTTTTTTTTCCCTGCGAGATGGAGGAAATCAGGATGACCTCCATGAATGTCAAGGGACTTAATGTCCCTGAAAAAAGAAGAATGCTCCTAAATGATTTGAAACGAATGTGTACAGACGTGGCCTTCATACAGGAAACCCATTTTAAAGCAAGTAGATTCCCGCTGCTCCAAAATAGATTTTTCCCATGTGTATACCATGCCTCAAATCAGGAGGCCAAATCAAAAGGGGTATCGATTATGATCGCGAGTCGGGTTTCATGGTCTCTGCTGGATAAACGGGTAGATACAAAGGGCCGGTTTCTGTTTCTTAAAGGACATATGAGAGGGGTGAAGGTAACTCTGGCAACTTTATATGCACCAAATGCTTCACAAGACTCATTTGTAAAAAAAACACTTACAAAACTAATAGAATTCGCGGAAGGCAAGTTAATCTTGGGAGGCGACTTCAACATTGCCTTAGACCCTAAAATAGATACATCTATAGGGACATCATCAGTCCCACATGGCATCAGGAGAGGAATACTGAGGAAATTACATGAAACACAGCTGGTGGATGTATGGCGGACTATGCACGCCGGAGAAAGGGATTACACTTTTTTCTCTAATCCCCACCAGATTTATTCTCGTATTGATCTTTTCCTGATCCCACATTATTTACTTTCTATGGTAACTGAGATCACCATAGGAAGTATAACATGGTCAGACCATGCCCCAATATCCTTATGCCTAGCACTTTCTGGAGCAGGATGTGCCCCGGATAGAAGATGGCGTCTTAACGAGAGCCTGTTACAGAACCCGGAAATCCAAGAAGAGGTAGCAAAAGAAATTGAGGCCTATTTTCATATAAATGATACCCCAGGTAGTGACCCCGGGATAGTGTGGGAGGCGCACAAAACGGTAATCAGGGGTATCCTGATTAAATACGGGTCTAAAATAAAGAAAGAGAGAGAAAAGCAAGTTAAGAAACTTTTACAGGAGATTCAGGAACTGGAAATTCAGCACAAGAGGATACAGACAGCCTCTGCGGGTAGACAGTTAGACCATCTGAGACGCCAACTCTCGGATATCATGCGGTTCAAGGCCAAAGCAATAATACAGAAAGGTAGGAAGACATCCTACGAAATGGGAGACAAATGTACGAAACTATTAGCAGGTAAACTTAAAGAAAAAAGTATGTCAACATATATACCTCAAATAAAAGGGAAGAATGGGCAATTAATTCCTCAGCCAAAAGGAATAGCTCAGAGATTTGGAGAATATTATTCCTCACTATATAATTTGGAACCAAAGCCGATGTCGACATCGGTTCTGCAGGAATATCTATCTGCGGCAAAACTCACAAGGCTACCATCTTTAGAACGTAGTAAATTGGAGGCCCCCATATCGGTCGAGGAATTGAATGCTGTGATAAAAAAAACTAAGACAGGGAAGGCCCCTGGCCCAGATGGCCTCACCTTACAGTACTATAAAAGATTTTCATTACAGCTAAATAACCACTTGGTAGGGGTCTTCAATGCCTTAGGCCAAACTGCTGCATTCCCACCGGACTCATTGCTGGCGTATATAACGGTGATCCCGAAGGAAGGGAAGGATCCATCGGAGTGTAGCAGTTATAGGCCGATTTCATTGCTAAATGTGGATCTGAAGCTTTTTACTAATATTTTAGCATTAAGAATCCAGCCACTACTTAGTCATTTGGTGGACCGGGATCAAGTAGGGTTCATTCCCTCGCGGGAGGCGAGGGACAATACGACCAAAGTGCTCAACCTGGTCCACCATGCCCACAAGACAAACACCCCTTGTGTTTTTTTGAGCACTGATGCTGAGAAGGCATTTGATAGGGTGAGATGGTCCTTCTTGTTCGAAGTCTTGAGATCTGTGGGCATAGGTGAACAAATGACTAAGTGGATCAGGAGTGTCTACACTTTTCCAAAAGCAGAGGTAAAAGTGAATGGAATTTTTTCCAAATCCTTTAAAATTTCTAATGGTACACGACAGGGATGCCCCCTTTCCCCTCTGCTGTTCTCCCTGACAATAGAACCGTTACTAAATAAAATAAGGCAGAACCCGGACATTCAAGGGCTAAAAATAGGAGAGAAGGACTATAAAATATCGGCCTATGCAGATGACCTGCTGTTCTCCATGCCTGCTCCACACACCTCGATTCCTAACCTTATGAAAGAAATTGAAACCTATGGCAGCCTATCTAACTTTAAAATAAATTACACTAAATCAGAGGCGATGGGAGTGGCGTTGCAAACCATGACCCGTAATATGATTCAACCAAATTTTAGTTTCAAATGGGTGACGTCGGCATTAAGTTATCTGGGTACACAGATTACACCAGACATAGGAAGGATTTTTAAAGCGAATTTCCCAACCCTATATAATTCAGTAAGGCTGTTATTGGACAAATGGCATCAGGGTATACACTCTTGGTTTGGCCGATGTAATATTATCAAGATGTTCATCCTGCCTAAATTCTTGTACTTATTTCAAGCCCTCCCAATTGCTGTTCCACGGCTCTTCCTTCGCCAAACTGGATCACTTTTTTCAAAATTTATTTGGGCAAAGAAGAAGCCAAGGATAGCAAAAAATATTATGTCACTACCTAGGCGAGTGGGGGGAATAGCTGTCCCAGACCTAGGGAAATATTATCAGGCAGTACATCTGGGAAGTGTGGTGGACTGGAGCAGGCATGGAGAACTTAAGTCATGGGTGGAGTTGGAACAGCAGTTCAGCACGACCCTCTTAAGCAGGACACCCTGGTGTTATGAATCAGTACCGGCCTCGACTAGAGAACACCCCACTATAGGAACGACACTACGGATTACTGCAACTCTATGTCTAAATCCTAAAATCTCTTCTAAAAATTCCCCCCTGACACCGGTGCTTGGAAACCCGGGGTTTCCATCAGGTATGGAGGCCGGAGCCTTCAAAAAACTGGAGGAGAAGGGATTCTCTCAAGTGCTACACTTTATGCAAAATGGAGTTTGGCCCACAATAGCGACTCTGACACGCCTGGGGGGACTGTATGAAATCAACATATGGCGAGCACTACAATTACAACATTTTTTGAGATCACTGGGACCGGCGGTAAATTATGATAGACATTTAACCAAATTTGAACAATATTGTAATGAGAAAGAACCCCTCCCCCGGCTGATCTCAAGGATGTATGGGTTGTTAAGTGACCCTCCCCAAGATTGGGTACTACCAAGCATAGCCAAATGGGAAAGAGATCTGAACAGGACATTCTCCTCGGACGAACATAGGAAGATTATTTACCTAGCCTTGAATACATCAAGATGCACTCGAATTCAAGAGTTAAACTATAAAGTATTGACCCAATGGTACTATACCCCGATGAGGCTACGGAGAATCTATCCAGAGGCCTCGGATCTTTGTTGGCGATGTGGGGAGGAAAAAGGAACCTTAATACATATACTTTGGTCATGTACCAAAATGAAGCAGTACTGGGGAGAGGTACAGAGAATTGCACAGAAATTGGTGGAATTTTTAATACCAGATGACCCCGCGTTTTTCCTGCTCCATTGCTCCCAAATACCGATAAAGAAATACAGAAAATCAATAGTGTGCCATATGTTGAACGCCGCGAAGGCGACTATTGTAATGCATTGGAAAGACAGGGCCGCCCCATCAGTAGCAAGGTGGCTCAATAGGGTAAGACAGATAGGAGCCATGGAAGAGCTAGTGCTCACAGGTCAGGATAAGAGAGAGAAGTACAATGAGACATGGGCACTGTGGAATGAATTTATGCAAACGGAGGAAGGGAAGTATTTGATAGGCGATAGTGGAAGAGAAGGAGGATGAATAGAAGAAAAAGGGAAAAAAAACGCAAATAGCTGCACTTTGCTGGGTCTCTCCATCTCGCGGGGAAGAGCACAGGGGGGGAGGGAGGGTGATAAGATAACAGTGGGGTTGTTCTTCTTTTTTTTTTTTTTTCTTTTTTTTTTTCTTCTTTTTTTTTCCCTCCTTCCTGGACAGCATAGGAGGAGGGGGATGGGGGTTGCTTTAAAGGGGGATTAAGAGAAGGGGGTATGAATGCAAAGGGGAACATAGACCATAGAAGAAGACCGGTCTAAAATGTCACGAATAGAGTGGAAAAGGAAAATAATGATACTGGGGGATATAAGTAGCTATGCTTGCCTCCTAATAGAGAGATTGTAATCTTGCCAGTATTAGTAAACCATAGGAATATAATATATATGTATTCTTATTTGTTAATGCATTCTGTACCACCCTTAATCATAATAAAAAATTTAAAATATGAAAAAAAAGAAAGATAGCATCAAACAAACCAGCTTCTACAACAGCTTCTACAGAAAATGCATTATGATCATAATGCTCATTGTCATGTGTTAAATGTTTATTTATAAAAAAAACTTAGAGCTATAGACAGTAAAAAAATTACCTATGTAAAATATTATTTAATACAACTAATAAACTTAAAAAAATAATAAAATTGACCCCAAACCAATATGGCTTCCCTTTAAAAACACCTACCATTCAAAAATATAAACCAGTTTTGCCACTTTAAAGTAGAACTATACTGCATATGAGTACCACAAACCAAAAATGCTATTTAATTCATCATCTGGCCATCTTGAGGGCAGATAATTCATGCAGCAGTTGCTTCCTTGAATCCATCTGCCCTTAAATTAGGTATGCAGGCAGGAAGATGTGCTTAGCTGAGAAAACCTCTCCTCCCCTCCTGAAGACTCTTGGGATGTATGACATAATTTGCCTGGGCCTGGAAACCAGAAAACAACTAAAGAAATGTTAAAATAAAGTAAAAGTAAATATGATATAATCAGGGATCGGCAAGGTGTCCGTACACGAGCACTGGTGTCCATGAGCGGTACCTGCAGGGTCTGCGGCTGCCGCATTCAGGTATATGGAATTTTTATGTACTTGAAAAGTCCCTCCCTCACCCGATGCAATGGCTGGCTCTTCTCTGTAGATCTGTCTGGCACGACGCCAGCGCCACCCACTCTATTAGGTGGAGTTTTTTTGGGGGGGAAGGGTGGCAAACAACCACCCCCGCCCGTCTGCCGGTCTGTCCGGCACTTACTCCATCTAGGCAGCGGGCATCAGGCATCGAGCAGCGGAAGCGGCTCCTGTGTCTCTTTCCTCTATCACGTGCATCTCATGTGCATCTCCTCCCCTCCTCCTAGGCATCCAATAGGATCGCCTATCCTTTCAGCCAACTGGGTGATGGGTCTCAGACTCGCTTCCTGATTGGACTGGAGTAGGATCAGTGTTGGAATAGCGAATATTCATTCGCTATTCTAACACACCTGGGTGGGCTATGAGCGCATTCTCTGCGCCACCCTATTTTGAAGCCTATTAGAGCCTTTGGCTCTAATCAGTGCTTCAAACCCCCCCATTGTAATTGATGCGCCCGGTGTCCTGCAAGGGACCAGATGCATGGATGGGGGGGGCGGCGCCCATGTGCCCCTAATGGACGGGCTGCCCCTGGAGTCTTCTTCGGTATGTGGAGTGCTATGTTGGAGGGAGTGTCAGTGCAGCGGCTGCCCTGCAGTGTAAAATGCGGCACTTTTCAAATGCAGAGGGTGGCGCTTTTAAAGCAGCGTGGGAGAACAGCTGAGGAGGAAGTTCAAGGTGCTGGAGCTGGATGGATTCTGTTCTGTGCCAGCCCAGCTCCGGCATAAATGTTGGTTAAATATATTATATATTCTTTGCAGGGAGAGCCTGGAGTGTGGTGCAGGAACATTGCTCTAAACGGGGGTTTATGGGCACCCTGGCCTGCTCTAAAGGGGGCTCTATGGGGACCCGGCTCTAAAGGGGATCTATGGGGACCCTGCTCTAAAGGGGGATCTATGGGGACCCTGGCCTGCTCTAAAGGGGGATCTATGGGGACCCTGTTATAAAGGGGATCTATGGGGACCCTTCTCTAAAGGGGGATCTATGGGGACCCTGGTCTGCTCTAAAGGGGGATCTATGGGGACCCTTCTCTAAGGGTGATGGGATCTCTGGGGATCCCAGGTAATTTGAAATGTACCTTGGTGTTCCTCACTAAGGTCTGTAATTTGGAAAATTTCTGCCACAGCCTTGGTCCGTGGCCGTGCCTATCCCTGGATATCATTTTCTATCTATTTACGAATGCTCTGAGCATAGGGATTAAAAATCGTCAATGTTGATTGTGAGAGTGAAGTTCAGCTTTAAGTTTTGTTTCATAACACAATTAAAATAAATGATACCAAGACTCGGGTGACATGTGGTCTTCTCATATGTATGCCTCACTAGTGACCAATAAACAGTTAATCTAACTGTTCATTATCCACCAGTGACTATTTTCCTTGCTACTAAGTCTTACAGTTTCATGCATGCCTAAAATTGTCTATTTGGTGCATTGGACTAAGTACACTGGCCACTCAACAGAATAATTTCCTTTGGAAACATAGTTCATGGCTCACAAGGCCATTACAATTAGATGGATGAACTAATCTCTCTCTAGTGTATCCCAGTGGAAGTTGTTAATAAAAGAGATTATGCCTTATGAGATGGTTATGTATGGGAGGAAAAAATTTGTCCTCATGAATTTCAGAATGTTTTTGACTTGAATTTACATTTACTTTTTCTTCATGCTAAAACCACTCTGGCCCTCTTAATGGAATCTTAAAAATTACCTTAATGTCAAATAACACATTTTTGGTAATGTTATATTGACTAACTTGAAATTGTCAAAGTTTGTTCCATTATTTTATTTTTGTAAAACAGTTTTGTGCACAATACACAGATTGAAAAAAAAAAAAATACTATATTCAATATGTTTAATAGTAAATGTAATGTAAAAAGTAATTTCTTTTTTTATTTAATAAATATACAGTAACCAAAAACAAGCATTCCGATTTCACATTTCATCAGCTTCGAACAGTTAGAACAACAATAAAGATGATTGTTGATAAGCTGCTTGAAGTTATTACTTTTTGTATATTACTCTTTGCTTTATAACTGTCAGAAACCATGAATCAGACTGAGACAGAAGTACAGTTAAATCACACTTGTTTAATAATAATTAAAAAAGGTAAACAGAGTAAACATAGTCAAAACATAGCCAGATTTCAGGAACTGGAACGCAGCCTCACCATTGCTGTGAAGTCAGATGAGCCAAAATGTCAGGGAGCCAGGGATGAGCGTAGTAGAACAGCAAGCAGGATCTGGAGCCAAAAGGAATATCAGCCAAGCAAGTCTTTAACAGGAACCCAGTAGAGCGTCTCTACAGATGTGACCGGGGCGAAGGCAGAGATCATCTGGACTGGATGGCTAAAGTAGGCAGGACTGACGAGCAGGATATCATCAACAAGTGAATCACTGTGGAGAGATAAGAGCTGGCAATTAGCCGACAGCTGAGTGGCCAGCTTTGAGGGAAAGGCTGAGCCCAGCCCTGACAATAACATAAGCTTATCATGCTTTCTCCATTGAACATTAATGGTTATGGTTGATGCAAGTCCCCTCTTCTGTAATGGAACTACTACCAAAAAAAAAAAAATACATTATGCGGCAAAGTAGCAGCTACCTTTTTACCTACAGGCCTTCTTCTTCTTCATGAGTTGGGACAGGCAGCACTGCAGTATTGTGCATTGTGCTCATGTTGCTTATTCTTTTTTTATATCAAAGAAGTTTTATTGACTATAGAAAACAATCATGTACATGCATGCAGCTTATTCTTAGTCAAGTCGTAATTAAAGCATGTTCATTGTCTGCAGCAGCCCAAATAAGGGGCAATGGTAAGAAATAATTGGTTCAATCTGTAGATTGTGGGTGATAAGGTTTACAAACAAAATTAAATGTAAAGACTTAAGCCTGGCACACACAAGCCGAATATTGTCCGTTATCGGCGGGTTCAACAGAAACCGGACAACTTTCGGCCTGTGTGTACATTAGCATGTCTGACAGATGCCGGCCAAACTGGAACATGAAATGAATTTGATGTGACCCTAGGATAAATAGCAACAGGTATTTTTTTTTTTATTAATTCATTTCATTTATTAAAAGATATAAGTGGTGTTTCACAGTTCATCTATTGCAGGGGTGTCCAAACTTTTTTCAAAGAGGGCCAGATTTGATGAAGTGAACATGCGTGAGGGCCGACCATTTTGCCTGACATTCTTTGAACCATTAAAATTCGGTCTTAGTGTGTTCGTCCGAGCTCTAATACACTGCCCAACATGAATACTCTTGCCTTTGTGGTTGTGTGTGGTGACAAGATTAGCTTGGGCGTGTTATTTGTGTATATATATATATATATATATATATATATATATATATATTTTTTTTTTTTTTTTTTGTGGCCAAAATGAATCCCTGAGTGCCACTCAGGATGAAGAATGAGCTTGGGCATGTTATTTGGATATACTAAATTTATCTGCGTATAACACGCACCTTTACTTTAAAGGGGAAGTTTCAGGAAAAGACTTACATTTTAAATAAAGAACTATGAAGCAAAATTAGGGTCAGTGACCATCAATCCAGCCTAATTAGTGCCCATCTGCAGCCTCACCATTGCCATGAATGCAGCCTCACTATTGCCATTAATGCAGCCTTACCATTGCCATGAATGCAACCTTACCATTGCCATGAATGCAGCCTCACCATTGCTGTGAATGCAGCCTCACATGTGCCATGAATGCAGCCTCACCATTGCCATGAATGTAGCCTCACCATTGCCATTAATGCAGCCTTACCATTGCCATGAATGCCGCCTCTGAATGCAGCCTCACCATTGCCATCAGTGCAGCCTGATCGATGCCCATCTGTAGCCTCGTAAGGGACCGGGAGGGGGACAGGACGAGTGCTATCAAATTACATACAGGAGAATCTCCTGTTTACATAGTGGCCTCTTTAATACAAAGTCCCGCCTCCTATGACAGACAGAACAGTCGTCCAATGGCAGCCCAGAACATTCTCCTGTATGTAATCTGACGGCGCTCGTCCCACCTCCTCCCTGTCCGCTCTGAGGCAGCGCTGATAAATACAGTGTATATATATATATATATATATATATATATATATATATATATATATATATATATATATATATATCCAAATTACCAGGGGAGCCACATTAAACCGGAACGCGGGCCGCAATTGGCCCATGGGCTGGACTTTGGACATGCCTGCTCTATTGCTTCAATGTGAAATCAACATAAACCTTCATAACTTATATTCAATCATTAAAAAGTGATAAATAATATAAATCAACATAAACAATAAATCAAATAATGAACCAAAGCAAGTAAGTTCAATAAACTAGTGAGTGTCCAAGTGATCTATTCAAATAAAGTGTTTAGTCCTTCTTTGTTGAAATCCAAAAACCACTGTGCTTTCACCAATCGGTGCTTTACCGGCAATATCTCGGCGCTATTCGGCCGCTAGCAGGGCGCTTTTACTCCCCACTAGTGGCCAAGAAAGGCTTAAAACCAGCCGAGAAAGGGTTAAAACCACCCGCACAGCGCTGCTGAAGCAGCGCTTTGCTGGCAGTTTAGCCACGCTGCCCATTGATTTCAATGGGCACCGCTCCAAAGATGCTGCTCGCAGGACTTTTTTTAGCGTCCTGCCAGCGCATTGGATAGACAGGAGCTGCTATTTCAGGGCGCTTTGCAGGAGCTATTTGCAAAGCGCCCCAGTGTCCCCAGTGTAAAAGGGGTCTTAGGATCAGGTTTTAATATGGGACTGCTAAACCTTATTTGGGATATCCCTCTCCTTATCTCCTCTATGTTGGTTCCTAGATCCAGGCTCTTGAAGTATCGCTAATAGCTCCAATCCACATGAGGGAATGAAATAAACAATATGCCTCCCATAGTGTGAAATTGTTTAAAACATAAAGTGTATGAAAAACAATTAGCTCCACCCCAACTCCTATTAAAGTGCAAAGTGCAAAATACATAATCCAGTGCAAAATATAACTAATTCTCCACAGCTGCTGTACACTCTCAGTGAATCCACCTCACCACACAACGTATTCATTTTATATATATATATATATATATATATATATATATATATATATATATATATATATATATATAGAGTGCAGCACTGCTAACACTCACGTGAATACTACTAAATGAATGCTATTACCAATGATAGTAAATACAAAAATTATTGATTGCTGTGCACTCTAGTTCATATAACATTCACCACTGTGCTCTTCACGTTCTCTGTAGGTAATGCTAGATTGTGCACACCATCACCAGCCGTTATACCTGCTCACCTCAACAATGAGTCAGGAAGACTCAAATGACTCAATTGCCTGTGTGTGGGCTCCGGCAGACTTTTTCTTCCCAAAAGTCCGGCGGACTTAGAAAGAAGTCTTGACTCAAAATTGTCCGCCGGACTCGGCAGTCCAGCGGACAATCCGGCCGTCTATGTGCTAGTTTGCTGGACTTTTAAAATGAACGGACTTGCCCACACACGGAGTAAAGTCCGTTAATTTTGAACGTGACTCCAGGTAGACGGGACTAGCGAAGGAAGCCAATGTTGCCGCCTCCATCAGCGAGATTGACACCTTGCTAGCCCGTCACCTGGTATGGATTTAAAGGGGAACCCCTACGCCAAAAAAACAGCGTGGGGGTCCCCCCAAAGTCCATACCAGACCCTTATCTGAGCACGCAGCACGGCCGGTCAGGAAAGGGGGTGGAGATGAGTAAGTGCCCCCCCTCCTGAGCCGTACCAGGCCGCGTGCCCGTCATCCCCTGGGACTGTAACATCATAAGGGGCCGCGCAACGTGTCCCTGGCATTGCGACTGGAGACAGCATCTTGTCAACATCAGAAAGAAGAAGAAGAAAAGAAGAAGAAGAAGAAGGCGGCCACAGTGACAGCGACAAACCAAAAGACCGGGCCAACGCTAGTAAAAGAGCTGCAAGAAGACAGCGGAGGCCCGGCAGAAGAAACGAAGAGTGGGACAAGACCCCCGAAGTCAGAAGAAAACCCCCGGACGGTGGCGACAAAGGAGAAAGCCGGGCTCCTCTGCTAGTAAAAGAGCGGTAAAAGAGCAGAAGATAGCGGAGGAGCCGGAAGAAGTCGGAAGAAGACCCCTGGGGCTGTCTAACAAACTACTTTAAAAACCTGTATTGTGTTTTTATTTTATGAACACTTTTTCCCTTAGGTGAATGGGTAGGGGTACCATGTACCCCATACTCATTCACATAAGGTGGGGGGCCGGGATCTGGGGGCCCCCTTATTAAAGGGGGCTCCCAGATTCTGATAAGCCCCCCGCCCGCAGACCCCGACAACCATCGGCCAGGGTTGTCGGGAAGAGGCCCCTGACCTCATCAACATGGGGACAAGGTGCTTTGGGGTGGGGGGGCCGCAGGGCCCCCCCCTTCCCCAAAGCACCCCCCATGTTGAGGGCACGCAGCCTGGTACGGCTCAGGAGGGGGGGGCTCTTGCTCGTCCCCACCCCCTTTCCTGACCGGCCGGGCTGCGTGCTCAGATAAGGGTCTGGTATGAACTTTGGGGGTACCCCCACGCTGTTTTTTCGGCGTAGGGGTTCCCCTTTAAATCCATACCAGGTGACAGGGCTAACAAGGTGTCAATCTCCCCGATGGAGGCGATGACATTGACTTCCTTTGCTAGTCCCGTCTACCTTGAGTCACGTTCAAAATGAACGGACTTTACTCCGTGTGTGGGCAAGTTCGTTCATTTCAAAAGTCCGGTGGGCCTCCGCCTAAAGTCCGGTTGATTTTCCGCTGGACCTAATCCGCCGGAAAAGTCCGGTCGTGTGTGGGCAAGTCCGTTTGTTCGAAAAGTCCGGTGGACCTCCGCTGGAATGTCCGGCGGATTGTCCGCCGGATAGTCTGATCGTGTAACTCCTTCTTGCAAAGTATTTTTAACCACTTCAATATCAGGCACTTTTACCCCCTTCCTGCCCAGGCCAATTTTCAGCTTTCAGCTTTCAGCTTTCAGCTCTCAGCGCTGTCACATTTTGAATGACAATTGAGATGCAATATTGTACCCATATAACATTTTTCAAATTTTTTTTTTTCACTAAAATAGAGCTTTCTTTTGATGGTATTTATTCACCTCCTTTTTTTTTTTTTTTTTACAAATTTCCATGCTAAATAAACAAAAAAAAACATAATTTTTAAATAATGCGTTTTTCTTAGTTTCTGTTAAAACATTTTGCAAACAAATAATCTTTCTTAAAAAATTTAGGCCAAAATGTATACGTTTCTCTTTGGTGAAAATAACTCAATATGGTGTACTGTATATTATTTAGTCTGTAGGAAAGTTATGGAGTCCACAACAAAGCTATAGTATAGGTATATATATATATATACACACACATACACTATATTACTAAAGTATTGGGACACCTGCCTTTACACGCACATGAACTTTAAAGGCATCCCAGTCTTAGTCTGTAAGGTTCAATATTGAGTTGGCCCACCCTTTGCAGCTATAACAGCTTCAACTCTTCTGGTAAGGCTGTCCACAAGGTTTAGGAGTGTGTCTTTGGGAATGTTTGACCATTCTTCCTTGTGATGTCAGACACTGATGTGGACCATAAGGCCTGGCTTGCAGTCTCCGCTCTAATTCATCCCAAAGGTGTTCTATTGGGTTGAGGTCAGGACTCTGTGCAGACCAGTTAAGTTCCTCCACCCAAAACTTGCTCATCCATATCTTTATAGACTTGGCTTTAAATTAGAGTGGAGACTGCAAGCCTAGCTATCTCGTCCACATCAGTGCCTGACCTAACAAATGGCCTTCTGGATGAATGGTCAAACATTCTTCCATAGACACACATAGACCCAAACGCAAAGGGTGGGCCAACTCAATATTGAACCCTACGAACTAAGACTGGGATGCCATTAAATTTTATGGACATGTAAAGGCAAGTGTCCCAATACTTTTGGTAATATAGTGTATATTTGGAAATAAATCAGTCCTGATGTACAGATGGCCTATCTCATTTCTTGAGGTCCGAAAATGCCAGAACAGTACAAATATCCCCCAAATGACCACTTTTTGGAAAGCAGACATTCCCAGGTATTTAGTAAGATGAATGGTGAGTTTTTTTAAGTTGTAATTTTCTCGTCATCATTTTTTGGAAAATAAAAAAATTAAGAAAAAAAATGTTTTTATCACAATTTTATCACAATTTATTGTTTATTTTTTACATACTGTCATCGGTGCAGTACAGCGTCATTATATAACTGGTGTGGTGGTGATCAGGGACACTGAATGGTGACAGTATGTAAAAAATTAATATATATACAGTATCTCTCAAAAGTGAGTACACCCCTCACATCTTTGTAAATATTTTATTATATCTTTTCATGTGACAACACTGTGTAGTAAAAGTCAGTATTAGGATTAAAGCCTGCCCATTTCAATCAATTCACCAATGGCAGACTGGAAGATAAAAAATTCAGCACAAGAACCCAAAGAAGTATGCTGTAGTGCTCAAAAGGAACATGCTAAAAGGAGTATTAAAGCGGAGCTTCAGGCTACTTTAGAAAAAAATTCAAAATACCAAATACTGGAGCTGCTGACTTTTAATATTAGGACACTTACCTGTCCACAAATCCAGTGGTGTCCTCATCCGAGCCGATTTTTCAATTGGCTCTCGGGTGCTGTTGCCGCCATCTCGGCTACGAGCTTCACAGCCGGTTCCCCACTGCGCATGTGCGAATTGTGCTGTGCTTTGTAAATGGCTTGGCGGCGGAGGAAAGAGGACAGGGTCTGAACTCACCCGGAAGTGTGAGCGGAAGTGTGAGCGGGTACCTGTCAAAACCAGGAGGAGGCAGGCAGACAAACAGAGCATCCACTTTTGGGTGGAGCTCTGCTTTAAGCAGAGTGACAGGGAAATGAGCTAAACAGTGCACAGCTTCTCCTGTACTGTCCAGTTAACGGTTGGGAAAAGGGCAAGACCTATTTGTATTTCTTTACTACAGTAGATAAACATTAGGACACTTGACTTGCCAGACAGGACTGTGCTGTGTGGTAGTTCTGGGTAAAAATTAGATCAAGATGGACAAAACAAATCCTGTATAAAAACAGCTCTCATCTGTGTATTTCATCAATGTATTTAGCTGTTTGCCCCTTAATTATGTCATTTTTAAACTTTCTTCAGATAATATCCTAAAGCTGAAGTTTATTTATTGGGGATACAGCATCACATTAGTTATGTGTCCCGTTACCTGCAGGCAGCTGTTTCTGGAAAAATTATCTCTGCAGTGCCCCCTTCAGAGCCAGTGCATACTGCCCCAAGCGGCTGTCTTACATCACTGTGAAGGTTAACAGCAGCCACTGCTGCTGAAAAGAAGTTATGCCATTCACCCGCCTCTTTCTGCCCATCGACAGAACATGATGCATTGTGGGATAATAGTAATACAAGCAATAGGAATGGCAGAGAGAACAGAGGGAGAGTGAGCAGTGCAACTTTTCTCAGTAACAGCGGCTGCTGTTAACACAGTGCAGGTTTAACTAATCTTCCAGCCTAAAATGTGCATTTAAAATGGTGTGTAGAAAATGCAAAAATGGCTCCGGCAGCAAAAGAATCAATTCAAACTTTAGTAAATATATTGTTTTGTGATAGAGCACCAAATACATCAGGTATGTGTAATGGTGTGTATCCCATTATCTGCAGGTGGCTGCTACTGTTAAAAAATGGGAGAGATGACAGAAGGGAGCGGCAAGTGACACAACTTTGCTCAGTAGCAGGCGCTGCTGTAAACCTTCACAGTGCCAGAAGGCAGCCCCTCAGGGCAGTATCCAATGGCTCTAAAAGAAGCACTGTAAGGATGCTTTTCACCAGAAACACTGCCTGCAAGTAACAGGATACACACCCTTACATATAACTAATGTGTATGGTGGTGTATCCCCCAATAAACAAATAAATACATTTCAGCTTTAAAGAGGATTTTCACTCTCCATCTGGCCGCTGTTTTTTTTCCTAAATCCCTACCCCAAGTTATGCTAAGTTTCGATACTCGTCCACCTAGCGGATCCGGCACTGAATAGCTGGGAGCCTCTTCTCTTCTGGAGGCGCTTGGTCCTGTGCCGCTATGTTTCTCAGTGGTCATCGATAGGCTGCTGGCTGTTCCGTGTTCAGCTGGAATGTCTCCCGATGACGCTCTGACATTCCCGCCCCCTCCTTCTTTCCTCAATGAAAGGCTTTTGCCTCCTGGTATATGTGACGTTCATATCATGAGGGAAAGGGAGGAGAGTACACAATGTTTGCTTAGGCGAATGGTGTGCAAGTGGGAGCGGGGCGGGCATTTTATTTAAAAAAAGGTAAATATAGTTCATTATCTAATTGACAGGCCCATTTAGCCAAAAGACGGTACCATATATCTAACTATAATGTTTCACTAATAACTATACTATTGTCTCCATATTCAAATGAAACTTTCATCTTTGTTACTGGAAATACTCCGCAATATTTATTCAAACTTCTGTATGTCCTCAACATCTTTATGACGTGTACCAATACTTGTTTGTAAAACCTTGTGTACCATTTTTGTATATCCTCATATGTCCCCCTGAGGAAGCCAGGCGACCACTGATGAAGTCCCGCCCCTTGGGACGTAACACGTACGGAACCGCGTGACTTTTGTTTGTGACGTCACCCGCGTCCTACACACTAATTCTCGTGGAGTACATCACGATATGCTGTGAATCCTTTGCACTGAGGCTCAGTGCGTTACTTGTAAGTGCACCTTTTATATTTTGAATAAATCTTTATTAAGATTACGGAAAGCACTAGATATTATTGCTTCCTTTTTATGTTATCTACCCACCCGGAGTTGATGATGAGAGTCCCTATGATCTAGCAAGTTTACCGGCATCCAACCAGTGCTACTCAGAGATCCTGTTGTGCTCATCCCTTAAGGGAAAACAGCTTGTGAGACCTGACTGATTTATTCAGGGGTCCATTTCTTGTGGTGAGCTGCTAGAATTATTATTGGTGGAGGTTGTCACTGAGTCACCTTATCTATCAATTTATAATCACTTCATTGGACACTTGTTGGTGCTTGCTGACCATCTTATGTGAAGACTTTATGTGAAGAGCATGGACTTTATATCATCATCTATTTAGAATTGTTTTTAAATGTTTTGCGCTGCACTGCTTTTTTATATAGTTACGATTGGGGATTTGATATTTTGACCCTGAGTGTTCTAGCTGCTGATTTTAGGGTTTCATTTGCGCTGGTTGATTTTTTATTTTATTTAAGCCACGTGACCACCCTGTGGCGTAACACGTAGGGGAGGGGCCAATGTGTCGTTACGCTGGCTGAGGCATGCATTGTGAGCATTTCCTGGTAATACTGTCTGGTTGCCTTATATCCATACTGTGAGGACTGAATTCTTTTTACAGCTTAAACAGCATAAAATAATAATATACCTGTTTGTATACTTTTCCTAATGTACCCAATAAAAAGTTATTGATTAAAAAAAAAAAAAAAAAAAAAAAAAGGTAAATATAAAAAAAAAAAAAAAAACAGCCCTATTCCAGCAGAGGACCAGAGGAGGGATTGTTTTTAGGAGAGTGAAGATCCGCTTTAAGATAGCTTTGAATAATACATAATTTTAATGCATAATTCTTAGTGTTGAACATTCATCCAAAGCTATTTTTGTGATGTTTACTTATGCGTGTCACACAGAAACTTTTTTTAAATAGTTTTTTCTAAACCATCTGTTAATTACTATAAAAGAAACAGGAATAAAAAGACTAACTGCCTTGTTTAAACATGTGTAGCTGAATAACCAAAGAAAAAAAAAAAAAACACTCAAGCAGCCAAATATGATGTAACATAAAATGGAACATTTGGCGACACAGAAGGGCAAAACTGAGCGATTCCATTCTCTGTTTAATTTTTCAGAAAGTGCATATCTTCACATTAGGTCAGCTTTTAACTTACAAGAGATGAGACGTTACCAGATAATGTAATTGACTAGGTCTAAGAATTGAGCAATCATTATATGTTATTAAATTGAATTATTCCAAATCTTCGGATCTCATTATTTATTCTCTTTTATACCAGATTGTACTTTAAGCCTGCTTTAGCAAATCCTTTATTAAATTATTATGGTCCCTTAAATCATCCAAGATTTCTCATCTATTCATTGCTCTGTTATTTTGCGAAGGACAATGTATAAAAGAGATTAAAGGAGTCTTTCATTAAATGGAACAATACGCATTTCTTTCAACATATTTCATTCTTTGCATATTATTTCTGTGAAAATATTTGAAAACACTTTCTATTCCATACTGTTAAGTCCTTGATAATGTAAACGAGGATGTTGTGACAAGGCTTCATCTTACACACATGCTGTGCAGGGATCACATACTTGAAGTATTGTTGTAGCATGTGAAATACTCCTTAGCAATCACACTAAAAAGGGGGCAAAACTTACATAAAATTAACAAAGAAGATCAGAATCTCAGGCTTTTTAAGGGTGTGTTCACACTGCTCCGATTTGACTTTGCCCTATGAATTAATGTCTGACTTCCATGCGACTTCAATGAACAGGATCCAACTTTGATCTGACCATACCAGGCCCTTTGAGCCTGGTATGAATCTTGAGTTGGAATCCCACGCCAAATTTAAAAAAAAACTGCACCCCCCCCCCCCCCCCCAAGACCCTACCAGACCTGGTATGGATTTTGAGGGGAAACCCCACGCCAAATCTTTTTCTTTTAAAACAGTGTGGGGTCCCCCCAAAATCCATACCAGACCCTTATCCAAGCATGCAGCCCGGGAGGTCAAGAAAGGGGGGCAAACGAGCGCCCTCCCCTCCTGGACCATACCAGGCCACATGCCCTCAACATGGGGGGGGGGTGGGTGCTTTGGGGCAGAGGGGGCTCTTGTTCCCATGTTGAGGGCATGTGGCATGGTATGGGGAGAAGGGCCTCTTTCCGACAACCCTGGGCGGTGGTTGTGGGGGTCTGCGGGCAGGTGGTTTATCAGAATCTGGAAGCCCCCTTTAACAAAACAGATCCCAGCCCCTCCCCCCATGTACAAGAGTATGGGGTAAATAATACCCCTACCCATTCACCCCTAAAAAAAGCAGTGTAGTGTAAATAAAAACAAGAGATGGTTTTTGACAAGTACTTTATATAAAATGAATAATGCCCCCTGTCATAGCTCCGTGTCTTCTTTCTCCGGTTCCCCACTGATGTGTTCTTGCTCCAGTCTTCTCCCTTCGCTGCTGTCTTCTCCCTCCAGTGATGTGTTCTTCCCCTGGTCTTCTCCTTCTGCTGCTGTCTTCTACGTCGCTGACCTAATCCTCCTCTGAAGCTGTCTGCCAGTTCTTACATAGTCATGTTGCATGGCCATCCGTTGACATCACCATGAGACTCCGCCCAGTGTGACGTCACATGGGGGCTGGTGTGGTCTTGGGGGGAACCCCACACTTTTTTTGTTTTTTTTGTTTGGCATGGGGTTCCCCTACAAGATCCTCAGAGCACAAGTAGCATGCCCCAAGTCGGATCAGTTAAGATGATGATCCAACTTGTAAAGGGTATTGGTATTTCCGCGCTACTATGGGAATGGACAAATAGTATAAACAGGTGGTTTGCAGCAACACTGAAAGGTCAAACGGTACTCAAAATGTATGGAATAAATCAATATGTGGTGTTGCGCTCCCAAAGCTATGTACTAAATGATTGAACTACAATGTCAATGGTACACAGTATAGATAAAGGTTAAAAGGGTTGACACAATCGATAAATACCCATAAAATAAAGATATAAAATATAAATTAGATACAAAGTGTAATCTACTATGACTGATGTGCAGATCAATTGCTAAAATCAGGTAAAATATAGTGAAGAGTGATAAAATGTGCAGAATGGGCTACAAATTAAATTGTGCAGAATTGCTGGAGAATCGCATAAACACTAAGCAGTGTTGTAATCAAGCGAGGAAATAATAAATAAAAATATCTATGACGATTCAAACTAAATGAGATTGCAAAGATAAAATATTACAAACGCATGTTGAATTCATAAACGCATAAAAAAATCGCATAAAAGTTCATAAACGCATGAAAGTTCATAAACGCATAGGCGTGAAATAACTGTGAGGAAAAAATAAATGAAGCGGTGATGCTGCTGTGCTTTGGCTCTGCCGGGTTTCTATTGGCAATACAAATGCAGCGTGGGAAAAGATAGGTGCTGATTGGTCTTCAGTATGGTGACATTGTGTATACTACGTGCTCTGTGCTGAGGTTTTTCGGTGATATTTAGACACCTGTAGGTGCCCTAAATTGTTACCTTACAGCTGCAAGGTAAGCAGCATTAAGCAGGGGCCAGTAGGATATTTGGCCACTCCAGGGGGGATACGGATCTGGTCGGGGTCACTTCCTTCTCTGGCAGCATTAAGCAGGAACCAGTGAGATGTTTGGCCACTCCAGGGTGGGATAAGGATCTGGTCAGGGTCACTTCCTTCTCTGGCAATGGGGGGCTGGATATCTCTTCATGCACAGGGAGTACTCAGCATACATCAGCCATAGTAATAGAGGTAGAAGGAGGGAATAGACTATCTAGTGTAGTATTTCTTTAACCACTTCACCCCCGGACCAATTGGCAGCCAAAGGACCAGGCCCCTTTTTGCGATTCGGCACTGCGTCGCTTTAACTGACAATTGCGCGGTCGTGCGACGTGGCTCCCAAACAAAATTGGCGTCCTTTTTTCCCACAAATAGAGCTTTCTTTTGGTGGTATTTGATCGCCCCTGCGGTTTTTATTTTTTGCGCTATAAACAAAAATAGAGCGACAATTTTGAAAAAAATGCAATATTTTTTACTTTTTGCTATAATAAATATCCCCAAAAAATATATAAAAAAACATTTTTTTTCCTCAGTTTAGGCCGATACGTATTCTTCTACATATTTTTGGTAAAAAATATCGCAATTAGCGATTATTGATTGGTTTGCGCAAAAGTTATAGCGTTTACAAAATAGGGGATAGTTTTATAGCATTTTTATTAATATTTTTTTTTTTTACTAGTAATGGCAGCGATCTGCGATTTTTATTGTGACTGCGACATTATGGCGGACACATCGGACATTTTTGACACATTTTTGGGACCATTGTCATTTATACAGAAATCAGTGCTATTTAAATAGCACTGATTCCTATGTAAATGACAGTGGCAGTGAAGGAGTTAACCACTAGGAGTCAGTGTGACGTGTTGTGTTTTTTTTTACAGTAGGGGGCGTGGCTGACGTCTGACATCACTGATCGGCTGTTCTCGAAGACAGGGAACAGCAGATCAGTGACAGGCAGTGTAGGAAGCGCGGGGAGAGGTTTGTTTACACAGACCTCTCCCCGTTCTTCAGCTCTGTGACCGATCGCAGGACACCAGCGGCGATCGGGTCTGCTGGTCCCGCGGCCGTGGTCACGGAGCTCCCGACCGGGTCGCGAGTTGCGCCGCTGGCGGCGCGTCCGCGACCCCATGGCTAGGCAATTAAAGGGGACGTACCCGTATGTGCTTTTGCCTAGCCGTGCCATTCTGCCGACGTATATGTGCAGGAGGCGGTCGGGAAGCGGTTAAAATAATTTATTTAGCAGTAACATAAATACTTGAAGTGAGTAACATAAAGAAACAGTAACATAAAGAAATCAAAACTCACATTTCAATGTTAAAATGTTGATGAGGACAAGGGCCTCTTCCCGACAACCCTTGGTTGGTTGTCGGGGTCTGCAGGCGGGGGGCTTATCGGAATCCGGGAGCCCCCTTTAATAAGGGGGCCCCCAGATACCAGCCCCCCACCCTATGTGAATGATGTACCCCTACCCATTCACTTAAGGGAAGAAAGTGTAAATAAAAAAAACAACACAATTTTTAAAAATACTTTATTGCACTGCTCCGGGGGTCTTCTTCCGACTTCGGGGGTCTTGTCCCGCTCTTCTATTCTTCTTGCTGGGCCTCCGCTTTCTTCTTCCAGCTCTTTTGCTAGCGGTGGCCCGGGCTTCTGTCCGATAATTTTGAAAAACAAAACAATATTTTTTACTTTCTGCTATAAAACACAAATCAATAAAAAAATGTAAAAAAAATCGAATTTCTTCATCAATTTAGGCCAAAATGTATTCTGCTACATATTTTTGGTAAAAAAAAAAACTCACAATAAGCGTATATTGATTTCTTTAGAGAAAAAGTTATAGTGTCTACAAACTATGGGATATTTTTATTTACTTTTTTTATTTTTTACTAGTAATGGTGGCAATCAGCAACTTATAGTGGGACTGCGATATTACTGCAGACAGCCGGACACTAACTGACACTGGCACTGTCACTGTACTGACACCGCCTGGGAATGGGTTAACATCAGGAGCGATCAGAGGGTTAACTGCAGTGTTGGTCATCTTACTTTAAAAAAGTAATTAGTTACATTACAAATTACTTCTCCCAAAAAAGTAATTGAGTTAGTAACTCAGTTACTACATTGGAAAAGTAATTAGTTACTCAGCAAAGTAACTGACTTTTTTTTTTTTAATATTCTTAGGGGCGGGTCTAGTATTACTGTAAGCAAGGGGCGCGTTCCCCCCTGCACGTCTATTTCCCCCCCAACACATATATCTGTTCCCCCTCTGTACCCCACTACACATCTGCCCCCCCCCCACACACACACATATCTGTTCCCCCTCTGTACCCCACTACACGTCTGCCCCCCCCCCACACACATATATCTGTTCCCCCCCTGTACATCTGTCCCCCCCAAACTCACGGATCGGATCGTTGCAGAGTCACGGATCGGATCATTTTTCGGATCAGCAAATAATAATTGAATTTGCAAAAACCTTTGAAAATTCCACCACCATAAAGCCCCCACTGTAATATCCACGTCATCTCCCCAACTGTAATATTGTCTGGGTATAGCTGGGTACGGCTGGGTATCGCAGAGCATGGTTGGGTATTACCGCATATTACAGAGTGTGGCGGGGTATGGCCAGGTGTTGCGGGGTATGGCGGGGTGTTGCGGGGTATGGCGGGGTGTTGCAGGGTATTGCGGGGTGTTGCAGAGTATTGCGCAGTATTGGCAGGGTGTTGCAGAGTATTGCGCAGTATTGGCAGGGTGTTGCAGAGTATTGCGCAGTATTGGCAGGGTGTTGCAGAGTATTGCGCAGTATTGGCAGAGTGTTGCAGAGTATTGCGCAGTATTGGCAGGGTGTTGCAGAGTATTGCGCAGTATTGGCAGGGTGTTGCAGAGTATTGCGCAGTATTGGCAGAGTGTTGCAGAGTATTGCGCAGTATTGGCAGGGTGTTGCAGAGTATTGCGCAGTATTGGCAGGGTGTTGCAGAGTATTGCGCAGTTTTGGCAGGGTGTTGCAGAGTATTGCGCAGTATTGGCAGGGTGTTGCAGAGTATTGCGCAGTATTGGCAGGGTGTTGCAGAGTATTGCGCAGTATTGGCAGGGTGTTGCAGAGTATTGCGCAGTATTGGCAGGGTGTTGCAGAGTATTGCGCAGTATTGGCAGGGTGTTGCAGAGTATTGCGCAGTTTTGGCAGGGTGTTGCAGAGTATTGCGCAGTATTGGCAGGGTGTTGCAGAGTATTGCGCAGTATTGGCAGGGTGTTGCAGAGTATTGCGCAGTATTGGCAGGGTGTTGCAGAGTATTGCGCAGTATTGGCAGGGTGTTGCAGAGTATTGCGCAGTTTTGGCAGGGTGTTGCAGAGTATTGCGCAGTATTGGCAGGGTGTTGCAGAGTATTGCGCAGTATTGGCAGGGTGTTGCAGAGTATTGCGCAGTATTAGCAGGGTGTTGCAGAGTAGTGGCAGGGTATGGAGGGATGGCTGCTGCCATCCGATCTCTCCCCTCCACTGTACAGATCTGTACACAGAGGGGAGACCAGCGTCATCTTGACGCC
Source organism: Lithobates sylvaticus (assembly GCA_028564925.1). NCBI lineage: Eukaryota > Metazoa > Chordata > Amphibia > Anura > Ranidae > Lithobates > Lithobates sylvaticus. The sequence continues at coordinate 374,519,398 of CM053030.1, read as the reverse complement.
GGTTTGTTTACAAAGTGATCGCTCCGTCATTTGACGGAGCAATCACATTGTAAACGGCCGACGGGTGCACCAAGATGGCCGCCGCTCCGGAGCTAGGCCGGAGCGGCGGCCATCGGGTGCACCAAGATGGCCGCCGCTCCGGAGCTAGGCCGAAGCTGCGGCCTTTCCTAAGGCCGAGGCCGCGGACGGCTCCGCGATCGCGGCGGGTAATTGCGGTAACGCCGCCCCAGTAATGGGAACGGCGTTACCACGAGGGGAAGAGTAATCAGTTAGATTACTCGTTACCCTCTAAAGTAATGGCGTTACGTAACGCCGTTTACTTTAACAGGGTTAGTGCCATCACTGGTTAACTGTGTGCCTAGCTAGTGATTTTGTGTACTGTGGGAGATGCTTTTACTAGGGAAAGGCAAAGATCCGTGTCCAGGCTTTGCAGAAACACAGGATCCATGCCTTCCCTTGTTTACATAGGCAGACCTGCGTTCTCCTTGTGTACCGAAGGATCAGTGGATGCTGGCAGAGATTGAGTGCCTGGTACCTGCTGATCAGCTCCCGCTGTGTAAAATCACAGTGGGGGTGGGCCACCAGCGGCGTGCATGTGTGCCCCAGAAGTGTCGGATCACGTACTAGGTACGTGATCCGGCGCAGCAGTGCCACTTTGCCACCATATATGTAAGTTATACAGTCAGCAAATGGATAAGGGACTAACAAAAGGGGAAGCTCTGCTTGTTCTCCCGTAGTCAGTTTGGCCACCACACCCCCAGCCCTGCTATGTTTATTCACCGCTGCTCCAAGAAGAAGCCTCACTGTTAATGCAGCAGCTGCTAGAACTCATCGCGCACAGACTAGTAAGATGTTTCCCTGTTGTGAGTGTGTGTCATTCTCTGTCCACCCACTTTATTGACATGCCCTCCGCTATGAGGAAGAAGGAAGCAAAAGGGGCTGTGCGGTCACATGACCACCAAAGAAAACTACAAAACAAAGGTACAAAACTAGGAATGGTGAACAAAAAACACTTCCTGTCTTGCAATTTGCTTTTGCTGTATTCCATTCAAATATACTTTAATTGTTCATAGCCTGACCACAGGTTCACTTTAAAAACTACCTAGTGACTAATATCTACTTTTTACTTGTTTTGTCTTCATGGATTAAACTAATTTCCAAATTGTTCTGTGCCTGTTATGAAATGCACAATGTTTATTTTTTGTTCCGCTGGGAAATTATGTAATTTTGTCATTACCTTTGTCTACTGGAGATATTTTGTGATGTCCTTGTTGTATTTCAATGGGCTCCTCAATACTACAATATTTTGTCAGTCAGTTATACCCTTAATTTTATTTCATTTAAAGTGAATAATGTGGGAATGCAGTGGATTTTTTATTTGGATAATTGCTCATCCTAGAAGTGAGCTATACACCCCCATGTCTCTGTATCATAGCCTGAAGCTGTCATACAGGTGCCTTGTGGTCCCACAATGCATACACCTACTCAGGATACAACAGTTTGAAGGAGATACCACATAGCAGTGTCCCGTTCTACCTGTCCAGCTAGACTGCGCCACCCATCTCCCAGTGAAAGAGCGGGTCCTGCCAGGAACCAGCATGGACTCCATGCATGCATAATTAATTATTTTCTCTTCCGTACCTTACGGCTAGGTCTCTAGGGTCTCCACCATGCAGGTCTGGTCTCGGTTCCTGGGGCACTGACCGCTTGGGAGGTATGCTATGAACCACTGCCCTTACTGTACATGAGACCCGTCACCCTTGCCAGTACCATCCTCCTGCTGTCACGCTGTCATATCATCCTTCTATAGTACTTGTTGTTCCTAGCAAGGGCATGTCACCACTTTACCCCATGTGTGTGCATTATAGACCCTGTTCTTCCATACACCATTACCACCTAACACCTCCTAACATCCCTAGTCCCTAACTACAGGCTTGTGTGCTGCCCTGGCATACCTGCTTTGGAAAAAGTCCATTGCTGACATCTTCTGGGAAGACCGCAAGTTCCAGCAATCCCCCTACATGTTAAAGGCTCCAGGGCTGTATTTGCTGCCTTTCCATGCAGCAGACTGTGTGTTGTGGGACTACAAGGCTCAGCAGCGGCGCAGCCCCAGGCATGTTGGCAGTCTCCTCACAGCAGACACCTCCAGTGATGACAGATATCAGAGAAGGTAGCTGAAGACGAGCAGAGCCCCTTTGGGCAGACGTTGTACTGGAAGTTCCAGCTTACATTGTAGCAGTCAGCCTCTTTTCTCCCATATGGCTGATCTCTCTCCCATATGGTCTGGGCAAAGTTCCCTCCTAAATTATACTGTATGTACAAGAAAGGGGCAGAGCCAAGCAGATTCGTCCACCGGCTCGGGTGCAAGCACTGCCATTCCACCTAAGGGAAACCAGCAGTGGAGCCTTGTGGCTTCACAGACAGTTTCCTAGTGCACATGCGCGAATCGCGTGGCGCATTGTGAATGGCCAGCTCATCTTCTGGGACACACATAGGTCCCAGAAGGCAGCGGGGGGGGGAAGGAGGAGGACTCACCGCAGAAGAGGACGTGACGTACTGCGCCGCGGCAGGGCTAGGACAGAAGTGAATTCATTCTTTCTAAAAAGGTAAGTAAGAAAAAAATAAAATAAAATGGATATCCAAAAACGAGGGGTGGTCTTTAGTTTAAGTTTAAGACCACCTTGTAAAAGTGGGTGGAACTCCGCTTTAAGTCTTCAGAGCCATAACTAGACAAGATTCCAGCGACCTATACAAACATCTGTCTCCCTCTGAAGTATTTTTATCTTATGAAGAGCCAAGGTAAGAGCACTGGTTGCTGTTGTATCCCCTCTCAGATTACTTTTTGGATCATCTGGGGCCATTTTCACACTAGTTGTAAGGTTCGCTAGCAGAGAATAATGTTTTTTGAAGACTGGTTTTGAAAGCTACTAATTTATGGAAATCCAGACAGTTTTCCAAGATTTATATTTTTTTATGTGAAACTTCTGATAGAAATCTTTTGTTTTTCTGTGTTAGTCTTACTTACAGTTTCACTAAACGCTAACGGGCTGGAGCAGGTCATGGTTGTTTAGCATCAGAATAGAAAGCAGCAGGCATTTAACATGTTAAGTAACTCATAATGCCAACTGACTTCTATTCAGCTTTAACACCAGTGTTTTGTGTGCACTGCTGTTCAATAAACATGCAATGCTTTGAGGAATATGATTAAAAAAAAAGCAGAGGTGCAATCAAATTACTGAGGAATGTACCCTGCAGATTTATTGTTATATGTAAAATGCAGCAACATATACTGGCATTGTAAGAAGTAGAAATCAATGTTCTGTTCTCTATCATTCACTGTATATTGCAAACATGTTTTCATCGCAAGCTGACTGTATTTCTTAAAGTGCAACTATCGCTAAATATTTATAGGTGCTACTCTTTTTAATTGTTCATTTTATATTATAAAACCTTTTATAACCTATAACTTATTTTTTACTCGGATTTTCACATATTTGCATCTTTCTTTTAAGTCTTTTAGAAAGATTTATCAGGCAATGGGAATTACCATTTTACACTTTTTAAAATAACTAATATGGCCATTTGTTCCTTAACTAAAGCTGGCCATACACCAACTGAAATTCAGGCTGGTTCAGCAGGGTCAGTGGCACTTTACACCTCTCCTAAAAGATTGGAGGGCATCCCCCAAAAACAATACTACAATCACCAGTGATCAGTGGAAGTGTCAATGGCAAAAAAAACTCAATGCCCATGCTCCATGCCCTCCATTAGTGGTTGCTGGTATTTTAAGTCCCCCCAAACAATCCCACAACATTTATTGATTAACACCTCCACCTATGATTGCTCCTTTCTCTGCTGAGGCTGGAGGATCTAATAAATGTATTAATTCAATAAATCCTCCTTCTCCCTGTTCTCTGTTGTGAAAGAAATTGGTGTACTTACCGATGTAAACAGTACTACACTGTTTACATTGGTGAGTGCTATGATTAGTCTGGCTGTCTAGTTGCAATGGCTGGACGTATGGAGGTTAAGACTGGAATATAACAAAAAAAAGTAACGGTGTAACCTGGCAATCCGATGATGGTTGACCACTCAAAGACAGGACAAACATTATTTGTTTCTGAGTATGAGAAAATGGAAATGTCAGATACAAAAAATGGGAAAAAAGCTTAATAATGTAAACTGGAGTTGTCACTGGTCAGGTTTGGAAACCAGTAGCTAAACCAGTAGAGAGGCTCCCACTGACCAGCTGAATAAACTACACAAGCAGGTCACCCTGGCAGATGATGCAGGCTCTCCCAGGGTGCATGAGCTAAGCACTAACTGGTATTCATCAGAGACCCTAACAGTGGGGATGGGCTTTGCTGCACGTTAGTTCCTGGTTGCAGCCCTTAGGATAGCCCCACCAGAAGGTGAGCAAGCCGGGGTCCAGTAACAGATATAGCATGTAAGGATCCAGCAGAAGAGTAGTCCGTAAATAAGCCAAAGGTCAGTAACAAGTGGTTGCAGGTTGGGATCAAGTGGAAACGTAGTCAAGGAACAAGCCAAAGGTCGGTAACAAATGGTAGTAGAGAGAAGGACAGCTGCAGGTATGCAAAGGAGCAAGATATTGTCAGGAGACAGCACAATAACCTGGCATACAGGAAGTGCACAGGCATGGCCTGAGTAGGAGTAGGAAGAGCAAGTAGTTCAAGGTTCCCCAGAAACAAGTTACAAGGTACAAGGTTCTTGGGCACAGTTCTCCATGCTAATATTTGTCGGCTTATACTGAAAGATGCAACAGGGTATTTGTTAAAAAGGTATACTTGATAAAAGCATTATGTGGACCTAAACTCAAAATATATACAGTACATAGGAACCATTTAGAAATGTTAAATAAGCCTAAGCAATAGCCTTAAAAATTGCTTAATTTTGTACATTTCGTATTGAATTTCACTTTGGAAAATAGCAGCACTTCGGTATCATTTATGCCTCTGACCACTAGTCTTACAAGACTTGGCGTGAGATGTGTTGACATCATTACTGTGCTGCTTAGTGTTCTGTCTGCGGATGAGGAAGCTGTACCCGAGTACAAGGACTAGTAGATTTGGGGACACTGACAAATTGAAGCTAAACTCCAGCTCACACTGCAGTTACACAAGCAGTTACAGCAACAGTTTTTTTCCTTTGGGATAAGAATTTTACATGAAAAAATAAAAGCTGATCATTGTAAGCACACCCCGTCAGTGGTAAATAGTTTGTCTCAGCACTCTAAGTGCTTAGTGACCTCAAAGTGAATGTGAAAGGGGACCTTGTTGACAGAGAGTGTGATGGTGCTAAAGCATTATAGCATGCCCAAGCTGCAGTTACTAAAGCAAGCAAAATCCTTTCTTGTATTAATAGAGGTATGGACTCCAGGCAGAGAGAATCATTTTGCCCCTGTACAAATCATTAGTAAGACCTCATCTGGAATATGCAGTTCAGTTTTGGGCACCAATTCACAAAAGGAGTATTGGAAATAACTGGAGAAAGTGCAAAGAAGGGCAACCAAACTGATAAGAGGCATGGAGGAGCTCAGCTATGAGGAAAGATTAGAGGAACTGAATTTATTCTCTCTTGAGAAGAGGAGTTTAAGGGGGATATGATCATGTATAAATACATAAGGGGTCCATATAGTGAACTTGTAGAGATATTCACTTTCAGATCATCACAGAGGACACGGGGGCACGTCTGGAGAAAAAGAGATTTAACCTTTACATATGGAAAGGCTTCTTCACAGTAATGCAGCGTACACACGAGCGGATTTTCCGTCAGAAAAATCTTGGATGGAATTCCGCTCAAGCTTGTCTTGCATACACATGGTCACGCATGCGTGTCGGAATTGCTACAGACGATCGGAATTACTGTACACAAATTAAATTTATGTCTTTTTTTTCTCACACAAATAAAGGTTTCTTTTAGGGGTAATTGATCACTACTAGGTTTTTTTTTATTTTTTGCGCTATAAACAAAAAAAGACAAAAAAGTTTGAAAAGAAAATATGTTTCATTTTCTGCTATAAAACATATCCAATGAAAAATGTTAAAAATCGAATTTGTTCATGCATTTAGGTCAAGATGTATTCTGCTACATGTCTTTGCTAAAAAGAAAAAAAACTCCCAATAAGTATATATTATTTGATTTGCATGAAAGTTATAGTGTTTGGTGTAGATACTGGAATTTGTATTCATTTTCTTTTTTATACTAGTAATGAAAGTGATCAGCGACTTATATGGGATTGCATACTTCCCAACTTTTTGAGATGGGAATGAGGGACACCTATTAGCAAAAGTATGTAGGGATAGGACACACCCCCTGCCACGCCCCTCTTAAAGGATATTTATACAAAAAAAAATGATAAATAAACCCACAAGTGCTTTTTTGCCACTACTATTCCTATATACTGTCTTTTGAAATTCACAAATGCATCCATTTAGAAATTGGATGAAAGGTTTAGCACTGGGAAACACTTTTTTAAAGATAAATAGTGCATTTTATATACATCTATTTATAGATTAGACCAAAACGAGGAACAAATGAGGAGGAAAGAGAGACAGAGGGAATTTGTTCCAAGTGAGGGGCAGTCCCTCGAAATCAGGGACAGTTGGGAGCTATGGGACTTTGATAATATGACAGGCAATCTGATACTAGCTGACGCTGGCTGGGGGGGTACACTAATGCCGCGTACACACGTTCGGACTTTGTCCGCCGGACCCAGTCCGGCGGATTGTCCGCCGGGACTTCCCCACACACGCCCGGACTTCCGAGCATGTGACTTGCCCACACACGCCCAGACTTCTCCGGCGGACAATCCCCTCAAAAAAGTCCGCGGGACTTTTAAAAATGAACGGACTTGCCCACACACGGAGCAGTCCGTTTATTTAGAACGTAACTTCAGGTAGACGTAGCTAGCGTAGGCAGTGAATGCTCCCGTGCTAGCCCCGTCACCTGGCATGGATTTAAAGGGACTCCCCACGCCGAAAAAAACGGCGTGGGGGTCCCCCCCAAATCCATCTCAGACCCTTATCCGAGCACGCAGGCCAGGAAAGGGGTGGGGACGAGCGAGTGCCCCCCCCTCAAGCACCTTGTCACCATGTTGATGAGGACAAGGGCCTCTTCCCGACAACCCTGGCCGTTGGTTGTCGGGATCTGCAGGCGGGGGGCTTATCGGAATCTTTTATAAGGGGGCCCCCAGATCCCGGCCCCCCACCCCCTATGTGAATGAGTATGGGGTACGATGTACCCCTACCCATTCACCTAAGGTGTAAAATGTAAAGTAAAAAAACACACAATTTTGAAAAATTATTTTATTGCACTGCTCCGGGGGTCTTCTTCCGTCTTGGGGGCTTCTCGCCGGACTCCTCCGCCATTTACCTAGCTCTTTTACCAAGCGGAGGAGGCCGGCTACCTTCTTCGTCGTCGACGCCGTCGTCTGGGGGTCTCGATCCGCCTTCGGGGGTCTTCCGGGGTCTCTTCTGTTCTTGCCGCGGTCGTCATTTTCCGCGCCGCCGGCGCTGCCTTCTTCTTCTTCTTCTTCTTCCGATGTTGACCCGTCGCTGTCTCTGGCCGGAATGCCAGAGCCGCGCTGTGCTGGGACTTATATAGGGACAAGGGGACAGGGTCACATGCTCATGTCACATGGTGACCCCGCCCCCCTGTGATGTCACAGTCCCAGCATCCTCCAGGGCACCTGTTGGTCAGCCAAGGCAGTGTGCGCAGATCACATACCAGATACATGACCCAGCGCAGCAAAGCCGATTTGCCGCCGTACTTGTAGGTGAGGAGGTTGGCAATCGGTTAATCAATGACAAAATTAGCAACAAATATACAGGCCCATAGTAAAGATTGTTCTCATACATAAGGAACATACAAGTGCAAGAGCTGAACTGGTTAATTTACTTGCCTTTATAAGTATTTTTCCATTAGCTCTGTTTTCACTCATGGGCTCCTAAAGCCAGTTAGAAGAAGATATAAAAGAGATCTGTTAGACACCCATATAGACGAGGCTCATAAAAGTCTAGTGAGAATAAGGGAATAAAGCTGTTAATAAGCTGCTAGGAGCTCTGTAACCTAGCACAGTCATTGTAAACCTCCTCAGCCCACCTGTAAATGAATATGAAATAGGAGATGTGAAGAGTGATGAAAAGCATTGTGAGAGCTGGCATATCTGCAACACGTTCAAAATTGCTGTTATCTTGCATGTATTACATTCCATGCAAATGTTACATTTTTTATCCAACTGAATATTTTAAACCATTACTAATGAAGAACCTGGAGCATGCTGGTTGCCATCTCCTTTTCTGGCCACCCAGGCTGCATTCCTGAATAAGGGTCTGGTATGTTATTTTTAAGGAGGCTCCTATGCAAAAAAGAAAATTGCATGGGTTCCCCATATCCTACGTATAGGTCTGGTATGCTTTTTAAGAGGGAACCCATACAAAAAAAAAGCGAGGGCACCAACAAATTCTAGACCAGACCCTCCTCCTGGAGACTAAAACTGTCAATTAGTGGCAACAGTTTTTTTAAATGCCACTTTTGTATCCTTAATGTTGCCCTCTAAGCCTTATTTAACCACTTCCGGACCGCCCACCGTCGTTATACGTTGGTACTTTGAAGGAGGATATCGTTGTTATGGCAGCAGCTAGCTGCCATAGCCCGGTATCCTCGTCTTCAGTGAGCGGTCCGGTTTAAGATAAAAGTGGTCTCTGCGGCAGATTCGCCCGATTGCATCTGTCCCCTGCCTGGGTATGGAGACGAGTGAGAGAAAGATGGCCTCCACCCGTCTCCATATCACTGCAGGGCGGAAGCGACGTCAAAACGTCACTTCCGCCCATAGCTCTTAAAGGGTCAATTTTTATTTTTTTAAACGACAATTTTTATTTTTTTTAATTGCAATTCAATACCACTTCACTTCAATACTTCAGACACCTTCTTGCCCAAGCCAATTTTCAGCTTTCAGCATGGTGACCCCGCCCCCATATGATGTCACAGTCCCAGCATCCTCCGAGACTGTGACATCATAAGGGGGCGGGGTCACCATGTGACATGAGCCGGTGGCCCTGCCCCTTGTCCCTATATAACTGGCCCCGCAACACGTCTGAGCCATTGGAAGAGGAGACAGCGACGAGTCAACATCGAAAGAAGAAAGAAGTACAAGAAGCAGAAGCAGAAGAAGCAGAAGCAGAAGCAAAAGGCGACAGCGTCGGCGACAAAAGCCCGGGCCACCGCTATTAAAAGAGCTGGAAGAAGAAAGCGGAGGCCCGGCAAGAAGAACAGGAGAGCGGGACAAGACCCCCGAAGTCGGAGCAAGACCCCCAAACGACGGCGGTGACGAAGGAGAAAGCCGGGCTCCTCCGCTAGGAGTCCGGCGAGAACACCCCCCAAGACGAAAGAAACCCCCGGAGCTGTGCAATAAAGTATTTTAAAAAATTGTGTTGTTTTTTATTTACACTTTTTTTCCCTTAGGTGAATGGGTAGGGGTACATCGTACCCCATACTCATTCACATAGGGTGGGGGGCCGGGATCTGGGGGCCCCCTTATTAAAGGGGGCTCCCGGATTCCGATAAGCCCCCCGCCCGCAGACCCCGACAACCAACGGCCAGGGTTGTCGGGAAGAGGCCCTTGTCCTCATCAACATAGGGACAAGGTGCTTTGGGGTGGGGGGGCCGCAGAGCCCCCCTTTCCCCAGGGCACCCCCCACGTTGAGGGCACGCGGCCTGGTACGGCTCAGGAGGGGGGGTGCGCTCGCTCGTCCCCACCCCTTTCCTGACCGGCCGGACTGCGTGCTCGGATAAGGGTCTGATATGGATTTGGGGGGAATCCCCACGCCGTTTTTTCAGCATAGGGATTCCCCTTAAAATCCATACCAGGTGACGGGGCTAGCGAGGTGTCAATGTCGCCGATCGAGGCGGTGGCATTGACTTCCTTCGCTAGTCCCATCTACCTGGAGTCACGTTCAAAATGAACGGACTTTACAACGTGTGACGGCAAGTCCGTTCATTTCAAAAGTCCCGCGGACTAGCACACAGACAGTGGGATTGTCTGCCGGACTCCCGAGTCCGGCAGACAATTTTAAGTCAAAACTTCAAACTAAGTCCGCCGGACATTTGGGAACAAAAAGTCCGCCGGAGCCCCACACACGGTCGGATTGTCCGGCGGACTCTAGTCCGATCGTGTGTATGCAGCAAAAGAGAGCAAGCCGAACCCTGAACACGTGACTCCAGCATCTTAATTATCCCTTCCCAGCGGGCCAGACGCGCCCACTGATTGGCTCAGAGAAAGATTGGTACCTAATGCGTCCAACCAGACTGCGTTCTCAACCTGTCACAGGTGCTCACTTCACCTATGACCAGGCAGAACTCTAGTACAGCCCAGCCAAACTGATGCCAAAGTAAAAACCTAGAACAATTAACACCCAGAACTCAGTTACAGTTCTGAAAAAACTAAATTTACAGCATAGCGCACACTTTAGAAAAGTGTTGGTGCTACATAAAAAAAAATTGGGCTAACTTTACTGTTTTCTTATTTTTTTAATTAAAAAAAGTGTATTGTATGTAGACCGCTGCGCAAATACGGTGTGACAGAAAGTATTGCAGCGACCGCCATTTTATTCTCTAGGGTGAATAGAGGCTAAAAGGGCTAAAAATGTTTGGGGGTTCTGAGTATTTTTCGAGCAAAAAAAAAATGTTTTTAACTTGTAAACAACAAATCTCAGAAAGAGGCTCGGTCCTTAAGTGGTTAAAAAAATTGTATATTTAAAAATATTTTGTGCAATTGTACATGTTCCTCGAGGGCAGTGCCTAGCTAAACATGCTCTTTTTTTTACCAAAAGCTTAACAATTAGCCAAGAGGGGCGGAAACTATTACACCTACAGGTGGCTTCTTCTGCTAAAAAATGGCAGAGTGGGCAGGTGAGTGGTGCAACTTTTCTCAGTAGCAGCTGCTGCTGTTAACCTTCACAGTATCAGAAGACAACCTCTGGGCAGTATCTAGCAACTGTGAAGAAGACACTGTGGGGATGATTTTTAGCAGAAGCCGACTTCAGATAATGGAATACACATCATTAAACTAACTAATGTGTAGGGTGTCGTATCTCAAGAAAAAAAAGTACTAAACTTCAGCTTTAATGCTGTGTTGGGTATAGAGAACTAATGTTATATCTTTGGTTATAATTGCTAAAGGCTGACAGATTATTTTGATCAAGGGAATGAGGGAATTAATCCGACTGTCAGGAATTAATTACTATTCCCTCTGTGTGGGAAAAAAAATTAGCCAAGAAGCTTTGTTTTACCTTCCCCTGGACGAAAGCTGCAGGAGTTATGAGAGCTTAAAATCCATGGATATCAGTCTTTTTTTTATTTGATTAATTGGTTACTAGAGTATACATGTATCATTAGTTATAATATCAGGACAGTGACTATTTGTGCAATAATGGTATATTTTTATATTATTAATTCAACTCAAGATTTAGCGAGATAGATACAATTTTAGAGAGTGAGTCTCAGGACCCCTTGATGTGTTCTTTGAAAACTGAATGCCAATTCTGAACTTATACAAGACTCTTCTATGCTAGGAAACATTTTCCTTACATCGACCACTTTGATTAGCAGTTTAACGTCCTAGGTCCTACTATCCACTAACAGCAATGTATACCCAACTGGAGTTTTACTTAAAAAAAAGCTGTAGTTGGCAGATTACAAAATTGTTTGCCATCCAACCAGGCTATTATGTGGGGTCCTTCCACTTTCGAAAAAATAATTGGCTTATTTTCCCAAATTCATTTTGAAATTCTTTCTTGAAAGCTGTATTTCTATATCCCTATGGGGTTCTTTTCCTGCTGTCATTCCATAAGAATACTACAGCATCAGGCAGAAAGAGTATGGTATCCTGCTGCTATCGGAAGTGTCAGAAGCTCTGTGATATCATTTTAAAGTCTGTTGTTCTTATTTAGACTGGTAGTTTGCAACTGTAATCTATAAGAATCAATTCCCTCTGCAGCCCTGCTGAAAAAGTCTCCTTGCTAACCATTCTATTATTATTTGAAATGTACTGGTAAAAGCATGCTATGGTTACAGCATGCAATCACATTTACAGTGCCTTGCAAAAGTATTCACTTCCCTTGGCATTTTTCGTGTTTTGTTGCCTCACAGCCTGGAATTAACATGGATTGTTTGAGGATTTGCATCATTTAATTTACAAAACATGCCCACAACTTTAAAGATTTTTTATTTTTTTTTAGTTGTGAAGCAAACAACAAATCGGACAAAATAACAGAAAAAGTCAATGTGCTGTAGCAGAGCGTCCCAGAGGGAGCCAGGAGAAGTCTTGTTCGGGATTTATACATCTCCCAGGCTCCTCTCATACACATTCAGAGGTCTCTGATACATGATCCAGTTCGGATCTTAGTCCTCTTCCCCAGGCTAATTTAAGCTCACCTGAGCAGACAGCCTTTGCTCTCTGCCTGGGACACACAGACATGGATGGTTTGTGAGGAGCTAAAGGTTGGTAAAACGCTTTAAAACTCTATACAGAAACTGACAAGCGGTAGGCTTGCTCAGCCTGGTAGTGAGGGCCAGTGTATGGTATAGTTAGAGCCGAGACACGGCTAGGACTTTTGTTTTGTTATTTCTGTTCTGGTATGTTTTCTGGAAGAATGTGCAGCACCTGTGTATGGACTTGTATTTAAATCAAATAAACCCAGCACTGTTTTCACTACCTCAAGTGGATTTGGTATCTGTGCCTAAATAAACAGCTCATCCCAGGGAGCTTTGTACCTGCTACCTGTCCCCCAGGTTACATATGGTGGAGTTCAGCGGGCAGCTGTAGTAAGTTACTACTTAAAAGGCCAGTACCTAGACTGACTAAACATGGAGGAAATCCTAAAATAATTGATGATATCCAACGCTGCACAACAGCAAACAAACGCTGCCCTGCAGAAAACAAATGCTGCCCTCCACGCTGCACAACAGCAAGCAAACGCTGCACAACAGCAAGCTAATGCAATCGCACAGGAGCAATCGCAGAGGCTGTTTGAACAGCTAGCCACTGATGCAAAAGCAGATAGGAAAACCTTGTCTGAGGTTGTGGAGACGCTAGCACAGTGGTCACCTGCTAAAGTTGATAATGTTGGAGACAAGCCTTCAGCCATCCATGTGGCTCGCTTTCTGTCTAAGATGACTACAGATGATGATCCAGAGGCCTTTCTGCTAACGTTTGAACGGACCGCTGAGAGGGAAGGTTGGCCTAAAACCCAGTGGGCAGGACTGGTCGCCCCATTGCTTACTGGGGAATCGCAGAAGGCCTACTATGATTTGGAGTCAGCAGAAGCAGGAGACTATGAAAAGGTCAAACAGGAAATACTGGCACGACTTGGTGTCACTTTGGCAGTTCGAGCACAGCGGGTCCACAGCTGGTCCTTCCAAGACGAGAAGCCCCCAAGATTGCAGATGTTCGACCTAATTCACCTGGTGAGGAAATGAGTCCCTGTCTGGGCCACAAATAGTGGAGCGTGTGGTCATGGACCAGTTTCTGAGGTCACTACCAATTCCCCTGCAGGAGTGGGTGAGTCAAGGAGACCCCAATTCGGCGAACCACCTGGTGGAACTTGTTGAAAGGTATTTTGCTGCAAAGAACCTGGTCACCACCCCTACAGCTGCACGGACTTTCCGCCCAAAGCCACGGTCTCCCCAGGCAACCGGTAAGACTGTTTCAGGGGAAGTGGGTGGTAAGCATGGCAAGGAAATAGGGGGGAGGATTTTTGGTGCCAGGACTGAAGCTTGGCCTCCCAAACAAGGGAAGCCGGTGCCTGTCAGCAAACCAAACTGGGGAAACGTCAGGTGTTTTCGTTGCCAAGAAATGGGACATTTTGCGGCAAATTGTCCATTGACAGATGAACCAATGCAGTGTGATTTATCTATTAGAAGGCAGTCTATGTTTGCAGTGGTTTCATGCACTGCAACGCCAAATATGAGAAAACCAATGTGCCAAATGACTGTGAATGATAAGCCTATTACAGCCTTGCTGGACTCTGGAAGTCTAGTGACTTTGGTTACAGCTGAAATGATTGAACCTGTGAATTATCATGCTAAAAATATTGCTGTGATCTGTATACATGGGAATACCCGGGAGTATCCTGTAACCACTGTTCAGTTTAAAACTGGTTTAGGTACAGTGACCCATCCGGTTGGACTTGTTCCCCACTTGGTGCATGAGGCCATCATTGGTAGGGACTTCCCTAAGTTTTGGGAACTGTGGGATCATCCCAACTTGGTCGCAGTACCTGACTCAGTCGCAGAGCCAGAATTCCTGGCCACTACTGACAATGTGGGTTCAGGGGACTCTTCTCAGGGTTCCCCAGGTTTTCCTCTATTGGTTATGGCAGGAGAGCTGGAGGACCCTGAGAAAGTCCCCACTACCAGTAGAGCTGGGCAGCCGTCTGCTGACTCCGAGCCTATGTTAGAGTTTGCTGACCTTAATGTGCATAAGGAAAATTTTGGTACTGAGCAGAGAAAAGACCATACCCTTTCCCGGGCCTGGGAAAATGTAATAGTAATTAATGATGTACCTGTCGAACCCGGGGACAGGCCCTGTTTTCCTTATTTCAGCAGCAATGAGGATTTACTGTATCGTGTATGTAAAATGAATGATGAAGTGGTTGAACAGTTGGTGGTCCATAAGCCATACAGACGGCTGGTGTTAGAACTTGCCCATGGGCACTTGCTAGGAGGCCATTTAGGGGTTGAAAAAACGACTGAAAGGGTGTTGCGCAGGTTTTACTGGCCCGGTATACAGAAAGATGTTAAGAATTATTGTCAATCCTGTCCTGTGTGTCAGATGTCAGCCCCACTATCCCACTTCCGAAGTCCTTTAGTACCCTTGCCTATCATTGAAGTGCCCTTTGAGAGGATTGCCATGGACCTTGTGGGCCCACTTCCCAATTCTGCTGGGGGTCATCAGCATATCCTCGTATTCATGGATTATGCTACCCGTTACCCTGAAGCAGTTACCTTACGCGCCGCGTCTGCTAAAAACATTGCCAAAGAACTGTTTGTGGTGTTCAGTCGGGTTGGCATCCCGAAAGAAATCCTTACAGACCAGGGCACCCGGTTTATGTCGCGAATAACTAGGGAGCTCTGCAAGTTATTTAAGGTGACGCAGTTGCGAACCTCAGTGTATCATCCTCAAACGGATGGCTTGGTGGAACGCTTCAATAAGACGTTAAAGAGCATGTTAAAAAAGGTTGTGGACAAGGATGGGAAAAACTGTGACTTCCTGATACCATACTTGATGTTTGCCATCAGGGAGGTTCCCCAGTCCTCTACAGGGTACTCCCCATTTGAGTTGCTTTATGGGAGACACCCTCGGGGACTCTTAGACATAGCCAAAGAAACTTGGGAGGGAGAGCAGACACCCCATAAAAGTGTCATTGAGCATATTGCTCAAATGCAGGAGAGGATTGTAGCAATCATGCCAATGGTAAAAGAACACTTACTGCAGGCCCAGGCAGCCCAACAGAGAATATACAACAGGGGGTCCCAACTCCGTGTTTTCTCACCTGGTGACAGGGTCCTGGTGTTAGTTCCCACTGTTGAGAGAAGTTCCTGGCTAAGTGGCAGGGTCCCTTTGAAGTAATTGAGAGAGTTGGGGAGGTCAACTACAAGGTTTATCAACCAGGAAAAAGAAGCCCGAACAGGTTTACCATATAAACCTGTTAAAACCCTGGAAGGATAGAATGGCGTTAACTGCGAGGCCTCTCCCAGTAATGCCTACGGGTACTGAGTCCCCTCTGATCCCTGAGGTCACGATTCCAGACACCCTCTCATATTCCCAAAAACAGGACACTAGAGAATTCCTGATAAGGAATAGAGAGAAGTTTTCAGAGTTACCTGGCACGACTTCAGCCGTTCAGCATGATATTGTTACTGAACCTGGGGTACGTGTCAAGCTCAAACTGTACCGAATTCCTGAAGCGAGGAGAAAGGACATCAGCAATGAAGTTAAAAAAATGTTGGAGCTAGATGTCATTGAGGAATCCAATAGTGACTGGTCTAGCCCCATCGTGTTAGTCCCAAAACCGGATGGCACTTGGAGGTTCTGTAACGACTTCAGGAAGCTTAACCACTTCAGCCCCGGACCAATTGTCAGCTTAAGGACCAGAGGTCTTTTTTCAATTTCGCACTGCACTACTTTAACTGGTAATTGTGCGGTCATGCAATTTTGTAACGAAACGAAATTTGCGTCCTTTTCTTCCCACAAATAGAGCTTTCTTTTGATGGTATTTGATTGCCTCTGTGATTTTTATTTTTTGCGATATAAACGGAAAAAGAGCGAAAATTTTGAAAAAAAAAGAGATTTTCTACTTTTTGTTATAAAAAAAATCTAATAAACTCAATTTTAGTCAAACATTTGGGCCAAAATGTATTCAGCCACATGTCTTTAGTAAAAAAAATGCCAATAAGCGTATATTTATTGGTTTGCGCAAAAGTTATAGCGTCTACAAACTAGAGTACATTTTCTGGAATTTACACCGCTTTTAATTTATGACTGCCTATTTCATTTCTTGAGGTGCTAAAATGGCAGAGAAGTACAAAACCCCCCCAAATGACCCCATTTTGGAAAGTAGACACCCCAAGCTATTTGCTGAGAGGCATGTTGAGCCCATTGAATATTTTTTTTTTTTAGTCCCAAGTGATTGAATAAAGACAAAAATAAAAAATAATTTTTTTTTTTTCTTCAAAAAGTTGTCACTAAATTATATATTGCTCACACATGCCATAGTTATATGTGGAATTGCACCCCAAAATACATTTTGCTGCTTCTCCTGAGTATGGGGATACCACATGTGTGGGACTTTTTGGGAGCCTAGCCGCGTACGGGGCCCCGAAACCCAAGCACCGCCTTCAGGATTTCTAAGGGTGCAAATTTTTGATTTCACTCCTCACTACCTATCACAGTTTCGAAGGCCATAAAATGCCAAAATAGCACAAAACCCCCCCAAATGACCCCATTTTGGAAAGTAGACACCCCAAGCTATTTGTTGAGAGGCATGGTGAGTATTTTACAGCTCTCATTTGTTTTTGAAAATGAAGAAAGTAAAGAAAAAAAATTTTTTTTTTTTTTTTTCAATTTTCAAAACTTTGTGACAAAAAGCGACATCTGCAAAATACTCACAATACCTCTCAGCAAATAGCTTGGGGTGTCTACTTTCCAAAATGGGGTCATTTTGGGGGGTTTTATGCCATCTGGGCATTCCATGGCCTCCGAAACTGTGATTGGCAGTGAGAAGTGAAATAAAAAAATTACTCCCTTAGAAAGCCTGAAGGCGGTGCTTGGTTTTTGGGGTTCCGTACGCAGCTAGGCTCCCAAAAAGTCCCACACATGTGGTATCCCCGTACTCAGGAGAAGCAACAGAATGTATTTTGGGGTGTATTTCCACATATGCCCATGACATGTTTGAGCAATATATCATTTAGTGACAACTTTTTGTAAAAAAAATATATATATTTTTTTTTTTCATTATTCAATCTCTTGGGACAAAAAAAAAAAAATTTAATGGGCTCAACATTGCTCTCAGCAAATAGCTTGGGGTGTCTACTTTCCAAAATGGGGTCATTTGGGGGGGGTTTGAACTGTCCTGGCATTTTATGCACAACATTTAGAAGCCTATGTCACACGTCACCCACTCTTCTAACCACTTGAAGACAAAGCCCTTTCTGACACTTTTTGTTTACATGAAAACATATTTTTTTTTTGCAAGAAAATTACGTTGAACCCCCAAACACTATATATATTGTTAAAGCAAAGGCCCTACAGATTAAAATGGTGGGTGTTGCATTTTTTTTTTCCACACAGTATTTGCGCAGCGATTTTTCAAACGCATTTTTTGTGGAAAAAATACACTTTTTTTTATTTTAATGCACTAAAACACACTATATTGCTCAAATTTTTGATGAAATAAAAAATATGATCTTAGGCCGAGTACATGGATACCAAACACGACATGCTTTAAAATTGCGCACAAACACGCAGTGGCGACAAACTACATACATTTTTAAAAGCCTTTAAAAGCCTTTACATGATACCACATTAGATTCACGGAGGAGGTCTACTGCTAAAATTACTGCCCTCGATCTGACCTTCGCGGTGATACCTCACATGCATGCTGCAATTGCTGTTTACATATGACGCCAGACCAACGCTTGTGTACGCCTTTGCGCAAGAGAAGGGGGGCAGGGGTGCTTTTTTTTTTTTTTTTTTAGTTTTTTTTTTATTTATTTAGCTTTTTTATTCTATTTTTAAACTGTTCCTTCCATTTTTTTTCTTTGTTATGATTTTTATTGTTATCTCAGGGAATGTAAATATCCCCTATGATAGCAATAGGCAGTGACAGGTACTCTTTTTTTGAAAAAATTGGGGTCTATTAGACCCTAGATCTTTCCTCTGCCCTCAAAGCATCTGACCACACCAAGATTGGTGTGATAAAATGCTTTCCCAATTTCCCAATGGCGCGGTTTATATCCGGGAGGGGGGACATTCCCTCCTACTGCTTGTAAAAGCAGTCTAGAGGCTAATTACCCGCTAGAATTGCTTTTACATGAAAGCCGATCACTGGCTGAAAAGAATGATACCAAGATGATACCTAAACCTGCAGGCATCATTCTGGTATAACCATTCAAAGTCCAGCAACATACTGGACATATATTGTAATCTTTTTCCGCGCTGCAACTGAATGGCGCACCTGAAAACAAAAAAATGCTTAACACTAAAACACAGTAAACAAAATTACATACCTGAAAAGCAAGCATGATAAAACATGATAAAACATAATAAAACATTGCAGAATAGAATGGAGTAAAAAAAGAGCAACAATAGAGAGAGAGAGAGAACAATAAAACGACAACTATTTTTGTTTTTTTTATTTTTTTGAGATTCACAGGTAAAAAAGCTCCTGACTGTTAGCGACTGAATCAAAACGCTACCACAAAAAAAATGTTAGCGATCGCAGGGATCAGGCCTGACTCTGCGAACGCTGCAGTTATGTGTGCTTAGTGTTTTGTAAGTGACAGTGATCGATCGATACTGCACTTGGGTGGGCTGGGCTGGGCGGAGGGGGAAAACGCAGGTGCTAGCAGGTATCTGGGCTGATCCCGCTAACAATGCGTTTTTTTGGAACCCTAAACTGCTGGGACGCTAGTATAGATCTGATCAGATCAGATATTGATCTGTTCAGATACTGTACCACTAAGGGAGGTGTATGCTTTGCGCGTGGGTGTTTGCGGTACTGGCACTAACCTGGGGCGACGCAGACCTTATTTGACCCTAAAACCTAATTGATATCACCCGCCGGGCGATCAGGGGGTTAAACCGTTATTGGGTAATAAATGGCGGGTGCCCTGACAGTATAAAAAAACAAGCTAACTAACCAGCGTCACCCGTAACAGTAATACAAAAAAAAACTGGTTACCTAGCGACACTAATGCAGGGATCAGAAAAACGATCGCTTAGTGACACTGGCAAAAGGGGGTGAAAGGGTTAACTAGGGGCAATCAGGGGGTTAAACCTTTATTAGGTAATATATGGGGGTACCTGACGCTATATAAAAACCTGACGGGGAACCTAAATAACGAAATAACTAACTGGCTAACCAGCGTCACCAGTGACAGTTATACAGTGATCACTGGTGAAAGGGTTAACTCTAGGGGCAATCAGGGGGTTAAAACCTTTAGGTTGTAATATGGGGGTACCTGACCTATAAACCTCTTTATGAACCTATATAAACATGGCGGTTAACCTAAAAAAAAAAACTGGTTACCTAGCGACACTAATGCAGCGATCAGAAAAACGATCGCTTAGTGACACTGGCAAAAGGGGGTGAAAGGGTTAACTAGGGGCAATCAGGGGGTTAAACCTTTATTAGGTAATATATGGGGTACCTGACGCTATATAAAAACCTGACGGGGAACCTAAATAACGAAATAACTAACTGGCTAACCAGCGTCACCAGTGACAGTTATACGGTGATTACTGGTGAAAGGGTTAACTCTAGGGGCAATCAGGGGGTTAAAACCTTTATTTAGGTTGTAATATGGGGGTACCTGACCTATAAAACTATTTATGAACCTATATAAAACATGGCGGTTAAAATAAAAAAAAAATGGTTACCTAGCGACACAATGCAGCGATCAGAAAAACGATCGCTTAGTGACACTGGCAAAAGGGGGTGAAGGGGTTAACTAGGGGCAATCAGGGGGTTAAACCTTTATTAGGGGGGGGTAGGGGGCTACCTAGGACCTAAAACTAACTGCCCTGACAGTTATTACAGTCACACTGACACTAAATGCAGTGATCAGTAAATAAATGATCACTGCAATTAGTGACACTGTGACTGGGGGGGGAGGGGGTGATCTGGGGGGTGATCAGGGGGTGACAGGGGGGTGTTTTGTGTGCCTAACTGTACTGGTGTCAGTGTAGTGTTGTGCACTAACCTTAACATGTTCGCCGCTCGGCGTCTCCGGTCACATAGACCGGCGCACCGAGCGTGACATCACTTCCGCCTTCCTGTCTATACAATAGACAGGAAGGGGAAGCTTTTCATTCGCCAGGAGCGATCGCGAGGGGGTGGCCAGAAACCACTGGCCGTCCCCTCGTCCCGGATCGCTCCTGAAGCGATGCCGACCGTCCCCGCCGGCGGAGGGGGGTCCGATCGGACCCCCCAACCGCCTAAAGAATGGCACGTACAGGTACGTGGTTCTGCCTGTACGTGCCATTCTGCCGACGTATATCTACATGGGGCGGTCGGCAAGTGGTTAATGCGGTGACAAAGTTTGACACATACCCAATGCCAAGAGTAGACAAACTTATAGACCGACTTGGCAAGGCTCGCTATCTTACCACTTTGGACTTGACAAAAGGGTATTGGCAAATACCCCTGACTGGTAGCGCCAAAGAGAAGACTGCATTTGTGACCCCAGAGGGTTCCTTTCAATATAAAAACATGCCTTTTGGGTTGCAAAATGCCCCCGCGACATTTCAGAGGGCCATGGACAGGACCCTAAAACCCCACCGACGATATGCAGCAGCCTATATAGATGACATAGTGGTACATAGCACTGACTGGGAGTCTCACTTGCCTCGTGTCCAGGCTGTCCTTGATTCCCTCTTCAAAGAAGGTTTTACGGCAAATCCAAAAAAATGTGTAATTGGTCTAGAGGAAGCCAAGTATTTGGGCTACACTATTGGCCGTGGTGTCATAAAACCCCAAGTGCGTAAAATAGCAGCCATCCAGGAGTGGCCACGCCCTGCAAACAATAAGCAGGTCAGGGCCTTTCTTGGTATTGCGGGGTATTATAGAAGATTTATCCCAAATTTTGCAACTATAGCTGCCCCTCTGACAGACCTTACGAAAGGGAAAGACTCAGTATTGGTGAAATGGTCATCAGTAGCAGAGGAGTCTTTCCAGGTCCTGAAGAAGGCTATGTGTGCACAGCCAGTACTGTACTCCCCTGATTTCTCCAGAGAGTTTTTGGTTCAGACGGATGCATCTGATGTTGGTATCGGGGCAGTACTGTCACAGGTATACAATGGGGAAGAACACCCTGTCGTGTACCTAAGCAGGAAGCTCAATGACCATGAGAAAAAGTATGCAGTCATTGAAAAGAAATGTTTAGCCATAAAGTGGGCCGTGGATGCGCTCAGGTACTATTTGTTAGGGCGCCAGTTTGACTTAATAACTGACCATGCTCCCCTGAAATGGATGGCCCAAAAGAAGGAGACTAATAGACGGGTGAACCGGTGGTTTTTGGCTCTACAGGATTACTCCTTCACCGTAAAACACAGGTCAGGTGTGGAGATGGGGAATGTAGATGCCCTGTCCCGTGTTCACTCCTGTTGGGCAACAGGTGTTCCAACCCTGGGGTTGAAACAAGGGGGGAGGATATGTAGCAGAGAGTCCCAGAGAGAGCCAGGAGAAGTCTTGTTCGGGATTTATACGTCTCCCAGGCTCCTCTCATACACATTCAGAGGTCTCTGATACATGATCCAGTTCGGATCTTAGTCCTCTTCCCCAGGCTAATTTAAGCTCACCTGAGCAGACAGCCTTTGCTCTCTGCCTGGGACACACAGACATGGATGGTTTGTGAGGAGCTAAAGGTTGGTAAAACGCTTTAAAACTCTATACAGAAACTGACAAGCGGTAGGCTTGCTCAGCCTGGTAGTGAGGGCCAGTGTATGGTATAGTTAGAGCCGAGACACGGCTAGGACTTTTGTTTTGTTATTTCTGTTCTGATATGTTTTCTGGAAGACTGTGCAGCACCCGTGTATGGACTTGTATTTAAATCAAATAAACCCAGCATTGTTTTCACTACCTCAAGTGGATTTGGTATCTGTGCCTAAATAAACAGCTCATCCCAGGGAGCTTTGTACCTGCTACCTGTCCCCTAGGTTACAGTGCATAACTATTCACCCCCCTAAAATCATTAAATCAACACTTTGTAGAGCCACCTTTTGTGGCTATCACAGCTCCAAGTGGCTTTGGATAAGTCTGTATGAGCTTGACACATCTTACCACTGGGATTTTTGCCCATTCCTCCTTGCAAAACTGCTCCAGCTCCTTCAAGTTGGATGGTTTGCTCTTGTGAACAGCAAGCTTTAAGCCTGACCACATATTTTCTATTGGATTGAGGTCTGGGCTTTGACTAGGCCGTTCCAACACATTTACATGTTTCCCCTTAAACCACTCAAGTGTTGCTTTAGCAGTGTGTTTGGGGGTCATTGTCCTGCTGGAAGGTGAACCTCCATCCTAGCCTCAAATTACACACAGAATGGTACAGGTTTTGCTCAAGAATATCCCTGTATATAGCACCATCCATCTTTCCCTCAACTTTGACCAGTTTCCCAGTCCCGACTGCTGAAAAACATCCCCACAGCATGATGCTGTCACCACCATGTTTCACTGTGGGGATGGTGTTCTTTTGGTGATCTGATGTGTTGGTTTTGTGCCAAACATAGCGTTTACTTTGATGGCCAAAAAGTAAAAATTTAGTCTCATCAAACCAGAGCACCTTCCTCCTACATTTTGGGAGTCTCCCACATGCCTTTTTGCAAACTCAAAACATGCCATTTTGTTTTTTGCTGAAAGTAATGACTTTCTTCGGGCCACTCTGCCATAAAGCCCAACTCTATGGAGCGTATTATCGTCCTATGTACAGATACTCCAGCCTCTGCTGTGGAACTCTGCAGCTCCTCCAGGGTTACCTTAGGACTCTGTGCTGCCTCTCTGATTAATGTTCTCCTTGCCCGGTCCGTGAGTTTTGGTGTGTGGACGTCTCTTGGCAAGTTTGCTGTTGTGCCATGTTCTTTCCATTTGGTTATGATAGATTTGATGGTGCTCCTAGGAATCATCAAATATTTTCATATTTATTTATAACCTGACCCTGACTTGTACTCCTCAGCAATATTGTCCCTTACTTGTTTGGAGAGTTCCTTGGTCTTCATGGCAGTGTTTGGTTAGTGGTGCCTCTTGCTTAGGTGTTGCAGCCTCTGGGGCCTTTCAAAAAGGTGTGTATATGTAATGACAGATCATGTGACACTTGCACACAGGTGGACATCATTTCACTAATTATGTGACTTTTGAAGGTAATTGGTTGCACCAGAGCTTTTTATGGGCTTCCTAACAAAGGGGGTGAATACATGCGCACATGCCAATTATCAGTTTTTTATTTCTGAAAAATTGTTTTATGTATATATTTTTCTAATTTTACTTCACCAACCTAGACTATTGTGTTTTGATCCATCAAACATAATTCAGATTAAAAAAACATTGAACTAAAGGCTGTAATGTAACAAAATAGGTAAAAAGCCAAGGGGGGGGGGGGGGGGGGGGGGGAGTGGTGAATACTTTTGCAAGGCACTGTATAAGAAGATTGCCAAGACCCTGAAACTGAGCTGCAGCATGGTGGCCAAGACCATACAGTGGTTTAACAGGATAGGTTCCACTCAAAACAGGCCTCGCCATGTCAACCAAAGAAGTTGAGTGCACATGCTCAGCGTCATATCCAGAGGTTGTCTTTGGGAAATATACTTATAAATGCTGCCAGCATTGCTGCAGAGGTTGAATGGGTGGGGGGGGGGGTCAGCCTGTCAATGTTCAGACCTTATGCTGCACACTGCATCAAATTGGTCTGCATGGTTGTCGTCCTAGAAGGAAGCCTCTTCTAAAGATAATGCAAGAAAGCCGCAAACAGTTTGCTGAGGACAAGCAGACTAAGGACATGGATTATGAAGTGATGATAGGGGGCGCTATGACTGGTAAAAGAATTAAGACCTACATCAAATAAATTGTGAACAAATGCAAATAATATAGACTATATATATATATATATATATATATATATATATATATATATATATATATATATACAATACATATAGCTAATCAATGTTATGAAGGTAAGTATGAATAGTCCACATTCTTCAGTAAATAATCCAAATAAACCGTGATTGGTTCAATCAATAAGTGTAGATATCCTGCACCGCTTATAGACATCCAATGACTCCCAACGTGCTCATGTAAAATAACCTGCTCACCAGACAACCATGACCTCTTTAGCTAAAAAGAAGGTCAGATATCACTTGCGCTATAATCTTGCAGCCTGATGTGGAATCACGGACCTTCAAAACTGGGATTGGACTGGCCAAGCATGTCTCCAGACCTAAACCCTATTGAGCATCTGTGGGGCATCCTCAAACGGAAGGTGGAGGAGTGCAAGGTCTCTAACATCCACCAGCTCTGTGATGTCATCATGGAGGAGTGGAAGAGGACTCCAGTGGCAACCTGTGAAGATCTCCTGAACTCCATGCCCAAGAGGGTTAAGGCAGTGCTGGATAATAATGGTGGCCACACAAAATATTGACACTTTGGACATTTTCACTTAGGGGTGTACTCACTTTTGTTGCCAGTGGTTTAGATATTAATGGCTGTGTGTTGATTTATTTTGAGGGGACAGTAAATTTACACTGTTATACAAGCTGTACACTCACCACTTTACATTGTAGCAAAGTGTAATTTTTTCAGTGTTTTCACATGAAAAGATATAATAAAATATTTACAAAAATGTGAGGGGTGTATTCATTTTTGTGAGATACTGTACATAAAAAATGTGAGTTTTACTCAAGTGTAGTGCTTTTTCATTGAGTACAGACCAGTCAGGAAAGGATGTTTTCAATATGTTATCACAATTTTTGGAAAATTAAGAAATTAAAAACCAGTACAGTATAGCATCATTTTATAACTGGCATGGCGGTAATCATGTACACTGACTGGTGATGTTAAAAAAAAAGAATATTTTCTTTTCAATTTTTTTTCTTTTTTTTTATTACTTTTCTTTCTTTTTTAAAAATGTTTTTTTAAACACACTGTGATCAGAGTAAATCAGTGTAATGCCGTGTACAGACGATCAGACATTCCGACAACAAAACCGTGGATTTTTTTTCCGACGGATGTTGGCTCAAACTTGTCTTGCATATTCACAAATGTTGTTGGATATTCCGAACGTCAAGAACGCGGTGACGTACAACACGTACGACGAGCCGAGAAAAATTAAGTTCAATAGCCAGTGCGGCTCTTCTGCTTGATTCCAAGCATGCGTGGACTTTTGTGCGTCGGAATTGTGTACACACACTCGGAATTTCCGACAACAAGTTTTGTTGTCGCAAAATTTGAGAACCAACTCTCAAACATTTGTTGTCGGAAGTTCCGACAGCAAATGTCTGAGGGAGCATACACATGGTCAGAATTTCCGACAACAAGCTCACATCGAACATTTGTTGTTGGAAATTCCGATCGTGTGTACGCGGCATTACACTGTACTACTCTGGGGAAGTGATCAGAATTATTTTTATTTATTTATTATTTATTATTATGGCTTATACCAGTGAATTTCACTGGTATAAGCAATCATTTTGACTGAAGGGCACTGATTAATTTAGAGTTTAGTATTGTAAATAGCTGTCTTTGGCCACAGCTAATCACATGGTACAGATGGGCTGTGATTAGCCCTGTCTGTTCCATGTGATCACTGTGCCCAATCACAGCTAGCAACATAATTGTACACAATGAATGGCATGAAAGGAAGCCCTCCATTGTGTACAATTGATCTGCTGTGATTGGCCACAGCAATCACATGGAACTGGCAGCTCGTGCGATGCAAGTTGTGATGTCCACCCGGGATGATGAATGTCCCGCCTAGCCGTCATATTACAATAGGCTGAGCGGGAAGTGGAAGGGCTGTGCACACCTGTGCCATCAGGCTGCTGGTCTCCAGTTGGACACAGGGTTGGAGGCTTCACCCCTCCCAAGACTCTTCGAAGTCTGCGGACTCCAGAACCCAACCCAGGAACTACCAATCCTGGAGAAAACTGCAAAACCAGTTTTTTTTACTCAGAATAGACATTCTGGAACCCCTCAACCTGCATCAGTAGGAATACTGTGCACTTATACTCATTTTCCTACTGTGATACATCATATACTGTATGTAAATATATTTATATACTGTATATTTTTTTTTTATGGGCAGGAAGCAGTGGGATGCCTATCCACAAAGGCAATAGGCACACACGACTGTATGCTACAATCTAACCCGTGGGTGCTAGTGTTTTGTGCATTCCTACGTAATGAAACAAATTGGTTTGATGTGTTTTTCCCACCAGATTCAAGCAAAATGTCATAAGGAAAATATAATTACTTGAGTTATTGATTATGCATAAAAATGGATGCTGAAGTTTGCGGAGTGGAAATCTGAGGGCTTGATGCCAGCTGACACAATATGGTGCTTGTGTATTCAAAACCACTTATTAGAAAGATTCTTCAAAGTTCAGGTTTTAGATCTACTGTATGCTTTCAAAGCCATCAGGAACTCATTTCAGTGAAACAGCTATAGAAACTGATAGAAAAATGTGTGAAGTAATGAAAGCTTTGGTTCTATTGTAGACTGAGTATAATACTCCATGGGAAACAACCTTTTTATTTTAAGTAAAAAAGATTAGAATAAATATGAATAGATGTATACAGTACACAACAATACAACCTGCTAAGGACAATAATCACATTAACTAAACTATTTGAAACAAACCTGTACTTTGCCCAGAATAGGGAACGTAATAGGGTTACTACAAAGCAGGCACCATAACTACATTTGCCTTCCCTGTACTCCCACGCCACTCCATTCCACCATCTGAGAAATACCTGATTATCACAGGTATGGGGAAACATGCAGGCATTTCACCGAACACTAAATTCCGGACAGTAAGGTCTAGTTTACACTTGTGGATTAGGTCAGTAAAAACAGGTGGCACATTTTTACCATCCCCCCCAACCACCTTACCCTGCAAAGGCAGCGCACCAAAAATGATCCGCTCAATCGCGTTTGGCAGGCAGTACCAACCATCGAATACAATCCATTCAAGTAAGTTTGGCTGCGTCTGAACCATGGGCACTGCACATGGTTGCGCCTGTGGGGCAAGATTTTAATGCCTCCTCGCAGACTATCTAACTCCCCCTAAAAAGTTCACTGCAGATTGCTTTTCAGAGGGCAATGCTATTGTAGACAAGCCCTTAAGCCCCATACACACGCTCTGATTATCCGAGGACCAGGTCCGTCGGATCATGTCCGTCGTACTTTGTCCGATGTTGGTTTTGCGTACACACGGTCGGACAAAGTTGTCGGAAAATCCGATCATTCTGAACGTGGTGACGTTTGTTGCGTACGACGGGACTACGTAGAGGCTTGTAGCCAATAGCTTTGGTCTTGTAATGTGATCTGAGCATGCGTAGCACTTTGTCCGTCGGAATTCGCTACACACGATCGGAATTGGTGTGATCGGACTTTGTTGTCGAAAAATCTATCCAGCAGGAGATAGAACTTTGTCCGTCGGACAATCCGATGGAAACTGTCCGATGGTGCCTACACACAGTCGGAATTTCCGACAACATTGTCCGATAGGACAGAATCCATCGGAAAATCCGACCGTGTGTATGGGGCTTAAGACTGTTTTTAACCCTTCTTTTCCTATCTCCCCTCTCACCCGTTCTCCCTGCATTTTGCAGGACAGTCCCACATACCTCCCAACTTTTTGAGATGGGAATGGAGGGATACCTATTAGCAAATGTATGTAGGCATAGGACACATCCCTGTCACGCCCCCTTAAAGGAGAATTACACAAAAAAATTATTAGTTAAACCCACAAGTGCTTTATTTTTACAACTACTATTCCTTTATATTGGCTTTTGAAGTTTACAAATGCAGCAATTTAGTAATTGGATCAAAGGTTTAGCACTGGGAAACACTTTTTGAAAGATAAAAAGTGCATTTTATATACAACTATATAGATCAGACCAATATGAGGGACAAATGAGGAGGACTGAGGGACATTGCTCCAAATCAGGGACAGTCCCTCGAAATCAGGGACACTTGGGAGGTATGTTCCTGATGTGTTAATATGTGTAAGATTCTGTAAATTTGTATTTTACTGCTGTTGTTACTGTTTCCAAAAGACTGATATTTACATAGGGACATTGCACAGAACTAGCTGCTCTTATTTTGTATGTATAGGTGATGCACAGTACCACTTCTCTTGTTGGGTGTACTTTCCAATATATGTTATTAAGCCTGGACACTAAATGCAAACACCTCCTTTACATCCCCAAAGCAATTTTTGGCATCTGTTCTTGAAAGCTTACCATACACCTACAGGTTCAACGAAAAAAAGCTAACAGATTCCTCCATCCATGCTATACAGCCCAGGTGGATGAATCTCCCACTGCAGCTCTTGTATTTTGATGTCAAAACACCCAAACAGCGACTGCATCTGATTGTCCAAACATTTTTTCATTCAGCTCCTTCGATTTCTCAATTGCTGGATGATGGATGGGAAGGGGCAGACAGGACCACCCACGTAAAAAAATGTGAATGGTTCATCAGCCATTCACATAGCGAATGACCAGTGCAAGGTGTATAGTGTATGGCCATCTTAGAGCGGTATTAAACTCCTTGAAGGAAAAAAAAAATGTGGTCCGCCAGGTGGTTTAAGCCACAATGTGCTAGTTTGCATCGTTCTTACCCGGTCTTCCTTCCGGGTTTGCAGGGTTCGGCCTTTTGAATGGCCGAGCTGCAAAGATGTCACTTTCACACATGCGCATGTGAGTCACAGCCACAGCATAGCTCTCTGAATTGATGGCATACTCACTGTGCTGTCAATTCAGAGTGCAGTGCGCATGCGCCGGTGACGTCAACGCAAATTTAGAAGATATTCACTGTACCTACAGGTAAGCCTTATTAAAGTTAACCTGTATTTACAAGTTCTAAAGCGGAATTTACTACTGCTTTAAGGCCCCTTTCACATTGGGGCGGTGGGTGCATCGTCAGTAAAACGCCGCTATTTTTTGCGGCGCTTAACTGCCAATTTCGCTGCGCTATTCGGCCGCTGGCGCAGCGCTTTTACCCCCCCTGCCAGGAGCCAGAGAAAGGGTTAAAACCACTGCAAAGCGCTGCTGCAGCAGAACTTTGCCGGCGGTAAAGTTGCGCTGCCCCATTGATTTCAATGGGCAGGAGCGGTGAAGGAGCGGTGTATACACTGCTCCAAAGATGCTGCTAGCAGGACTTTTTTTAGCATCCTGCCAGTGTGAAAGGGTGAAAGCGCTGTAGCGCCTGCAAAGTGCCCCAGTGTGAAGAAGTCTTAGTGCATTGCACAACTTCTTGTTTGTGCTCAACATCTCCTGTTCTTACTGTTTGCATTCGTAAAACAAGCAATAGATGATGCGATTTTCTTTCCTGCGACCACGACCAAGCTGTGGATGGGAAAATCCCTCACGTGGAGGGCTCTGTTGACACCCCCCTCTCCACACACACCCTGCTGGGAGAACACAGTATGCTAGCAGCTATAGCCACTGGTAACAATTGCATTTATAAATCAGACATGCTAGTTGTACCAAGTTTGATCGATGGATCGATTTGGGTACAATCAGCCTACCCATAGATGGTTTGAATCTCGGCTGGTCCCGGCTGAACCGGCCAAGTTTCAAACAATAGTAAGCCGCAGTTGATGGAAAAGAAAATCCCCTGCAAGGCAATGTGATAATGTGCATCATATACTAGCATATTATGGGAGAATTATGTTAGAACAAAATCTTCCAGCGCTGCGCTGTCACCGATGAGAGGACTGACATCTTCTTCAGGTCTTTCTTCCGGGTTCGCATCCTCCGGCTTCATGAGTGGCTGGGGGGCACAATGACGTCACTCCTGCGCATGCGCATGATAATCGATGTAACGTCATTGGCTGCATGCACTCTGAATATCTCCTAAACCGTGCAAGTTTAGAAGATATTCACAGTACCTACGGGTAGACCTTACTATAAGCTTGCCTGTAGGTAAAAGTGGTAGAACAGAGTTTACTACCTCTTTAAAGCGGTTCTGCACACACACATTTTTTTTTCATGTTAAAATAGTTTTGAGTCTTACAGTAAACTCACATTTTTGGTGTCCGTCCGTTATCCGTGTCCGTATTTTTGAAAAATCTGCACTTTTAAAATATAAAACAGCAGCAATGTCATTTTGCTTGTGGGCATTTGAAACCCACAAGCATTCACTTCCTTGTTCCCTTTCGTTATGGGAACCAGCATGCCTCACGTCCTCGAAATCTCGCGAGATTTACGGACCTCCGGCCGAAATCTCGCAAGATTTCTCCCGGAGGTCCGTAAATCTCGCAAGATTTCGGCCGGAGGTCCGTAAATCTTGCGAGATTTCGGCGGATGTCCGCACTGACTCCTGGGATGAATGACACCAGATCCCAGGAGACAGTGCGGCATGACGAGGATCCCCGCACAGACCCTGCCCACCCCCAAAGAGACAGAGGAAAGACCGCCAGCAATTACAAGGTAAGTAAAAAAAAAAAAATGGCCATTTAGTACTCTTAAGTCTCCTAAAGCGATGTAGCCACATTCACCGCATGCCACTTCTTTATTACTCTATCAACTGTACTTCTTGCTATCTCTGGATGCCGGCATGAAGAGGCTCTCCACAATGACACTCAATGACACAATGACACTCATCTCCACCCAAAAACATCCTCATCCCTCTCCACAATGTAACTTCATCATGTTAGCTTGTCAGGGCCAGGTGTATAATATTCCATCTGGGGAGATTAACCACTTGCTTACTGGGCACTTAAACCCCCCTCCTGCCCAGACCAATTTTCAGCTTTCAGCGCTGTCGCACTTTGAATGACAATTGCGCGTCATACAACACTGTACCCAAATGACATTTTTTTCCCACAAATAGAGCTTTCTTTTGGTGGTATTTGATCACCTCTGCGGTTTTAATTTGTGTTTAAAAAATTAAAAAGGCAGAATTAAAAAAATAATAATTATATTTTTTATATTTTGTTATAAGATTTTGCAAACAGGTCATTTTTCTCATTCATTGATGCACTGGTGGGCACTGATAGATGGCACTAGTGGGCACTGATAGGCGGCACTGGTGGGCACTGATAGGCAGCACTGAGAGGTGGCACTGATGGGTGGCACTGAAGGGCATTGATAGGTGGCATTGGTGGGCACTGAGAAGTGGCACTAATAGGTGGCACTGATAGGTGGCAGTGATGGGCACTGATAGGTTAAACTGAAAGGCAGCACTGCTAGGTGGCACCGATGAGGCACCACTGGTGGGCATTGATAGGTGGCACTTGTGGGCATTGATAGGTGGCAGTGGTGGGCACTGTGGGCACTGGCAGGTGGCAATGGCAGGTGGCACATGTGCTTCCTTCCTCTTCGGTACTGATGTCCCTTGAGCATAAGCCGGTTATCGGCTTTTTTTTCTCCTCACACTATCAGCGTGAGGAGAAAAAATAGCCGATTACCGAGCTTTTGTTTACACACGTGATCAGCTGTCATTGGCTGACAGCTGATCACGTGGTAAGGGGCCGGGATTGGCCCCTTACTCGGATCGGTGATCACCGAGTCTCGGTGACTCTGTGATTATAGCACGCAAAGGGGAGGATGTCCTCTGACGGCCTCCCGGAAATTCAGGTCCGCGCTGTGGCCGTCATTCGGCTATAGCGTGGACCTCAAGTGGTTAAATACGGCCCACTCCACACACCAATCTACAGCAGCATACCACTGCACACTTATGCCCCGTACACACAGTCGGAAATTCAGACGGAAAATGTCCGATCAAAGCATGTTGTCGGAAAATCTGCCCGTGTGTGGGCTCCATCTGACTTTTTACGTTGGAATTTCCAACGGAAAAAATTTGGGATCCTGCTCTCAAATTTTCCGACAACAAAATCCGATCAGACTTTTTCCGATCGTGTGTAGAGAATTCCGACGGACAAAGTGCCACGCATGCTCAGATCAAATTACGAGACCAAAGCTATTGGCTACTAGCCTCTACGTAGTTCCATCGTATGCAACAAACGTCACCACGTTCAGAATGATCGGATTTTCCGTCAACTTTGTCCGACCGTGTGTATGCAACACCAGCGTCGGACAAAATCCGACAGATTTTGTGGTTGGAATTTCCGACCGTGTGTACGGGGGCATAGTGACTTACCATGTCTGCATGCACCTGAGAGGGCTGGGTCCCATCACTGACGAGGCTGGCCATACCCCCTTCCCGAGACCCGCCCAATCACATTACTAACCTATCACCACGCTCTGTCTCAGCACAGAAGTGAAGCGAGTGTCGGATCATGGATCATCTGCGGGGCAGATGACAGAGGGAGTTTGAATCCATGTCCTGACCTCGGCTGCTTGTGTGCAGGGCTGCCGCCTAAAAGTAGTGCCTTCACTGTTGTTGGCTGCGTGCAGGCCAGCGGCTGGCTGCTAAAGGTCTAATTACATTATGCTGCTGTAGGGGGTGCGGGGCTGGCCCTGGGCCCCTTGGGATGCTCGGGCCCCTTACAAGTGTATTAGCTGTAGCGTACCCCCCTGATGGCGGCCCTGCTGCCTATGTAAACAAGGCAGATCGCTGTTCTGTCAGTATGGAAGACATTGATCCTGTGCTCCTACAAAGGGACAGGGATCTATGCCTTCCCCTAGTAAAAGCACCTCCCCCGCAGTGAGAAAACACTTGCTAGGCACACATTTAACCCATTTATTGCTCTAGATGTTAACCCCTTCCCAGCCAGTGTCATTAGTACAATGACAGTGCAGATTTATAGCACTGATCACTGTATTAGTGTCACTGGTTCCCACAAAGTGTCAAAAGCGTCACTTAGGGGTTTATTTACTAAAGTACTCCTGTGACCCTTAGGAGAAGCCCAGCCAAACGAGCTCAGGCTGAACTTCTCCTTTAATTAAGCTTTAGCAATAAAACCTGGAAGCTGGTTTCTGTGCACAATTGTGACTAATTTTGCCCTCTCTAGCTTTAGTAAATAAACCCCTAAGGCCCCTTTCACACGGGGCGGATCCGTATTGATCCGCCCCGTGAAGATCCGCTGCTCAGCGGGGATCGCACAGCTGATCCCCGCTGAGCCGGCTGATGACAGGGCGGTCCCTGCACACTGTGCAGGGACCGCCCTGTCAGTTCTCCGCTCTCCTCTATGGGCCTAAGGCCCCTTTCATACGGGCTTTCCGATCAAATCCGCTTGTCAGTTTTTCAGGTGGACCTTATTGGACACTCCATTTAGCCCTTTGGAGCCGATATCCGATCCGGTCCGTGAAAACCAGAAAGTTTGTTTTCATCTCCATAGAGGATAGCGAGGCTTTGACAGGTCCATCTCTGCACAGTGAGTGGAGAAGGACCTGTCATCCGCCTGCTCAGCGGGGATCAGCAGATCGATCTCTGCTGAGCAAAGCGTAGTCCATACACAGACAAGCCCGTGTGAAAGGACCCTTAGATTTGTCTGCCGCAATATCGCAGTCTCGCTGATTTCCTCTAATACTAGTAAAAAAAAAAAAAAAAAAATGATGTCCCCGGATTTCATTTAAAAAATCTGGCCACCTTAATCTAGGGGTGTCATTACTATTGTATTGACACCCACAGCGGTTCGCAGAGGGCAGTATGAACTGCCCGCGCTGGTTCTCGCATCGCTATAGTGTGAACCCAGGTTCAATGGTGGTCCCATCAGCAGCACATATCTTTCCTTTTATCCCCCCACCACTCCATTGACCTCTGTAATGAAGAAAATACCTACAGCCTTCAGTTTCTCACTTTCCTTCCTCCCGTGTGACAGCGCTTGTGCTTGAAGATTGGCCATTTAGATACACAGGGGGCAGGGAGAAGGTCTGCATGACTTGAAACTTGGGCCAGTCATACATGGTTCAAATCTTGGCCGGTATCCTGACAACTGGCAATAGTGGCTAGTGGTACAAGGACTGTGGCATATGGTAGCATGCGAACAGTAAAAAGGGTTTAAGTGGTTGTAAACGCTTTAAAAAAAAAAAAAAAACCTGCAAGACAAAGGCATAATGAGCTAGTATGCATGATGAATTACTTACCTGAGATCGAAGCCCCTGCAACGGTCCTCGTTCACCGCTCCGGCGGCCAACAACTCTCCGGGGGTTACTCCGGCTAACGCGGCTCCGGCGCTGTGATTGGCCGGAGCCGTGATGACGCCACTCCCGCGCATGCGTGCTGGAGCCGCCGGTAACGGCACAGTATATACGTGCCATTGTTTCAGTTTGCTTAAGTGTGCATGTGCCTATGACGTCGGCACATGCAAATACAGGGATATCTCCTAAACCGTGCAGGTTTAGGAGATATCCAGTGTAGCTACAGGTAAGCCTAATTATAGGCTTGCCTGTAGTCCAAAGTGGTTGTGAAGGGTTTAAAACCACTTTAAAGGAGTTGTAAAGGCAGAAGGTTTTTTTTCTGATTTCATTCTATGCATTAAGATAAATAGCCTTCTGTGTGCAGCAGCCCCCCTAACACTTACCTGAGGTTCCTCTCTGTCTAGCAATGTCCACAAGCGCCTCAGCTGTCCGAGATTCTCCCTCCTGATTGGCTGAGACACAGCAGCAGCGCAATTGGCTGCTGCTTCTGTCAATCAAAGTCAGCTAGCCAATCAGGAGAGAGAGGGGGCGTGGCAGGGTCAGGGCTCCGTGTCTGAATGGACACAGGGAGCTGTGACTCGGCTCAGGTGCCCCCATAGCAAGCTGCTGACTGTGGGGGCACTGAACAGGAGGGAGAGGCCAAGAGCACAGAAGAGGGACCCGAGAAGGGGAAGATCCGGGCTGCTCTGTGCAAAACCACTGCAACAGAGCAAGTAAGTATAACATGTTTGTTATTTTTAACGGAAAAAAAAACGAGACTTTACAATCACTTTAAGGCTGAGTTCACATATACGTGGCTGCGGTTTGCAGTTCGGTGTCCTGTGCGTTTCTGTTCACTGGTTCAAGTGTAATTCAGGTGCAAATTTTTCCCTGAATTCGCACCTGAACCAGACCCAAAACCGCACAGGACCCTTATCAAAACCGCACTGCAGTTGCCCCAGATATGTGTGAACTGGCTACATTGAAAGCCTGTAACGATGTTATGTAAATTGGGTGCGGTTAAAAACATATCCAATTCGCATATATGTGAACCCAGCCTAAATTAAAAGCCCCTTCCATCACTGCACATACCACCTATTTATACTCCTCTAGGTGGCCAAAGCTGAACCTCCATAGGAAAAAGAATTAGAGGCCCTGCCTCTGCGGTTATACAATATTTTTATGTATTTAAATCTGCTAGTTTTAAAACAGAATCCTAGTTTCTCTTTTGACAAGAGTTGTTTGTACATTAGAACATACGTCGTTTTCATTAGTGCTTGCTAGCCTGTCATACATCCGGAGATATTTTGGATAATATTTTTCCGTCCCTTATTTACAACTAGATTACGCGTCAAGCTAATTTAGATTGTCCACAAAAGCAATAACTCTGCAGGACTGGCTCTGGGAAGTCTGCATGCAGCACGTGGGCAGAGAGAAGTTAATTTAACATGTGCTATGATGGAAATAAAATCACAATCAGAGCCAGATAACTGTCTCTGCAAAACCAAGTGATATTGACGCATGTTATTTTAATTTAGAGGATCTGAGTTTACTTCTACATTTTTAATATGAATTGACTCATAGCAACAGAAATCATGCAATAATAATGAGAAGGATGAAGACAAAGCAGTTATTCCATAGAAAGTGGTTGATTGACCTATTGTTTTCCATTACATCATCAGTGGGCTGGATTCTATAACCTTTTAACAAAAAGGTTTATAATTGGCTTTAACCCACCTGCTGCCATACCATGATTACAGTAAAACCTTGGATTGCGAGCATAATTCATTCCGGAAACATGCTTGTAATCTATAATAAAAATTTCCCCATAAGAAAAAATGGAAACTCAGATGATTCGTTCCACAACCATTTATTCATTCTATAGTCTATAGTTCTTCAGTTTATAGTCCATATAAAAATATTATAGCAATGTGACCAGGTTGTGTAACCATAAAATGTCCTTCCACAAATGGCAGCGTCCACAAGGGGATTAGAAACCAAATCCAGCTACAGAGTATAAAAGAGAAGAGAGGCGCCTCTAAGTATAGCAATATGGTTACATTTAATGAAGGTACAACATTTAGGAACTCACATGGTTGATGGTTAAAAAAGACACATCTAAGTATGCAGGCATCCGGGGTATAGCTATCCACATAGACCATCGTCCGCACCACCGGCTCTCACCGCTGTTAGTCTGCAATCGTGATTGGGAAGACTACCCTGCAGTAGAGCGATCTAACAGCGCGGCTTGAACCGCTCGTGGAGCGCAGCTTGGAAGGGATAACGCTGATGGCAGTGCAGAGGACGGTCTATGTGGACAGCTTTACCCCGGATGCCTGCATACTTAGATATGCCTGTTTTAATCATCAACCATGTGAGTTGCTAAAAGTTGTACCTTCATTAAATGTAACCATATTGCTACACTAATGCCGCGTACACACGTGCAGACTTTTCCCGGCGGACCTAGTCCAGCGGACAATCCGCCGGACTTTCCAGCTGGCTTCGCCGGACTTTCCGAGCGTGTGGACTTGCCCACACACGCGCGGACTTGCCCACACACGCGCGGACTTCTCCGGCGGACAATCCGCCGGCCAAAGTCCGCGGGACTTTTGAAAATGAACGGACTTGCCCACACACGGAGAAGTCCGTTCATTTAGAACGTAACTTCAGGTTACGTAGCTAGCGTAGGCAGTAAATGCCGCCGCGCTAGCTCCGTAACCTGGCATGGATTTAAAGGGACTCCCTACGCCGAAAAACGGCGTGGGGGTTCCCCCCAAATCCATGTCAGACCCTTATCCGAGCACGCAGCCTGGCCGGCCAGGAAAGGGGTGGGGACGAACGAGCGCCCCCCCCCCTCCTGAGCCGTACCAGGCCACGTGCCCTCAACATGGGGGGTGCCCTGGGGAAAGGGGGGCCGTGCGGCCCCCCCACCCCAAAGCACCTTGTCCCCATGTTGATGAGGACAAGGGCCTCTTCCCGACAACCCTGGCCGTTGGTTGTCGGGGTCTGCAGGCGGGGGCTTATCGGAATCTGGGAGCCCCCTTTTATAAGGGGGCCCTCAGATCCCGGCCCCCCACCCTATGTGAATGAGTATGGGGTACGATGTACCCCTACCCATTCACCTAAGGTGTAAAATGTAAAGTAAAAAAAACACCCACACTTTTGAAAAAAATAGTTTATTGCACTGCTCCGGGGGTCTTCTTCCGTCTTGGGGGTCTTCTCTCCGGACTCCTCCGCCATTTACTAAGCTCTTTTACCGAGCGGAGAAGTCCAGCTACCTTCTTCGTCGTCGCCGCCGTTGTCTGGGGGTCTCGATCCGCCTTCGGGGGTCTTCCGGGGGTCTCTTCTGTTCTTGCGGCGGTCGTCGTTTTCCGCGCCGCCGGCGCCGCCTTCTTCTTCTTGTTCTTGTTCTTCTTCTTCCGATGTTGACCCGATGCTCTCTCTGGCCGGAATGGCAGAGCCGCGCTGTGCTGGGACTTATATAGGGACAAGGGGACAGGGTCACATGCTCATGTCACATGGTGACCCCGCCCCCTTGCGATGTCACAGTCCCAGCATCCTCCGGGACTGTGACATCGCAAGGGGCCGGGGTCACCATGTGACATGAGCATGTGACCCTGTCCCCATGTCCCTATATAAGTCCCAGCACAGCGCGGCTCTGCCATTCCGGCCAGAGAGAGCATCGGGTCAACATCGGAAGAAGAAGAAGAAGAACAAGAACAAGAACAAGAAGAAGAAGGCGGCGCCGGCGGCGCGGAAAACGACGACCGCTGCAAGAACAGAAGAGACCCCCGGAAGACCCCGGAAGACCCCCGAAGGCGGATCGAGACCCCCAGACGACGGCGGCGACGACGAAGAAGGTAGCCGGACTTCTCCGCTTGGTAAAAGAGCTTGGTAAATGGCGGAGGAGTCCGGCGAGAAGACCCCCAAGACGGAAGAAGACCCCCGGAGCAGTGCAATAAACAATTTTTTCAAAAGTGTGGGTGTTTTTTTACTTTACATTTTACACCTTAGGTGAATGGGTAGGGGTACATCGTACCCCATACTCATTCACATAGGGTGGGGGGCCGGGATCTGAGGGCCCCCTTATAAAAGGGGGCTCCCAGATTCCGATAAGCCCCCGCCCTCAGACCCCGACAACCAACGGCCAGGGTTGTCGGGAAGAGGCCCTTGTCCTCATCAACATGGGGACAAGGTGCTTTGGGGTGGGGGGGCTGCACGGCCCCCCTTTCCCCAGGGCACCCCCATGTTGAGGGCACGCGGCCTGGTACGGCTCAGGAGGGGGGGCGCTCATTCGTCCCCACCCCTTTCCTGGCCGGCCAGGCTGCGTGCAAGGATAAGGGTCTGACATGGATTTGGGGGGAACCCCCACGCCGTTTTTCGGTGTGGGGAGTTGTGACAGACCTAGCCGGGACACAGGCTTTTTGAGAGGACTACATGCGAGCCTCCTGCCAGCTGATTACGGGCCCCCCAAAACACACACTCTGTATATGCATTTGGCATTAGAAATAGACTGAATGGGACACAAGCTGTCACATTCTAATGTCATGAACTCAAGCCACCTGTCTATTGTGTAAATGAGGCTGGTCTGGCTTGTAAGGTGTATTCCACACAATGTTGTTGTGCTAATTAGCCCTGTGTTACTGTTTATGTTAATGTCTGTTGAATAGCCATTCCAATTAACTAGGAGCCTTAAAGTCTGACCCTGAAAAGTCTCCTCTCAGTCAACTAGTCTGGGCAATGATTAAGATAATTAGCTCATGCTAATTAGGTTAGCTTTTAGTCATCTGGCTATATATGTGTGTGAAATGTCAAATAAAGCATTCCTGATTTACTCCAAGAACTAGTGCCGTCTAATTCTTGGGGGTTCCTATAACCAGATCCATTGGACTCATGTTCCAGGACTTAGGAAGCATTTACGGCGGACACCTTGAGTACAGGATCCGTCACAGGAGTCCCTTTAAATCCATGCCAGGTCACGGAGCTAGCGCGGCGGCATTTACTGCCTACGCTAGCTACGTAACCTGAAGTCACGTGCTAAATGAACGGACTTGCCGATGAGCGGCAAGTACGTTCATTTTCAAAAGTCCGGCGGACTAGCCTACTAACGGCGGGATTGTCGGCCGGACTGCCAAGTCCAGCGGATAATTTTAAAACCAAACTTAAAACTTTGGTCCGCCGGACTTTGGCGCCAAAAAGTCCGCCGGCGCCCACACACGAGGGGATTGTCCGCTGGACTTGAGTACAGAGGATAATCCCGCGGGATAGTCCCTTCGTGTGTACGCCGCATTAGAGGCACCTCTCTTCTCTTTTATACTCAGTTGTGACATGACTCTACTTGTATATCAAGACATCGCTTGTAGGGATGAGCTTTGAGTCTAACTCATGTTTGACTCGAACATTGCCTGTTCGCCTGTTCACCGAACAGCGAACAATTTGGGGTGTTCGCGGCAAATTCAAAAAGCCGCAGGACACTCTGTAAAAGTCTATGGGAGAAATCTAAAGTGCTAATTTTAAAAGCCTATATGCAAGTTATTGTCATAAAAAGTGTTTGAGGACCTGGGTCCTGCCCCAGGGGACATGTATCAATGCAAAAAAAAGTTTTAAAAATGGCAGTTTTTTCAGGAGCAGTGATTTTAATAATGCTTAAAGTTAAACAATAAAAGTGTAATATTCCTTTAAATTTCGTACCTGGGGGTGTGTATAGTATGCCTGTAAAGGCATGTTTCCCGTGCTTAAAACTGTCCCTGCACAAAGTGTAATTTTTGCAGGAAAAAAAGTCATTTAAAATCACTTGCGGTTATAATGAATTGTCGGCTCCCGTAATACAGAGAACAGTCATTGAAAGTCATTGACAAAAAAAAAAATTGCGTGGGGTCAACCCCGGGTCAAATAAAAAAAAAAAGACCTGGGGTTCCCCCTAAATATCCATACCAGACCCTTCAGGTCTGGTATGGATTTTAAGGGGAACCCTGCGCCAAAAAAAAACAATGGGGGCCCCCTCAAAATCCATACCAGACCCTTTATCCGAGCACGCAACCTGGCAGGCCGCAGGAAAAGAAGGGGGACGAGAGAGCGCCCCCCCTCCTGAACCGTACCAGGCCACATGCCCTCAACATTGGGAGGATGCTTTGGGGGTCTGTGACCCCCTCAAAGCACCATGTCCCCATGTTGATGAGGACAAGGGCCTCATCCCCACAACCCTTGCCCAGTGGTTGTGGGGGTCTGCGGGTGGGGGGCTTATCAGAATCTGGAAGCCCCCTTTAACAAGGGGACCCCCAGATCCCGGCCCCCCCTGTTTGAAATGGTAAGGGGGTACAAAAGTACCCTTACCATTTCACAAAGAAAGTAGACAAATAGTTAAAAAATACACAGACACCGTTGGGAAAAGTCCTTTATTAAAAATAAAAAAAAAGATTCCAGCGGTGGTAATCCACTCCTGCTATCCAGCGATGGCTGATCTCTTCCGACGACATCCAGTGCAGCGTATCCTGTCTCCATGGAGACACTGCGGGAATCCCATCTTAGCTGAGGAGGACCAGGCACTCGTCACCTGACCCCGCCCCCCTCTGACGCAATGCAAGGGGGAAGCCGGGCTTCCCAGGTGATGTATGGGTGACCCCGCCCCCTCTGATGTAGCGGAAACCTGCATTGCATCAGAGGGGGGTACATCACTGGGCAAGCCCAGCTTTTCCCTTGCATCAGAGGGGGGCGGGGTCAGGTGACGGGTGGCCCAGTCCTCCTCAGCTGTGTCTCCGTGGAGAAACCCAAGGGAAACCCAGGCTTCCCCAGTGATGTAATGGTGACCCCACCCCCCTCTGACGCAAGGAAAAAGCTGGGCTTCCCCAGTGATGTACGGGTGACCCCGCCCCCTCTGATGTAACGCAGGTTTCTGTTACATCAGAGGGGGGCGGGGTCACACGTACGTCACTGGGGAAGCCCAGCTTCCCCCTTGCGTTGCGTCAGAGGGGGGCAGGGTCAGGTGACGGGTGGCCCACTCCTCCTCAGCTAAGACGGGATTCCAGCAGTGTCTCCATGCAGACAGGATGCGCTGCGCTGGACGTCGTCGGAAGAGATCAGCCATCGCTGGACCCCGGAGAAGAGATCACCCATCGCTGGATAGCAAGAGTGGATTACCACCGCTGGAATCTTTTTTTTTATTTTTAATAAAGGACTTTTCCCAACGGTGTCTGTGTGTTTTTTAACAATTTTTTACACTTTCTTTGTGAAATGGTAGGGGTACTTTTGTACCCCCTTACCATTTCGAACAGGGGGGGCAGGATCTGGGGGTCCCCTTGTTAAAGGGGGCTTCCAGATTCTGATAAGCCCCCCGCCCGCAGACCCCCACAACCACCGGGCAATGGTTGTGGGGATGAGGCCCTTGTCCTCATCAACATGGGGACATGGTGCTTTGAGGGGTCACAGACCCCCAAAGCATCCTCCCAATGTTGAGGGCATGTGGCCTGGTACGGTTCAGGAAGGGGGGGGCGCTCTCTCGTCCCCCCTCTTTTCCTGCAGCCTGACAGGTTGCGTGCTCGGATAAGGGTCTGGTATGGATTTTGAGGGGGACCCCCACGCCATTTTTTTTTGGCGCAGGGTTCCCCTTAAAATCCATACTAGACCTGAAGGGTCTGGTATTGATATTTAGGGGGAACCCCACGTCATTTTTTTTTTTTTATTTGACCCGGGGTTCCCCTTAATATCCATACCAGACCTGAAGGACCTGGTAATTGAATTTGGGGGGAACCCCATGCATATTTTTTTTATTTTTTATCAATGACTTTCAATGACTGTTCTCTGTATTACGGGAGCCGACAATTCATTATAGCCGTGAGTGATTTTAAATGACTTTTTTTCCTGCAAAAATGACACTTTGTGCATGGACAGTTCTAAGCATGGAAAAAATGCGCCCCTTTACAGGCATACTATACACACCCCCCAGGTACGAAATTTAAAGGAATATTACACTTTTATTGTATCACTGCTCCTGAAAAAACGGCAGTTTTTAAACGTTTTTTTTTGCATTGATACATGGCCCCTGGGGCAGGACCCAGGTCCCCAAACACTTTTTATGACAATAACTTGCATATAAGCCTTTAAAATTAGCACTTTTGATTTTTTTTAATAGGGTTCTAAAGTTCACACGAACTTTAGGTCTGTTCGCAGGTTCTGGTGCGAACCGAACAGGGGGGTGTTCGGCTCATCCCTAATTGCTTGTATAACAAGTACAAATTTTGCTTGTTTTGCAAAACGCTCTCAAACCAAGTTGCTCTCAAACCAAGGTTTTACTGTACTTAGAATTCCAGTTTTCAATTCCAGGCTGGCCCAAATGAACTATGTTGCAACCAGTGTGTGTACTGTAATAGATTGTAGTAGCAATTGTTACATACAGCAAATGGCAACGTGCTCTGGCAGCATTATGGTCAACTTCCCGTCTGCTACTGGAATACATTAAACATTATTACATTAAAGATTGATTTTTTTTTTTATAACAAACATACTTGCTCTGTGCAGTGGTTTTGCACAGAGCAGTCCCGATCCTTTTCTTTTTGGGTCCCCCGCCGGTGCTCCTGTCTCCTCCTTTTCAGCCAGTTCCCCCAATAGCAAGCTTCCGAGCCCCGCTCTATGCGTCCATAAGATGCACGGCTCGACCCCACCCCTGCTCTCTCCTCATTGGCTTACTGGCTGTGATTGACAGTAGCAGGAGCCAATGGCTCCTACTGCTGTTTTAGCCAATGAGGAATGAGAGACCCTGGAGAAGCTCAGCTCTGGTTAACATAACTGGATCGCAATGGGGGTCAGGTAAGTATTGGGGGGGGGGGGGGGGGCTGGGGGAAGGGGGGGGTGCACACAGAAGGTTTTTTACCTCCATGCATGAAGGTAAAAAACGTTGAGCCTTTAAAACCAAGAGAGTTGCTCTGAGTGCTTTTCTTCCATTCAGAAAAAATCTTGAATTTTTATAGATGAATACAGGGTAACCTTTGATTGGCCGAGATGGAAATCTTGACATCATCCGTCCTCCTCTTCACCTCGGCTAATCAAAGGAAGCCTTGTTCATTAATAAAAAATACAAGGCTTCTCCTGAATGGGGGAGAAGCATTCAGCCTGACTCTCTTTAATTATGGCAGCAGACAGGAAGTCATCCATACTGCTGCCAGAACACAGCACAGCTTACTGTTTGTAGCTATAGCTACTACAGTATATTACAGCACACACAGCAGCTGCATCATTTTGTGATGTAAATAGTTCATTTGGATCAGTTTGGCCTAAACAAGCTATTTAAAGTGCAGTGTATTCCACTTTAAAGCAGAACTCCAAAAATGATTTGTATTGCTTACTTACATTGGTCCAGCTTGGCACAATGTAATTATTCTTCATTCAATCTTGGACTGTGAGGAAGTGGAAATCAATGTATTAGTTGGCGCTAGTGTAATGAGAGCTGTGATCGCTATGGTCTGATCACGTTCTATGTGAGTGTCTGCCTCACTGCACACTGACCACAGTGGGTTTCTGACTTGGATCTCACAAAAACGCCTTTTTTTTTTTAGAAGAAGAAGAAATCAATATCCACCTGCACAAGAAAGCCTGCAAACAGTTTGCTGAAGACAAGCAGACTAAGGACATGGATTACTGAACCATGTCCTGTGGTCTGATTAGACCAAGATAAATGTATTTGGTTAAGATGGTGTCAAGCGTGTGTGGCAGCATACAGGTGAGGAGAGCAAAGACAAGTGTGTTTTGTCTACAGTCAAGCATGGTGGTAGGAGTGTCATGGTCTGGGGCTGCGTTAGTGCTGCCGGTACTGGGGAGCTACAATTCATTGAGGGAACCATGAATGCCATCATGTACTGTGACATACTGGAGCTGAGCATGTATTCCAACATAACTACCCCAAACACACCTCCAAGAAGACCACTGCCTTGCTAAAGAAGCTGAGGGTAAAGGTGATGGACTGGCCAAGCTTGTCTCCAGACCTAAACCCTATTGAGCATATGTGGGGCATCTTCAAATGGAAGGTGGAGGAGCCCAAGGTCTCTAACATCCACCAGCTCCGTGATGTCGCCATGGAGGAGTGGA
Source organism: Lithobates sylvaticus (assembly GCA_028564925.1). Taxonomy (NCBI): domain Eukaryota; kingdom Metazoa; phylum Chordata; class Amphibia; order Anura; family Ranidae; genus Lithobates; species Lithobates sylvaticus. Next base: position 374,474,783 of record CM053030.1, on the reverse strand, counting down.
AGAGTACTTCATCAGTAACCTGTGAAGCTCTGATGAACTCTATGGCCAAGAGGGTTAAGGCAGTGCTGGGAAATAATGGTGGCCACACAAAATATTGACACTTTGGGCCCAATTTGGACATTTTCACTTAGGAGTGTACTCACTTTTGTTGCCAGCGGTTTAGACATTAATGGCTGTGTGTGTTGAGTTATTTTGAGGGGACAGCAAATTTACACTGTTAAACAAGCTGTACACTCACTACTTTACATTGTAGAGAAGTGTCATTTCTTTAGTGTTGTCACATGAAAAGATAGAATAAAATATTTACAAAAATGTGAGGGGTCTACTCACTTTTGTGAGATACTGTATATATTGGTGTGTGCTGAGGTCTGCAGCAATGAATAATTTTTGTATTTGAAACTTTAATGTAAATCTAGACAGTTGAGGGGGTGTGTGGTGTCCTGCCATTCACTATACCTATTCAGTGTTTACCAGTGACACTGATAACACCAGAAGAAGGGTGAGGACCAGAGAAGAAGGATGAGAACCAGAGAAAGGCGAGTAACAGAGAAGGACAGGGAACAGAGAAGAAGGGCGAGGATCAGAGAAGAAGGGCATGGACCAGAGAAGAAGGGCCTGGACCAGAGAAGAAGGGCAAGGACCAGAGAAGAAGTGCAGGGACCAGAGAAGAAGATCAAGGACCAGAGAACAAGGGCACAGATAAGAGAAGAAGGGGCACGGATCAAAGGAGAAGGGCACGGACCATAGAAGGACACGGGATCATAGAAGGTCTCACCACTGAGCTGGGATAGCAGCTGCCACACAGGCTGGACCTCCTGGACCACATAATGCCCCACACTACCACTCTTCAGGAGGTCTCTGAAGGCCAGAGGGAAGGTGAACTGCACAGACATGATGGATCCTGCAATAGAATGGAAGGAAAATGTTACATTACTCTATGAAGACATTCTTCACTTAAGCAGCGGTGTTCACCTTTACCTCCCCACACCCCAATGTACACTCCCCTTTCCTTCACTCCCCCTCACCCCCTCCAGTGTGACAGCACTGGGCCAATCAGCTCTGTCCTACTAGGATACCAGAGATGAGATTGTGGTGTCTCCCAGCACTGAGAAGAGCGGAGGAACCAACACTGGAGATACCCCCCTCCCCAAGGGGGCAGAGGCCAGGTGTGCTGTACAGGGATTGTCAGCATAGGAGCGGGTATAATAGGAAGCCCCCTCCCTCCATAGTGTCACATTATAAATACAAGCCCCAGACAGGAACAAGTCTGACCTTCTCCTATCGATGGGGTGACGGGGCAACATGTGAGAGGAGAATATGACAGCGTTCAACTCAGCAAACCGCGGGCCGCCCTCATCCCAGCCAAGCGTGGTGCCCACTGTTCCGATCCACAGCACCCCAAGGGCCCACCCCCCTCATCCCAAACACCCGAGGGCCCATCCCCTCACCGCAAACCCCCCGAGGGCCCATCCCCCTCACCCCAAACACCTTGAGGGCCCATTCCCCTCACCATGAGAGCCCATCCCTCTCACCCCGAGAGCCTGTCCCTCTCATCCTGAACACCTTGAGGGCCCATTCCCCTCACCCCAAACACCCCGATGACCCCATCGCCTCTCACTGCCTGTAAAAGCAATCGTATAGCTAAACAGACGCTATGACGGCTTTTACATTGTAGGGAATCACCGGATGAAAACAAAGGTACAGTATGTGGATGATGCCTGCAGCTGCACCCGTCACCCGATATCTCCACTGAAAGTCCAGTGACATATGACAGCGACTTGGGGAAAGTGATTAATAATAATATTATTTTTTTAATTATTATTATTTTATTTATTTTTTATTTGCAGGAGCCAATCAGAGGAGTTGTGTGCCAATATGATGACAGGGAACAGGCTGATGGAGAGAGCAGAGTGATGCTGGCTTTGAAATGTTCCCAGATACCTGCAGCAGGATTACTGTTATCAGCACACAATAGGTCAGTAGAGATCCCTATCAGTGTCAGGATGGTAGGGTGTCGGTGCAATATTCCTGCTGGGGGGAGTATGGGAGTAATATTCCTGCTGGGGGGGGGTATCGTTGTGTAATATTACTGCTGGGGGAAGTATGGGTGTAATATTCCTGCTGGGGGGAGTATGGGTGTAATATTGCTGCTGGGGGAAGTATGGGTGTAATATTCCTGCTGGGGGGAGTATGGGTGTAATATTCCTGCTGAGGGGAGTATGGGTGTAATATTCCTGCTGGGGGAGTATGGGTGTAATATTCCTGCTGGGGGGACGTCTGTGCAGGAAGTTTTTGTCATACGTTGGACACAGTGTGGCTCTGTTCACACCTATGTGTTCCAGACTCCCGAATCGCTGAAAAATGTGGGACATGCTTGTGATCCGTTTACTTTCAACATCACCCCAATCGAGGCGTGATTTTGCCGTGATTGTCGCCTGACAAATCGCGAAACAAATTCTAATATTTTCTAATAGGGATACGGCTAGTGGAAAAACATGTTATTGTGAATGAGATTTAACCCTTTCACTATCAAACTATATTGTTCATTTATTTCAACCCTTTAACTGCCAAACCAAGTAAACCCCCCCTCCCCCTACACACATATTAACCCTTTCAATGCCAAAAATGTTTTCCCCATTTCTCCCCCATATTTTAAATTATACTGCCAAATCATATTTTCCCCCATTTTTAACCCTTATCTGCCAAGTCAAATGTTTTTCCTTTAATTTATGAACCATTTCACTGCCAAACCATGTTTTTTAATTTTTTAACCTTTATTTGAAAAACAAAGATTTTTTTAAGTTTTTGTTTTTTGAAACTCTTTTAGCGCCAAACCAAATTCTTTCCTTTTTTTTTAGCCTGACCTGTTTGCAAAATGTTATAACAAAGTATTAAACATGATTTTTTTCACAGTTTTGCATCTTTTTTTGTTTGTTTTGTTTTGCAAAAAATAAAAATCCCAGCTGTAATTAAATATCACCAAAAGAAAGCTCTATTTGTGGGAAAAAATGATACAAATTTCATTTTGGTACAGTGTTGTATGACCGCGCAATTGTCATGCAAAGTGCGTCATCGCTGAAAGCTGAAAATTGGTCTGGGCAGGAGGGGGGTTTAACTGCCCAGTAAGCAGTATACGGATCTAATAGGGATACGGCTCCTGGAAAAACATGTTATTGTGAATTGGGATTTAACCCTTTCACTATCAAACTATATTGTTAATTTATTTCAACCCTTTAACTGCCAAACCAAGTAAACCCCCCTCCCCAATTCCAGGAGGCAATAGGCATAGCTGGGCCGTAGTTTTGCATATTTCAAAACCGGATAAAAATTTTGGGGGCAATATGATGGGGCAATTTTAATGGGGGCAATTTTGATGGGGGCAGTTTTCATGGAGCAGTTTTGATGGGGCAGTATGATGGCGCAGTATGATGGGGCAGTTTTGATGGGGGGCAGTTTTGATGGGGGCAATTTCTATGGGGCAGTATGATGGGGCAATTTTAATGGGGGCAGTATGATGGGGCAATTTTGATGGGGGCAGTTTTGATGGGGCAATTTTGATGGGTCAGTTTTGATGGGGCAGTATGATGGGGCAATTTTGATGGGGCAATTTTGATGGTGGCAGTATGATGGGGCAATTTTGACTGGGGCAATTTTGATGGGGCAGTATAATGGGGGGAATTTGATGGTGGCAGTATGATGGGGAAATTTGATGGGGCAGTTTTGATGGGGCAGTATGATGGGGTTATTTTGATGGGGGAAATTTTGATGGGGCAGTTTTGATGGGGGCAGTTTTGATGGGGCAATTTTAATGGGGGCAGTTTTAATGGGGGCAATTTTGATAGGGGCAGTATGATGGGGCAATTTTGATGGGGGCAGTATGATGGGGGCAGTTTTGATGGGGCAATTTTGATGGTAGCAGTATGATGAGCAATTTTGATGGTGGCAGTATGATGAGCAATTTTGATGGTGGCAGTATGATGAGCAATTTTGATGGGGCCGTATGATGGGGCAATTTTGATGGGGACAGTATGATGGGGCAATTTTGATGGGGCAGTATGATGGGGCAATTTGATGGGGGCAATTTTGATGGTGCAGTATGATGGGGCAATTTTGATCTGGGCAGTATTATGGGGCAATTTTTATGGGGGCAATTTGATGGGGCAGTTTTGATGGGGCAGTATGATAAGGCAATTTTGATTAAGCAATTTCGATGGGGGCAGTTTTAATGGGGAAATTTTGATGGGGGCAGTATGATGGGGCAATTTTGATGGGGGCAGTTTTAATGGGGGCAGTATGATGGGCGCAAATTGACGGGGCAGTTTTGATGGGTCAGTTTTGATGGGGGCAGTATGATGGGGCAATTTTTATGGTGGCAGTATGATGGGGCAGTTTTGATGGGGCAATTTTGATGGTGGCAGTATAATGGGGCATTTTTGTCTGGGGCAATTTTGATGGGGCACTATAATGGGGGGAATTTGATGGTGGCAGTATGATAGGGCAATTTGATGGGGCAATTTTGATGGGGCAGTATGATGGGGAAATTTGATGGGGCAGTTTTGATGGGGGCAGTTTGATGGGGTAATTTGATGGGGCAGTATGATGGGGTCATTTTGATGGGGAAATTTTGATGGGGCAGTTTTAATGGGGGCAATTTTGATGGGACAGTTTTGATGGGGCAATTTTGATGGGGCAGTTTTGATGGGGGCAGTATGATGGGGCAATCTTGATGGGGCAGTAATTTTGACCTGGATATTTATAGATAGGCAACTCCTATCCTCATATTGATTAGTGGTTCCAAATTAATAATAACTACTGCATTAGGGAACAGACACAAAACATACGCTCTGCATCTTTCCAAATAACCGTTCTGCTTTATTACGACAATAATAATGTTTTCAGTATATGTTTACATTCTTTCGAGTCCTGATTAGAATTAGCCTGCCTATGATACGCCCCTTGTTACCATAAACGTACAATTGTAATATTAATGTGATACCTACGTAATCATGTGTATAAAAACCTACAATTGCGTCATAATAAAGCAGAACGGTTATTTGGAAAGATGCTGAGCGTATCTTTTGTGTCTGTTCCCTACTGCAGTAGTTATTATTAATTTGGAACCACTAATCAATATGAGGATAGGAGTTGCCTATCTATAAATTTCCATGTCAGGGCAGTATGATGGGGCAATCTTGATGGAGGCAATTTGGATGGGACAATTTTGATGGGGCAGTTTGATGGGGCAGTTTTGATGGGGGCAATTTTGATGGGGCAGTATGATAGGGCAATTTTGATGGGGCAGTATGATGGGGCAATTTTGATGGGGCAGTATGTTGGGGCAATTTTGATGGGGGAAATTTAATGGAGGCTGTATGATTGTGCAGTTTTGATGGGGCAATTTGATGGGGGCAGTATGATTGTGCAGTTTTGATTGGGCAATTTTGATGGGGGGCAGTATGATGGGGCAATTTTGATTGGGGGCAATTTGATGGGGGCAGTATGATTGTGCAGTTTTTATGGGGGCAGTATGGTTGTGCAGTTTCGATGGGGCAATACGGGGCAGCTCCTGCAAAAGGTAAAACATGCTAATTGTAAATGTTATCCCTTGTTTCTGTGCATATATATATATATATATATATATATATATATATATATATACATACACATAACAAGAGATTTTATATATATATATATATATATATATATATATATATATATATATATATATAATTTACAATTAGCATCTTTTAAAACCTTTTGCAGGAGCTTTTTATATTTCTAGATTTATAATGGATAATGGAGGGGGAGGAGAGGTTTCTATAGCTAAGGGGCGGCAACTTCCTCTGACACTGCTGTTGCTATGGAAACCTGGATCTGGAGGTGCATGCTGGGTAACCAGCATGCATGAAATACAGGAAGAGATACAGTCTGGCTTCAGATGCCCACACATGAGATGGCCGCGGCCTGCTGGGACTGACAAAATTAAGAAATCAATGGTGCAAAAATACAAAACGGACCTTAGTTTACAGCATACCTTTACTAGAATACATTAAGCATGTGGATTATAGGGGTATTTTTATCTAAAAAGTAAAATTTCCCCCGGAACACCGCTTTAACCACTTAAGCTCCGGAAGATTTTAATCCCTTCCTGACCAGAGCACTGTTTGCAATTCGGCACTGCGCCATTTTAACTAACAATTGTGACGTTGTACCCAAACAAAATTGACATATTTTTTCCCACAAATAGAGCTTTCTTTTGGTTGTATTTGATCGCCTCTACGGTTTTTATTCTTTGTGCTATAAACAAAAAAAGAGCGACAATTTAAAAAAAAACGCAATATTTTTTAACTTTTTGCTATAATAAATATCTCCCCAAAAATATATAAAAAAACATTTTTTTTTCCTCAGTTTAGGTCGATATGTATTCTTCTACATATTTTTGGTTAAAAAAAATCGTAATAAGCGTATATTGATTGGTTTGCACAAATGTTATAACGTCTACAAAATAGGGGATAGATTTATAGCATTTTTATTACTATTTTTTTTTTTACTAGTAATGGGGGAGATTTTTATGACTGCGACATTATGGCGGACACATCGGACAATTTTGACACATTTTTGGAACCATTGGCATTAATATAGCGACCAGTGTGATTAAAAATGCATTGATTACTGTAAAAATGGCACTGGCAGTGAAGGGGTTAACACTAGGGGGAGGTGAAGGGGTTAACTGTGTTCCCTGGGAGGTGATTCTAACTGAAGGGGGAGGGACTAACTATAGGAAGTGACAGATCGTGGTTCCTAGCTAATAGGAACACAGGACGCACCGGACCCCTGCTGTGAGCCGCTCCATACTGCAGTGTGAACTCAGCCTCAAAAGTACACCACACCCGCAAGCTATAATAGAAGTCTATGGCAAAGCTCAGGTAAACGACAGGAAAGCCACAGGTGCACTGTGCTCCATGGAGTTGCAGGTAAACTGCAGCGCATCAGTGTGAAAACAGCCTTATAGAGGGCTTAGGCCAGTAAGGGCTCATTTACATTTGCAGTTTGGGGGGTGGTAAAACCCCCTAGTTGAGACATGTTTTTTTACCACACACCCCCAACTACTGGAGTAGCGTCAGGAGTTGCAATAATGACCTCGCCCCATGTTTTAGGGGACCCGGGTGGCATATACAGGAACCGGTCCTCTGCATTTTCCTCCTGCAACTGCTGAGAGACAGCTTCTCCTCCTCTCCCTTCCTCTAGCTGCTGCAGGAGGAAAATGTTCATTATGCTATTTAAAATAAAAAAAAATTGAAATTCTGAACCATTTCATTTTCATTGTGGCCCGCGACCGGTTACCAGATCGCGTAAGTGGCCCTCGCTCTTCAAAAGGTTCTTGCATCTCTGTTCTAAGGTGTTCCACACTAAATAGTGCTTAGTCATAGAGTCAAACAGCTCCCTTATACATGTATGTGCTTCCTATTTGACTAGACTTCATCTTTAACCACTTCAATATCAGACATTTTTACCCCCTTTCCTGTCCAGGCCAATATTCAACTTTCAGCACTGTCACACTTTGAATGACAATTACTTATTGCAACACTGCTCCCAAATTAAAATTTTATAATTTTTTTAAGACATGTAGAGCTTTCTTTTGGTGATATTTATTCACCACTGTTTTTTTTTTATTATTTGCTAAAAAATTACAAAAAATGTTAAAAAAATTGTTTTTCTTTGTTTCCATTATAATATTTTGCAAGTAAAAAATATTTCTTCATAAATTTAGGGCAAAATGTATTCTGCTACATTTCTTTGGTAAAAAATAACCCAAATCAGTGTATAATATTTAGTCTGTAGTAAACTTTTAGAGTCTATAAACTATGGTAAGTATTTGAAAAAAAATTGAACAATCCCAATGTACTGACGGCCTATCTAATTTCTTAAGGCTCTAAAATGCCAGGACAATACAAATACCCCCCCCCCCCAAATACCCCTTTTTTTAGAAAGTAGACAGTCTGAAGTATTTAGAAAAGGGCATGATGAGTTTATTAAAGTTGTAATTTTTTACACTATTTTTGGGCAAAAAAAATAAATTTTAATTTTTTTAAGATTTTTTATTTTCTTTACATACTGTGACCAGAGAAACACAGTGTTACCATAAGTAGAGGATTTTTTTGTAATACTATTTTAGCACCCTCTACTAGGTAGGTGCTAGTAGTAGGATTTTTTTTGTCAGTACAGGTAAATTTTATCAGGCCTAGCTGTAAGATAGGCCTGTTTGTTTTGATCTGTGTGGACTGGGAGTGGCTCAGCGTAGGCTGGCAACTTACAGATAGCATCATCCTTCCGTTACCTCCCTTCTGCTTCTAGAGGCTGGAGTTTCTCAGGGGGCCCTGGCCAATCCCCAACTAGGATTGACAGGGGGCAGGCTCCCTTGAAATACCCAGGGTCAGCCCAGCTGGGGAGGAGTTGTCTGGTGGAAGAACTGGGAGATGGAGTACTAGCTGTCGTGGCCATTGAGGAAACTCCCCAGTCTGGGGGGGGGGGGGGGTGACCTTGGGCCTGGAGATCGGAAGTGGAAGGGACCCTTGTACAAACCACAGGGGTGTTCTGCCCAATAGAGGACAGTGGAGAATACTGCGGGGCAAGTCTCCAGGAGGGATCCACCGGGTGTTGGTGAGTGACACACAGCCAGGAAAGATCGGGAGGCATGCCGGAGCATATTGTGAGGATGCAATCTGAGATGGATGTAGAGCCATTAAGGACTGTGTTGTCATGGGCAGTGGGGACAGGCAGCTGCAGCCAGGAGGCCTGGCAGGGCCTGAAGAGGGCTGACTGGGATCAGTAGTGAACCTAGAACAGCCAGCACCAGAACTTTCCATTCTTTTTGCTACACCAAAGTGGCCCGCGGTCCCTGCCTGCCAAGGGCTGTTGCAAGGGCCTGGCCATTGTCAGGCCAGGCCCATGTCTAACCACATGCTAGCTGTGCCTGAAGAGTTGTGCTGGAGGAAGAGAAAGGAATAGTCTGCAGCAAGAGTTGTGCTGGAGGAAGAGGAGAGTTTGTAATTTGTCCCAAGATATGAAAAAAATCTTTCTTGGCATCCCATGAATTCCTTAACCCCATTCAAGTTATAATCCCTCAATAAAAACACAAAACAAAGCTAATGGCTCTGTTCATTGTCTTGGAGTGTCTGGGAAGTGAATGCCGGGCTGGGCAGGGTGACAGGTGGACCACAACACTACGGGGTACCGTTAAACTATGATTGCTTATAACAGTGATCATCACTGTTATAAGCAATAATTTTTATGAATAGCATCCATTTATTCATTAAAGACATGCTGGTAGGTTAATAGGATCCTGTCTAAATTGGCCCTAGTATATGTATGAATGTGTGTTAGGGACCTTAGGTTGTAAGCTCCTTGAGGGTAGGGACTGATGTGAATGTACAATGTATATGTAAAAGCGCTGCGTAAATTGACGGCGCTATATAAGTAGCTGAAATAATAATAATATTTATTGTGTACTATTGTAAAAGCTGTGATTGGCTACAGCTATCACATAGTACAGATGCATCGTGATTGGCCCTGCCTGTGCCATGTGATCACCATGACTAGTCACAGAGTTCATCACAATAGTACATAATGAATGGCTATGAATGAACGCCATTCATTGTGTACAACTCTGTGATCGCCGTGATTGATCACAGCGACCACATGGTACCAGGGCTGGCCCAGTCTAATGATCTGTCATTTGCTGTGGACACAGTGGTTAACAGATCATGCTGCAGCACAGCCCCTAGGGTGCATGTGAGGCATGTGACTGGAAGGATGTCTTATGAAGTCCACCCAGGACGGGAAGCAGTTAAAGTTGATTCCTTCCAAGATTATATTTTTGAAATGACAGAAGGATCTTCTCGGTGTATACTGTTCTAGGATAATTAAGCTCACAATTATGGACTTTTCACCAAGTTCTATACTAATTACTCAACTCCGTTTTTTTTTCTGGCAAAGATAACTGAACCGTTGATTACATTGGCATCTATATTTTATTACATGATATTGATTGGCAGGCATATGTCAAAATTTTAACTATGCAATAAAAAGAGAACAGAACAGATTGAATGATGAACAAACTGAGCTTGAGGCATATATAAAAAGACAACTTTATGTCAGGTACAGATAAAGTAATTGGATACATTTTAACCACTTCAGGTGTTGCACCTGTACATCCATTATGGACCACAGGCATTTTTTTAATTTCTACTATTGACCTGTTTATTTGACAATAGCGTAATCACAATTTAATTTAAACAATGTAATGCATATTTTTTTTTTCATGGATAAAAGCCTGGTTCACACCTCTTGCATTTTAAGTGTGTTTTGCAGTGCATAAAAATGCATGTCATGAAAATACATTGATACAAATGAATTGATTCCGATGAGGCCGTTCATATCTGCATGCCGCGCTGTAAAAAATGAGGCATGTCTGTTTTTTTTTTTTGTTTTTTTTATTTTCTTGCACTGTGTTTCCCACTAGAATAAGAAAAATGCATGTACAATGAATGTTAAAAATGGACGAAATCGGACAGAGACAGATGTGGACCCAGCCAAAAGGGTTATTTACAAATTACAATTATTGACTTGCAAGGTTGTTTTAACTAGCATAACACGCAGATCAAAGGTTACCACTTTGATCTGCTGCAAACGGACCAAAGTAATTACAATGTAACAAAATAATGTAGCTCATAATTCTTTTTGACATTACAGACGCTGTTCTGCTTTTGCCTGTAATCGCAGCCAAGGAGCCGCAAGGGAAAAAGAGGAATAAAGAAGAGAGAAGTATGTACACAAAGCTTATTAGGGTGTGTCTGGTACTTGCAAAGTCCACAACTGGGCTCTTATAATCCTTACAAAGCTGGACACAACACTGGCATAGGGTCAACGCTGTATCTTGGCCTAGGCCGACAAGGCCCAGGCCTAGGGCAGCACTTTGCAGGGGGGGGGGGGGCAAAAAAGGGGGGGAATGGGGAGGGTGTCCAGTGAACTTATACTTTAATGTCATGCTGAGAGCCAAGGACGCCAGAGGAGGGGAGGGCTGTGCTGTGTAGACAGTGGATGATCCTCACTGCTCCCTACCTGGGACCCCTTCCATCAGTCCTCCTTATCTGACATTGACACCACTGACATTGATCTCAGGGGGTTCCTATCTGGGTGACCCGGGATGTGTCCCCTCATAGAAAAAGAATGTAGGATTCCTAGCTCAAGGATGTGTTGCCATACTACACAGGCTCTCCTCCACCTACCAGGAATAATACCCTGTGACCGACCCTTCTCTCCTGGATCTTCCAAGATGTCTTCCAGCCTGTTGGGATCTTCCAGGACTGGGAGTAATGGGAAAGTCCTGATCCCTCTCTTCCATGATCCTGGAGAAGAATATAGGGAGGACTCATCACACCTGCAGCCTTCCCCACACCAACCATGGCTGCGGCTATAGCCAGCTCTCTCATCCGACAAAAGAGACAGACCAGGGAATCCAACAGTGACTGGGTGGGTACCTCCAAGAGATGCAGCAGCCCCAGCAAGGACAACCAGTCCTTGCAGGAGAGGCATGTCTAGGGGTGTTCACTAAGGTCCTCTTCTGCAGTGGGAGTAAGAAGTCGGTCCGGGGAAAAACCAGGTCAGTGCGTGACAGCTACTCACACTCCATACATCCCTCCATACATCTGTCCCTCATCCACCCTTCCCTCCATCCACCCATCCCCCCTTCTATTCATTCCTCTATCCATAAATCTGTCCATCTTTCCATTCATTCACTCCTGCTTCAATCCATCTATCCATTCATCCCTCTATCCACCCATCCATCCCTCCTTCCCTTTCTAATGACCATACATTATACAATTAGACTGTACAATCTCCAAAAAGCTGACCCAACACAAAAAAAAGAGAGGCAGGGCAGTGTGCTAGAGTGACATTGGGTGTATTTGGAAGCCCTGACCAATCCCTAACTAGGATTGGCAGGGGGTAGGCCTCCTATATATACCCATGGTCAGCCTGTTGTGGGAGGAGTTGTCGGGTGGAGGAACTGAATGAAGGCGTGTTAAGCTTTGGTGGCCCTTGAGGGACCCCCTTTCTGGGAGGGGGGGGGGGGTGAGGCCTGGAGCTCGGGAGCTGGGAGGGAGCCTCTCTTTACACGGTCATTGAGAGGTGTCCTAGAACAGGAGTAGGAGGAAGACAGTGGGGAGCATGGCCAGGAAAGTCATTCAGAAGATATCCATGCCAGGGTCGGTGAGTGAGAGGCACAGTGAGAAGCTCTGGGAGAGACATGCCACAATTGGATGTGGAGCCAGAGGGAGAGACTGTGGTGTTGTTGAAGTTAAGTCGCTGCAGCCAGGAGGGTTGGCAGGATTTGCATCGGACGTGCTGGGAGCAGTAGTCCACCAAGTATCAATTAGCACAACTATCTTTTTCATCTAAAATGGTTGCTACCACAAAGGGGACTGCAGGCCCTCGCCTGCAAATGGCTACCAGGAAAATGTTAGGACTTATTCAGAGTGAGGCCTAGCCATGTGCTAACGGTGACAGGAATCTAGAATTGGACAGTGAAGGAAAGCAAGTGATCTCAAGTAGGCATAGGAGATATGCAGTAGAAGAGACTGTCAGTTTGGATTCAATTACCTTTATTTCAACTAAGAAGTATTCAGTTGAGAGGTATGGGTATTGCACAGAACGGCCTCTTACCTCCTCCTCTGGAGTTTACTGCCGACGCTGTCTGCACCTTCTATCCTGTGTGTGCCCCCATTGCAAACTGTGTGCTATGGGTGCTCACATGGGGGTGCACAATCAAGCTGGGTTGTGTGCATCCATAGACACACAAAGTGTGGCTCAACCATGCCCCTGCTCCCTCCTCATAGGATTTGACTGACAGCAGCAGGAGCCAATAGCTCCTGATGCTGCCTGAGTCTCCTGTGAGACTAGGAAGAGTAGAGATAACAACTGCAGCTGGGCATAGCGCTGGATCAAAAGAGGACTCAGGTAAGTGTTTAGTTGTAGGGAGCACAGAATGTGGTAAAATGTTTTTACCTGAATGCAGGGAATGTTTTAACTTTAGAATCACTGTATTGCCAGCTAGGGCAACAGGATAAATACTGTATGTGGTGTTTTTTTTTAAACAATAGATTTTTATTGAAGGAATTTTCTTACTGTATGTGGTGTTTTGGTGAGTACTACTTTACCACCCAAGTGTAGGGATCTGCTGCTCTCTACTGTTGCTGCTAATATCATAGTGTTATGTATAGTATAACTATGTATTAGCATTTCCTGTCTTTGGGGTACTGCCTTTAATATCCCAGAAAGAGGAAGTGCGAGAGAGAAAGTCTCAGCCGCATGTCCTGTCCATGCTGCTAAACCCCAAGCCAGAAGGGAATATTATTCAAATATACAGCTCTTGTTATGTTTGTTAACCCTGTCCCTTCTTGTCTGGGATTGTATAGCCAGTTCCAACTTAGAGCTCAAAAACCAGCATATTTTAGAGCCATGTTAGGCATCTGATGTCCACTTCTGGTAGTTAGAGGTCCAGTTGCATTAGAAACTACTAGGTACTCAGAGTAGGCTGATACCTGTTTGTACATTGAATGTATGTACTATTATTATTATTTATTATTTTTATATAAAACTTGTATTATTTTTCATACTGGTGTGCATCTACTATATAAACTTATGGTTAATGTCATATGCTCCTTGCAGTAATTCCTCTGCTAAAAAAATCTATACATTTTGTGCCACGATAACAAATTAAAATGTGGAAAATATAGTGCAGTACAGTGTCAAAATACACCAAATGAAACATACACACATACATAAATAAATAAATAACTTTATATAAAGTCCATGTATTGGTGAAAGATAAAAGCAACAAAAGTTCATGCAGCAGTGAAAATTTGTTTCCAAGAATACAAGAATACATTGATTGTGTGACTCTAATGCCGTGTACACACGATCTGACTTTACGACGGGAAATGTTGGATGTGAGCTTGTTAGCTGAAAGTCCGACCATGTGTATGCTCCATGTAACATTTGTTGTCGGACTTTTCGCCAACAAATGTTCTCAAATTTTCCGCCAACAAAACGCTGTTGTCGGACTTTCCGATCGTGTGTACACAAGTCAGTAGCACAAAAGTTCACGCATGCTCGGAATCAAGTACGAGCCGGAAGTCTTCTAAAACTAGCGTTCGTAATGGAGATATCACATGACTATAGAACTTCCTTTTTTTCGGATTGCTGTACGTCTTGTACGTCACTACATTCGTAATTGTTGGCCAACATTTGTGTGACCGTGTGTATGCAAGACAAGATAGAGCCAACAACCTTCGTACAAAATTCCACAGTTTTGTTGTCGGAAAGTCCGATCGTGTGCGCAGGGCATTAATCTCTTGAGAAGTCAAACCACGCTCAATATAACTGTTGGTCCAAAACCAGTATACTCAGATGTACAGCCAACACCCATCAGTAAATCATATGGCAACCAGTTATCACTCAGAGAAAAGAAAAAAGAAGAAAGGAACGACAAGCTCTCAGAGTGTAAAATATTCTGCTCCCAATTACTTTGATTAGATTACTGGTTAGTTTCCGAGGAACTACAGGTTTAATGCAATATCCTGTTTGGAGAGAGACATTTCTCATAACCCCCCGAAAAAAGGGTTATACATGTGTAGCGGCCATAACCCTTGATGGGGCAGCCTTGACTTTTGGGCTTACCGGTTACCTCCGCTTGGCTTGTTGATGAATGTCCAGGGGTTCCCAGGGTTAGTACCCAACAACTTTGGATGCTGACACAATAAAAGTCCTTTTAAAGGTTTTTATTCTTGCAGTAGTAACATCCAACAAACACAGTCTCAGATAGGAACAGAGGGGAAGGGTGAAGAAACTCAGGCACCTTGAACTGCTGACATCCACAAATGTCTTTAGTCAAACCCAGAGAGTAGCCACTCGCAGCTGTCAGATGCCAGACAAATGCCAGACAAACCTCTAGCCAGAGGTATGGCAGCTGACAATGTGATCCGGAAACTTGTTAAAGTCTCTGACACAAAATGAACTTGCAACCGAAGGTGAATAGGAACCTTTCCCACAGTACCTGGAACTTTCTCTGTCTCCTTGGCAGTACTGTGGAAGTGTGGATTATTTAGTGTCCATACAACTCAGCAACCAGGCTCCTCTTGAGATGCCAGCTTGTTGGCCCTCCTCCGAAGAGTCCTCCCCCGGTCACTTATGGGAGCTGTGGTGCCCATCCAGTAATAAGAGCACACCAGGATGCCTTGAATCCTCCTTCAGTTACTGGGCCTCGGACTAACTGGCTCAGACTCTGGAACGGACGGATCCTTACCCCAGACCAGGCGGGTCTGTGAGGCTAGTCAAACTGACCATGTTGCGGGACAGCAAACGTTCCCAGGCCAGGGACCCCTTGCGGGGCTACCCCGGTCCAGAACCAGGAAAACAGGACTGCGGCCGAACCCCGAACATGTGACTTCAGCACCTTAAGTACCATTCCCCAGACTACACAGCTGGCCAGGCGCACCCACTGATTGGCTACGGGGACGACTGATACCTAAGACGTCCAACCAGGCCTGGTTTTAGGCCTGTCATGTGTACCTCACTGTACCCATGACCAGGCAGAACCCTAGTACAGCCCAGCCAAACTGATGCCAAAGTTAACCTGCACAATTAACCCTTAGAACCCCATTACTGTTCTGAGGGAAAAAACAAAATTTCCACACATAGCATACACTTGTGAAAGTGTCCGCGCTACACATGTATACGTTGAAGTGCTGCAAACATGGTGCAGCTTTGCCTGACACAGCTATAAGTGTTCATTGCTCACCCTGAAAAAAGGGACTAGTAGCAGAAAATAATATTAAAAATACACCCTTACCCCCCCTCCCCCCCCGAAAAAAAAAATGTTTTACCTGGCATAAAAAAAATTCAAAAACCTTTAAAAAAGCCTCAAAAAGCACAAAAGGGCTGCAAATGTGGCATCAGCTAAACAACAACCAAAGTTGTTGCTGTTATACACCAAAAGATAACTTAAAATTGACTTTTGGGTCTCTGGTCTGAACATCGCCTGTTACCCGAATATGTGGGGGCGCTTGGCGGGATATTCACCCGCCAAGTGCCCCACAATGCACTTTTGCAATTGTACTATTGCTGGCAATGGTATTGTATTGCTGGCAAATAAAATTTCATTTTTCTTTTTCTTTATAAATGTCAGCTTTGTTGCAGCAAGTTCTATACACAGTACAGACGCGCCATTTCACAGGCAGACTAAGGGGACCCTGGAAGCAAGAGAAGAACGATCCCTGCCGCACATCCACGGAGTCCTATGGTATGAGAGAGACAACCTTTGCCTGGGCTCTCGCATTTATTCAAAATTTATTTAGACATTTTAAATATTTATTGTTTCACTTTAAGCATCATTAAAATCACTGCTCCTTTAAAAACAATGTTTTTTTTTTTAATTTGTATTGGTTCATGTCCCCTGGGGCAACAAGCCTTAAAAATGGGGACTTTTGATTTTTCAAGTTCACAGTATACCAACAAATTCTCCCTACACAAAATGTCAACTCTCCCTTAACTACTCCAACAAGCACTGACAAATGACTTGCTGGAAACCTACCCTTTGATAGTGAGAGAGGGCTGGCACATAAAAAAGTCCTATTATTGGCCCTTGTGAGCCAACTGGCCTAAGATTAAAGGCCATGATGCTTACAAATAATTTGGCCTGGCGAATTCCCCCATAAATTTACTGGGATTGGAAAACTTGAACATTCACCTTACGCTCATAGTAGCGGTGAACCTGTACTTCATCACTACTATGGAGAGGTAGTCTATTGCTGGAGGGGACTTTGCTTTGATGGCAGCGGTCTGGCTCCATGATATGTTTTTGATCCCTATGTTAGATCATCCATTTTGAGCAATTATTTTGTTCTTCTATGCAATGAGATCACCAGTGTTGCTCATTGTAGGTAACCTGTACATGCAGAGGGTCAAGTGCCCAAATTCATTCAAGTGCACAACATTGAATCTTTGGTCTTTTATTTGTTAAATTGAAAACATCTGAAGTATAAGTTTGCAGCGAAACTCCTTGACCTGAATAAATGAAAATGTATGACAGCATGTTTTTTCCCATTGTCTTTCACTCTTCAAGCCCAATACTGTTAAATAGTCGCATAATGTGAATGTCAGGGCTGCAGAATCATAGGGGAGGGGGCCAATTCACCTATTATCTGTTAAGGTTTTTTAATTAAACTGAATGAAAAATATAAGAAGAATAAATAAACATTTCAGTTTCTGCAAAATACAAACTATGTGCTCACGAGGACTTGCGGTCATAGGGGTCACAGGACTGATCACAAGTTCACGTTTTAAAACAAAAGCGTTCTTGTTGGATTTATTTTTAAGCTTTTTTTTGCTTGTCGACATATACAGTATTTTTGTATGTATTTTTCACATTAAAATGCGACATAACATTTTTTTTTTCTTGCATTTATGTCCAATTCCATTTACCGTAACTCCATGGTTCTGCTAGTTTATCAATAGTTTCTCTGAATTCTGCTGTGGCATTACTGTAGTAACTTTACATATTCCTGTCACCTTCTAACTGCTTCAATAGCGTGCTGGAATAACTCACAGCTATCATCATCCTTCTTTTATCTACTATGACAACGACAATTAAATCACCCATAGAGTTCAATTCATCAAAAGCCCTTTAATCTGACAATGAAATATTACATGTGTTAAACTTAATTTTACTCCACATCGCCACATATTGTGCAATTTATCTCTGCACACAAGCATGAGAGTATTTTATTTGCTGCTCTCCCTTAGGGGACATGCGGCAAGATTTAAAGTATTCTTTAAATTATTGGGCTAAGTATTAAAGTGGAACTCTGAAAAAAAAATTTCTTTTGCATTCTAGTTTTGAATATGTAGGACTAGAACCTCAATAAAGTGAAATCTAATTTCATACAAGAAAGAGGGACAATTTAAATGAGGATATGTGTTCCAAAGGCAACTGTGAAAGAGGCATTTCCCTTGTAGGATTGGGTGCAGCGGATGGGGCGGTAGTAACTCACACGTACAAGTGCAATAGAAAACTCGTATTGAAGTAAAATGACTACAGTTCACAAAAACCCAGAGGGACCCATGTCCAACCAGATACACTCACAAATTCCAACAATGCAAAGATGACAGTTATCAGCCAGGTTGACAGCATCTGTTAAGAGAGCTGAATGCAGCCTGGCCGTCCTGTCCTCCCAAATGGGAAGATGTCCAAAGGAGTCGTGACCCTACGCTTTCCCTCCTCAACAGGAACCTTTCCTTTTTTGTTAGTAATGTCCCTAACAGGCGAGGTACCTGTACCTACTGTACCAACTCACCAAAAAGTGCGCCAAGCTTAGGAACCTTAAGTAGGCTCTGTCTGACCCAAGAGGGCTATTAGGGCCACATGGGGCTACACCATCCAATCAGTTCCCCTGTGACCCAGAAAACCAAAGATGAACTGTGCTCCCCTTGACATCCTCTCCAACTGTGGTGCTGCTGTGGAAGAGCGTCACCTGCAGTGGAGAAAGTAGACTGCTCCTGCCTACACCCTCAAGTAAGCAAAGTTATCAGTACCTCCAGTATGTAAGCATTGTTTCACATACAGTAGTACCTTGGATTACAAGCATAATCCGTTCCAGAAGCATGCTTGTAATCCACTTGTACATCAAAGTGAGTTTCCCCATAGGAATCAATGGAAACTCAGATAATTTGTTCCAGTGTCACTGCTAGTGTATGCAGTACCGCATGTGGCCAGAGGCGGGGGGCACTGGAAACACTCGGAGACTCTCTGAAACCACTCGGAGACGCTCAGAGACACTCGGAGATACTCGGGTACAGAATGTTTCCGAGTGTTTCCGAGCATCACCGGCGCCCCCACACCTCTGGCCACATGTAGTACTGCACACCCCAGAGGTTTGAATCCTGTTCGTCCTGCGAGACAACGCTCGCAAATTGAGTCAGCATTTAAAAAAAAAAACAGCTCCTATTGCGAAACGCTCGTAAACCGCGTTACTCGCAATCAGAGGTTTTATTGTATAATAAATCAGAGGCTACACAAATTGTATCGGTCTTGTTTTCAACTTACTTTGGGGAGATTTTTACTCACTTCCTGTTGCATTTCTAGGACATAAAGCCAGAGAATGTCCACCTAGCAGGGACACAGAGAGCTTTAAACCCTTATAGAGGTTTAACCCTAACCCACGCTATCTAAAACCAGAGAAATCATTTGGGCTGGGATTCCCCTTTAAACACAGTGCATATGGTATTTACAGAATGTAGTGACTCTTTTGTCTTCAGCACCTCATGTGAACTGCTGTTTACCTACTGTAAAATTTCATTAGCCCTGTGAAACACTTGTGTAATATGATGGTAATTTGGTGGTGTATATATTGTAGGTAAATAGTTTACCACAAATGTTTTGAGCAAGAAAATTTATTTTAGCATTCATATAATGTTAGATTGGAAAATCAATTTTGGCCATAGATGGGGAGATACCTTCCCGGAAAGGATTTACAGATATCTGTCTGTCTTTTAATAAGTCATTGAAATGGCTGTCACAATACTTGAGCGATCAATTAGCTTTCAAATGAAACATTAAAAAAAATAATTGTCAATACCTACCACAACCAATTTCTACTGATACTATGAAATATTTGAAATTGTTGGTCACAGGTTGCCATTTGTTTCTTTGATATTTTTCTTTTCAATTTTTTTATTGGTTTTACAATATACAAGAATACATGTTACAATTTCAGGTAAGGCATTTCAGGTGAGAGTACAGTACCAAAACGTGTATACAACAACAATAATAATTTATAGCTGACCACTAGGTAAAGCAGGTTTACGTCCATCCAGCCCAGGGGAGGATAGGACCTGGGGTTAATATGAGACCAGGAAGACATGTTCACTCAATCATATTGTCCGAGTGCTGTGAGAAGTTGACCCTGTTCAACCGACCAAAAATGTAACAGGTGATAAACTAGGTGATTGATTGCTCATAATGGGCTTTCTCTCCACCCCTAGGGGAACTCACTGTGGAGAAGACGGTCCGGGACAACCACTCCTGACAGTCAGCATGGCCGGTTGAAAAGGAGAAGTATGTTTACCCTGGTCTGCCAATAATGTTATATTGTGGGGGATATGTTGAGTAATGTGGTCATAGAAACAAACATTCAGGTCTTTATGGTATTGTTTATCTGACTCTGGGTACCTTACGTTATGGCCTGAAACATTGTAGTTTAAAAAGCTGATTGAGTATCATCGGACAAAATCCACCTGTAATAGTGTCATCCAAGGGAGATGCTTCGTCTCCATGTGAAAGAAAGAAAGAGAAGGAAAGGGAAGCGGGAAAAGAAAAGCGAGTGACATTAGGGAGTAAAGTGTCAGCATTAGGGAAGGTCACCTTGAGAGTAGAGAAGAAATCGGGGTCGTCTACGAGCCTGGAAGTAATGGTATACCTATGTAGTTTGCCCAGGGTTCCCAGATTTATTTGAATTTGTGGGTTTTGTCTAGCAGCTTGCTGACAATCTTCTCCTGGGCCATGATCCAGGAGATCTTATGTTTCACTCCAGCTAACGGTACCAAGTGCCTTTTCCAGTTCCTGGCTATGGTGATTTTGGCTCCTAAGAGCATATAAAAGACCAATGATTGTGAGTGTTTCGGAATCTTCTCTATCTGGACATTGAGGAGTGCTATGTGTGAAACCTGTGGAACTGCGACTCCTGTGAGCTTCCGCAATATGTGGAAAAAGCTGTTCCAAAAGTTCCGAAGTCGAGGGCATGTCCACCCTATATGGAGTAGAGAGCCAATTTGGCCACATCCCCTGAAACACAGAGGGGATGAATCTGGGAATATTTTAGCCTGGGTGGCAGGGACTCGGTACCAACATGTGATGATTTTAACGCTAGCTTCCATTAGAGAAATGGCCATGATGCCTTTAAATGATCTGTGAAAGCATTGATACCATTTATCCAAGTCCCACTCATCTGCCAGGTCTTGTTCCCAAAGTCGGGCATAAAGCAGTTTGTTTATGGTTCTGGCTAGTGAGTTATAGATAATGGAGATACCCCCCTCTGATCTTTTATGTTGGCGCACCATGTCTCGTATGCAGTCAGTGTAGGAGGATCTGGTTTGTCAAACCATTTGGATCGCAGGAAGTGAGTAATTTGGGTCAGTCTATATCTTTCCGAGTCAGGCATTTCTAATTTACTCACACAGTACCCAACAGTAAGGGGACCCATGGAATTGAGGAAGTGTCCAAACCTATATAGGCCCTTGTCTAGCCACCATTTGAACGCAAGTATGTTTTGGACAGGGGGAAATTCTGGATTGTGGAACAAGTGAGCAAGTGGGCGTATGGGAGAAGCTAGGGAGGAGTGTTTTTGAAGTCTATACCACAAGGACATCGAGTGGGAGAGGGTTGGGGCTAATATCCCTGGTCTGAGGCGAGGAAGAGCCCAAAATAGGTAGTCTTTCATGTAATGCAGTGTCGCTTGTCTCTCCATCAGTAGCCAGTCTGGTTTAGGGCCCCTTGAATAGGCTATGGAGATCTGAGCTATTTGCGCCAATTGGTAATACCACCAGATATTTGGGAGGACTAGACCTCCCTGGGTTTTGAGTCTAAAAAGTGTTTCTTTTGCCGCGTACACACGAAGGGACAATCCCGCGGGATTATCCTCTGGACTGAAGTCCAGCGGATAATCCCCTCGTGTGTGGGCGCCGGCGGACTTTTTGGCGCCAAAGTACGGCGGACTAAAGTTTGAAGTTTTGTTTTCAAATTATCCGCTGGACTTGGAAGTCCAGCGGACAATCCCGCCGTTAGTGGGCAAGTCCGCGGGACTTTTGAAATGAAGGGACTTGCCGCTCATCGGCAAGTCCGTTCATTTAGCACGTGACTTCAGGTTACGTAGCTAGCGTAGGCAGTTACTGCCGCCGCGCTAGCTCCGTGACCTGGCATGGATTTAAAGGAACTCCCCACGCCGAAAAAACGGCGTGGGGGTTCCCCCCAAATCCATGTCAGACCCTCATCCGAGCACGCAGCCTGGCAGGCCAGGAAAGGGGTGGGGACGAACGAGCGCCCCCCCCCTCCTGAGCCGTACCAGGCCGCGTGCCCTCAACATGGGGGGTGCCCTGGGGAAAGGGGGGCCGTGCGGCCCCCCCACCCCAAAGCACCTTGTCCCCATGTTGATGAGGACAAGGGCCTCTTCCCGACAACCCTGGCCGTTGGTTGTCGGGGTCTGCGGGCGGGGGCTTATCGGAATCTGGGAACCCCTTTAATAAGGGGGCCCCCAGATCTCGGCCCCCCACCCTATGTGAATGAGTATGGGGTACGATTTACCCCTACCCATTCACCTAAGGTGTAAAATGTAAAGTAAAAAAAAACACCCACACTTTTGAAAAAATAGTTTATTGCACTGCTCCGGGGGTCTTCTTCCGTCTTGGGGGTCTTCTCGCCGGACTCCCCCGCCATTTACCAAGCTCTTTTACCGAGCGGGGGAAGTCCGGCTACCTTCTTCGTCGTCGCCGCCGTCTGGGGGTCTCGATCCGCCTTCGGGGGTCTTCTTCCGTCTTGGGGGTCTTCTCGCCGGACTCCTCCGCTCTCTTCTGCTCTTTTACCTAGCTCTTTCACGAGGGGAGGAGTCCGGCTACCTTCTTCGTCGTCGCCGCCGTCGTCTGGGGGTCTCGATCCGCCTTCGGGGGTCTTCCGGGGGTCTCTTCTGTTCTTGCGGCGGTCGTCGTCTTCCGCGCCGCCGGCGCCTTCTTCTTCTTGTCCTTCTTCTTGTCCTTCTTGTTCTTGTTCTTCTTCCGATGTTGACCCGACGCTCTCTCTGCCCGGAATGCCTGTGCCGCTCTGCGCTCGGACTTATATAGGGACATGGGGGACAGGGTCACATGTTCATGTCACATGGTGACCCCGCCCCCTTGCGATGTCACAGTCCCAGCATCCTCCGGGACTGTGACAACCAACGGCCAGGGTTGTCGGGAAGAGGCCCTTGTCCTCATCAACATGGGGACAAGGTGCTTTGGGGTGGGGGGGGCGCACGGCCCCCCTTTCCCCAGGGCACCCCCCATGTTGAGGGCACGCGGCCTGGTACGGCTCAGGAGGGGGGGGGGCGCTCGTTCGTCCCCACCCCTTTCCTGGCCTGTCAGGCTGCGTGCTCGGATGAGGGTCTGACATGGATTTGGGGGGAACCCCCACGCCGTTTTTTCGGCGTGGGGATTCCCTTTAAATCCATGCCAGCTTGCGGAGCTAGCGCGGCGGCATTTACTGCCTACGCTAGCTACGTAACCTGAAGTTACGTTCGAAATGAACGGACTGCTCCGTGTGTGGGCAAGTCCGTTCATTTTCAAAAGTCCCGCGGACTTTTGGCCGGCGGATTATCCGCTGGAGAAGTCCGTGCGTGTGTGGGCAAGTCCACACCCTCGGAAAGTCCAGCGGACCTAGCTGGAAAGTCCCGCGGGATTGTCCGCTGGACTAGGTCCGCCGGCAAAAGTCCGCACGTGTGTACGCGGCATTTGGAGCATCTTCTGCCCTTGGATCCCCAGATGAATTTCAGGATGGAGGATTGGAACCGAAGAAGTTGCGCTTTCTTAATCGGGATTGGAAGGGATCGGAGGAGGTACAGGAGATGGGGAAGGAGGGTAATTTTAATGGAGTTCATCCTACCCAGCCAGGATAGATCATACTTGGACCATGCAGACATGTCGGCTTCAAGTTTTTTGAACAGAGGGAGGTAGTTGTTGGCGAATAACATGTCAAATTTGGGGGTTAAGTTGATACCTAAATAGGGAATAGGGCGAAAGGGAAGTGTGCCTGCAGATGTTTAAGTACGTCCGGCGAGATTGAGATGTTCAGATCTGTGGATTTGGATACATTGACACCGAGACCTGAGGCTACCCCAAACTGCTCAAGGAGATTAATAATGTTAGGGGTGAAGATGAGGGGCGATCTAACAAAGAGGAGTAGGTTGTCCGCGAATAGGGCACATTTATGTTCTTGAGGGCCGCATGTGACTCCTTTAATGTCTGGTTGGCTACTTATGGCGATTGCTAAGGATTCTATGGCTATGGCAAAAATCAGGGGCGATAATGGGCAACCCTGTCTGATGCCTTTCTCTATATTAAACAGGTCTAAGTACCTGCCTTGCATTCTTACTTGGGCACTTGGATTTGAGTAGAGGGAGTGTAAAATGCCCAGGAAGTTGGGGCCTAGTCCCCATCTTTCCAGGACCTTGAAGATATACGGCCAAGTGACCATGTCAAAGGCTTTCTGAAGGTCGATGTAGAGCAGAAATCCCTCCTGAGGGGGGCCCCCATCCCATTGAGAGCCTAGAAGGGTCACCACATCTATAGCCCTTCTTACCTGGTCTGGTCCCTGTCTCCCCGGGATAAATCCAGCCTGGTCTTTGTGGACATACTGGGCTATGAATGAGAATAGACGGTTTGCCAGTATTTTTGTTAAAAGCTTAAGATCATTTTTGATCAGGGAGATTGATAAATTACTGTGGGGTCTTTTCCCGGTTTGGGATGACTGAAATGTATGCCAGGTTCAAAGATTTATCCAGGGGAGATCCCAATTGTAGGGAGTTAAAAAACCCGACCAGGTAAAGTGTCAGGGTGTCAGAATTTTTTTTGTAGTAACCTACCGAGAACCCATCTGGGCCAGGGGCGGAACCCTGTTTGAGAGTCTTGATGGTCTCACTGACCTCCATGGATGTAATGGGTTGTTCTAGAAGATCAGTGTGATCCGTTGAAAGTTTGGGAAGCGAAATGGAGTTGAGAAACTCCTCAAGGCAGGAGGGGGGCAAGATTTGTCATTTTTATAAAGGGAAGCATAGAAGTCATGGAAGCATTCCATGATACCTTGTGGGTTCTGTGTAATTGTGCCAAATGGCAAACGGATTTTGGGGAATGCCAACAGACGTGGTTTGGGGGATGGTTTGGTGGCTAGTTTAGACCCAATTTTATCCTTTTGAGAATAAAACCTTGCCCCCGACCAACAAAGGTGTTTTTCAGCCTCGGTAGTGAGGGTCAGGTTGGGATTCAATCTGGCTGCTTCTAGTTTTTGTAGTGATGACTGAGTGTGTTCTCGTTTGTTATGCTTACATGATTCCTGGTATTCTTTAATGAGGTTATCTATCTCGGCTCAGTGTTCTTTTTTTAGAAGGGATGATAGCTGGATGATTTTGCCCCTTATCACTGCTTTGTGGGCCGCCCATAGAGTAGCTGGGGAGATTGCCTCTGTGTCATTTGTGTGAAAATAATCTTTGAGGTCCTTCTCTAACAAAGTACAGTGGACCGGATTACTTAGAAGCGTTTAGTTGAGTCGCCATTTAAATTCCCTTTTTGTGTTATTTGAGTGGCGGAGGGAGAGAGTCACCATAGAGTGATCTGAGATAGGGGAGTCTCTGATAGTTGACTTTACCGCAAGGGTATGTGTGTCGCTTGAAGGAAAACATGATCTATCCTGGCATAGGTCCGGTGCGGGGCAGAGAAATGGGTATGGTCTTTGGTACGGGGGTTAAGTTCCCTCCAAATATCTACCAATCCTGAGTCATAGAGGAGTTTGGCAATTTTAATGCTTTGTTTGGGTGGGTCACCTGGGGTGGGGCTGGCCTGAACCCGATTTGTCAAGAGGGAGATCAAACTCTATGTTCGAGTCCCCTCCTAGAATAATGATTCCCTCTAACTGAGGTGTAAGGGAATGCATCATCGAGGCAAAAAATTTGTCTTGAGCTTTATTTGGGGTGTAGCATAAGACGAATAAATATAGTGTTACATCTATAGTGCCTTTTACCAAAATGTATCTACCTGAGGGGTCCCTGGTAGTGTGCGACAAAGAGAAGTTTAAATGTTTGGAAAAACAAACGGCTACTCCTTTTTTTTTATTCTCTGCGTTGGAGAGGTAAAATTGGGGAAAGTGTTGGTTAATAAATGATGGGTTGTAAGACTTGGGAAAGTGGGTCTCTTGAAGCAGGAAGATATCAGACTTTTGGCATTGATATAGCTTGAACAATTTTCAACGTTTGACAGGGGAGTTAAGGCCCTGCATATTATGTGAGACTATTTATAGTTGCGTTATAGTTATAGTAGTGGTGGTGTGTCATTTACATGCATGGATCAGAGGAGGGGGTAGCTACCATGACTGAGTGGGACTTACCTTGTGCAGAGGAGAACCTCTGATTCGTAAGGGAGTGGACGTCTAGGTGACCTTCAAGGGAGAAGAGAAGAAGTGGAGATTGTAGAGGGAAGAGGTGGACCTTCTAGGACAATGATGGCGAACCTTTTTGAGCCCGAGTGCCCAAACTGCAAACCAAAACGACTTATTTTTTTCAAAGTGCCAACACTGCAATTAAACCTGAATAACGAGGTTTTAGTTTAGAAAAAACAATTCGTACAGTATTGCATAGTATTGGCAGAGTATTGCAGAGTATTGCATAGTATGGGCAGAGTATTGCATAGTATGGGCAGAGTATTGCAGAGTATTGCATAGTATGGGCACAGAATTGCATAGTATGGGCACAGTATTGCATAGTATGGGCAGAATACTGCAGAGTATTGCATACTTTGGGCAAATTATTGCATAGTATTGGCAGAGTATTGCATAGTATGGGCAGAGTATTGCATAGTATTGGCAGAGTATGGGCAGAGTATTGCATAGTATGGGCAGAGTATTGCATAGTATGGGCAGAGTACTGCAGAGTATTGCATAGTATGGGCAGAGTATTGCATAGTATGGGCACAGTATTGCATAGTATGGGCAGAGTATTGGCAGAGTATTGGCAGAGTATTGCATAGTATTGGCAGAGTATTGCATCGTATTGGCAGAGTATTGCATAGTATTGGCATTAATGTCAGTGAATGACTGTAGTGTACATGTCACCGCGTGCCCACATAGACGGCTTGGCGTGCCGGCAGCAGCCCGCGTGCCACGCATTCGCCATCACTGTTCTAGGAGGAAGCATGAGAGACATAACATGTGAACAACCAGAAACAAGTGGAAATTATGTTCCCAATCCCCAATGGTGTGTGAGAACCCGTTCCTGCACACCATAAAACCCTTCCCCAAAAACAACAATGAATGAGTCACCCCCGTTGTTCGGGGGCGGTAACAGTCTCTAACTGGAAAGAGAAAAAAAACTTCCCAGTCAGGGACAGGTGGAAGAGCGGGACATCCGCTCCGGCTGCCTCCAGATACTATAACGTTTCAGTGTATGAGGGCAGAGTCCCTAATAATATATAGGGTTCCCGAGGGGAGAGGTCCTCCCCAACCACCGAGCTGGCCAGGGTCCCCACATTGGGGGGCCAAACTGGAAAGGCTCAGAGGCCTGGGAGGAGCCTGCCTCACCCAGGAAGTACAGTGCAGCAGATTAAGTACAAGATAAGGGGGAGTAACGACTCCCTTAAACTATCTTCCTTGGCCCTAAGATTGTTCTGCTGTTTTAAGAATCACCATGAAAATAACTATGTCATATACATAAGTAGGTGTCTATATGTAGGGCAACCGGGTAACAAAAATCAGTTTAACTGAAAACTTTGAGATATCAACCAGAACGGGAACAGTTCCTTGGACCTAAAACTTTGGAAGAAAAAACGCATGGATGCAATTGATTTGCGATTCCCAACTATGGAGTCAGGACAAGGAGTGCTACGTCTAGCGCAGCCACCGGGTAATGGTGAGAAAGTGTTCTTCGAAGGATCTGGCTGGATCAGAGAGGGTCAGAGCTGGACCAGGTGGTACCTGGGCCTTAGGCTTTGGTTAGGGAGGCTTGGAATCCTTGGATTTTTTGGATATGCGCTTCTGCCACATTGGGGCGATGGGGCTGGATGCTGGTGGCCTCTTGGAAGACGAGTTGGGAGCCCTGCCGGACGATGTCGACTCATGATACTGGGAGATGAGGCCCAGCTGGAGTAGGAGCTTTTCACCCTCCAAAAACGATGAGAAGTCATATGGTTTGTTGTTGAAGGAGAATGATAGGCGAAAGGGGAAAGACCATCTGTAGGTGATCGATTTCTGGGTCAGTGCTAGTAGGAGCGGTTTCAGAGATCTCCTTTTCTGTATAGTAAAGGGGGATAAGTCCACAAAGATTTGTATGGGATGACTCTGCTCGAGAACGTTGCATCACCTCCTCCTAAACCTTGTAGAAGTGCGGCTTAACTATAATGTCTCTCGGGAGGCCATCTTGGCAGGGAGGTTGTAGTGCTCTGTGAGCGCCGTCCATCTCTAGGCGATGGTCTGGGATGTTGGGGATAAATTCCTTAATAAATGATCTTACAATGTGATCAGCATCCTTGAAGGATTCAGGGACCCCCCTAATGCGGAAGTTGTAATTGTATCTCCTCGAATGATTTTCAAGATCGTCAATTTTGAAGAATGCATTCTTTAAGCTGGTCCTGTAAGTCTTGGATTCGGCCAGTATTCTGGTTAACTCTAGTTACTGTCTGGTCTCCTTTGATTTCAATCGTTTCAATTCTTGCACCTAAATGCTGTAAGTCAGCCTGGATGGCAGTGTTAATTTGATTGGCAGTTCGTGAGAGACCCCTGGATAACATTGTGGCAAACATAGTCATCATGGAGGAAAAGTCCTGGGGTGTGGAGTGTAAGCCCTGTGTGTAGGCCTTACAGGCCTCTGGGCTGGTAGTAAAGTCTTCCATGGGGAGAGGGGCATGTCCTCCAGGGTCCTGCTAATTTGGATTCTGTGGAGGTGGGAGACATGCAGCCATGAGTGTAGTTACTCACTGATGGCCCTGCTGAGCAGACATCCTGGTCTGCTATGGAGTCCTCCATCTCTTGACTTCCTCCTCGTGTGGTGGCAGCTGGCGCCATCTTGGCTAAGGCCGCGGGTCCCGGTCCGGTGTCTAGAACACGGGAGATGTCTCTCCTGGCTGAACCTCCTGCCATCCTGGGGCTCCGTGATGTGTCCCCTATCCGCGGAGACTATTTGCGGATGGGGCTCTGCTCTGTGAGCGGTGCTGGAGGGGCTATATGGCCGGATCGGTGCAGAGCTCTCGGCTCAGGCGTCCATCTGACGAGCTAGCACGAATGTGCCTTTCTTGGATATTTTTATGATCATAAGCTAGTTAAAATGAATGACAATTGACATTTGTATGGCCAGCACAGATCTTGTAATAACTTACTAGAATTTAAAGTATTTCTGTACATTGCCATAGCTCCCAAGAAGAGGGAATTGCTGTTGTGTTTGTTATTTTTTCTAAACACATTTTTGTATTTTTATTTCATTTTTACTTTTATTAAATTTTTTTCTATTTATCCTTTTCTTTTATGCAAAGTGTTTTGAATAATTACTATTTTGAGCCACTAGATGGCCTCAGACTAGTATTATTAAGATAGAGAGTTAATTACCCATTTTCAATCACAAGATGGCACTAATTTGCTGGCGTGAAAAATAGAGTTTTTTTTCTTCCACCTCCGCTTTATTCCGTTTTTTGGAAGTTATATTATAATTTTAACTTTCTGATCTTATCATCTACATCATACTGTGATGATTAGGTATGATGTTTTAAGTATTTGTTACATCAAATGTGTTATTAAAAAGATTGTGAGCACCTTAGAGTAAATAGCAGGTACAAAATTCCAATAAATCTTGATTGGATAAAATCACCCATGTGACCAAAAGTAAGGGTATCTATACCCTTAACCAAAATGGTGGAACCACAACTTCCTGAAGATGGCCTGTTTGCTTGGATGAAATGTGCGTAGCGTTTGGTCCGCATCATCGTGAAACACTTCCCGGAATTCAACCAGTATACTGCAGCGGCATACCAATGGGCAGATTTCCTGGGAACTTACCTGCTGTTCACGCCAGGTGCCAGGTTTACAGGCACCCTTACATGTGAGTTGAATTACTATGTTTTTTATATGGAATAAATGTTTTAAAAACATTGCTGTGCAATGAGCTTTTTCTGTCATTTGCATGAGGAAAATCTACCCCAAACAACACTAGTACATAGAAGAATGAGGTCCTCTTTATCATATCCAGTCATATGAGGAAGTATCGATCCTGAACCACATCAGTCCACAGAAAATCCACGGGGACTGCCCCACATGAGTGTTTGATCAAACTAGAAATAGTTGGTCCATTTGGAGGGGTGAGTTTGCATCCATGAGGGGGCACTGTCCTGTGAGCACATATCAAGCACTTATCAAGCCCGTATTCACATCTACTTTGTAGAGCATGAGCACTTTAATTGGGATTTGGAACTTTTTATTGCTTCAAGTTTACTGATGTTTGCAACAAATCTTCTGTATGGGACTTTCTAGCGAATTTTTTATTTTTTTTACGCACCAGGTGTCAAATGTGATATCTTTCTAATCTTTGTGGCACTCAGTGTAACTTATCTGCATGGGACTTTTTAATGATTTTTCAAAGTCGCATCAGTTTTCAAATGTGATATTTATTTAACATTTGAGGCACTTAGTGCGGTATATTTATTTTTATCACTGACTTTGATATCAGTGGGAGCCAATGGTGCCGCTGCTGTGTCTCAGCCAATTAGGAGGGAGAGTCAGGACAGCCGGGTCTCTCGTGCAACATCACTGGATCGTGATGGGGCTCAGGTAAGTATTAGGGGGGCTGAGAGGGGCTTCTGCACACTGAAGGGTTTTCTATCATAATGCATAGATTGCATTAAGATTAAAAAATGTCTGCCATTAGAACCAGGGGAGCTGAGCAAATGCACAGTGTGCATGAGGCCTTTGTCTGTTTAAAGTGGCTACAAACAATATGCTAAGTAGCCAATTAATTTTATCTCAGCGATTGTGGTGACTGGTGCTCCTTATTATAGCTAATATAAAGCTTGCACACATGCTGGATAACAGGAGCAGGTGAAAAGCATCATGTGTGGAAAAAAACAGTGTGACTATTTCATATTACTGAGCTTTTTCAATGGCTTAACAGGATGTGAGGGAACATTTGTGACACACAAAGCATTTGAAAAAGTGTATTAATGAGATGCCATTTCTACACATTTTAATGCCACACAAACATGAAGTAGAAAATTCTAGCATCCAGTACCTACTTCACTGAGTCAAAGATGTGAATGTAAATGAAAAACTATTATAAAAATTGAAAACTTGTAAAAATATAAAGGTCACAGCAAAAATGACTTTCAGATACGCTTAGGAAAATTGCTGATCTATGACTATTTGCTTTGGCTTACTGCACACCACTGCACTTTGCACCATGTTAGCAAAATAATTTACACTTAATCATACATGCACCTATTGTATGACATTGCTCTTTCCATGTTTCCCATTTGTGCTTCTGTGTTGTCACCTTGTCAGATGGGCTTCCGACTACACATGGCTGGTAGGGAGAAAGATATCACCGCTCCAGGTAGGTCAAACAGAAGTAGAAAAACCTCTCCTTCAGTTTAGAAAGCCCAGGTGCCGGCAATGCTTATAGCAATCGAAACAGGAAGAAGATCTGGACAGCCGCACTCCAAAAAGTTTTTGCCTTTTATTCAAAAATGATAAACAAAATACAAGCCACAACAGGAACAGACAGGATCTGACGCATTTCACACTTCAGTACAGTGCTTAGTCATAGCTTATGACTAAGCACGGTACTGAAGTGTGAAACGCGTCAGATCCTGTCTGTTCCTGCTGTGGCTTGTATTTTTGAATAAAAGGCAAAAACTTTTTTGGAGTGTGGCTGTCCAGATTTTCTTCCTGTTTCATTTACACATGGCTGGTCCAACACACTTTACGCAGTTATGCTCAACAATGCAAAGTCTGAGATTATGTTAATTTGCAATAAAGGGCTTCATTTTTTTTTTAATTCAGGGGAAACCAGGGTGCTAAGTCGCATCCACTCAGCACCCCCCTGTTCAATGAAAGTACCTTATTGAACAGCAAGGCACACTTACTGAACTGGAGGTCAATGGATGGGTGACGTTTACACTCCAAGTCAAGATATCAAGGCCTCCACAAATGCACTCTGTTTGTTGGTTTTCTATTTGTTTTAAAGAGGAAGTGATGTCAAATGGGAATTGCTGAGGAAGACACCAGATTTGAGGCATGCTTAGGTGTTGGTGTGGTATCTGGTGTTTTTGTTTTTTTTATTTTGCTCTTTTTGGTGGCACTGTAGTACTCCAGCTCATCAGTTTCCTGGCTCAGTAAATCTCCTGCTTAGCAGTTCCCCAGCTCAGTAGTATCCCCAGGTTTAGTAGATCACCCACTCTGCAGTTTTCTAGCTCAGCAGATCCCTTATTCAGTGTTTTCCTGGTTTAGTAGTACCCACCCTCCGCTCAGTAGTACATTCCCTTCCTAGTAGTACCCCCTGCCCAGTGGTATATTATCCCTCCCCCACCAGTCAGTAGTACACCCCACCGCTCAGTAGTAGCCCACCCACTTAGTAGCACATTCCCCACTGCCCCTGTTCAGTAGCACCCCTCCCCTTTGCTTAGTAGTATCCCACCTGCTGAGTGGTACATTCCCTTTGACCCCTCCTCACAACCCCCTGCTCAGTAGTACATTATCAACCCCCCATAGCTCTCCACCCAGTAGTAAATTTCTGTCTCTCCTCCTCTGCTTCCTGCTCAGGAGTACATTCTCCATACCCTCTCCACTCAGTAGTACCCCACACACTCAGTAGTACATTTCCCAACACCCCCCCACTCAGTAGTACACTCCCAAATACCCCCACATGCACAATAGTACCCCAATACTCAGTAGTACATTCCATTGACCCAACCCCCGCTCAGTAGTACATTCCATTTCCACCTGCTCAGTAGTAATCCCCCCCCTGCCCAAAAAATATCTTCCCTTCTCTCTTCCGATCCTCCATTCTGCAGATGATGGGGGCTTCATTCTGGCCTTCGGGGGATAAAGGGACCCGGTCGGGTGGGCGTGAGGCTTAAGGTAGGGGCAGGTCCAAAGGAGAATCAGGCTGGCCAGAAAATGATTACAGGTCTTGGGGCCGAAACAATCTAAACCTATTCTCAAACTTTAAATGGGTAAGAAGCCCTGATCTGATCTCCCGTTCTGCTCATTCCTCACCATTCAGTTTCCTGCTTGGTTCTCGCTTACCTTCCTGCTGTATTACTCACATGCTGTACACCATGTATGGAATATGGTGATCCTCTTGCTGCAGTCCCCGCTCCCCTTAAAGGAAAAGCCCAGCCAAAGCTGAGGCAGTGGCTGGGAGTGTACACATGGCATGGCCACAATGCTTTGCTTCTCAGCTGTGATAGGAATTATAGCCTCTGTCATCCATTCACTAACGCGGTAATTAGGCAGAGGCGGAGAGGAGGCACCTCCTCAACGCCTGTCTATTGCTGTCAGAATAGTGATCCAAATACGTATCATGCTTTAGACAGCAAAGCAAGTCTAAACAAGTACATATACTTCTACGGGTGCCTTAAGATGCTGCAAAGCATGGGGTATAATTTCTAAAGCAAAGAAAAGCAAACTCAACAGTATGGGAAAACTGATGTACAGGCGCTGCAACCTTCTCACAAAACAGCTCCCCCACCCCCGGTTCTCAGACTTTGAGGCTACCAACACCTTCAACGTACAACAATAAGTAAAAGAATCGTCTGCACTCAGGATGACATCCACAAAAGAGTATTCATTTATTATAAAAACATGTACAATGCTGTAAAAACAGCCTACGCGTTTCTGACATTAGTCCTTAGTCATGGCTACGGACTTGCATTCAAAAAGCATAGGATGTTTTTACAGAGCTGTACATGTCTTTTCAAAAAGGAATACTATTTTGAGGACGTCATCCTGAGTGCCGACCATCCTTTTCCTTAAACGCCACAGTACACACAGGACTGTAAGGTAACCATTTTATTTAGTGAGAGGTGCTTTGATTGTCATTCTGAGTGCTTTAAAAGAGCATGTCAAATGCCATATTTTGAAGTGTAAACTAAACCTTACTGAACTGGGGTCAATGGATGAGGCTTACATTCCAAGTCAAGACTTTAAGGCTTCCATAGCAAAGTGTAAGCAATCAAATATAATGTGTAAAGCAGGCTTTTCTGGATATAATCCATATTTTAAAATAAAACACAGTTGGAAAAGCCACTTTTGTCATATAACATAATTAAGACATTATATTTATGGAAATCACATTACGTTATAAGGATCACTATACAGTGCAAAAAATGTTTTCATTTCATGCAATAACACATCCTTCCTTACTATGAAATACAAAGAATATTAAGGGAGATCTATGCCCTGCATAAAAATCCTTGGTCTGTGTGGCCTTTTTAGACAGCTTTACTGACAAAGCTTCTGAGATCATTATGTTTTATGTATCTTCTGTTTTTCACAAAATGAAATTCTGGAATCCATCCAAACTAATGATAACGAGCGTTATATCGTACATCAAGTTTCATCATTTGAGGTAATCATCGCTGCCCTGAGCCTGAAGTGGATGCTCATCAGCATATTTGTAGGAACCTATGAAAGGAAAATCTGATTTTGCGTTCCCATTACATGGAATCTTTCTTGCTAAGTTAATCACAAAGCTTTTGCCTGTCATCGGTAATGAGTATGCCAGTGGATGTTATTGATTTTTGTTAAACTATCTGGATTGTGTGGATTGACCCATCAATAGAATATAAGCCTAAGGCAGTCTACTTCCAAATGCTTAGAAGTTGTGTGCATCATGCAAGAAATATACCATGTACAGTAACATTCTTGTCTCATTTGCCACCTGAGCTAGGACTTTTCAGCAAAATTGTCAGTTAAACGAAAATAGTTTCAGGTATAAATTGATAATCCAAGCTGACGGCCCCTTCCTTCCGCCTGCGCAGCTATTGAGGTGGCCAATCTTAGTGATGAGTCATTAGAAATGTGTAGGGGGCCAAAGTAGCATCAAGTTCTAACAATACCTGGAAGTTTTGGAGCTTTGCCTGTGAGCACATTTGGCTGCACTTAAATGCATGATTTATAGCTCATGCACAGAGGAGCTAAAAAAAGCTGCTTCAAATTCATACAGTGCTTTTGTTTATGGATCTATGTGCAGCTCCATTATAGCCAATGTGTCCATGTACACAGTGGCTTTCCAATTTAGAGCAGCGTTCAGCGTTGTGAAAAAAAAAAAAAGCCTAAACCCTGCCTTTGAGATGGGGCTAAATGAATGCCTATATGCTTGTAAATGTTTATTAACGCATATGCATGCATACGCGCCTAAATGTATTCTAGTAGAGCTGTAACAGCCGATGGAGAAATATACACTTTTATATGCTGTACCTGCTGTATCTATACAAATCTAAACCCGCAAGTAGTTTACGCACATGCATTTTTATGCTGCCTGTTTCTGAAAGCTTCCGCCAGCAAGATCCTGAGTATTTTATTAACGCCTGTGTATATGAGATCTAAGCTCCATGCAGTTACTATGCTGATGACTGGCTTATATAAAAAAAAATACAAAGCCCTGATTTTTCACTATACTATCATTAATCTAAAAATTAGAACCGCAATGTCTACAGGATCTCAGGTTGCTTGTGACATATTTTTGCTTTAATATTTGCTATTACCCCCATAGGAAGCTGTTATTGAATGTAAACAGTAAATGTTTACTAGTGTAGCCAAGGGTTTGCTACTATAGTTATTACGGTTATTGTTATTTTAAATGAGTTTGGCTCCCTCTACTGCCTTCTGGGCTCTTTTTCCTTATTCCTGAAAAGGAATGCAGCAAAGTACTGTAGGAGATGTAGTTTGGAGGAGGAAGTGACTCTGTAAGCTGGATCAGCCCTGAAATACAATGCAAAGCGCGCAGCACTGTCTGCTGGGAGCAGTGATAAAAGGACCAGCACGGCCTGCTTTCAGCCTCTCTGGACGCCATTCAACACTTGCCAGCAAGAGGTCTGTGCTTGTAACAAGGAGTGAGAGGCTGTGGCCTATACAGCGGAGAGCCGGATCGCCTACCTCTGAGGGATCTCGGAGTACAGCCTTGCCATCCTATTAAACGTTTCAGAGCAACTAGAAGCCCCTGCACTTGAGCCCACCTGGAGTTGAAGTGCGGCAGCGTCATCGTCACCAGACAGACACCAGGAGGGGATTCCGGATGGAGACTCTCAGCCGTTGGAGTCCATTGTGGTGAGAGGGCACCTGCCCATTTCAGTAGAGAGTTCAGTATTGATGAGTGAGTTCTTTCAACAGACTGCTGGTGAGACTTGTAGTTCCACAGAGGTGAATCTACTTCTTATCAGGCATTATACAGCTGAACTTTGGGGTCTTCTCTTTTCCCCCTGTGCTGTAAGGTCAGTACTGTATTGCACTCACATGTAAGGAGGAATCTACCAGTGGTGATATTTCTTCAGTTAAGCAGTCATCTGCATATCTTTTGCTCTACAGTCATGTATTTTCCTTTGCTTTTGTGGATTACAAATACTGCAGTTTTAAACATCAGGCTAGCTGAAGATTTCCAGAGAAACTTTGACCATCTTTCTTTTTTACCAAGCATTTCTGCTCTACTTATAAACTGAACTCTGCATTATAGCCTAGGGGAGCCATTGAGTATATGCCAGACTTTACACTGTGTTCTTGAATGTAAGGAATATTATACTGCATTTTGGTCTGTGTGTTGAGGCCTCGGAGGGAAGGTATTTAATATGTTTTAAAGATATTGAGTACTTATCCCTCTGTACATCTGTTCACATATACTCCTGGAAAGTGAATATAAGTTCTTTATACCTGCATTAAGAGATACTAGTTGTCGATTACAATTTGTGTTTTTTCATGCTTTTCATTGTGTTCCATTATTTGCTTTAGTAAACTTTTCTGAGTGGTTCAGTGACATTGTGTGAGTTTCTCATTGCTAACATCATATTGCATAATGGAACCCAAAGTGTAAGAGGTAAGAGAGGATCTGCAGAGTCGGGGTAGCCAGTGGGGTATAGTCAATCAGTAGCCCTCATGTGGGTAACGATACACTCGCTTTAACTATATTGTTGCTCTGTTAAACTGATATATCCAGAAAAAAAAAAACTACAGTAGCAGTAATAAAAACTGAATACATCTACCACTCCCCCACATAGGAGTGTCTTCTGAGGGTTTGGAAATTTTTTATTTTCTTCTGACGCAGGGAGATTAACTCCCTGCTCACATCTTTTTTGTTTTAACCGCTTCCTGACCGCCTAACGCAGATATACTGCGGCAAAATGGCAGGCATGGGCAGGCAAAATCACGTGCCTGTACGTGATCCTATAAATGCCTGTCCGTGGGTCGTGCGCGCGGCGCGCTCGCGACCCGGTCGGGAGCTCCGTGACCCCGGCCGCGGGACCAGCGGACCCGATCGCCGCTGGTGTCCCGCGATCGGGTTACGGAGCTGAAGAACGGGGAGAGGTATGTGTAAACAAACCTCTCCCCGCGCTTCCTACTCTGCCTGTCATTGATTGGCTGTTCCTGGTCATCGGGAAAGCCGATCAATGACGTCAGACGGCAGCCCCGCCCCCTAATGTAAAAAAACACACACACGTCACAGCCCATAACCCCTCCCCTCCCCCTAGTGGTTAACCCCTTCACTACAACTGTCATTTATACAGGAATCAATGCATTTAAATAGCATTGATTGCTGTATAAATGACAATGGTCCCAAAAATGTGTCAAAAATGTCCGATGTGTCCGCCATAATGTCGCAGTCACAATAAAAATCGCTGATCGCCGCCATTACTAGTAAAAAAAAAATATTAATAAAAATGCTATAAAACTATCCCCTATTTTGTAAACGCTATAACTTTTGCGCAAACCGATCAATAATCGCTAATTGCGATTTTTTTTTTTTTTTTTTAACCAAAAATATGTAGAAGAATACGTATCGGCCGAAACTGAGGAAAAAAAATGTTTTTTTATATATTTTTTGGGGATATTTATTATAGCAAAAAGCAAAAAATATTGCATTTTTTTTCAAAATTGTCGCTCTATTTTTGTTTATAGCGCAAAAAATAAAAACCGCAGGGGCGATCAAATACCACCAAAAGAAAGCTCTATTTGTGGGAAAAAAAGGACACCAATTTTGTTTTGAAGCCACGTCGCACAACCGCGCAATTGTCAGTTAAAGCAACGCAGTGCCAAATCGCAAAAAGGGGCCTGGTCCTTTGGCTGCCAATTGGTCCGGGGCTGAAGTGGTTAACTTTCTCCCTCTCCTTACCCCCCCTTTTTCTTTCTTTTTTCTTTATTTCTACTTTTTCCCCTTTCTATTCCTTCCTATCGTGCTAAGGGATGGGAACCTCCCTGGTGAGCACCCATGGATTCACTCAAATTTACTTAAAGCGGTTCCGTCGTTTTTTTTTTTTTTTTTACAAATACTGCAGCTGCTGACTTTTAAAATATGGACACTTACCCGTCCAGCGCGCCCGCGATGTCGGCACCCAGAAGTGGGTGCAGATACCTGTATTATACAGGTATCTGCACCCCCCTCCCCCTGAAAGGTGCCAATTGTGTTCCAATGAGCGGAAGTTCCACTTTAGGGTGGAGCTCCGCTTTAAATGCTAACTGCCTTCAACGTACCTGGAAAAAACACTCTAGGCTACTCTTGGACTTGACCAAGTCACAGAGTCAGATTATTTTCCTTCAGGAACCCCACTTTAAGGCCCGATTCACACCTATGCAGGTTGCAGGTGCATTTTGCATTTTCAATACACATTTTTGACTCTTACAGGCTATTGCTGTTTTTGGTGGGGGTCCGCTCATTCTGGTGCATCGTACCTCTCTTACACCCACCTGAAAAGATTGAAACTTCACCTTCCTCATTTCGTGGATACCTGCCATTTTCCCCATCCATCTGTCTGAGACTACACATTCTTCGCAGCTTCCCATCATACCTATTCCAGACTTGATTACTTTCTTGTTTACCATAGGAACCAATCTTGTGTTTCCTCTGCCACTATCAGTCCAATGCTTTTCTCCAACTGTGTGCCTATCCATCAAACTTAGGCAATTGTCCCCCAAGAGAATCAATGCCCATGAAGCGACTTAATGCCAGTTTACTTCAAGACCCAGATACTGTGGCAGAAATCACTAGAGAATTATCTACATACTTTGGGGAAAACGACATTTGCGACATTTCCCCCCAACGATGTGGAAGGCACACAAATGCTTAGTTAGAGGTCTTTTATTTATAAAATATTGCACCAGATTGAAGAAACAACATTCTTCAGTTTTCAGGCTCTTAATAACAAGATTCGACAATAAGAATCCCTTCATAAAAATTCCCTTGCAACTGAGATCTACGGAGACATTGTAGCACTACGAGAGAAGCGTAACTCACTTTTGTTTGATATTAACCTCTTGCCATCCGCGCTATAGCCAAATGACGGCCACAGCGCGGACCTGAATTTCCGGGAGACCGTCATATGAAGGCCTCCCCTTTGCAAGCTCCCTGCGCGCTGTGATCACCGAGACTCGGGTGATCACAGATCCCGGCCCCTTACCATGTGATCAGCTGTCAGCCAATGACAGCTGATCACATGATCTAAAAAAAAAACTTGGTAATCAGTTTTTTTGTTCTCCTCACGCTAACAACGTGAGGAGGAAAAAAAAGCCGATCACCGGCTTGTTTGCAAGGGACATCAGTCCTAAAGAGGAAGAGGCAATTCTGCCTCATCTGTGCCACCAGTACCCCCTGCCAGTGCCACCTGCCATTGCCACCTGCCAGTGTCCACCAGTGCCACCTATCAATGCCCACAAGTGCCACCTATCAATGCCCACCAGTGGTGCCAATCAGTGCCACCTAGCAGTGCTTGCCTATCAGTGTAACCAACCAGTGCCGATCAGTGCCCATTATTGCCACCCATCACTGCCACCTATCGGTGCCCATCACTGCCACCTCATCAGCGTACATCAATGAAAATAACAAAATATTAAATGTAAAAATTCGGTCTTTTTAAAAAAATGTTAACAAAAAATAAAACCTGCAGAGGTGATCAAATACTACCAAAAAGCTCTGTGTGGGGAAAAAATTATTTTGGGTATAGTGTTGTATGATGACTGCGCAATTGTCATTCAAAGTGCATCAGCGCTGAAAGCTGAAAATTGGTCTGGGCAGGAGGGGGATTTAAAGTGGTTGTAAACTCTTAAAAAAAAAACAAGAAACCCTGCAAGACACAGGCATAATGAGCTAGTATGCATAGCATACTAGCTCATTATGTATTACTTACCTTACATCGCAGCCAACCTCGACCTCCCCCTCCAGCCGCGGACATCTCTCTCTGAGCTTACTTCTGGGTATTGCGGCTCCGGCGGTAGCGGCACATCTAACTGAAGCAACGGCACGACGTGCCATTGCTTCAGTGCGCATGTGCCGATCACTTTAGCACATGCAGACACAGGGGGATATCTCCTAAACAGTACAGGTTTAGGAGATATCCAGGGTAGCTACAGGTAAGCCTTAATATAGGCTTACCTGTAGCATAAAGTTATAAAAATGGGTTTACAACCACTTTAAGTGCCCAGTAAGGAAGTGGTTAAACAGCAACGTGTTAAGGTTTTTTCTACAAATTCTCTGACAAACCCTGCCGCATGCTTGCGAAAACATTGCGTGGCCCTTAACAGAAAACCTATATTTCCCCATCGGGTGTCAAACATGTTATGTCTCGCTCTATAGCCCAGGAATTCCAATCTTAATACCATAAGCTATACAATTACCTTCTTCTTCATATTTTGCCACACTATCCAAACAAACTGCAAAATTGGGCAAGTCTCCCTGACCTAATGGCTTTACGACCTACTATTACATAACTTTTTGTGAAGGTCTTATGCCATACTTTCTAGGTACCTTCAATTCTTTAGTCTCTCCCGACAGACTCCCATAGGGTCCATATTACGGGTCTTTCAAAAGCAGGCAAGGACCTCTCACAATGCAGCAGTTATAGGCCAATAGCTCTGCTTAACGTGGAACTCGAGCTGTTCTCAAAAATTTT
Source organism: Lithobates sylvaticus (assembly GCA_028564925.1). Taxonomy (NCBI): domain Eukaryota; kingdom Metazoa; phylum Chordata; class Amphibia; order Anura; family Ranidae; genus Lithobates; species Lithobates sylvaticus. The sequence continues at coordinate 374,433,809 of CM053030.1, read as the reverse complement.
AGTCAACAGATCAGGTTGGGTTTATTCCTCAACAGCAAACCCAGGATAACACCACACGAGTCATCAACCTTATTCTGGCCAGGTCGAGGGCATCTCAGCTCATGCTCTTATCCACCGATGCCGAGAAGGCCTTTGGTCGGGTTGATTGGAAGTTTCTCTGGTCGATCCTGTTGTATATTGGTCTTGGCTCCCACATGCTTCAGTGGGTGACAGCTTTATATTCTACCCCACAGTCAGCAGTTAACAAGATGTGTTTTTATTACTTTACACTGTCCAACAGCACCAGATAGGGGTGTCCTTTGTTGCCCCTGCTCTTTTTGCTGACTTTAGAGCCACTTTTGTGCTCGATTTGGGCCAATAACAAGTTGAGCCACCACAAGGTCATGGCTTATGCTGATGAGCTGCTCTTTCTTGTCTCCAATCCAGAATTGTCCCTTCCTAAATTAATGTCCCATTTTCAATATTATTGGAGTCTCCTCAGCTAATCAGATTAACTATTTTAAGTCGGAAGCTCTTAACATCTTTTTAGCAGCAGACCGAGTGAAAAGAGTGAAACAGACTATTCCTCTCTTCTGGGCCAATCACGGTCTCAAATATCTTGACATTTAACTTACTCAACACCCTGATCAGCTGTTTGAGTCCCCTGAGATATGTCTCGACCTTCAGAAAATGGAGGACATTGAACTTGACATTTGCAAAGCCTTCAAAATGAGTACGTTATCTGAGATTCTGTATTTAATACAGACGTTGCCAATCTGGATACCCCTTACCTTCTCTGAATTTAGATTTTTGCTTCTCAAATTTATTTGGGGGGACAAATGACCTCAGGTCTGTATTTAATTTCTAAACCTCCCTATGTCTTATTATACTTTGGCGCCCTCCACCTATCTTGAGTGATAAGTTGGCGCACTCAGGCAAAATGTAATATGTTGGTCATGATCAAACAGGAGTTTTTCTCCTGTCCCAATGTCCTGTCTTCCGTGGCTTTAGCCAGGTTCCTCATCTCTTCTAGCTCACCCAACCATGGGAGCTATACTTAAAGCATTTGTTACCCCAACACTTCATATTCCTGATATGTGCCTGCTGTACCATGTACTTGTATGAGAATGTATCCTTTTCTCTTTGTTTTCTTTGTGTGAAATCCCTGGTGTTCCTGCTAGTCCTCTTGCTTTCCTAATAAAAACTGACCACACTAAGCAGGAGAACACACCATGATCAGTTCTCTAGCTATGCTGGGAACTTAGCCTTCTCTCCTCCAATGATAAGACTTGTCCTGATACGCCCCTGCTGCACAGCCATTCACTGGGAAACTCAGTGTGCTGCTGCCCCCCCCCCCAGCTCTTATGCAGCTGAGAACAGAGGGAGTATGATCACTTATGAAAAAGGGAAATAAGGTATTTATAATGTAATTTTATATCTATAAAAAAATGCCTTTCATTTCTAATTTAAACGAAATGTGGTGTTTTACAAGATGATAATTTACAATCACTTTAGAATGATCTCCTCCACATTCCATCTTTTGGCTATTACCTCTTATCCCATATTTAGAGACTTGGACTTTACAGCAGGCAATACACAGCATTCTCTGGATCCTCCAATGGACCCATATGTCCCTCATCTCCTGTCACAATTGTATAAACTACTGGTTGCCCCACCAAAACATTTTATTCCTCCATATATACATAAATGGGAGGAAAACCTACTGGTGACCTACTCTCCTCTCTTGAGACCAATACACCAGTTTGTACTCAAGCTCACATCTGTGGATTTGGGGACTCATCCTATTAGTTACTTACTTCACCTGGATAGTGTTTCCCACTTTTGCGGTATAAATCCTCATTTACGGTACATCTACTACATGCAGCCAGGGCATGCATTCCTACCTTATAGAAACAACCTGTCACTCCTCCCACTTCTCTGTGGCTGTCTATAATTATTGATATTACACATATGGAACACCTTACAGCTTCTTTTTACCATAGGGAGGAGAAGGGCCGTGATTTGTGGTACGCTTGGTTGATTGTTTTCTATTCTACCACTTACCAGGAATTGATTAAAAAACAGAGCTCTGCCCAGAGCGCTATAGCATGGCCAACAACATGGCCTTCTTCCTTTCAATGCCCATTCCCCCTCTCCCATCACTACCCACCTTTTTTTTCCCCCTCTTTACTTTTTTGTTCATCCTCTCCTTCCTTTTACAACAATACAGGTCGCTGGCAGGCCTTTTGGCTCAGCCACTGAATAGCTAACAGGAATAGTGACATCAGTTTCCCTACTTTGGTCAGCCAGTGGCGAGGCAGCAAGCTGGGGCTATAGAAGAGAGAACCAAGAGGAGGCATGGGCTGTGTACTCTCCTCCAACTCCTCCCTCTGGCCACACATATCCCTGTTACTTTGGCATAATGATTACATTGGCTAATACAGTGTTTCTCAACTCCAGTCCTCAAGGCGCCCGAACAGGTCAGGTTTTCAGGATTTCCCTCAGATGAAACAGCTGTAGAAATTACTAAGGCAGTGAAACTGATCAAATCACCTGTGCAAAATAATGGCAAGCCTGAAAACATGACCTGTTGGGGCACCTTGAAGACAGGAGTTGAGAAACACTGGTCTAGAAGACTGTCTGTCTGTATTTACCTACTGTGCGATAATTTATGCTCAAACCACCATTTTAATCTAACCCGTATCAATACATTGAGTTAATTTACCACTAAATGGTCTTGTGCCTATTTCCTGGTACTAATTCACAACCAGGTTAAAGGTATCTACACTTGCCTGTGTATCTTAACAATTGCCTGTTTGTTGCCCATTTAAATGCTTACCCATTAGCTACCCACATATGTAAGAATTTGACTGTTTGTTCCCCACATATAAAAACAATTGCTTGTTTGTTCCCCAACTAACCATTTGCTGCCTGTGTATTTTAATGATTGCTCATTTGTTGCCCACATATTGCTTATTTGTTGCTTGCATCCCTCAGCAATATTTTGGCTCCACCTCCAAGTCACCATTAAGTGCCTGACAGTTAACCACAGGGTGTGAAGTATGTTGCTCTAGCTAGGTGCTTTCCTAAGAATGGAGAGTGAGAAAAACACTGGCTGGAGCTGCTGTCTATAGCTGTTGCCCTGTGCGCTGAACAGGTTAACAGCTATGGAAAAAAAAAACAAGTAAATGTTACTGATCCTATACCCATATATGTGCATGGTAATTGTTACATAAATCAAATCATTCCACATGAAAAGCTTTCATAATATTCTAATAGGTATACTAATGGTAACAATATCAAAATTGTAAACATATACGATCAAAATTTCCGTTTCACACATCCAAAGCAAAATTGTACAAAAATTTATAGTGAAATTAATTAGAATAAGAAAAGCAAATACAAATTTGCAACTCTTCAAGTATCCTTCATCAATCCAAATGTGTGATACAGTTCATAGTGGACCTAAGTAAAAAAGGTGCTTCAATGACCTGTCGTACCAGGTCAATTTGTGCTTTCCCCTACTCTGGGGCACAATAAATAAGCTCCTTTGTACTCCTCCTCCTCCAATGCACTCTCGGATGTCCTGGGTTGTTCCCCACAATTAGGTGTATGGCCCTTTAAATTTGCGGCCACTGCATGCAAACCATTTTGGATAAACACAATTTGGTTGCTCGCAGCCATTCACTAGATTTTGATTTATACCACACAGGCCAGAACAGATACAGCATGATAATACAATTCTTCTTTAGGGTAACAGCTGCTAGCGGAGGGAACTGCTGAGTGTGAAGTGTTCAATAGGCTAGGTCAGGCAGCACTGTACTATGGGAACTGTAGTCCAAAGGAGAGAGATTCTACTGTAATCAAAAGATTTTGACCTGAATTTCCCAGAGGGAGATTGCCAGGAGGAGAGAAAAGAGCTGCACTTTTTTAGACTGTAGAGAACCAGCTTCCTTTTTATCCACAAGGGAGCCAGGAGAGTGCATATCACTGCCAGTGTGCACCGCCACTGCTGCATAACAGTCCAAATGTGCCAACAGCCAGAGTCACCTGGTTGCAGAGCAGAGAGTGGACTAATCGCTGTGTGTGATTGGATGGTGAGCTGCAATATCACTAGGACTAGTGAGCTGCTGCTGTGGGGATTTACTATCTGCTGCTAGAGAGACGGAGCCCTTTAGGAACTAACCATATAGTCATCTAGTAGCCTCATTGCTGCCTGCAGGCTTGACTGTGACTATTATCATGTGCACCAACAGTACAACTGGGCCCCAATGCTAGGTGGCTGAGGAGCTGAGAAGAACTGTCTCTTTACAGCTGCTCTACAGAGACCTTTACCTATTGCTTATGCTAAGAGGTACCTCTCAGGGGACATTGCACCATATTCTAGCCATTCTCCTAGAGTACACACTAGACTAGTGATAGCATTATTATTGACGTTGCAGTTAATGCTTATATGCACTGTTTATTGCTGACTTTCCTGATTTAGGTGTTGATTTCAGTCTAGTGGTACAGAACTCTATTGTAAGTTACTTTGGCATAGTGATTACATTGTCTAGAATACTGTGTCTGTATCTATCTACTATGTGCTCATTTATGCTCACACCACCATTTAATCTAACCCATACCAATACATTGAGTTAATTTACCACTAAACAGTCTTGTGCTCATTTCCTGGTACTAATTCACAACCAGGTTAAAGATATCCACAGTTGTGTTCCTATAAGTGCTGGCAGTAACTTTCACTCAGCAGTTGTGTCAGAGGTATAAATATAAAATATAGCGCTCACAACCATTAAAGTATAAAAAACATGTGTGAACAAACACAATCAAATAATTGGCAAAATAAAGTCCAAACATAAATATAAATATCAAAGTGACTCTAGGTGCTTCAATCCGAAGGGAACAAAACGTGCAGGAATATTGCAGATGTATTCAGGTGCAAGACACCCCTCATGTATCCCCACTCACCAGATCGTGATGACCCCCAGCTTTTCAGTCTGGTGGGTCGCTTTAAGCTTTATAATGGTGTCCAGGGCCAATGGAGTAGTCAAATCTTCAGATCCAATGATTTTTAAATGAAGTTGCTCAGCAAAATGAATGGATACCCAAAAGTGAGGAAAGAAATGGAACTAATAGTGAAGTACCATTTAAAAATGGTTTAAAGGGAATGGGTACTTACAAAAAGTACGATCAAAACAAGCATCAAACATGGAGTTGATAGTGTAAAAACGCTGTTCATGGCGTGCGTTCCACGAGACCGGAAGTGACGTCAGTAATACCGGAAATTGCGTCAACGTTTTACGGTCCTTGATAAGGCTCCGTGGGAGCGTGAAACGTTGACGCAATTTCCGGTATTACTGACGTCACTTCCGGTCTCATGGAACGCACGCTATGAACGGCGTTTTTACACTATCAACTCCATGTTTGATGCTTGTTTTGATCATACTTTTTGTAAGTACCCATTCCCTTTTCCATTAAACCATTTTTAAACCGTACTTCACTATTAGTTCCATTTCTTTCCTCACTTTTGGGTATCCATACGTTTTGCTGAGCAACTTCATTTAAAAGTCATTGGATCTGAAGATTTGACTACCCCATTGGCCCTGGACACCATTATAAAGCTTAAAGCGACCCACCAGACTGAAAAGTTGGGGGTCATCACGATCTGGTGAGTGGGGATACATGAGGGGGTGTCTTGAACCTGAATACATCTGCAATATTCCTGCACGTTTTGTTCCCTTCGTATTGAAGCACCTAGAGTCACTTTGATATTTATATTTATGTTTGGACTTTATTTTGCCAATTATTTGATTGTGTTTGTTCACACGTTTTTAGACTTTAATGGTTGTGAGAGCTATATTTTATATTTATACGTTTTTCAAGTGATCAGCACTTTGTGTATAGCTGCTGCTTCCTTTTTTCACATACACACCATTAGCGCGAGAGTGTGTGTGTGTGTGTGTGTGTGTGTGTGTATATGTGTATGTGTGTGTGTGTGTGTATATATATATGTATGTATATATATATATATATATATATATATATATATATATATATATATATATATATATATATATATATATAGCTATATAGCATATTTTTGTACAGTTGTGTCAGAGAGGCTAAGGTTGGTCTTGAGTTGAGGCACAGAACAGAGAACCCATATTACTAAGCGGCTCCTTCGGAGGTAGTACTGCAATGCTACCAGCCCTCCAAGAACAAACATGAAATGACTAAACAGCATGAAATGGGCAGGCCAAAGACAAGCATTCTTGGATCAGGGTCAGAGCTGGATCCCACAAGGCCATGGACCTATTAGGAGTTGTTACCTCTACTGCCAAAACTGCCATCTGCTTTGAAACGGCATAGATATTTAGTTTAGAGGAAGAATGAGGAAGGTGTGCTAGTATTTTACATGTAAATGGAACATAGGATGCTAAAATAGGTGTGTGGACAAAAATGGCCAATAAAGGAATGCCTGTGAAATAGGTTATGTGTAGAGTGGATTCAAAAATGAATGCCCTTGTAAGCCAACTTATTTTTACTTTATTATATACATTACTGGTGACATACCAGAGTAAGCCCGGGTTCACACTATATCGAATTCGCAGCGGGGCAAAATACTGCAAATTCGCAGGACATTTGAAAACCCATTGTTTTCAATGGGGCACGTTCACACATGTCCGGTGCATGTGCACTGCGAATTGACGAAAATCCGCCACGACTTTGGTGCGGTGCGGGACGGATCAGGTGCGAATTCGGGCCCATTATCTTCTATGGGCACACATCTGATTTGCATCTGGCTTGCGTCCTGAACAGAAATTCGCGCCACTCAAAAACCTCCCCTTCTTCCTGTTGCTCCCCTGTGTCTTTTGAAATCCGGACTGGAACCAGCATGTCCAAAAGAGGACGAAAAGCATCATCAAAGGAGAGAATCTGTGGATTGTCAGGAGTTGATCAGACTTGTGAGGGAGAAACCCATGATTTATGACACCCGGCATCCTAAATATGAGGACAACGTTGCCAAAAAACGTGCATGGCAGGACATTGCCAGAGACCTCTTGCCAGAGTGGAACAGGTGCTCTTCCAAGTTCAGGCTGACAAATGTAAGTTTTTTTTTTTTTTTTTTTTTTTTTTTATTATTACCTTTTACTACCTGTATATGCTGTCCTGTATTTTTTAGATGGTGTACATTAATGTAATTTATTAGATTTTAACAAACAGCATGTGGTCACCCCCAAATCTGTACCAGGCCACATGCTGTAAACATTGTGCACATAACAGCTTTATCTAGGGATGGCTGAGTCCCTAAATAAATGCATATTCTTATAATTTCTAAGGTTAGTAATATGACATACACCACAAATGTGAGATAAAAAAGTTTTATTTTTCATAGCCAAAATTACATACAACATTTTTCATACAGCACACTTAGCATTATATTATCATGCATTTACATCCAGCAAAAAAATACATATTTATTTTTTAGTCAATAGAATTCATCTGCCAAGGCACCTCCCCAGCTGGTGACAAAAAAATTCTTAAATTCTTCTCTAATAAGTGTACCAGTAGTGCTGCCCCTAGGAATATTGCAATGTGCTGCCTCCATGTTATGGGTCAGGGAATCTTCAAAAAGAAACCCATCTCTTTCACGCACATAGTTGTGCAAGGCACAGGCAGCTTTAATCGCACTGATCGCATGATCAATACTGAGGTTAATAGAGGTATGCATGAATCTCCACTTATTGCAAAGAATTCGAAATGTACATTCTACTACTCGTCGTGCCCTAGTCAGCCTATAATTGAACACTCTTTTTTCAGTTGTCAGAGAGCGACTTGAATAAGGCCTGAGTATGTTCTGGGACAGTGCGAAAGCTTCATCTCTGACAAATACATGTGGGAGGAGAGGCTCTGTAGTCCCTGGCAGGGGAGAATTATTGGGCAAGTCTAGTGTATTGTCACGCAGCATGCGGCCAAATGAGGAATGTGAGAATACACTAGAATCTGAGCTGCTGCCATAAGAACCTACATCAACATAAATAAATTTATAATTTGCGTCTGCCACTGCCATTAATACCAACGAAAAATATTTTTTATAATTAAAAAATTGTCTTCCACTAGCTGGAGGCTTGAGGATGCATACACGTTTGCCATCAATGGCTCCAAGACAGTTGGGGAAGTTGCATCTCTCCCAGAATAGGTCCACTATCATCAGCCATTCTTCTGGTTTGGGCTTCTTCATAACAATGTCCTTCAGTTCTTCCCATATGACTAGGCAGGTAGCATGAACAATGCCACTAATCGTTGATTTTCCAACCTTGAATTCATAGTGAAAACTTCCAAAGGAATTTCCTGTTGCTAAGTACCTAAAATGACAAAAAAAAAAATCATTATGTTGTTCTTTATTTTTCAGTGCACTACTTACAGACAAGATGGCGTAGCATGCATGATGCTTACAGAAAATATGAGGCACCTCAGAGAAACAAGGAGTGGCTCAGGGGCAGAGCCTAGGGTACCCTATATGTTTGCCAGGGACTTGGAGTTTCTACAACCCATTGTGGAGATGATGGAGTAAGTTTTCATTTACATCATCTATGTAACGCACAATCTGGTAATCATCAATATTCCGAGTTAATTTTTAACATTTTTACAATATAAAACAGGACAGAATCTAGTTGGGAGGAGCAAGATGTTTTGGAGGAAGAACAAGAACAACAAACAGAGGAGGAAGCACCCATTGATATTCCAGAAGACACAGAGGATTTAGCACTAATCCAAACATCTTTCAGTCGCTGGGAAACTTATCCAGAAGAACAATGTTCAGGGGCAGAGGAGGCTGCCCCTGGGCCATCCTCTGCTCCTGCACAAATTGGTCAGCCTGGCAAAGTGCCACGGAGGCGCCCAGCACTATCCCAACCTGACCTAAGTGACCGCTTATTAGACATGTTAAAAAACATGACCGCAAAGGTGGATGCATTTTTATGTCCCGATACAATCCTGGCACTCAGTTTTGTACCACTAATTAAAAAGGTACCCCCAGAGCGGTGCTATGAAATGCGGAAAAATATAGAAAAAATGATGCACTCCTTCTCCCAGCCACAGCAGGAACCTGCTTTTAACTACCCAAATGTGCCCCAACCAAGATGTCAGGAACGGTGCTATTACCTGGATCGCCTGCTGGTGTCACTGTTTCCTTTGGCATCAAAGGGTGCAGTTCTGGTGGCCACCAGCAGGGGTCTCCCAGCCGATGGACATTGTCAGGAATGGTGTTATTACCTGGATTGCCTGGTGGTGTCACTACTTCCTTCAACATCTAAGGGTGCAGTTCTGGTGGCCACCAGCGGGGTCTCCCAGCAGATGGACATGCCAGGAATCAGGCTACACCTGTTGTGGATTTGCTGGGTATATAAGCCTGTCCTTCACTGAGGTTCAGTGCTTCAGTATTCCTCTCTGTAGCCCTGTCTTGCCTGTCTGAAACCTGATCCTGGACCTGAAACCTGTACCTGTAACCTGTAACCTGTAACCTGTAACCTGTAACCTGTAACCTGACCCGTTATCTGCTTCCTGCCCTGTCCTGGATGTTGTCCCCCTTACCTGGTTCCTGAGACCCGTCCCCTGTCTCCTGCCTTGACGTTCCCTTGCTTCCTGTTTCCCCCTTGGTCTCTCCTCCCTGCCTTGTGTATATATATATATATATATATATATATATATGTTCCATTTCCTTGAAGTGTATAGTTAGTTAGTTAGATTAGGGCTTGGGGGTTTGCAGTGTTATTTGTGTTCTTGCTTGTTTGTGGTTGCTGTGTTTATGTGTGTCTTTATTATTAATAAATATATCTTTATCACTATCTTTTGGAGCCTGATTCCTTTAGTGCAGCCCATCGATCTGTTCACTTGTGTTGGATGCCTGTGTTTAGGCTCCATCCCTAACAGAATACTGAAGCCATACTAACAGATCGGCTGCACTTGGGAATTGGGTCTGGACACTTGCTTTTGTCAAGGAAGATGCAGCTGGAAGATATTTTGTATCTTTCACTCCTGGCATTGGAAGAAAGATCTTTGTTATCAGACTTTGGGTGGCTATACTAGGGAGCAACTACTGGAGTGCAACCGTATAGCCCATGTTTTTGTTGATCAGGGCCATTTTCTTTTTGAGGACGTGCAGCCCCTGATCCAGATTTGTGCCGAGCTGGCCCTGCCCTGTATTCCTGAGGGCCGTGATGATTTCACTCCCCCTTTTGATATGAATCAGGTTGTATCCCTAGTATGGCTTTTTTGAAGATGATCCTGACGACTTTTTTGAGCACTACTCTGGCTGTTCCCCACAGGTGATTTCTGAATGCATTGTGTCTGCGCAGTCTTTTGTTAGACAGGGAAACTTGAATTCACAATTTGTACAACCCATACTTTCAGCATGGTCTGGCATGATGCAATTAGCCCCAGCCAAACAAACCACTTCTGCCATCAGACACCAGCCTACCCAAAAGTATGTTTCCCCATCACCCATACCAAACCCAGTTGCCACCCAGTATACACTGCTCCCAACCAAATATTCATATCCGGTCTCTTCTCCCTGTACCTATCCTGCATTTAACCCCCCTGCCTCTTCTCAGCTGCCTACAAATCCACAAATGTATGTTTCCCCATCACCCATGCCAAACTCAGTTGCCACCCAGTATACATTGCTCCCAACCAAATATTCATATCCGGTCTCCTCTCCCTGTACCTATCCTGCATACAACTCCCCTACCTCTTCTCTGCCAAATCCCAACACTCCTTTCCTGTCTGCTGCACCCCCAACCTACAAAGCTTCAGCGACCAAGTCAAAGAAAAAACGAAAGTTCTTCCCGACCAAAACGATCCTGCCAGTAACCCAATCTGCCTTCACACCCACTAATCTGTCCCAGCCTGAAGCGCCAGAGTTCCAGCCGGAGGTGCCAGCAATCCAGCCTGAAGAGCCAGTACTAGCCTTCCAGCCTGATGTCCTGGTGCCAGCCCTCCAGCCTGATGTTCCAGCCCTCAAGCCTGATGTCCCAGCCTTCCAGTCTGATGTCCTGGTGCCGGCCTTCCAGCCTGATGTCTCAGCTTCCCAGTCTGATGACCCGCTGCCAGTTTTCCAGTCTGATGACCCGCTGCCAGTTTTCCAGTCTGATGATCCGCTGCCAGTTTTCCAGTCTGATCCGCTGCCAGTTTTCCAGTCTGATCCGCTGCCAGTTTTCCAGTCTGATGACCCGCTGCCAGGTTTCCAGTCTGATGACCCGCTGCCAGTTTTCCAGTCTGATGATCCGCTGCCAGTTTTCCAGTCTGATGATCCGCTGCCAGTTTTCCAGTCTGATGATCCGCTGCCAGTTTTCCAGTCTGATGACCCGCTGCCAGTTTTCCAGTCTGATGACCCGCTGCCAGTTTTCCAGTCTGATGACCCGCTGCCAGTTTTCCAGTCTGATGACCCGCTGCCAGTTTTCCAGTCTGATGACCCGCTGCCAGTTTTCCAGTCTGATGACCCGCTGCCAGTTTTCCAGTCTGATGACCCGCTGCCAGTTTTCCAGTCTGATGACCCGCTGCCAGTTTTCCAGTCTGATGACCCGCTGCCAGTTTTCCAGTCTGCTGACCCGCTGCCAGCCCTCCATTTTGATGTGCCCGCTGCCCAGCTTGATGTGCCCGTGCCTGCTGCCCAGCTTGATGTGCCTGTGCCCGCTGCCCAGCTAGATGTGCCCGTGCCCGCTGCCCAGCTAGATGTGCCCGTGCCCGCTGCCCAGCTAGATGTGCCTGTGCCCGCTGCCCAGCTTGATGTGCCCGCTGCCCAGCTTGATGTGCCCGCTGCCCAGCTTGATGTGCCCGCTGCCCAGCTTGATGTGCCCGCTGCCCAGCTTGATGTGCCCGTGCCCGCTGCCCAGCTTGATGTGCCCGTGCCTGCTGCCAAGCTTGATGTGCCCGTGCCTGCTGCCCAGCCTGATGAGCCCGCGCCTGCTGCCCAGCCTGATGAGCCACTGTCTGCTGCCCAGCCTGAGGTGTTCCTGTCTGCTGCCCAGCCTGAGGTGTTCCTGTCTGCTGCCCAGCCTGAGGTGTTCCTGTCTGCTGCCCAGCCTGAGGTGTTCCTGTCTGCTGCCCAGCCCAAAGTGTTCCTGTCTGCTGCCCAGCTTGATGTGCCTGTTCCTGCTGCCCAGCCTGATGTGCCTGTTCCCGCTGCCCAGCCAAAAGTGCCCGTACATGCTGCCCAGCTTGATGTGCCTGTTCCTGCTGCCCAGCTTGATGTGCCTGTTCCCGCTGCCCAGCTTGATGTGCCTGTTCCTGCTGCCCAGCCTGATGTGCCTGTTCCTGCTGCCCAGCCTGATGTGCCCATACCTGCTGCCCAGCTTGATGTGCCCGTTCCTGCTGCCCAGCTTGATGTGCCCGTTCCTGCTGCCCAGCTTGATGTGCCTGTTCCTGCTGCCCAGCTTGATGTGCCTGTTCCTGCTGCCCAGCCTGATGTGCCTGTTCCCGCTGCCCAGCCTAAAGTGCCCGTACCTGCTGCCCAGCTTGATGTGCCCGTTCCTGCTGCCCAGCCTAAAGTGCCCGTGCCTACTGCCCAGCTTGATGTGCCTGTTCCTGCTTCCCAGCCTGATGTGTTCCTGTCTGCTGCCCAGCCTGAGGTGTTCCTGTCTGCTGCCCAGCCTGATGAGTTCCTGTCTGCTGCCCAGCCTGATGAGTTCCTGTCTGCTGCCCAGCCTGATGAGTTCCTGTCTGCTGCCCAGCCTGATGAGTTCCTGTCTGCTGCCCAGCCTGATGAGTTCCTGTCTGCTGCCCAGCCTGATGAGTTCCTGTCTGCTGCCCAGCCTGATGAGTTCCTGTCTGCTGCCCAGCCTGATGAGTTCCTGTCTGCTGCCCAGCCTGATGAGTTCCTGTCTGCTGCCCAGCCTGATGAGTTCCTGTCTGCTGCCCAGCCTGATGAGTTCCTGTCTGCTGCCCAGCCTGATGAGTTCCTGTCTGCTGCCCAGCCTGATGAGTTCCTGTCTGCTGCCCAGCCTGATGAGTTCCTGTCTGCTGCCCAGCCTGATGAGTTCCTGTCTGCTGCCCAGCCTGATGAGTTCCTGTCTGCTGCCCAGCCTGATGAGTTCCTGTCTGCTGCCCAGCCTGATGAGTTCCTGTCTGCTGCCCAGCCTGATGAGTTCCTGTCTGCTGCCCAGCCTGATGAGTTCCTGTCTGCTGCCCAGCCTGATGAGTTCCTGTCTGCTGCCCAGCCTGATGAGTTCCTGTCTGCTGCCCAGCCTGATGAGTTCCTGTCCGCTGCCCAGCCTGATGACCTGGTGCCCGCTGCCCAGCCTGATGACCCGGAGCCTGCTGCCCTGTCTGTTTTTTTATTTCCAGATCTAAACTTCCAGACCCTGGTGGTGGGGTACATGTCCCATTGTCGGACTCGGGTGGCACGCCTCCTAGTAGGTTAAGAGACTCTGGCCAGAGAGCGCAAGGAGGTCTGCCGTCACAGAGAAGACTTTTTGGGACTCTTCCACTTTTACATGCACTGCCAGATCTAGGGCAGAATGGAGTGTCCAGAGGCCACTCCTTAGGGGGGGGGGGGAACTGTCAGGAACGGTGCTATTACCTGGATCGCCTGCTGGTGTCACTGTTTCCTTTGGCATCAAAGGGTGCAGTTCTGGTGGCCACCAGCAGGGGTCTCCCAGCCGATGGACATTGTCAGGAATGGTGTTATTACCTGGATTGCCTGGTGGTGTCACTACTTCCTTCAACATCTAAGGGTGCAGTTCTGGTGGCCACCAGCGGGGGTCTCCCAGCAGATGGACATGCCAGGAATCAGGCTACACCTGTTGTGGATTTGCTGGGTATATAAGCCTGTCCTTCACTGAGGTTCAGTGCTTCAGTATTCCTCTCTGTAGCCCTGTCTTGCCTGTCTGAAACCTGATCCTGGACCTGAAACCTGTACCTGTAACCTGTAACCTGACCCGTTATCTGCTTCCTGCCCTGTCCTGGATGTTGTCCCCCTTACCTGGTTCCTGAGACCCGTCCCCTGTCTCCTGCCTTGACGTTCCCTTGCTTCCTGTTTCCCCCTTGGTCTCTCCTCCCTGCCTTGTGTATATATATATATATATATATATATATGTTCCATTTCCTTGAAGTGTATAGTTAGTTAGTTAGTTAGATTAGGGCTTGGGGGTTTGCAGTGTTATTTGTGTTCTTGCTTGTTTGTGGTTGCTGTGTTTATGTGTGTCTTTATTATTAATAAATATATCTTTATCACTATCTTTTGGAGCCTGATTCCTTTAGTGCAGCCCATCGATCTGTTCACTTGTGTTGGATGCCTGTGTTTAGGCTCCATCCCTAACACAAGACCTCCCCATCACTACCCAAGATACACGCACTACCCTGAGCAGCAACACCATCCTTACCCCTATAATCCACCATCATATCCCTCAAGTTATGACAAGCCAATCTCCAGATATGAAGGGCCACACAGTAACCTTCTCTATCCCATCCCCACTTCCTTCAATTAGGCCCCCCCCAAACTCAGGGTATGTATGGGCAAAGTCAACATGGGGAGGCTAGGCCTGCTCCCCACACTGCCAGTGATGACCCAGCTTCCGCAACTCAATACTCCTATGAGGCCCCTTTCCAAAAAACATATCAGAATCTGTGATGAGGTCTGTTCATGGTTAAGGACCAACATGACACATTTTGATAAAACAGGGAAGAGGCCTACTTGACAGGCAAGTTTTTTGTTTTTAAGTTATTGCAGAGTTAATTTATGTTTTATACATGGGTAAAGTTTATATTTTTATCATATTTTATGATACGTGAATAAATAATTATTCCTACATTTTTTGTGCCGTCATATTTTTAAAAATACCCAGGTAAAAAAACATAAAAAATACAAAAAACATGGTCAATATAACACATGACAAATGACATGAGTGATGATAATTACCTTAATGTGATCAATAATCTTTCAGCAGGCTGGATACTTGGTCTGAAGCTCGTGTTCCGACGCTCCAAGCGAGGGGAGATTAAGCCCAGCAATTAGTCAAAACTGAGTAAAAAATAAAATAAAAATCATAAATACATGTTGGAAAAACATTGGGGCATACTGCAAAAAAAAATTAAGGTAAGTGGTTAAGGACATTATTTAGGGTAACAAGGCAGGCATCCTTAGTTCCAATCTAATTATGGCTAAATAAGTGACAGGAACAAAAAAAAGGCATATGGGTCCTCAGTTCAACAAAGAAGAAGCCACTGGCCTTTTAAATTAACAGTAACAATTGTCTGAGCCAAAAATGCTAAACAAAGCTGCGTGGCAACACCAACAACCACAAAGCAACTTGTCACTAGCAATTTTGGGCCAAGGTATTTGGGGGGTAAAACATCCCCCCAAAAAAAAGGGAATATGACCTGGCTTACACCAGGAGGGGGGTGCAAGGTGACGCTAATTTTGTGCCCTTAAGGTTGCATGCTGAAATAATGTACAGTTTGTATTTTGGGGGGGGGGGGGGGGGGGGGACAAGGCTTATTAGTTACAATAATCTTAAAATAACATAATCACACATAGGTTAGACTGGATGGACTTGTGTCTTGCAAATATAAAACACACTATACATCAATGGCTACAAATTAAGTATGGTTTGGCAGAAACAGTACTCACCTACTAATTGACATGCGGGTGAAATTTAAAAATTTCTCTTCATGCCCACGGAGGTGCCCATACAATTATGAACTGGCCTCTTTCTTCACGATTTGCAATGATGGGATGAACCCAGTATCTTCTTCTTCTACGCATCCTTCTACGATTTTCTTCTTCCAGCAAGATTGCTGCTGTTGCAGCAACAACAGTTGGCATGATCATTGGCAGAGCAGCACACATCTTGCAAAGAAACACACAAAACACAGGTACAGACTGCTGGACAACCAGGAAGTGTAGACTGACCTACCAGGTTTTATAAGCAGCCAGACAATCAGCCAAAAAGCTTGGTCAGCACAAAATTAGCAACTCAAATTAGGCAGGAAGGGTTACTAATGAATTCGCAGCTGATTCGCACCGAAAACGCGTACAATCCGCAGAACAGCCGGCGTTTCACTGCGCAGTCACGCAGGGCCTTGAATTCGCACCGCACTAGTCTGAACCCAGGCTAATTGGTGGCATAAACAAGTTTGTATCATCATTGTGCTATACATTTACATTCTTTCTATATTGGTTTATCAGTCCTTTGCTGAACATAGAATATTTCTTATTATCCAGGGTAGAGAGTAGAAACCTCATAGAAGGGTATATTGGGCCAGACTAGCAAGTTACTAAGGCAGCGGATGAAGAAATTATATCTGTGTGTAAATCATACAGCTAATTAGGGTTTCCTAAACCTGCAATATGATCTGCTACATGTCCCCTCTGGCACACACTTGGCATGCGATCCTTGGGGACTAATTAAATCAGATTGTGACATGCCATGATTTAGACAAGCAAATGACAAAAATAGCAAGCATGTATTTTAATAGAGAGGGCAGATATTCGGCTTATAATCATATGAATAAGGCATCTCTGACTTGTATCCTTTTATTTGCACTTCTCTGAACATTCCCTTATGTACACCAGAGAAGCTATTTCCTCAATATATTGTGTGAGCAGATTGACAGTATATTGCTATTACAAGCTATATTAGACAGCTGACTGTATATAGGTAAGACCCCCTTTGGGTAATATGCTTGGTACTACTGTTATTTATCACAGCATGCAAAGGAAAACACCCAATACATTTTCAATGTGAGTGTTGCATGGAGAGGTTGTTCCAGTTGTATACTCTTTCTCCAGCCAATCACTGTAGAGGAAGCTACAGAAGAAAAAACTGCAATGACAACTGCATTAGTGCTGGGTGGTTGGTATTAGTGCTTTCCATCTTACTTAAATTGATATGCTGCTGTTAAAAGAAGAATTACATGGGGCCATACAAAATTTAAAAAAATAATTAATTAAAAAAGACCCTTAAAAAAAATGTCTTCCATTTAAGGAAGGATGCGCACCACCAGGACATATAAGTATTATGAAAAATAGAGAATGCAAGAAAAAAAAAGTTGAAAAAAATCTGTTTGAAAAAAGTTTACAATTACAAAAAAAAAACCATAAAAATTACCTAATTTTCAACATTTACAAATCTATGGAAAAACAAAAAGTCTACACTTTGTACATTTTTTTTTTTTACCAATCTGTTTTCCCAAATCTTCTTCCATGTAGGGAGACAATGGAGGTCCATTGATGTACCAAAAACCTGGAACCAAGATCTTCGGGAATCAAACAGCGGAGGCGCACTAATATCTAGAAGACCTGGCACCAAAGACCACTCCTACATGTAAATGATGACCTAGGACTGGAATGAGACAGAGACTCACTTACAAAAGGAGAAACTCTTTAACCCTTTTACTGAAAGAGCTGTTTTTGCACTTTTTTGCACACGTAAAAAGAATTTAAGGCCTCAAAGTTAGTGATTTGTAAATGTAACTTTTTAGAAAATAAACATGTTATACTTACCTGCAATGGTTTTACACAGAGCAGCCCAGAGCCTTCTCTTGGCTCCTCCACCCTTCCGAGTGCCCCCATAGAAAGCTGCTTGTTATAGGGGTAGTCATGTGGGCTCAATCCTGAGCTGGGCTCTGTGTGTGATTAACACACACAGTGCATTTCGGCCCCACCCCTCAGCACTCTCCTCAGGCTGTGATTGTCAGCAGCAGGAGCCAATGACTCCAGCTGCTGCCTCCAGTAAAGAAGGAGAGGGAGGAGAGTGCTACTACTCTTTGGCACAGCACTGGATCGAGATCGGGCTCAGGTAAGTATAAGGAGGTACTGGGGGGAAGCTGAACACAGATGTTTTTTTTACCTCGATGTAGAGAATGCAGAATAAATAGATACCCAACATTTCAAGCTTTAAATTTGTGCTCGCTTGCAAAACGACAAACTTGGGTACCCTATAATGTCCATAGGTGAAATTTTTGCTCCTACAGCTAGTCAGTGTAGAGTGACTGTAATAGCGGCCCTAGAATTATCACTTTAACTCCGATGTGCAAGGCAATATGGAACATGTATTGTAAGCAACGTTTTTGTATGTAGGTGCCCCTGATGGGTGTGCTTATGTTCATGTGTGCACGTATGTAGGACTGGGGCAGGCTAAACATTTTTTGGGGCAAGGGTTTTTAAGTGCTTGGGTGTAACTTAATTTTTTGACTTTTTTTTTACTTTCACTAAAACTTTAGTTATGTGATATATTTTTAAGATAGACTTCTGATGCCTCATTAAAGAGAACCTACCTGATGTCTCACCTGCCCCTCACCTGAAGCTAATAGAGCAAGGATCATGCTCCAGTCGATTTTTTTTCCTGTCAAAGTGATACTAGAAAACGGAAGTGACGTTTTTAACATTGCTTCCATGTTCATTCTAGCTAGGGGAGATCAGCTAATGGATGTTTTCTGGTCTGGTGACACCTTCCATGCAGGTCCTGGGCCCACAGGAGGAACGTCAGAGCCAATAAAGCATGGCAGGGGACTGTCCTGGGGGTCATGGAAAGCAATCGGATTGATGTACAGCCACCGGATCATGTTCACTGGAAAAACCAAAAGTTGGTTTGTGAAGTGTGCACACGATTCCACAGCTTGAGGGAGTGTAACGCCCCCCCCCCCCCCCCCCCCCCCCCCCCCCCCCCCCCCCCCCCCCCAAAGCTTCCACTGCTGTATGAAATACGTTGGTGACTGTCAGTTAGACAAATGCTAAAAACACAAAAAATGTGCAAAACTATAAAAAAAATTCAAAAAAACCCCCAAACATTTTAAAAACACATAATGTGCTTTTGTCATTTGTGTAAACTTGACTACTACGGGTTCACATTATTTCCCTATAAGGCCTGGGACATCACATGAGCCATAAGGGATGATGTCATGAGAACTTCTACCCCCTGTGATGTGTTAATGCATAGAATGCATTTAGGTGAAAAACCGCAAGGGTTTACAACCCCTTTAACAGCACATGAGCATTCATGGCATGGTGTAATCTAGTACAGCAGTCCCCAACCTTTTTGGCACCAGGGACTGGTTTCGTGGAAGAATATTTTTGCAAGGACGGGAGGGACAGGGTGGGTCAATGGGGTAATCTGGAAGTGTTGTGTTAGTGCTTCAATCATCCCGACTCCATAGTATCAGGATAAATTGAAGCACATTATTTTTATTATTAGATCATAATACATACTTAAATGGTTCAACTCACCATAACGCAGAATCAGTGGGAGCCTTGAGCTGCCACCAGATGCTGCTTGTCACTATCCTGCCACCAAATGCAGTTTTTCACTGTTGCAGCCTGCCACCAGATGCAGATTGACACTGTTATGCATAAAAAGAGGGGGTTGGGACTTTGAATGAGGTGAGCAAATGAGACCAGAGGATCAAACACCATTCTATAAAACCATTTATTACTGAACAGTGGCATAGTAACATAGTAATGATCCAAGTAGAGTTAGTTAACCACTTCAGCCCCGGACCAATTGGCAGCCAAAGGACCAGGCCCCTTTTTGCGATTCGGCACTGCGTCGCTTTAACTGACAATTGCGCGGTCACGTGACGTGGCTCCAAAACAAAATTGGCGTCCTTTTTTCCCCACAAATAGAGCTTTCTTTTGGTGGTATTTGATTGCCCCTGCGGTTTTTATTTTTTGCGCTATAAACAAAAATAGAGCGACAATTTTGAAAACAATGCAATATTTTTTGCTTTTTGCTATAATAAATATCCCCCAAAAATATATAAAAAAAAATTTTTGTCCTCAGTTTAGGCCGATACGTATTCTTCTACATATTTTTGGTAAAAAAAATCGCAATTAGCGATTATTGATTGGTTTGCGCAA
Source organism: Lithobates sylvaticus (assembly GCA_028564925.1). Classification (NCBI taxonomy): domain Eukaryota; kingdom Metazoa; phylum Chordata; class Amphibia; order Anura; family Ranidae; genus Lithobates; species Lithobates sylvaticus. The sequence continues at coordinate 374,413,975 of CM053030.1, read as the reverse complement.
AAGTTATAGGGGATAGTTTTATAGCATTTTTATAAATATTTTTTTTTTTTACTAGTAATGGCGGCAATCAGCGATTTTTATTGTGACTGCGACATTATGGCAAACACATTTTTGGGACCATTGTCATTTATACAGCAATCAATGCTATTTAAATGCATTGATTCCTGTATAAATGACAGTTGTAGTGAAAGAGTTAACCACTAGGGGGAGGGTAGGGGTTATGGGCTGTGACGTGTGTGTTTTTTACATTAGGGGGCGGGGCTGACGTCTGACGTCATTGATCGGCTTTCCCGATGACCGGGAACAGCCAATCAATGACAGGCAGAGTAGGAAGCTCGGGGAGAGGTTTGTTTACACATACCTCTCCCCGTTCTTCAGCTCCGTGACCCGATCGTTGATTTTGCCTGCCTGTGCCATTTTGCCGCAGTATATCTGCGTTAGGCGATCGGGAAGCGGTTAAAGGTCATATAAATATACATCTTATTGGTACTTTTTACACATAGTAACCACCCCCCAAATGGTGCAAGGCAACCAATCCATGGAGGGTGAACCATCCATATAATTGCACATGATCACACAATAGGCAAATAAAAGTTTGTTGGTATGTATCCCTCATAAAATAAATACAGATAAGGTGCATGGCATGAACCCGACGCATTTCGTGTATAAAACACTCCTACAAACCTGAGATACCGAAGCCTGAGGATAAATAGTTCAGGAAGCACCAACATTCCTAACAGAATGAGCTTTCACCAGAAAGGATGGAACCTCACATTCTACGACATAATCCTGAGAAACACATTGCCAGATTCATTGAGAAATGGAAGATTTGGAAGTGGCATGACCCTTCTTTGGGCCCTCAGGAAGTACAAAGAGGGAATCCGACTGTTGAATAGCAGAAGTCAAGTGCAGGTAACACCTAAGACACTACCAAAAAAAAAAAACTGAAGCCTGGCGTAAATATGGGAGGGTACTTCATGAAGGTGACTGTACCTTATTATGAAATTGAAAATGCTCTGTGTCCCAGGATGTACAAAAAAGAAAAAAAGGTTTTGCCTTTAATGCTTCTCTAACATAGTGCCTTGTTCTATCAAATCATCAGGCTTTGTTCTGAATAGCACACTCCCTGGTCAAAGACCAAAGAGTAAATAAATAATGGCTAGTACACACAATGAGAAAAACACTCCTTTCCCAGCGATCGTCTGAAAATCTGATTATTAGTACACACAGCTTTCAAGAATTGACCACAACCATTCGCGCAGTTATCCAAAAGGACAAGCACAAAAAACATAATCAGTACAGTATTTGTTCATAAAAAATCAAGTGATCCAGACCGTGCATGCTCACAAATGAAAGAATACATTACAATACAATACATTATCGCCGGAAGTTGTATTCTGTTTTACGAGCATTTTCATAACTCGTTCGTTTTTGAAATGAGACTACCATGCAAAAAAAAAAACAGACGATCATTCGTCCGATGTTGTCATTGTGTGTAGCAGGCTTAAACTGAGGTCTATTTTTATCAGTTGGACCCCTGATTGTTGTGGAGTGCAAGTCCCAACACTGTCAGCCATGATTAGATCAATTACTAATTGGAAATAACAGAAATATTTTTCCGGGGTTCAGTTAACTAAAAACAGACTTTTGTTTCTTAAAAGAAAAGTATGGGAATTGTTTTTATTCTAGATTAATACTTACCTAGGTGGGTGCAGCATCGACCCAATGCTGCATCTGTTCCCTGCCAGCTCTAAGGCTGAGAACCGAGCAATCAAACACTGCAGATTGCTCAGTTCTCACAGCTCCCTGAGCAGATAGCTGGTGACTCTCAGTCACTGTCTGCTCTGCCCCTCCAGCGCTCACTGGAGCACTGAGCTGTGTAGGGGCGGGAGCTCGCTGAGAGGCTAAGCCTGGTGCCAGTCCAGACATGTGTTTGGATCCTGACCATATGGTCGCGATTTTTCCCGAGCCTTGACCGGCTCTGTTATGTCAGCCGACAGTGGGCTTAAGCCAACTGTCTACTAAAAATGGGTCACAAGGGTGCAGAACAAACAAGCTTTGGCTGTACTTCTCCTTTAATTTGCTAGGAAGCTGACTGCAGACTTAATTCTGCCTGTGACTCTGTAATCTCCCCAAAAAAAGAAGATTTGTGCATTAAATATTGATGTAAGAAAAGGAAATATTGAACAGTAATATTTAAAGTAAAATATTTGTACAACAGCTCTTCTTTTTTTTTTTTTTTTTAAAGCTGGTGTAAATAAAGTGATTACATCTAATTGACATGCTAATCATTGTCATTGATTTTGCTGTGTTTTCCAATATGTACGTTTATTGCTTTTAGTAGGACCTTTTTTCACTAATAGGCTCTGCTGTAAGGCCTTGAGAAAATGTTCTGTATGCTGTTATTTTTGGGTGTCCAAACCGGTTCATACCTTCAAGAGCACATAGTGTTGTCATAAAACGCATGATAATGAGCCTTACTATATCCCTTGTTAACATATAAGAACTTACAGGGCCGTTTGAAGGAATTTGGGGGCCCCAAGTAAAATGGACATGGAGGCCCCCCCTGCACGCACGCACGCATGAAAAGCCTACAGGAATCACAGCATAGCGATACAATACAGTAAACAATGAGGTCTTAAAGCACCCATATGGCTGGGAATATAAATTATGGATAAAATAAAGGATTTTGACTTCTGCTGTTAAAAAAAAAATCACACACACACACACACATCAAACGCATTAAAAACACATCAACTCAATTGCATTTAAACAAAAATAAATTGGTGTTATACACAGCGCATGTGGTGTGAATGAGCCCTAAATAGACCTATTAGTGGAAATGTCATTCCTTCCAAAAATATGACTTTCCTGGCTGTCAATCTGATCAGCCGGCTTCAATACCTTCGGGACATGAGGATCTGTATGACAGCCAGGTGGAGGGGAGGCCAGCTTTCATGTAGTCAGTATGATTTGATCAGACATGAGATCTACTCTGATCCCCTCATCTTAGCACTGTCAGAGGAAGGTGTGATGTGCCATGCATAGCCCTGTATGGAGGAGGGGTGGGGAAAGGGTTAAATCCCAGGAATGAGGAAGGTGACATCAGAGGGGGCAGGGCTGGGTGTCCCTGGATGCAGGCTGTATTGGCAGGATCCAAGAATCACCTGGGTTGGGATGAGCAGCTGATCATTACCTGGGGAGGAGGTGAGTGGCAATCCAGCACTGTCCAACCGCCTGCATGCAGAAATATCTGACCGGCAAGGTGATGGAGGCATCCAGGCCAGGACCTCACACCAGGCTCCACTCCAGGCTCAGCACTGCGGCTCTGCCCCGGCACACTCAGCAGACACACACAGGGCCAGGGAGGAGCCCTGGAGAGACTGTCAGCCTGGAACATGCCATGTATGCCTCGAGCTTTGCCCGAATCCGCTCCGCCTGGCAAACTTCTAACGAGGAGGGGCTAGAGAATCTGGCCACTTCTGATTGGTGCTCCGTGTGGCAACAGTTGGCCCAGTGTTCTGCCAAGAAAGTTCCCCTCGGCGGATAAGGACCCCCCTGTGCTGCGCAGGCGCAGCACGTGCGCAGTACGAAGCACAACAAAGCCGCCGGAAATAGCCGAAGCAGAAGACAGTGAATCAGCTGAATCTTGCCACGCTTCGGGCACGGCCTTGCTGCGCTCGGCATATTTTTATTCTAACTCTATGTCCACTTGGATGGGGCTCAAACCTGGACATAGGTTAGAATGTAGTGCGCAGGCGCCGTGTACAGCCGCCTGACTGTGTTCATCTTCGGCTATTTTCGGAAACTCTGGGTCCTTATCCGCCGGGGGAACTTTCTCGGCAAGACACCGGCTCTGCAGAAGGGACAGACAGACTCCCGCTGACTGAAGGGGGGAGTCGCTTCAGTCCCGGACAGGTGGCATCCCTAAAGGAAGAGGAGCTCGGCCACGCTACAGGCTGCAGCTTATAGGAAGCGGCGGCGCAGCTGGGGCCCCAGGCCAGCTCGAGGCCCCAAGCAATTGCTTGTTTTGCCTGTCCTGTCGTGACGGGCCTGGGAAAATAAGAACAAAGCATGGTGGCCAACTGTCCTTTATTAGAAAGGAAATTCATAATTTTCCTAAAACCTCAGCAATGGCTCTTCTATCTAAATACTATGCAGGTCTGATGATATTTACTGCAAGAATCTTTCCTTAGGCTATGTGCGCCAAACTCCAAATGTTTGCTATCCGATTTAGACTAGTGCTGGACTCTAGACCCACAGCAGCAAGAAAAAAAAATCATAGTGTTCACTTTGTAAGTTTATAAAGTTGTGTGGCTCTAGAGCTTAACAAATTGATATCATAACCTAAAGCAGGCCATACATGGATCAAAATTTGTCCTGTTCAACGGGACTGGCTAGATTTAAATCCACCTATGGGCACTCTGGTTGCACAAAAATAGATCTACCGATCGACTTCTGCTCAACCAGCCTATTGGGTTTTTCTTGATCGACCAGTGCCACCAGCTATAGCCAGCAGCACCTATAGCAGCAGCTATAGTTATAGGAGCCGAGAATAGCCGAAGTACTCTCGGCTTTCTGTATCTCGGCTCCGCTCGCTCTTCTCCACTCACATTCAGCGTAAATTGTCTCCAAATTTAAATCAGTAAACAGCTGAAGAGACTGGCAAGGCTGCAAAGGCACTGGGCAAGGCTCCAAAGGCACTGGACAAGGCTGCAAAGGCACTGGGAAAGGCTACAATGATGGACAAGGCTGCAGATGGACACTGGGCTAGGCTACAATGATGGACAAGGCTGCAGATGGACACTGATAAAGCTGCATTGATGGGCATTTAAATGTAAGTTTTTTTTCCTTAAGCTTCCCTCCTAAAAGTTTTTTTCCTTAAAATTCCCTCCTTAACTTGGGGTGCGTGTTATACACCGGCGCATGTTATAAGCCAATAAATACAGTACTTGACAAGATTTTTTTTTTTTTTATAATTTATTTTTTTAAACCAGAGTTTAGAGTTGAGATTAAGGTGGTGGGGGAGGAAGAAGGGTTGGAAGAGGGGGAAGAAAAAAAAGAGGAGAGAAGAAAGTGTTGGAAGGGAAGATGAGGGGGCTATGGGTGTCCTGCAGTCCAGAACCTCAGTGTCAAACCCCAGAGGAAGTTACCGTATTTTTCCGTGTATAAGACGCTACTTTTTCCTTAAATTGTTAGACTGAAATTCAAGCAGCGTCTTATACACAGTCAGTCAGCCTGGGAGAGAGCCGCGCGGGTGCGTAATTGGTCATAGCTTGTCGAGCGGCATCCTCCAATCACAAGCTGTATGACGTCTGCTGGAGCTGGAGGTGGAGAGTGTGCAGATGCGATCCCGTTCGATGTGGAGACTGCGCAGTTGCATCAGGGAGCGATTTGAGCCAAGATGTCACAGAATAAAAGTAAGAGATTGTCTTATTCTGCCAAATTCAAACTCAGTGTGGTTAGCTATGCAAAAGAGCATGGGAATAGAGCTGCAGAGAGACAGTTTGGACCTCCCCCCCACTGAGAGTATGATCAGACAGTGGAGAAAACAGGAAGAGCAACTCCTTAAGATGCCAAAAAGAAGAAGGCCTTAAGGGGAAAACAAGCAAAATGGCCAAATTTGGAGCAGAGGCTTAAGAATTGGATTTTGGAGCAGCGCCAGACTGGCTTATGTGTGTCAACTTATTCAGTGTCAGGCAAGAATGTTTGCAGACAAAATGAACATTGTTGATTTTACAGGAAAGGCAAAATGCTGCTTCAATTTCATGAGGAGAGAAGGGTTGGCCATGAGAACAAGAACAAAGCTAGCTCAGAAAATGCCACCAGTTTATGAGGAAAAAATCCAACAGTTTCACTCCTATGTCATAAAACTTTGCAAACAATATGATTTTGAACCAAGTCAGATTACAAACATGGATGAGGTCCCTCTCAATTTTGATGTGCCTTCCAACAGAACTGTTGATGTGAAATTAATCAAAACAGTGGCAATATAAACAAGTGGCCATGAAAAGACACACTATACTGCTGTGCTTTTATGCTGTGCAGATGGTACTAAACTGCCTCCTATGCTTATTTTTAAGAGGAAAAGCTATCCTAAAGAGACCATACCACCTGGCATTATTGTGCAAGTTCAAGAGAAGGGATGGATGAATGAAGACATTATGGCCATTTGGTTCGCAAAGGTTTGGTCCAGAAGACCTGGAGGGCTCTTAAAGAAGCCAGCTCTGCTTGTTTTTGATCAATTCCGAGCACATTTAACAGAAAAGACTAAAAGGGTTGCATCAGATTTGCGAACACACCTAGCAGTTATTCCTGGTGGACTTACAGGTCAGCTACAGCCACTAGATGTGTCAATCAACAAGCCATTTAAAGTCCTGATGAGAGAAGAATGGAGTAGATGGATGCAATAAGCAGGTGATAACTTGACACCAGCAGGAAGAGTAAAAAAAACAACCATTACTGAGGTCTGCAATTGGGTCCTAAACTCATGGCATGGCATCAAACAAAAGGTGATTGTGAAGTCCTTCAAGAAATGTGGAATCAACAATGCAATGGACGGAACTGAGGATGATCTCACATTTATAGACAGCGACTCAGAAGACAACAGTGATGCAACAGAAGTTGAAGAAATTCTGTCTGGAACTAGTGATGAAGAAGAGAACATTGATGCAACAGAGGTTGAATAAAGTGATATGATGCATAATACCTGGTATACTGGTATGTAAAGGTTAATTACTAAATAAAACTGTGTTCTGTTTTACCTGTTTAAAATATTGTTTTCTTTATTTTGGATTGGAAAAGTGGGGAGCGTCTTATACATGGGGGCGTCTTATACACGGAAAAATACGGTACTTCATATACCAAGGATACTGAATGACCAAGTACTTTTGCACTAGGTCTGAGTTTTTAACTTGCCTTTTTTGTGTTAAGTTACTTATGTAATTCCAGATGGGGTTGCTACAATGCTAATGATAGGATGCTTCCAGACTTTACCTATGGTTGTTTGGCAGGTTAAAAAAGAAAAAAAAAAAGGAAGTATCCTCACTTACCAGACATGTCCTCTGTAATCTTTCTCTCCATCTGTGGACCTTGGCTGACCCTCTTACAGTGGTAAAACAGCTTCAACCCGCCTATCCATTTTTCTGCAGTGACAGAGTGAGGGTCTGCACACTGCACCCTAGGGTTCAGGAAACAAACTTGTGGGCGGGGCCACTTACCACGTGGGGTACCTTTCACAGTGCACATGCTCATCAAGGCCCAGCACCAGTCGGGAACTGCAGTCATGTGAGAGTCTAACATTAAGGATGTTCCCCAACTTAGATGAGCTGTGTCACTATGTGCAGTAATAAAAAGCACAGAATTCCTGTGAAAAGGACTTTCCCATGTCGCTACACACTGTTGCCTGTTGTAGGTTGCATTTAGGAAGGACGCTGCTGAGCCCACCCCCTCTCCACCACTCCAGCCTACCTGTGCCAACTTACTCCCAGTGACAGAATGGGGTCTCACCGTTCACATAGCGCAGATCTCATGCATGCACTTTTCAACTCCTTCCTTTTTGTACCGTATTGCCAGGCTAATGCCGCGTACACACGATCGGAATTCTCGTCGGAAAAAACTCTGACGGTTTTTCCGACGGAATTCCGACGGAATTACGCTCAAGCTGTGTTGCCTACACACGATCACACCAAATTCCGACGGTCAATAACACAGCGGCATAAAACACGTTCGACAGCACTATAACCAAGGGAAGTTTAATGCTTCCGAGCATTCGTCAAATTGTTTCCGAGCATGCGTCAGAATTTTGCATGTCGGAATTGCATACACACGATCGGAAAATTCGATAGAAAGGTTTTCCGTCGGAAAAATTGAGAACAGGTTCTCAATTCAAAGTCCGTCGGAAATTCCGACAGAAAAAGACCGTTGAGCATACACACGGTCTGAAAATCCGATGAAAAGCTCCCATCGGAAATTCCGACTGTGTGTACACCGCATAAGAGTATCCTTAACTTGGGTTTGGTCCCGGTTGCTACGGGAGAAAGATCTCTGCGGAGGGAGCCAAATCACCAACCCCCTCGCTACTGGAGCATTTTGTGAATGGCCAAGTGAAGATAGCTGAGACATGTCACCAATGTTTAAGCAAGTCAAGTTAAGCTTTATTGTCATTCTACTACACGTGGGGACATACGGTAGAACGAAATGTCGTATCTCGCAGGACCATGGTGCTACATACTAATTAACCACTCCAGCCCCGGAAGAAGTTACCCCCTTCCTGACCAGACGATTTTTCGTGATATGGCATTGCGTTGCTTTAACTGACGATTGCGCGATCATGTACCCAAACAAAATTTATGTCCTTTTTTCCCCCACAAATATAGCTTTCTTTTGGTCATTTTTGATCACCTCTGCAGTTTTTATTTTTTGCGCTATAAACAAAAAAAGAGCAACAATTTTGAAAAAAACACAATATTTTGTACTTTTTGCTATAATAAGTATCCCTTTTTTTCTTTAAAAAAAAAAAAAAAAAGAATTTCTTCATCAGTTTAGGCCGATATGTATACTTCTACATATTTTTGGTAAAAATAAGTGTATATTGACTGTTTTGCACAAAAGTTATAGCATCTACAAAATAGAGGATAGATTAATGGCATTTTTATTATTATTATTATTTTTTTTTACTAGTAATGGCGGTGATCAATGATTTTTATCATAACTGCGACATTGCGGCGGACAGATCGGACACTTTTTTGGGACCATTGACATCTATACAGCGATCAGAGCTAAAAATAGCTCTGTATAGTTACTGTATAAATGTCATTGGCAGGAAAGAGGTTAACACTAGGGGGGCGATCAAGGGGTTAACTGTGTTCCCTAGGTGTGTTCTAACTGTGGGGGGAATGGGACTGACTAGGGGAGGAGATCGATCAGTGTTCCTACTTAGCAGGAGCACACGATCTGTCTCCTCTCCCCTAAGAGAACCAGGATTTGTGTGTTTACACACACAGATCCTGGTTTTCACTCTGTCATGAGCAGGCACCCGGCGCTCATCATGCATCGGCTCCAGGGACAAGCTGCGGGTGCATGCGCCTGCAAATTGTCTTAAAGAGCCAATGTACAGCTACGACGGCTGACAAGAGGCGCGCCATCCTGCAGCAGTATAACTGCGGCGGCTGGTTGGGAAGGGGTTAAACATCATTATAAATATACAATAATAGAACACAGTGAAGAACTTAAAAATAAACAATTATAAACCTATACATATCTGGGAACTATGTAACTGTAGATATACTGTGAGTAAATGGCTATATATAAGATTTACATAATTAGCGTTCATGAGATTGTGGAAGAGAAATCTTTCAGGGCAGTCAGTACGAAGTGCAAAATGATTTGTAGTGTACTGCCCAAGCCCTACATATTTCTAAGTGAGTCTTTGTAGCAGCAAGTGTTTGTAAAAGTGTCTTGTGCATATTCAAGAGTAAAAAGGAGGAGAAGTAAGATGTTCCTGGTCACAGTATATGGGTTGTAAAAGAGGTTTCAAAGGGGATTGGAGTTGAGTCAAAGCCTGGGGGATAAAATTGTTGAGCAGTCTGACAGACCGGGTTTTGATACTCCAGTACCTTCTACCTGATAGCAGTGGGATCCTTCACGATAATGGTAACTTTGCTGGAGCATCGTGTATGGAAAATGTCCAGGATGGAGGGGAGAGGGACACCAATAATCTTTCCAGCTGTCTTCACTAGCCGCTGCAGGGTCTTGCGGTCAGCAGAACTACGGTTCCCATGCCAGACAATGATGCAGTTGGTCAGGACGCTCTCAATGGTTCCCCTATAGAATGTAGTAAGGATAGGTAGAGGGAGACTGGCTCTTTTAAGGTGGTGGAGAAAATATAGGTGCTGTTGTGCCTTCTTGGTGAGTGACGTGACATTGGTTGTGCACTCCCAGGAATTTAGAACTTCTGACTCTCTCTACAGTTGAGCTGTCGATAGTCAGAGGTGGGTGATCTACAGAGTTTTTCCTGAAATCCATCACAACCTCCTTTGTTTTGCTTACATTAAGGGACAGGTTGTTTGTACTACACCATTTAACCAGTTGTGCCACTTCCTCTCTGTAGAGTGTTTCATCATTGTTGCCGATGAGACCTACCTCAGTTGTGTCATCCGCAAACATGATGATATGGTTTGAGCTGAACTTGGTAGTACAGTCGTGTATCAACAGTGTGAAGAGCAGCGGTCTGAGCACCCATTCCTAAGGAGCACCCGTGCTCAGTGTGGTAGTGCTCGAGGTGCTGCAGCCGACACGGACTGGCTGAGGTCTTCTGGTTAAAAGGTCCAGGATCCAATTACAGAAGAGCACATTGTGGCCAAGCTAGTTCAATTTAGTGATAAGTTGCTGAGGAATTATTGGAATAAATGCTGAGCTGAAGTCGATGAACAGCATTCTAACATTAGAGTCTTTTTGTTCTAGGTGGGTAAGGGCCAGGTGGAGGGTAGAGGATACTGCATCGTCCGTGGAACGGTTTGGACAGTATGCAAATTTGGTATGGGTCCAGCATGTATGGTATGGGTCCATGCAAATTTGGTATGGGTCCAGCATGTATGGAAGACTGGACTTAATGTGATGCATGACTAACCTCTCAAAGCACTTCATCATTATTGGAGTTAGTGCTATGGAACGATAGTCATTCAACGTCAGATAGTCATTCATGAACTGTTAATGTGTTTTTTTTTTTGTGCCTTACCAAAAATGTCTTCAAATAAAAAAAGAAAATTTGATAGTGAACACAAGTTTTAAAAAGCAGCAGGAATAAAGATAATGTTGTGATTGAGCACATAAGCTATATATTATATCTGATATGTCAAGAAAAAAACGCTGTTTTCCAAGAGCACAATGTCATTATTGAGCAAAACATTCACGTACACATGACCCCTTTGTAGGTCAGATTAGAAGTGATAAAGTAAAAATGTAATACAAAAGAACATAACCAGCCCAACTATATATTTTTTTTTAAGGTAGCTACAGAACATCAAAAACAGTGACCAAAATGATCTGCTTAGCTGAAGCCACAAAAAAAGAGGCAGATCTGATAGTGATTTTATTAAATTCTATGTGAATATAATTACAACTGTGGCTTACCCTGAAAAAAGATAACGGTAAATAAAATCAGCTCCTCACATTAAACTATAGCAAGAAGAATAAGTAATGTTTCTGGTATATATCATGTCCCAGTTGAAGTCCGCTTTGGACGAAACGCATCAGTTCCGCTACGCTTGCTCCCCATTTTGCTCTTTGTTCTATTTTTATACTCATGATCACTTTTTTTTTTTTTATGTACTCATTGAAAATTTTAAATAAACCTTTTCCGGTTTTGACCTGCACCATATGGAGCTTTTTCCTTTTTTTCCATTTTCTCCCCGGCTTGGTTGAGCCTCTTTATATACACTCTGACCTCCTAAAAATCAGTCTATTGAGTGAAGGTTTTGTTTTCATCATTGGAGAATCACAAGGATTCAGGGATCCTGCCTGGACTATCATCATTGAAGCCCGGTCGTATCCTGCTTGGAGTGATCCCTCTTCTGCCTAAATTCATACCGTGAGGCATCCGGCACACATATGCTCGATTGACCCACTACCGCTGGTAAGTGGGTCCACCATATCTGGTAAGAGTACCCATTTATTTCCTTATCACAGAGGATCGTTTTCAACTTTACAGCTTCACTGCTAATCGCATGTTGTTTACACCATTACTTTGATTGAAGATTCACCACTCTGTATTTGATGGACACTTTTTGTTGAACTTCCAATCTTTTTTTCGCCGGTTCACTGGTGAACATTGGATTTTTGTTTAATTATCACATTGGTTATAGGTTAAGCATATAACAGTTCTAGTTATTCTATTGCTTTTAGCTCTACACTGTATTTTCTTTTTATATAGGGAATTCACTGATCAACAGGTGTTACTGTTTAATAATTCAGCTCATTTAGTAAGCTGGCTAGCCTGTTATCAGCAGGAAATCCTGCTAAAAATGTCTTATTAGTGTTACTGTTCAATAATTTAGACGCAAACTAAAACATCCTTTTTTTACAATGTATATTTAATTGGCTTGTTAGTCTGTTATCTAGCCATTATATTTAAAGTGTTACTAAACCCAGGACCCTGAATTTACTATATCTGGTCTTCCACAGTGCACAGAACATGAAAATGCAATTATTTTAGTAAATATAAACTGCTAAATACCTTTTCTTATCAGCAGTATGTAACAGTCTTGTGACTTCTATCAGTGTCTGTTTAAAGCTTGTAGGACACGTTTTCATTCTACTCTGATTGTCCTATAAGGCTGCAAGGCCCCTGACACTACATCTGGATAGTGCTGATTGTTCCTGTGCCGATCACATGCACCCTCCCAGTAAAAAAAATAAAAAACTCTAGCAATACACACCAAACTGAGCATGTGCAGAGTGCCCTCAAGGCTCTGTTCTATCAGGAGATGGATTGGGAACTGTGGAATAAGGGGAGGATCAGAAAAGACAGGATCAAACAGCCTTTTTACACAATGCAGAGGATTAACCCCTTAGGTTCCACAGAGAGTATAACAAGCATGCTTTACGGCATATACAGACTGATTTTACTGTTGTGGGTTTAGTAACACTTTAAAGCTTGTAGGAGGAGTTTCCATTATACTCGCACTGTCCTCTGAAGTTGCATGACCCTTCACCCTCTGTCTGGATAGTGTTGATTGGCCCTGTGCTGATCACATGCAACCTCCCAAAAAAATTAAACTAAACTCTAGCAATACACACCACACTGAGCATGTGCAGAATGCCCCCCGAGGCTCTGTACTATCAGGAGATGGGTTGGGGACTGTGGAAGAAGGGGAGGTTCAGAGAAGACAGGATGAAACACAATACAGAGAATTAACCCCTTAGGTTCCACAGTGAGTATAAAAAGCATGCTTTACTGCATATACAGACTGATTTTACTGTTATGGGTTTAGTAACACTTTAAGCACTAGCCACACCTTATTCCCCACCTAGGGAATAATATCTCTTCTCCCTGGGATAATCTGTGTTTTTGGTGAAGGATGCAATCCTGAAAACCCAATGTAGTCTCACTACTAGCCAGGAGGCTAAATAACTTTTGTCGGATTTTAGATCCTGATTATTTCCCCTGTGAGGAAACATCTTATTTTGGTCGTGTTTTCGGCAACACTGAGGAATAAACGTGGGCTGGAAGCCCTTAAATACATTTTAGCCTTTGGATTACCTCTCTGCAAGTTCTCCCTGCTTGAAGCTGAACATATATATACAGTGGGGACGGAAAGTATTCAGACCCCCTTACATTTTTCACTCTTTGTTATATTGCAGCCATTTGCTAAAATCATTTAAGTTAATTTTTTTCCCTCATAAATGTACAAACAGCACCCCATATTGACAGAAAAACACAGAATTGTTGAAATTTTTGTAGATTTATTAAAAAATAAAAACTGAAATATCACATGGTCCTAAGTATTCAGACCCTTTGCTCAGTATTTAGTAGAAGAACCCTTTTGATCTAATACAGGCATGAGTCTTTTTGGGAAATATGCAACAAGTTTTTCACACCTGGATTTGAGGATCCTCTGCCATTCCTCCTTACAGATCCTCTCCAGTTCTGTCAGGTTGGATGGTAAAGTTGGTGGACAGCCATTTTTAGGTCTCTCCAGAGATGCTCATTTGGGTTTAAGTCAGTCACAGAGTTGTTGTGAAGCCACTCCTTCGTTATTTTAACTGTGTGCTTAGGGTCATTGTCTTGTTGGAAGGTAAACCTTCGGCCCAGTCTGAGGTCCTGAGCACTCTGGAGAAGGTTTTAGTCCAGGATATCCCTGTATTTGGCCGCATTCATCTTTCCCTCGATTGCAACCAATCGTCCTGTCCCTGCAGCTGAAAAACACCCCCACAGCATGATGCTGCCACCACCATGCTTCACTGTTGGGACTATATTGGACAGGTGATGAGCAGTGCCTGGTTTTCTCCACACATATCGCTTAGAATTAAGGCCAAAAAAGTCTATATGGGTCTCATCAGACCAGAGAATCTTATTTATCACCATCTTGGAGTCTTTCATGTGTTTTTTAGCAAACTCCATGCAGGCTTTCATGTGTCTTGCACTGAGGAGAGGATTCCGTCGGGCCACTCTGCCATAAAGCCCCGACTGGTGGAGGGCTGCAGTGATGGTTGACTTTCTACAACTTTTTCCCATCTCCCAACTGCATCTCTGGAGCTCAGCCACAGGGATCATTGAGTTCTTCTTTACCTCTCTCACCTGGGCTCTTCTCCCCCGATAGCTCAGTTTGGCCAGACGGCCAGCTCTAAGAAGGGTTCTGGTCATCCCAAACGTCTTCCATTTAAGGATTATGGAGGCCACTGTGCTCTTAGGAACCTTAAGTGCAGCAGACATTTTTTTGTAACCTTGGTCAGATCTGTGCCTTGCCACAATTCTGTCTCTGAGCTATTCAGGTAGTTCCTTTGACCTCATGATTCTCATTTGCTCTGACATGCACTGTGAGCTGTAAAGGTCTTTATATAGACAGGTGTGTGGCTTTCCTAATCAAGTCCAATCAGTATAATCAAACACAGCTGGACTCAAATGAAGGTGTAGAACCATCTCAAGTATGATCAGAAGAAATGGACAGCACCTGAGTTAAATATATGAGTGTCACAGCAAAGGGCTCTTTCACACGGACGGACCGTATGTCCGTTTTTCATCCATCCGTTTTCGGATGAAAAACGGACATACAGGTATCCCTATGGGATAGTGGGTGTCAGCGGATGGGCATCCGCTGACACCCGCTCTCGTCCGTGCCCTCCATGCTCCGTTTCTGCAGACGGAGGAAAACCCAATTTTTTCATCCATCTGCAGAGCGGATCGGGTGACGACGGACGCTACGGTCCGTCGTCACCCGATCTCCCATAGGGTAGAGCGGCGCTCTGACAGGTCCGTCCCTGCACGGAGTGCAGAGACGGACCTGTCATCCTACTGCTCAGCGGAGATCACTCCGGCAATCCCCGCTGAGCAAGCGGCTATCCACGGGGCGGATCTGCACTGATCCGCCCCGTGTGAAAGAGGGTTTAGGGTCTGAATACCATGTGATATTTCAGTTTTCCTTTTTTAATAAATCTGCAAAAATGTCAACAATTCTGTGTTTTTCTGTCAATATGGGGTGCTGTGTGAACATTAATGAGGAAAAAATGAACTTGAATGATTTTAGCAAATGGCTGCAATATAACAAAGAGTGAAAAATGTAAGGGGGTCTGAATGATTTCCGTCCCCACTGTGTGTGTGTGTGTGTGTGTGTGTGTATGTGTGTGTGTGTGTATATATATGTATATGTATGTATATATATATATATATATAATATAATATAATCATTTTTTTTTTTTTTTTTTACTTTTATGTCCACTTACCAGGAGAGTACACTCTGTTCTCCCCCAAGCTCTCACATTTTTAATATATATTCTTTGCAGTGGGAATTTTCAAGGTGTCAGTGAGCCAGTGTATATTGCTCTTTTTGGATCGTCTGTCTGCTCTTGAACATTTCTTTTGAAAAGGTTAAAAAATGGTCTCCTGCATCTCTCTTGCCTTTAATGTACCAAAAAAAAAAAAAATTTGTGCCATACTTGCACAAAACACAAGAGTTTTGACATTCAGATACTGATTAAGCTTTAAAAGACCATTCCAAGCATTGATGTCTTAAAAATAGCAGGAACTCCAATATTAATATAGCCCCACTGGAAAACACAGCTTCCCCTCCCCCACCCCTCTGTCTCGCTTCTCGTCTTTCAGCTAAATGATTCTTAATCTTTCTGCTACAATCTCAATGCTACATTAATGAAAAAATAAATGCTAATCTGGTGGGTGATTCAACAGTCTGGCATCTATTCAAAATTGAAATCTTTGCTCCTGGGGATGCACTCTTTGTTAAAGAAACATACTTTACCACCTTGTGTAGAACTATCTAGTTTTAACACCTTATAACACCAAATGAATTAATAATTCCTATTTTTTTGCATATACTGTATAGACATGGGAACTGTCAAAAAATTTGTTTCGTTTCGTCCCGTTTCGTATATAAAAAAATTTGTAATTCGTGTACGAAATTCCGTTCGAATTCGTACGAAATACGAAATTCGGACGAATCTTAATTTTTTTTACGAATCGTTAGTAAAGTTACGAATCGTTACGAATCGTTACGAATCGTTAACGCGGCTAATGAATTGTCGGTTCTCATAACACAGAGAAAAATTCGAATCCAACTACAAATATCGAATTTCAATTTCAAGTTACGAATCGTTACGAATAGTTACGAATCGTTAGTAAATCCAACTACAAATATCGAATTTCAACTAATATGAAAGAAATTATAATAGCGGATATAACGAATGCTTTGAATGCTTCGAATGAATTTGAGATTCAGTATATCTAATATAGAGAACTGTTCCTGCACAAAGTGTCATTTTTGCAGGAAAAAAAGCTATTTAAAAACACTCGCGGCTAATAAAAAGTTGGCTACGTAACACAGAGAACAGTCATTCATTGATTAAAAAAAAAAAAAGCGTGGGGGTCCCCCCCAATTCAATAACCAGGCCCTTCAAGTCTGGTATGGATATTAAGGGGAACCTCGGCCAAAAAAATAAAATAATAAATGGCGTGGGGTCCCCCTCAAAATCCATACCAGACCCTTTATCCGAGCACGCAACCTGGCAGGCCGCAGGAAAAGGAGGGGGGGACGAGAGCGGCCCCCCCTCCCGCCTGAACCGTACCAGGCCACATGCCCTCAACATTGGGAGGGTGCTTTGGGGTCCCCCCCAAAGCACCTTGTCCCCATGTTGATGAGGACAAGGGCCTCATCCCCACAACCCTGGCCGGTGGTTGTGGGGGTCTGCGGGCGGGGGGCTTATCGGAATCTGGAAGCCCCCTTTAACAAGGGGACCCCCAGATCCCGCCCCCCCCCTGTGTGAAATGGTAAGGGGGTACAAAAGTACCCCTACCATTTCACCAAAAAAGTGTCAAAAATGTTAAAAATTACAGGAGACGGTCTTTGACAATTCCTTTATTAAAATCTTCTTTCTTCATCCTTCGGTTTCTTCATCTTCTCCTTCCGGCATCTTCTTCCATCTTCTTCTTCCATTTTCTTCTTCCTTCGATTCGCTTCTTCTTGCTCCGGTCTTCTCATCCTTCTCGTCCGGCATCGGCGTCTCTTCTCGCAGGCCGCTCCTCGCAATGGGAGGCTCCCACTCTGTGAGGCTTCGCTGCGGCTGACAGGTCTCTTATAATGGAGGGCACCTGGTGACCCCGCCCCCTCTGACGCACTGGGACGTCATGGGGAATTCCCTATGGCTTTCCCCATTACGTCAGAGGGGGGTGGGGTCACCAGGTGCCCTCCGTTATAAAAGACCTGTCAGCCGCAGCGAAGCCTCACACAGCGGGAGCCTCCCATTGCGAGGAGCGGCCTGCGAGAAGAGACGCCGATGCCGGACGAGAAGGACGAGAAGACCGGAGCAAGAAGAAGCGAATCGAAGGAAGAAGAAAATGGAAGAAGAAGATGGAAGGAGAAGATGAAGAAAGAAGATTTTAATAAAGGAATTGTCAAAGACCGTCTCCTGTCATTTTTAAAATTTTTGACACTTTTTTGGTGAAATGGTAGGGGTACTTTTGTACCCCCCTTACCATTTCACACAGAGGGGGGGCCGGGATCTGGGGGTCCCCTTGTTAAGGGGGCTTCCAGATTCCGATATGCCCCCCGCCCGCAGACCCCCACAACCACCGGCCAGGGTTGTGGGGATGAGGCCCTTGTCCTCATCAACATGGGGACAAGGTGCTTTGGGGGTCTCAGACCCCCAAAGCATCCTCCCAATGTTGAGGGCATGTGGCCTGGTACGGTTCAGGCGGGAGGGGGGGCCGCTCTCGTCCCCCCCTCTTTTCCTGCGGCCTGCCAGGTTGCGTGCTCGGATAAGGGTCTGGTATGGATTTTATGGGGGACCCCACGCCATTTTTTTGGCTAGTGTTCCCCTTAAAATCCATCCCAGACCTCAAGGGTCTGGTATGGATTTTGAGGGGGACCCTACGCCATTTTTTTTTTTTTTTTGGCTGGGGTCCCCCTTTATATCCATCCCAGACCTGAAGGGCCTGGTTATTGAATTTGGGGGACCCCTACGCATTTTTTTATCAATGACTTCAATGAATGACAGTTCTCTGTGTTACGGATCCAACAATTCATTTGCCGGCAATAGCCGCAAGTGATTTTAAATAGTTTTTTTTTCCTGCAAAAATGACATTGTGTAGGAACAGTTCTCTATATTAGATATACTGAATCTCGAATCATTCGAAGCATTCGTTATATCCGCTATTATAATTTCTTTCATATTAGTTGAAATTAGATATTTGTTAGTTGTGGTATTCGAATTGTTCTCTGTATTACGGGAATCGGCAATTAGCCGCGAGTGATTTTAAATAGTTTATTTTTTTCCTGCAAAAATGACACATTGTACAGAGACAGTTCTAAGCACGGGAAACATGACCCCCTTCATAGGCATACTCTATAGTATATAGTATATAGAAGGGGGTCATGTTTCCCGTGCTTAGAACTGTCTCTGTACAATGTGTCATTTTTGCAGGAAAAAAAAAAAACTATTTAAAATCACTCGCGGCTAATTGCCGATTCCCGTATTACAGAGAACAATTCAAATACCACAACTAACAAATATATCTAATTTCAACTAATATGAAAGAAATTATAATAGCGGATATAACGAATGCTTCGAATGATTCGAGATTCAGTATATCTAATATAGAGAACTGTTCCTGTACAGTGTCATTTTTGCAGGAAAAAAAAACTATTTAAAATCACTCGCAGCTATTTCCGGCAAATGAATTGTCGGATCCGTAATACAGAGAACAGTCATTCATTGAAGTCATTGATAAAAAAATGCGTAGGGGTCCCCTCAAATTCAATAACCAGGCCCTTCAGGTCTGGGATGGATATTAAGGGGGACCCCAGCCAAAAAAAAAAAAAAAAAATGGCGTAGGGTCCCCCTCAAAATCCATATCAGACCCTTGAGGTCTGGGATGGATTTTAAGGGGAACCCTAGCCAAAAAAAATGGCGTGGGGTCCCCCATAAAATCCATACCAGACCCTTATCCGAGCACGCAACCTGGCAGGCCGCAGGAAAAGAGGGGGGGACGAGAGCGCCCCCCCCTCCCGCCTGAACCGTACCAGGCCACATGCCCTCAACATTGGGAGGATGCTTTGGGGGTCTGAGACCCCCAAAGCACCTTGTCCCCATGTTGATGAGGACAAGGGCCTCATCCCCACAACCCTGGCCGGTGGTTGTGGGGGTCTGCGGGCGGGGGGCTTTTCGGAATCTGGAAGCCCCCTTTAACAAGGGGACCCCCAGATCCCGCCCCCCCTGTGTGAAATGGTAAGGGGGTACTTGTACCCCTAACATTTCACCAAAAAAGTGGCAAAAATTGTAAAAATGACAGGAGACGGTCTTTGACAATTCCTTTATTAAAATCTTCTTTCTTCTTTCTTCATCCTTCGGTTTCTTCATCTTCTCCTTCCATCATCTTCTTCCATCTTCTTCTTCCTTCGATTCGCTTCTTCTTGCTCCGGTCTTCTCGTCCTTCTCGTCCGGCATCGGCGTCTCTTCTCGCAGGCCGCTCCTCGCAATGGGAGGCTCCCGCTGTGTGAGGCTTCGCTGCGGCTGACAGGTCTTTTATAACGGAGGGCACCTGGTGACCCCGCCCCCCTCTGACGTAATGGGGAAAGCCATAGGGAATTCCCCATGACGTCCCCGTGCGTCAGAGGGGGCGGGGTCACCAGGTGCCCTCCATTATAAGAGACCTGTCAGCCGCAGCGAAGCATCACACAGCGGGAGCCTCCCATTGGGAGGAGCGGCCTGCGAGAAGAGACGCCGATGTCGGACGAGAAGACCGGAGCAAGAAGAAGCGAATCGAAGGAAGAAGAAGATGGAAGAAGATGACGGAAGGAGAAGATGAAGAAACCGAAGGAAGAAGAAAGAAGATTTTAATAAAGGAATTGTCAAAGACCGTCTCCTGTCATTTTTAACATTTTTGTCACCTTTTTTGGTGAAATGGTAGGGGTACTTTTGTACCCCCTTACCATTTCACACAGGGGGGGCGGGATCTGGGGGTCCCCTTGTTAAAGGGGGCTTCCAGATTCCGATAAGCCCCCCGCCCGCAGACCCCCACAACCACCGGCCAGGGTTGTGGGGATGAGGCCCTTGTCCTCATCAACATGGGGACAAGGTGCTTTGGGGGTCTCAGACCCCCAAAGCATCCTCCCAATGTTGAGGGCATGTGGCCTGGTACGGTTCAGGCGGGAGGGGGGGCCGCTCTCGTCCCCCCTCTTTTCCTGCGGCCTGCCAGGTTGCGTGCTCAGATAAGGGTCTGGTATGGATTTTATGGGGGACCCCATGCCAGTTTTTTTTGGCTAGGGTTCCCCTTAAAATCCATCCCAGACCTCAAGGGTCTGGTATGGATTTTGAGGGGGACCCTACGCCATTTTTTTTTTTTGGCTGGGGTCCCCCTTTATATCCATCCCAGACCTGAAGGGCCTGGTTATTGAATTTGGGGGGACCCCTACGCATTTTTTTATCAATGACTTCAATGAATGACTGTTCTCTGTATTACGGATCCAACAATTCATTTGCCGGCAATAGCTGCGAGTGATTTTAAATAGTTTTTTTTCCTGCAAAAATGACACTGTGCAGGAACAGTTCTCTATATTAGATATACTGAATGTCGAATCATTCGAAGCATTCGTTATATCCGCTATTATAATTTCTTTCATATTAGTTGAAATTAGATATTTGTTAGTTGTTGTATTCGAATTGTTCTCTGTATTACGGGAATCGGCAATTAGCCGCGAGTGATTTTAAATAGTTTTTTGTTTTCCTGCAACAATGACACATTGTACAGAGAGAGTTCTAAGCACGGGAAACATGCCCCCCCCTTCAAACATGCTCCCGCTGTGTGAGGCTTCGCTGCGGCTGACAGGTCTTTTATAACGGAGGGCACCTGGTGACCCCGCCCCCCTCTGACGTAATGGGGAAAGCCATAGGGAATTCCCCATGACGTCCCCGTGTGTCAGAGGGGGCGGGGTCACCAGGTGCCCTCCATTATAAAAGACCTGTCAGCCGCAGCGAAGCCTCAGAGTGGGAGCCTCCCATTGCGAGGAGCGGCCTGCGAGAAGAGACGCCGATGCCGGACGAGAAGGACGAGAAGACCGGAGCAAGAAGAAGCGAATCGAAGGAAGAAGAAGATGGAAGAAGATGACGGAAGGAGAAGATGAAGAAACCGAAGGATGAAGAAAGAAGATTTTAATAAAGGAATTGTCAAAGACCGTCTCCTGTCATTTTTACCATTTTTGACACTTTTTTGGTGAAATGGTAGGGGTACTTTTGTACCCCCTTACCATTTCACACAGGGGGGGGGGGATCTGGGGGTCCCCTTGTTAAAGGGGGCTTCCAGATTCCGATAAGCCCCCCGCCCGCAGACCCCCACAACCACCGGCCAGGGTTGTGGGGATGAGGCCCTTGTCCTCATCAACATGGGGACAAGGTGCTTTGGGGGGGACCCCAAAGCACCCTCCCAATGTTGAGGGCATGTGGCCTGGTACGGTTCAGGCGGGAGGGGGGGCCGCTCTCGTCCCCCCCCTCTTTTCCTGCGGCCTGCCAGGTTGCGTGCTCGGATAAAGGGTCTGGTATGGATTTTGAGGGGGACCCTACGCCATTTTTTTTTTTGGCCGGGGTTCCCCTTAAAATCCATCCCAGACCTGAAGGGTCTGGTATGGATATTTGGGGGGGACCCCACGCCATTTTTTTTTGGCTGGGGTCCCCCTTAATATCCATACCAGACCTGAAGGGCCTGGTTATTGAATTTGGGGGGACCTCTACGCTTTTTTTTTTTTTTTATATCAATGAATGACTGTTTTTTAAATAGATTTTTTTCTGCAAAAATGACACTTTGTCATTCGAATCATTCGAATTCATTCGAATGCATTTGAATTCATTCGAATTCATTTGTTATATCTGCTATAATAATTTCGTTTGAATTAGTTGAAATTTGATATTGGTAGTTGGATTCGAATAATTTGGAGCTGAAATTCGTAAACGGAATTTTTCCTGCAAAAATGACACTTTGTCATTCGAATTCATTCGAATTCATTCGAATCATTCGGCGACGAAATTCGTAAACGGAATTTCGTATTCCATACGGAATTCGTAAAAAAAAAAATTCGTACTACAGATTCGTAAATTCGTACGAATTTCGAAAAATTCGTACGAATTTCGAAAAATTCGTACGAATTTCGAAAAATTCGTACGAATTACGAATTCGTATGAAACGAATCGCACATGTCTAATACTGTATATGTTAGTGGTAGACTGGAAATTCTAACAGGAAAGAAAGAATAGTTGTAAAGTATATATACAGGTGCATCTCAAAAAAATTGAATATCATCAAAAAGTAAATTTATTTATGTAATTCAATTCAAAAAGTGAAACTCATATATTTTATATAAACACGTTACACACAGAGGGATATATGTCAAGCATTTCTTTCTTTTAATTTTGATAATTATGGCTTACAGTTAGTGAAAACCCAAAATTCAGGATCTCAGAAAAGTTGAATATTACATAAGACCAATAAAAAGAGGGTTTTAAATACAGAAATGTTGGCTTACTGAAAAGTATGTCCATGTACAGTGTAGTATGCACTCAATACTTGGTCGGGGCTCCTTTTGCATGAATTACTGCATCGATGCGGTGTAGCATGGAGGCGATCAGCTTGGGGCACTGCTGAGGTGTTATAGAAGCCCAGGTTGCTTTGATAATGGCCCTGAGCTCGTCTGTATTGTTGGGTCTGGTGTTTCTCCTCTTCCTCTTGACAATACCCCACAGTGTCTCTATGGGGTTTAGGTCAGGCGAGTTTGCTGGCCAATCAAGCACAGTGATACCATGATCATTAAATCATGTATTGGTACTTTTGGCAGTGTGGTCAGGTGCCAAGTCCTGCTGGAAAATGAAATCAGCATCTCCATAAAGCTGGCAGAGGGAAGCATTAAAGTGTTTGTGAACCCATTTATAGAAGACCCCCTCTATTAGAGGCTGGCATTGCACACTATGAAAGTTGTTTTAAAAAACAAGCGTTCTAAATACCAATTTTTTTGAGCTGTCTTCAGGCTGGTCACATTACTGATTCGATGGATTGCTTCTGTGGGAGGGGCCATGATCTCCCTCTGACGTCAACCAGGGAGATCACGTGGCCACTTGTCTCCTCTGCACATGCTCTGTCTCATAGCTGTAAAGCGGCCATGAGTCACGTGACATGCCTTTAGACAGCTCAAAATTGGTATTTAGAACGCTTGTTTTTTAAAACAACTTTCATAGTATGGTATGCCAGCCTCTAATAGAGGGGCTGGCAGTGACAATTTTACGTTTTTCTTTTTCAAGAATAACAGGGGGGGATGGGGCAGGGCGGAGACAAAGACAGAGAATGAGATGACAGGCAGGAAAGAGGGGATGAGGGGGAGAGAGGAGAGCAGAGGGGACAGCAACATATGATGCAGGGACGTACTCTGACCGCGGTGGTCAGGGCTGAGCAGCCCTGATTTTCATGGTCAGCGCAGAGGGGGCATACAGGAAGTAGCAGATTCAGTTTTTTTTTTACAGTTTAGAGGGGGACAAATTCCACAGCACAAGCACTGTGCTGTGTAATCTGCTTTAAGGGACCAGGATCTGTATTTTAATTTTTCGGGGTTAACAAACACTTTAAGTGCTATGAGTAAGCACTCTTGATAGTGTGAAACGCGTTAGCCTTTTTCCTGCTTTGCTGTGACCAATTTTTGTGTGATTCAACATTTTACCAATAAAGGCTTTTGAATTTTTGGAGTGCGGCCGTCCAGAGTCTTTAATTTGCATCATCAAACACTTTAAGTGCGCTAGAATTTTCTGGTAGAGGGCTGTACCGACTTTGGACTTTAAAATGCAATGTACTAACACCAGAAGATGACATGGCTCCCCAAATCATCACGGACTGTGGAAACTTCACACTGGACCTCTAGATTCTGGGACCTTGATTTCCAAATGAAATGCAAAATTTTCCACAGTCTGTGATAATTTGGGGATCCATGTCCTCTGCTGGTGTTGGTTCACTGTGTTTTAAGTCCAAAGTCAGCACAGCCCTCTACCAGAAAATTCTAGAGCACTTCATGCTTCCCTCTGTACCATTACCTGATTTAATGGTCATGGTATCACTGTGCTTGATTGTCCAGCAAACTCGCCTGACCTAAACCCCATAGACAATCTATGGGGTATTCTCAAGATGAAGAGGAGAAACACCAGACCCAACAATGCAGATGAGCTGAAGGCCGCAAGCAACCTGGGCTTCCATAACACCTCAGCAGTGCCACAGGCTGATCGCCTCCATGCCACGCCGCATTGATGCAGTAATTCATGCAAAAAAAAAAACAATCTTTTGCATTTTGTATATACTGTGTGTGTGTATGTGTATATATATATAGATAGATAGATAGATAGATAGATAGATAGATAGATAGATAGATAGATAGATAGATATAGATATATATAGATATATATATATGTGTGTGTGTATGTATATATATATATATATATATATATATATATATATATATATATATATATATATGTAGCACTGACCCCCGAAGGAGCTGCTGCTTTTATTGGGCTTACCGTTACCTTCTTGACCTCGTCTCTGTCTAGGGTTTCCCGTGGTAGATGGCCCAAAGAAATTTAGAAACTGACACTTTATCTTCCTTCTTTAGTTATTTATTAAAAAGATAAAACAGTCTCTTAAATGTAGGGTAGAGGGTTAGGATGAAAGTTCAGGTACCTTTGGAACTGCAAAGATAGGAAGGTTCTCACTATAGAAATCCAGAGAATTACCGTTTCCCAGCTGGATCATCACAACCCCCGGATAGACCTCCTCTCACTAGGCCTAGCAGTCGACAGGGTGTTAGGTAAAGCAAAGCCTCTGCCATAGATTTTGATGTAGAACACTTGAGCAAAAGTCTCTGCCATAGACTTGAATGTAACTGAGGGACTTAGACAAAATTAGAGAGCTATCATACGGTACCAGTATCTCGCAGCTAGTCCGGCGATACCGTATGAGTGTAGATCCATTTAGTGTCCTTCAACTGAGCCTCCAGGCTCCTTCAGAGAAACCAGCCTTGTGCATGGCCTTCTCCTGAAGAGTCCTCCCCTGGATGCTTTTCCAGTTGCTGGGCCTCTCCTTAGACGAGACGGCACCGGACCACTCTTGAATCATTGGGCCCCGATATCCATACAGGCCTGTCCCTGCAGTTGCTTCGCCTCGGGCTATCCAGCCCCGAGACTCGGAATTGCATGGATCCGCACCCCAGGCCAAGAGGGCCATAAGGGCTGGTCAGGAGGACCAGGACCAAACAGACAGAAAATATCTTCTGGACCAGAACCCAGAAGCACGTGATCTCAGTACCTTAAATACCCCTTCCCAGAACGCACAGCAGGATGACACTCCCACTGGGCTGGTTCAGAGAATGAATGGTACCCAATACGCCCAGCCAAACTGCGTTCTCATACCTGCCGGCGGTGACAGCGACACCTACGGCCAAGGAGAACTCAGTTCAATTCCAGCTAGACTGGTACTGAAATCCTAATTTGGCACAATTAGCCTTAAAACCCAACTGTGGTTTCAGGAATATTAACTTTGAAAAAAAACAGTGCATGCTAGTCAGGAGCCAGCGCTACATTATATATATATATATATATATATATATATATATATATATATATATATATTGTGGAGGTGCGACCCCATGTCACAGGTGCATATAAGCAGTATATGCCTGATTTTGGCAGGAATACTAATTGCACACCTGTGGGCTGGGTTCATAAACATCCCAGGAAAAGAAGTCAGTGCTCAGATGTGGAGACAGCTCCGCCTGGCAGACAGGAAGTCTGGCCAGGAGGTCAGGAGGGTTCCAGGAGAAAGAAACAGGAGGTCTAAGAGACTAAGACTGCAGGTGGCAGTCTGTGTGTACGTGAAGCAGGCAAGTGTAGCCTGTGATTAAAGCAGCATTAATCTGACAGTGAGTAAGCCAGGAGGGAAGATTACTGTTTGTTTGAACTTTTTCTTTGGCACGTTTCTGGAAAATTGCATGCACCACTTGAACCTAATCACCCCGGATCGTCACAATATATATCTTCTATATACATATACATTTTTTTACTTATAACCAGATTTAGCAACCTATCATAATATCAGTTGTGTGCATTTGCTGTGTTTTTTTCTGATTTTTTAACCACTTGCCGACCGCCGCACGACGATATACGTCGACAGAATGGCACGTACAGGTAGGAGGGCGTATATATACGTCCCTACCTGTCTGCGGGTGGGGGGCCCGATCGGGCCCCCCCCCCGGTGCCTGCGGCGGTCGGCATCGTTGGGGGAGCGATCGGAGATGAGGGGGAGGCCACTCATTCGTGGCCCCCCCCTCGCGATCGCTCCCAGCCAATGAAACACTTCCTCTAGCCCCGTCATGTAAACAGGGCTAGAGGAAGTGATGTCATCCCTAACAGACGCGGGTGGGGGGCCGATCGGGCCCGCCCCCGTGTCTGTAAATTGTCCGGGACATTGGGGGAGGGATCGGAGATGAGGGGGGGGGCACTCATTCGTGCCCCCCCCCCCTCGCGATCGCTCCCAGCCAATGGAATGCTTCCCCTGGCTCTGTATTGTGTACAGAGCCAGGGGAAGTGAGGTCATCTCTCCTCGTGGCGTTCTTTTCGAACCGACGCCGAGGAGAGAAGACACGTGAGTTGCACAACACTACACCTACACTACACTACACTAACAGTAGAACATTCTAGGCACACATTTCACACCCCAGCCCCCCCCCGATTGCCCCCCCTGCACCCCCTGTCACAGTGACACCAAAGCAGTTTTTTTTTTTTTTTTTTTTTTTTTTTACTGTTAACTGCATTGGTGCATTGTGACCCTAATAACTGTTAGGGCAGTTAGATTTAGCCCCCTTTAGGTCTAGGAACCCCCCCTAATAAAGGTTTAACCCCGTGATCACCCCCCGTCACCAGTGTCACTAAGCGATCGTTTTTTTGATCGCTGTATTAGTGTCACAGTTGACGCTAGTTAGGGAGGTAGGTATTTAGGTTTGCCGCAGCGTTTTATAGGGTCAGGGACCCCCCATATACTACCTACTAAAGGTTTTAACCCCCTGAGTGCCCCCTAGTTAACCCTTTCACCAGTGATCACCATATAACTGTTACGGGTGACGCTGGTCAGTTAGTTTATTTTTTATAGTTTCAGGGCACCCGCCGTTTATTACCTAATAAAGGTTTAACCCCCTGATCGCCCGGCGGGTGATATAAGTTGGGTTTTAGAGTCAAATAGGGTCTGCGTCGCCCCAGGCAGCGTCGGGTTAGTGCCAGTACCGCTAACACCCACGCACGCAGCATACACCTCCCTTAGTGGTATAGAATCTGAACAGATCGATATCTGATCTGATCAGATCTATACTAGCGTTCCCAGCTGTTTAGGGTTCCCAAAAACGCATTGTTAGCGGGATCAGCCCAGATACCTGCTAGCACCTGCGTTTTCCCCCTCCGCCCAGCCCACCCAAGTGCAGTATCGATCGATCACTGTCACTTACAAAACACTAAGCACACATAACTGCAGCGTTCCAAGAGTCAGGCCTGATCCCTGCGATCGCTTACAGTTTTTTGGTAGCGTTTTGATTCAGTCGCTAACAGTCAGGAGCTTTTTTTTTTCCTGTGAGTCTCACTAGTGTACTACTAAATTTAGAGCCCAAAATGGCAAGTCAAACGTACACTAGTGAACAGGCCTACTTGTTTTTGAGTATGACAGATAGTGAAGAGGAGGTCACTCATCTGTCAGAATCAGGCTCAGAATACGACCCAGTAGACAACAGCGGCTCCATGACAGATAGCTCTGACGGCGGAGTTGTGGTCCCTGCTAAGGTCAGGCGTACCAGACCCCAAACTCCTTCTTCTGTTGTTGAGGTGCAGGAACCGCAGGTCGCTCGTAGGAGGCAGAGACGTACTAGAGCCGCTATTCCTTCTGGTGAACAGGCAAGCACCAGCGGCCTAGTACACCCTGGACGTAGTCAAACCAGCACTGCAGTATCACGTGGTGACGTGGCGAGTCCCATAAGTGCAGTTCCAGCTGGCGAGGTGGCAAGCACAAGTAGTGTCCCGCTGCCACCAAGAAGACGACAAAGACAGGCCCGTCGTGCCCATAGTGCCCTTCCTGCAGAATTTGCCAATCCTGATTGGGTGCCCACCACTTCTGCAGAACCCGTACTTCCCCCATTCACTGGCCAACCCGGTATTCAGGTGGAAACAGCTGATTTTACGTCACTTGATTTTTTTTCGCTGTTTTTCACCGAAGATCTCTATAGATCTATTGTGGACCAAACCAATTTGTACGCTGGTCAACACATCGCTGCTAATCCCCAGTTGTCCACCCTTGCCAGAGATTGGAGACCAATTACGGTCCCCGAATTCAAGATCTTTCTGGGCCTTTCCCTCATCATGGGCGTAGTTAAAATGGGTACGTTGCATTCATATTGGTCCACTGAGCCAATGTACCATATGCCCGTGTTCTCTGCCTCCATGTCCAGGGCACGATACGAACAGATTTTGCGGTTCATGCACTTCAACGACAATGAACTCTGTCGTCCTCGTGGAGACCCTGCATACGATCGGCTCTATAAAATTCGGCCCCTCATAAACCATTTCAACCAACGTTTTGCAGACTTGTTTACTCCCCATCAAGTTGTCTGCGTTGACGAGTCCCTGATTAAGTTTACTGGCCGCTTGTCATTCAAACAATACCTTCCCAGCAAGCGTGCCAGATACGGGGTCAAGATGTATAAGCTCTGTGACAGGGCCACAGGCTATACATGTAAATTTATGGTTTATGAGGGCAAAGATAGCCACATAGAGCCGACAAACTGCCCTGACTACATAGGGAGCGCTGGCAAGATTGTGTGGGACTTGGTGTCACCCTTATTCGGAAAGGGGTACCACTTGTACGTGGATAATTATTACACGAGCGTGCCACTGTTTAGTCATTTGTTTGATCATCAGATTGGAGCATGTGGCACCGTGCGACCTAATCGCCGGGGCTTTCCCCAGCGGCTTGTAGAGTCCCGTCTTAGGCTGGGGGAGAGAGCCTGCTTGAAGTGTAATAACTTGCTCGCTATGAAGTGGAGGGATAATAAGAATGTTTTCGTTCTTACCTCCCTTCATGCAGACACGGCGGTCCAAATTACTACGGCGGCTGGTGTTGTGACGAAACCCCTCTGTGTCCACGAGTACAACCAAAACATGGGAGGGGTGGACCTCAACGACCAGTTGTTGGCGCCGTACCTAGTTGCCCGTAAGGCTAGACGCTGGTACAAAAAAGTGTCTATTTACCTTTTCCAATTGGCTTTGCTGAATGCTCATGTGCTATACGGAGCTTCAGGACGTACTGGATCCTTCCTTAAATTCCAGGAAGAGATCATCGGAGCCCTTCTGTTTCCAGACGGTGCTCCGCCTCACATTCCCCAACCAAATGCAGTTAGCCGGCTGCATGAGCGGCATTTTATTTATGTCCTCCCGAGTACCCCTACCCAACAAGCCCCCCAAAGAAAATGTCGTGTCTGCAGAAAGCGCGGATTTAGGCGTGACACCCGCTATTATTGTCCCCGCTGTCCTGACAATCCTGGTCTTTGCATCGGTGAATGTTTTGAACGCTACCATACACTAGTTGAGTATTAGCGTAGGGTACAGCATTGCACAGACTAGGCACACGTTCTCAAGAATGCCATCGCATTTTGAGACCAAAACCGATGGAACCGTTACAACAGTTCCGTTAGAACTGTTACAGTTACAAACAAAAGTTTAAAAAAAAAAAGTAAAAAATAAAAAAACAAAAAAAATATAAAATAAAAAAACCAAAAATAGTTGTTTTATTGTTCTCTTTCTCTCTATTCTCTCTCTCTATTGTTCTCCTTTTTACTGTATTCTGTTTTATTGTTAACCATTTTTTTTGTTATCAGGTACGCCATTCAGTTGCAGCGCGGATTTATCTATCTTGACAGCAACAGCGTTTGCTCCCACGATACATAAAGCCGTGACTCCAACGCTGTAGGAGGTGATTTCACCACCACAGTTAAAAAAAAAGAGCATATATGCCGAAGCATAGGGGCAGCAGAGGGCGGAGGAGCGATTTGCTCCTAATGCCGCCTACATACGGTTGAAATTCCGACGGAGGCTTGCCCGTGGAAAATTCCGACCGTGTGTACGCGGCATAACTTTTTTGCGGGAGGATGCCCCCATGCTTCGGCATATATATATTTTAGGCACAGGTTGCATTAAAAAATGTTTTATTTTTTACTATGTTTTTTTTGGTATTTGCTTTGCAGGTATGGTAAATCTTACTGTTATACTGTAATGTTACTTTGTTTTATTGTTAACCATAATTTGCTTAGCAGGTACGCCATTCAGCTGCAGCGCGGATTTATTTATCTTGACAGCAACAGCGCTTGCTCCCACGATACATAAATCCGTGACTCCAGCGCTGTTGGAGGTGATTTCACCACCACAGTTAAAAACAAAATGGTGCATGTATGCCCATCATTAGAAGTGGGTGGATGAAGGTAGGTTCCAATGGTGGGCATACCCACCGATCAATCTTTTTTTTTCGTTCAGCCCACAGGCTGCATGAAAAAAAAGATTACAGGATATGCCAAACAAGGGCCAGCAACGTACTGGTATGTTGCTGGACTTTGAGTGGTTATACCAGAATGATGCCGGCAGGATTAGGCATTATCTTGGTATCATTCTTTTCAGCCAGCGGTCGGCTTTCATGTAAAAGCAATCCTAGTGGCTAATTAGTCTCTAGACTGCTTTTACAAGCAGTGGGAGGGAATGCCCCCCCCCCCTCCCACCGTCTTCCATGGTTTTCTCTGGCTCTCCTGTCCCAACAGGGAACCTGAGAATGCAGCCGGTGGTTCCGCCAGCTGACCATAGAGCTGATCAGAGACCAGAATGGCTCCAATCATCTCTATGGCCTAAGAAACCGGAAGCTACGAGCATTTCATGACTTATATTTCGCCGGATATAATCAGCGCCATTGGGAAATTGGGAAAGTATTTTATCACACCGATCTTGGTGTGGTCAGATGCTTTGAGGGCAGACGACAGATCTAGGGTCTAATGGACCCCAATTTTTTCAAAAAAGAGTACCTGTCACTACCTATTGCTATCATAGGGGATATTTACATTCCCTGAGATAGCAATAAAAATGATAAAAAATATATATAAATGAAAGGAACAGTTGAAAAATAAAATAAAAAAGCAAAATCAATAATAATAAAAAAAAAAAAAAAAAAAAAAAACCACCCCTGTCCCCCCCCTGCTCTCGCGCAAAGGCGAACGCAAGCGTCGGTCTGGCGTCATATGTAAACAGCAATTGCACCATGCATGTGAGGTATCACTGCGAAGGTCAGATCGAGGGCAGTAATTTTAGCAGTAGACCTCCTCCGTAAATCTAAAGTGGTAACCTGTAAAGGCGTTTAAATGCTTTTAAAAATGTATGTAGTTTGTCACCGCTGCACGTTTCTGCGCAATTTTAAAGCATGTCGTGTTTGGTATCTATGTACTCGGCCTAAGATCTAATTTTTTATTTCATCAAATATTTGGGCAAGATAGTGTGTTTTAGTGCATTAAAATTTAAAAAAGTGTGTTTTTTCCCAAAAAAATGCGTTTGAAAAATCGCTGCGCAAATACTGAGTGAAAAAAAAAAATGAAACACCCACCATTTTAATCTATAGGGCCTTTGCTTTAAAAAAAATATATATTGTTTGGGGGTTCAACGTAATTTTCTTGCAAAAAAAAATTATTTTCTCATGTAAACAAAAAGTGTCAGAAAGGGCTTTGTCTTCAAGTGGTTAGAAGAGTGGGTAATGTGTGACATAAGCGTCTAAATGTTGTGCATAAAATTCCAGGACAGTTCAAAACCCCCCCAAATGACCCCATTTCGGAAAGTAGACACCCCAAGCTTTTTGCTGAGAGGCATGTCGAGTCCATGGAATATTTTATATTTTGACACAAGTTGCGGGAAAAATAACAATTATTATTATTTTTTTTTTTTTTTGCACAAAGTTGTCACTAAATGATATATTGCTCAAACATGCCATGGGCATATGTGGAATTACACCCCAAAATACATTCTGCTGCTTCTCCTGAGTACGGGGATACCACATGTGTGGGACTTTTTGGGAGCCTAGCCACGTACGGGGCCCCAAAAACCAAGCACCACCTTCAGGATTTCTAAGGGTGTGAATTTGTGAATTCACTCCTCACTGCCTATCACAGTTTCAGAGGCCATGGAATGCCCAGATGGCACAAAATACCCCCAAATGACCCCATTTTGGAAAGTAGACACCCCAAGCTATTTGCTGAGAGGTATGGTGAGTATTTTGCAGATCTCGCTTTTTGTCACAAAGTTTTGAAAATTGAAAAAAGAAAAAAAAAAATTTTTTTTTCTTTTCTTTCTTCATTTTCAAAAAAAAATGAGAGCTGCAAAATACTCACCATGCCTCTCATAAAATAGCTTGGGGTGTCTACTTTCCAAAATGGGGTCATTTGGGGGGGTTTTGTGCCATCTGGGCATTTTATGGCCTTCAAAACTGTGATAGGTAGTGAGGAGTGAAATCAAAAATTTACGCCCTTAGAAATCCTGAAGGCGGTGCTTGGATTTCGGGGTCCCGTACACGGATAGGCTCCCAAAAATTCCCACACATGTAGTATCCCCATACTCAGGAGAAGCAGCAGAATATATTTTGGGGTGTAATTCCACATATGCCCATGGCATGTGTGAGCAATATATAATTTAGTGACAACTTTGGGCAAAAAAAAAAAAAAAAAAAAAAAGTTTGTAATTTTTCCCGCTACTTGTGGCAAAATATAAAATATTCCATGGACTCAACATCCCTCTCAGCAAATAGCTTGGGGTGTCTACTTTCCAAAATGGGGTCATTTGGGGGGGTTTTGTGCCATCTTGGCATTTTATGGCCTTCAAAACTGTGATAGGTAGTGATAGGTAGTGAGGAGTGAAATCAAAAATTTACGCCCTTGGAAATCCTGAAGGCGGTGCTTGGTTTTCGGGGTCCCGTACACAGATAGGCTCCCAAAAAGTCCCACACATGTGGTATCCCCGTACTCAGAAGTAGCAGCAGAATTTATTTGGGGGTGTAATTCCACATATGCCCATGGCATGTGTGAGAAATATATCATTTAGTGACAACTTTGGGCAAAAAAAAAAAAAAAGTTTGTCATTTTTCCCGCTACTTGTGGCAAAATATAAAATATTCCATGGACTCAACATGCCACTCAGCAAATAGCTTGGGGTGTCTACTTTCCAAAATGGGGTCATTTGGGGGGGGTTTGTGTCATCTTGGCATTTTATGGCCTTCAAAACTGTGATAGGTAGTGATAGGTAGTGAGGAGTGAAATCAAAAATTTACACCCTTGGAAATCCTGAAGGCGGTGCTTGGCTTTCGGGGTCCCGTACACAGATAGGCTCCCAAAAAGTCCCACACATGTGGTATCCCCATACTCAGAAGAAGCAGCAGAATTTATTTTGGGGTGTAATTCCACATATGCCCATGGCATGTGTGAGAAATATATCATTTAGTGACAACTTTTTGTAAACATTTTTTTTTTTTTGTCATTATTCAATCACTTGGGACAAAAAAATAAAATATTCAATGGGCTCAAAATGCCTCTTAGCAATTTCCTTAGGGTGTCTACTTTCCAAAATGGGGTCATTTGGGGGGGGTTTTGTACTTCCCTGCCATTTTAGCACCTCAGGAAATGAGATAGGCAGTCGTAAACTAAAAGCTGCGTAAATTCCAGAAAATTTACCCTAGTTTGTAGACGCTATAACTTTTGCGCAAACCAATAAATATACGCTTATTGACATTTTTTTTACAAAAGACATGTGGCTGAATACATTTTGGCTTAAAAGTATGACTAAAATTGAGTTTATTGGACTTTTCTTATAACAAAAAGTAGAAAATATCATTTTTTTTCAAAATTTTCGGTCTTTTTTTTTTTTTCGTTTATAGCGCAAAAAATAAAAAATCGCAGAGGCAATCAAATACCATCAAAAGAAAGCTCTATTTGTGGAAAGAAAAGGACGCAAATTTCGTTTGGGTACAACATTGCATGACCGCGTAATTACCAGTTAAACCAGTGCAGTGCGAAATTGTAAAAAGTCCTCTGGTCTTTAGGCTGCATAATGGTCCGGTCTGAAAGTGGTTAATAAAAAACAACGTATCCCTGCCCAAAACCAACCAGCCCAGCACACCAGGCATTCTGGCTGGTATCCCCATAGCAAAGGAGTGGTGACTGTCCAGCCCCCCTGCTATGTTAGAACCACCTGCATGCTCTTCAGCAGTATAGCACCCTCTAGCTTAGTGTACTAGTGTAAATATTTTTTTTTTCTGCTAGTGTAGGTAAATTTGGCTTGGCTGGCAGCCAAGCCTGTGTTTAATCTGGTTCAGGGTTGAGTGACTCGGGGCACCTCTTAAATACTCTGGGGTCATGCCAGAAAGGCCATTCGGGTGGAAGTTGGAGATGGAGTGCTGAGGAGGCTGTCAGTGGCCCTCGAGGGTGCCCCCTAGTCTGGGGGGGTGACACTGGGCCTGGGGCTCGGGTGCTGGAGGGATCCTCTTACAACACACAGAGGAGTCCTGTTTTTGAAGTTGAAAGTTGACATCCCAAAATGTCCCTAATCCCTATCCAAGTTTTATCGCAATAAATACGAAAACAAAGGGCTGGACTGTTCACTGACTCTAGGTGTGTCTGTGAAATTTCGGTGTGCCGGCCTGTGCAGGATGGGGGATCCCAATTCACCAGCAGCTCCTACAAGGTGTGCGCTACAGCAGTAAGAGATGCTCTGAAAATTGGGGCCCCCTTTCCAAAGTACTGGTGCCAGATGCTAACCACCATTGGTCTCTTTGATATCCCTTGTACTCAGAAGAGGATAGTGGCAAGGTAGGGGCTTATGCTCCACCTAGCTACCCTCCCATGGCTACTCCCTCCCTGATGAACTGGCTTTAAGCAAGCAAAAAAATGTAATTAAAAACACCAAGTACTGATTTAAAATATTGTTTTTTAATCAATTTTTTATTTATTTTTAACTTTCTAGGCTCCAGCATTGTCCAAAGGTGTCCTGTACGGTCCAGTCCAGTCCAGCTCTGGCAGGTCAGACGGAGGAAGAGCAGGGCCCCCTTCCTCAATGCAATAATCCTGATTGAGCAGGAGTGACATCATCGCGGCTCTGGCCACTCACATCGCTGGAGCCGCAAACCCAGAAGTAACGCAGAGGGCAAGATGTCAGCTCCCTCTGCGTGGACTGGGCTGCAATACGGGGGCTTCGATCTAAGGTAAGTATTTCATAATGAGCTAGTATGCTAGGCATATTAGCTCATTGTGCCTTTTTTTTTAGATGTGCGGGTATACAACTGCTTTAAGTATTAGCTACCTGACGCCTGTGATTGGTGAACTGCCAATAGGAAGAGGGGTGACTGACATGCTCTGCCATAAGCAGGTGCTTTTTTCTTCCTTCAAGGGGGATTGGAATGGCAAAAAAATGAAAGGGAGGTGAGAATGTGTTCTGGCGGTCACTTCAGCCCTGGAAGATTTTCCCCCTTAATGACCAGGCCATTGTTTGCGATATGGCACTGCGTTGCTTTAACTGACAATTGTACGGTCCTGTGACACTGTACCTAAACAAATGTCCTTTTTTTTCCCACAAATAGAGCTTTCTTTTGGTGGCATTTGATCACCACTGGGGTTTTTATTTTTTGCACTATAAACAAAAAGAGTGACAATTTAAAAAAAATAATATATTTTTTACTATAATAAATATCCCCCAATTTAAAAAAAAACAAAAAAAACGTCTTTAGCAGTTTAGGCCAATATGTATTCTTCTACATATTTTTGGTAAAGAAAATCGCAATAAGGGTATGTTGATTGCTTTGCATAAAAGCTATAGCGTCTACAAAATAGGGGATAGATTTATGGCATTTTTATGGCATTTTTTACTAGTAATGATGGTGATCTGCGATTTTTAGCGGGACTGCGACACTGCGGCGGACAGATCGGACACTTTTTTGGGACCATTGCTGATTTGCGATCAGTGCTATAAAAATTCACTAATTACTGTATAAATGTCACTGGCAGGGAAGGGGTTAACACTAGGAGGCGATCGAGGGGTTAAATGTGTTCCCTCATGAGTGTTTATAACTGTGGGGGGATGGGACTGACTAGAGGAGGAGACAGATCACTGTTTCTAATTACTAGGAACAAACGATCTGTCTCTCCTCTCCTGTCAGAACGGGGATTTGTGTGTTCTCATACACAAATCCGAATTCTGGCTCTCGTACCACGGCGTGCATCGCGCGCACCTGCTATGTCTTTTAATGGAGCCGTCGTACAGGCACGGGGATTTGCAGGAAGGAGCTACTTTGCCAATGTAAATGTGTGTGAGCTGGTTGGCAAGTGGTTAAAGTTAACCGTTTACTTAGACCTTCACAGGCCATGCACCTGTTCCCTTTAACCCCCGGAAAGTTTTACATCCTTCATGAACAAACCATTTTTTGCTTTTCAGCTCTGTGCTACTTTAACTGAAAATTGCTTGGTTATGCAACACTGTACACAAATTAAACTTATATAGTTTTTTCACACAAATAGGTATTTCTTTTGGTGGTATTTAATCACTACCAAGTGGTTAACTGCATGCCTAACAAGTGTAATGTGTGTAATATGTGCTGCTTGTAATAACAGATCTGGCTGTTTTTTTTGGGGGGGGGGGGGGGGATTTTTGCTGTGGATTGTTTGAGGATTTGCATCATTTAATTTACAGAACATGCCCACAACTTTAAAGATGTGTTTTTTTTTTATTGTGAAGTAAACAACAAATAGGACAAAATAACAGAAAAAGTCAATGTGCATAACTATTCACCCCCCTAAAGTCAATACTTTGTAGAGCCACCTTTTGCGGCTATCGCAACTCCAAGTCACTTTGGATAAGTCTCTATGAGCTTGCCACAATTTACCACTGGGATTTTTGCCCATTCCTCCTTGCAAAACTGCTCCAGCTCCTTCAAGTTGGATGGTTTG
This sequence comes from Lithobates sylvaticus, assembly GCA_028564925.1. Lineage (NCBI taxonomy): Eukaryota > Metazoa > Chordata > Amphibia > Anura > Ranidae > Lithobates > Lithobates sylvaticus. The sequence continues at coordinate 374,376,683 of CM053030.1, read as the reverse complement.
CACTTGTGAACAGCAATATTTAAGTCTGACCACAGATTTTCTATTGGATTGAGGTCTGGGCTTTGACTAGGCCATTCCAATACATTTAAATGTTTCCCCTTAAACCACTCAAGTGTTGCTTTAGCACTTGGGGTCATTGTCATGCTGGAAGGTGAACCTCCGTCCTAGCCTCAAATCACACACATAGTGGTACAGGTTTTGCTCAAGAATATCCCTGTATTTAGCACCATCCATCTTTCCCTCAACTCTGACCAGTTTCCCAGTCCCGACTGCTGAAAAACATCCCCACAGCATGAAGCTGCCACCACCAAAGGGGGTGAATACATACGCAGATGCCAATTATCAGTTTTTTATTTCTGAAAAATAGTTTTAGGTATGTATTTTTCTAATTTTACTTCACCAACTTAGACTATTGTGTTCTGATCCATCACATATAATTCAAATAAAAAAACATTGAACTAAAGGCTGTAATGTAACAAAATAGGTAAAAAGCCAAAGAGGGTGAATACTTTTGCAAGGCACTGTACTGCTTGTTAAAATATATATAGTTAAATGTCCATAGCCTGGCCACATATCCACTTTAACGTGAACCTGCCATCTACAGTAAAGTAACAGTATTCGTTTCTCCTTCAAACATACTCTCTTTGTGGCTTACAGCTCGCAAAGACACATTTTTAAAACTGTATTAAATTTCACACAGAATTGAAAAAGAAATAACCCGTCAAAGAAATGCTCTCATGGAAGCATTACCACCTTTACAAGAAGGTACACTCACCAGAATGTTGACCTGACATATACTGTACATAAAGCTCTGTTAAACCCTCTGTATAATTTGATGCACTGGTATCCTTCAGTCCCACAGGTAGGTCAACACACTGGAAGGCAGAGGTCATAAAACAGAGGAACAGATGGAGTCTTTGGTGTAGTAAGTTTGTAAAAAAGTTTTAAAAGAATGTTAAAAATATATGTAGAAAAAGTATTTTTACACACCAAGTGCACCATTAGACATTCCTCATTTTTAGACTTTGCTAGGAGCTGCCCAGTGATACCTAAAGATTTTTTAACACTTTCTTTTCTTGTTTTTTCAGGTTTAACAACTTTAACTATAAAAACAAACACTTTCATGTTGATTCATTTATTTAATTCACTTGTTAAAAAAGCACTGTCAATTTCAATAGTTAGACTTTGCAATTTTTGGGGGCATAATGCATGCCAATGCAGGAAAATCCTTCTGACAATGTATGAATTTTACTACCTGCATAGTTTTGATGTTGACTTCAGTTTGAGCCATCTGTGGAAAAAGGCTTCTTGCAAACTGCAAATGTGACTTCTTATGGCTATCTTTTAACAATGGCTTTCTTCTTGCCACTCTTCCATAAAGGCCAGGTTTGTGGAGTGCACGACTAAAAGTTGTCCTGTGGACAGATTCTCACACCTGAGCTGTGGATCTCTGCAGCTCCTCCAGAGTTACCATGGGCCTCTTGGCTGCTTCTCTGATTAATGCTCTCCTTGCCCGGCCTGTCAGTTTCGGTGGACGGCCATTTCTTGGTAGGTTTGCAGTTGCCACACTCTTTCCATTTTCGAATGATAGATTGAACAGTGCTCCATGAGATGTTCAAAGCTTGGGATATTTTTTATAACCTAACTCTACTTTAAACTTCTCCACAACTTTATCCCTGACCTAAAAAGTCTACAGTATATGCATAAAAAGCAAGAAAGTCCATATAGTGACATGATATCCAAAGGATCCCTTAAATTGTGGATAATTTCACCAAGAAATCGTGACAGTTCAGAGAAACACCTCCACCTCATAAAATGGCCGCTTACCAGCTCCTAAGACCTCCTATTACGGGAGGTATAAAACACTTGTGTCTATATACCCTACCCTAACGCTAGAGCCTTTGATCATCCAGGCAGTTTGCGCTATTAAGCCTCCATCGCCCAATGGACTCGATCACAGAGGGGTTCCAAGAAAAGATAAAGCCTCCATAGTGTAAAATCTTAAGGTTTATTTAGGTAAAAAAAGATGTTGCACTTACATCAATAGAAAGTAAAACTCGCAGGTAAAAAGCCGGCTGGCTCAAAATGCAGCCCGTGGCCCGGGACTGGCGCAAACACAGTGACGTGCTGATGTCACTGTGTTTGCTCCAGTCCTGGAGGTATTTCTCTAAACTGTCACGATTTCTTGGTGAAATTATCCACGATTAAGGGATCCTTCGGATATCACGCCACTATATGGACTTATTTGCTTTTTATGCATATAGACTTTCTGCATCAATTATTCACAATTTTATTTTAGCGCAGTTTATTTTTGATTCATTGTTTATGGTGTGTGTATCTCACATGAAAATTGCAGCTTGCACGGTCGCAATCATTTTTGATATCAGTCACACACTGGATTATTTTTGATAGCGCTGTATTATTTTTTGATTTTTATCCCTGACCTGTCTGGTGTGTTCCTTGGCCTTCATGATGCTGTTTTTTCACTAAGGTTCGCTAACAAACCACTGTGGGCTTTACAGAACGGCTGTATTTATACTGAGATTAAATCCCATGCAGGTGGACTCTATTTACTATTTAGATGACTTCTGAAGGCAACTGGTTTAAGTAGATTAATTAGAAAGATTGGCAATTGAAGAGGCAATATGGCCTTTTTACGGTACAGTATAGACTTACTCAATTGAACTACAAAAATTTTAATTTATTGTACAAACATAATTATTAAAATCAATGGAATCAGGGGGTCTCTACTTTATCTGTGACCCCCAACAGAAATATCGATTCCATCTGTGTTTATGTGGTTATTCATTGGGTGGCTCTGATATACAGTATAGCACAGGTGCTATAATGGTACGATCTTCGCATCACTTTGCTTTTTGGTGTTTGCTTTAAATCCTATATAGAACATGTTTCTAATCTTGTGGAACAACCTTTTTTTTTTTGGATTACAGCACTTAACCTGATTCATACTCGCCACCTTGCTATATATCCATATGAAGATGTATGTTTGTATTCTTTTTATCTTATCCTATATATACCAGAATGAGTTGTATTGATTTAGTAAGGTGTGGGTGATTTGAGATGATATCTCATCCTCACCATAGAACTTATGGAAGGCACCCATTTTTGGGATATTTTTCTATATGGTACATTCTTTTCCCTTTTTCTTTTTTCCTTAAAACAGTGTTCTACATTTTTATACTTAACCTGGTTCCCGCACTCGACCGGGAGATTGCCTTTACAGGCCTTGTGACACCCAATTCTATTGGTGCTGGTAGTATTGGTGAGTATCTTTTTGCTTTTGAAACAACATTATTTTTGGCTTCACCTCTATCCCGGGGCTTTCTGAATGGACATAGTACTGTTTTTATATCTACTCAGGCCATAGATATGATGCTTCACCATGATGGCAGCCATGTTGGTGATTTTCCTCAGTTTTCTATAGTCTAACTATACATTTTTTCTATCCTTTGATGTTTATATGTGGGCTTATTGTATATGTTTACTTTTTAGATTTATATTCTCTGAAAGTATACTCCCGAAGAAGCGGATCACCGCGAAACATGTAGCGTTTGGAACTGGATAATTGTTTCTGTAAATATATTGTGGGAATTTTTCCATCCCTTTTTCCAGATTGTGTCAGAGAATAGGGTGCCTCCGTTTTGATTAGCATCCTTTGTATATTGTATATCTGCTTATGTTTTAACCGCTTCCCGACTGGCCACTGCATATATACGTCAGCAGAATGGCACAGGCAGGCAGAATCACGTACCTGTACGTGATCGTGCATGTGCCTGCCCGTGGGTCGCTCGCGCGCGCGGGCGGCGCGCTCGCGACCCGGTCGGGAGCTCCGTGACCCCGGCCGCGGGACCAGCGGACCCGATCGCCGCTGGTATCCCGCGATCGGGTTACGGAGCTGAAGAACGGGGAGAGGTCTATGTAAACAAACCTCTCCCCGCGCTTCCTACACTGACTGTCAGTGATCGGCGGTTCCCTGTCATCGGGAACGCCGATCAATGACGTCAGACGTACAGCCACGCCCCCCTACTGTAAAAAAAAACACAACACGTCACACTGACTCCTCCCCGCCCCCTAGTGGTTAACCCCCTAACTACAACTGTCATTTACATAGGAATCAGTGCTATTTAAATAGCATTGATTGCTGTATAAATGACAAATGTCCCAAAAATGTGTCAAAAATGTCCGATGTGTCCGCCAAAATGTCGCAGTCACAATAAAAATCGCTGATCGCCGCCATTACTAATAAAAAAAAAAATATTAATAAAAATGCTATAAAACTATCCCCTATTTTGTAAACGCTATAACTTTTGCGCAAACTAATCAATAATCGCTAATTGCGATTTTTTTTTACCAAAAATATGTAGGAGAATACGTATCGGCCTATACTGAGGAAAAAAAATGTTTTTTTATATATTTTTTGGGGATATTTATTATAGCAAAAAGTAAAAAATATTGCATTTTTTTCAAAATTGTCGCTCTATTTTTGTTTATAGCGCAAAAAATAAAAACCGCAGGGGCGATCAAATACCACCAAAAGAAAGCTCTATTTGTGGGAAAAAAAGGACGCCAATTTTGTTTTGGAGCCACGTCGCATGACCGCGCAATTGTTAGTTAAAGCGACGCAGTGCCGAATTGCAAAAAGGGGCCTGGTCCTTTGGCTGCCAATTGGTCCGGGGCTGAAGTGGTTAATAATTATGTTTTGTACAATAAATTGATATTTTTCTAGTTCAATTGAGTAAGTCTATACTGTACCGTGAAAGTCCATATTGCCTCTTCAATTGCTAATCTTTCTATTTAATGTTAGGATGAAGGTTCTTCATTCATTTCCTATTTAGTAGCATTTCATATTCCTACATTTTAATTAGGGGTATCAGAGTAAAGGGGCTGAATACAAACAAATGCACGCCACACTTTTCACATATTTATTTGGAAAACCATTTATCATTTTCCCTCCTCTTCACAATTATGTGCCACTTTGTGTTAGGCTAGCACAGGGGTCTTCAAACTATGGCCCTCCAGTTGTTCAGGAACTACAATTTCCATCATGCCTAGTCATGTCTGTGAATGTCAGAGTTTTACAATGCCTCATGGGATGTGTAGTTCCACAACAGCTGGAGGGCCGTAGTTTGAGGATCCCTGGTCTAGCACAAATCCCAATAAAATACATTTACGGTTTTGGTTATAACATGGACTTTCAAAAGATTACCATCCCCTCTAATGCCCCTTACACATGGTCGGAAATTCCGACCACAAAATCTGTCTGATTTTTTCCGACGGATTTTGTCCGACACTGGTGTTGCATACACACGGACGGACAAAGTTGCCGGAAAATCCGATCATTCTGAACGTGGTGGCGTTCGTTGCGTACGACGGAACTACGTAGAGGCTAGTAGCCAATAGGTTTGGTCTCCTAATTTGATCTGAGCATGCGTGGCACTTTGTCCGTCGGAATTCTCTACACACGATCGGAAAAAGTCTGATCGGATTTTGTTGTCGGAAAATTTGAGAGCAGGATCTCAAATTTTTTCCGTCGGAAATTCCGCCGGAAAAGGTCAGATGGAGCCCACACACGGTCGGATTTTCTGACAACATGGTCCAATCGACATTTTGTCGGAATTTCCGACCGCGTGTACGGGGCATAAGGGATATATATGCACACCTCAAAAATCTTTTAGTAGAACATCTGTTTCAAATACTGCAGGGTTGTGTAAGGATGCCAAGCTGAGGGAGGTAAGCTTGTGCCTAGGGAAAGGCTCTAAGCCCTTGTCTGATTAAATGCATAACGTGATTATCCATATTCCAGGAAGAAAGCAGACAAATGATAGGATTACATTCACAATAATGGTAGACAATGTGCATCAAAGGTCTCTTCCATCATTTGCAATAAATCTTCTTTTATCTTTTGTATATGAGAAGTTTTCCAAAGCTTGCTACATGCGATTAAAGGGATGAAAAGAACTGCTTGTATTGCTTACTAAAAGTAGATTCTTTTATTCATGTTTTTTTTAGAGAAAATTATTGATTACTATGGACAACAGTTGCACCAAACCAAACTTTCAACAGAGGGGTGTGACACTTCATATTGGGCAGTCAGTGTTCCTTCTCTGTTTAATGACAGCACCCAGAGCTACATTGGCCTGCACACCTCAGATGTAGGTAGACCTTTTTCACATAAACATGGCTTATGGCAAAGCAAAGCCTAAGGTCTTCCCCCTAATGCAGGTCGGCCCCTTTTTACAAGTGAGACAATTTTCCACAACATGCCTTTGGGACAAGTGTAAGAACTGGCATCTCTTCATCATCATGGCAGATGGGCTCCTCACTGGGATACGTGTATTTTGCTAAATTAAATACTTTTTCCAATTCACAGGGTAATTGTCTGCAATAATTCTTAGTTAATTTGAGTGTACCTATGAAGCTCTAGAGTTTAGAAGTTTCAGATTCTTGATGTGGCCAATACAAGCAGTTAGATTGCAGTGAGTGGCTTGAAATATGTTTGAAGAAATTTATTGGCAAGATTAATTTCCTACCCATTGCATTATTATTGGAATGGTTTTTATAATTAGCTTTATTTGGAGTTAGTTTTTTTTTCTTTTTTGCCTGTAAGCTATTCATAGCATGTTGGTATTAAAGTGTTTGTAAACCCTTACACACCACTTTTAGCTACAGGTAAGCCTATAATATATAAAATAACATGGCAGCCATCAGAAATTTTGGGGCCACTTCCACAGCTTTAGGCCTTGGCCCCCCCGGATCTGACCCCCTTACATCAGAGTTTACCCCTTTCATTAGGGTCCCCAAAGTGCCCCCCTTACATCAGGGTCCCCCCACCTTTTATCCTCTGAGTCATCCACCCCTTACATCAGGGTCCCAAAAGTCCCCTTTTACTAAATCAGAGTCCCCAGAGTTCGCCCTTACATTAGGGTACCCACTTTCATTAGGGTCCTCAAAGTCTCCCCTTACATTAGGATTCCAAAGTACCCCTTACATCGGGGTCCCCATAGCCCCCCTTACTTTAGGGTCCCGAGAGTCCCCCTCCTTAAATCAGGGCCCCAGAATTCCCCCTAACACCAGAGTACCCCTTTCATTAGAATCCTCAAAGTCACCCCTCTTACATCAGGGTCCCCAGAGCCCCCCTTACATCAGGGTCACTAAAGTGACCTTATATTAGAGTCTCCAAACCCCCCTTACATCATGGTCCCTAGAGCCTATTCCCTAAAGTTACAAGGGAAGAGGAGAGTGGAGAGGTTTAAGAGAATAGTTGGGGTAGTGGAAGGGGAGGAGGGAGTATTGTGAAGACCCCAGCTTACATCATCCTTTTCATTGCAGCAGTTGGCTAGGGGACAGGTGGAAGCTGGAAGGCTGGGAACTGAGATCCAATAGGTTTGAAGGAGGATCTTTCTCCTTCTCCTCTGAATGCTGATGCCTGGGAGAAAGGCAAGCACATGATTGGTTGCTAGGACATGGGTGGTTCTACCAACCAAACCCTAGCACTGACAGCGGGTGGCGGTGGATACTGTAAGCTGCCGTACATTCAGGGACAGCACTGATTGCTGCAGAGCCTGCACTGTTGCTGAGCAGCACGGCTGTGGCAGAAGGGACACTGACTGCGTATTTGGGCAAGATGCTCTAGGGGGATTTGGACCTTACAACAACTGACTGTGGCTGCACCCTAGGTGGCAGTGCACCCTAGGCAGCTGCCTAGTTCGCCTAGTGATAGCACCGGCCCTGAGTCAGGTGCTTGTCTAAGAATGGACAGTGTGAGAAACCCCGGCAGCAGGTGCCCAGGAGGGAGCTGCTGAGCAGGAAGAGGTGAATAAACTGAGTCAGGCAGTACTCAGACTGTAATGTAATAAAGAGCTTTTCTGCAGTATTTCTCAGAGAGAGATTGCCAGGAGGAGGGGATAGAGCTGCATTTTTCCGGGCTGTAGAGGACACAGCTTTGTTTTTGCCACAAGGGAGCCCTGAGAACACACATTGCTGTCCAGTGTGCACCATCACTGCTGCATGTTGGTGGGCCTTAGTGGGATCCAGAGTGCTGAATCTAGGTGTGCTGACAGCCCGAGTCACCTAGGTGCAGAGCAGAGTGCGGTCTAATTGCTATGTGTGACCAGTTGGTGAGCTGCAATATCGCTAGAACTGGTGAGCTGCTGCTGTGGGGATTTACTATCTGTTGCTAGAGAAACTGCTAGAGAACCTGAGCTCTTTGGGAACTGACCATACAGCCATAAAAGTAGCCTTCTTACTGCCTGCAGGCTTGACTGGGACCATTCTCATGTGCACCAACAGTACCACTGGGCCCCACCGCTAGTGGCTGAAGATTAAAGATGGCCCTTAACAGCTGCTACACAAAGACCTTTACTTATTGCCAATACCAAGAGGCACCTCTCAGGGGACATTGCAATCATCCTATAGTGTGCTTTAGACAAGTTATAATATTTTTATTCACATTGAAGTTAATGCTTGTATGCACTGCTTAATGCTGACATTGCTGATGCATGAGTTGATTCCAGTCTAGTGGTACAGAACTCTATTCTAAATTACTTTGGCATAGTTCTTATACTGTCTAAACAGACTGTGTCCGTATCTACCTACTTTGTGCTCATCTATGCGCAAATCACGATTTACTCTAACCCATACCATGACATTGAGTTAATTCACAGTTTAGTTAAAGGTATCCACACTTGTGTTCCTATAAGTGCGTGCAATAACTTTCACTTAACCAGGTGTGCCAGAGGGGCTAAGGTTGTTCTTGGAGTCAAGGCTCAAAACAGAGAACCCAAATTACCAAGCGGCTCCTTCAGGGGGAGAGCTACATGTATTTTTTGGTCAACTGTATCATCTAACTTGAATAGATCATGGGGGGGAAAAAAACAGGGTAATTTGATTGTGGAATTTAGGGTATTAGGAGGCAAATATAGTAAAGCATTGAGAAAAGGGATGCAATGGAAGTTGATTGTATATTGTGAAAAAAACTAAACAAAATCAAAAGGCAGAATGGCAACTAACCCTGGACTAGGGAGTGGGTGGGGAGAAACTGGGGGGAAAAATTGTCAGTGGAGTAAGTGGATAATATCTGTTGCAATATGCTGTACACTTTTTTTTTTTTACATGATAATCCCTTTAAAGAAATACTTAATGTGATATTAAACCCTCCATTTTAAGCACTTTCAGCAGCTGATTTAACCACTTACTGAGTATGCAGCTTGTTTATCTTTTAATCATTTAATATGTTGTTTAAGCTGGTTCTGTGACATCTGTCCCAGGTTTTCTGTTTCAGGGTGGTTCCTTTCTCTTGCAGCATCCTATGGGGCCACCCTTGCATGCAGGGGCTAGAGTTGGGTGCAATGTCACACGACCGCGCAATTGTCAGTTAAAGCGGCGCAGTGCCGTATCGCAAAAAGTGCTCTGGTCAGGAAGGGGGTAAATTCTTCTGGGGCTGAAGTGGTTAAAATGTGCTTCACTGTATAGTGTGCTAGTTCTGTGCTCCTTTTCTGGTGATAAGTAAAGCAATGCTTGTGTGATTTGCTGTAACTGTCTCTCCTACTTATCATGGTCACTGTGCCCTTGTTCCTCTCTCATATCTATGTCTGTGTGTTATTAGATTCTAGGTTATTCGTACCACTCTGTTACATGCAATACCTTATTTATCCTTTAAGACGATCTTTACCCTAGGAACAGAAAAAAATTCAAAGTCAGAAGCTACAATTACTGTAGCTGCTTTCTCTGATTAAAAGGATATTTACCTGTCCAAGGATCCAGCAGCGCCCTCACTTGAGGCAGTTATTCACCAGTAAAATGTAAGTATCTGCTGCGCTTGTATCCACAAATTAAAATTTATAAATAAATAAACAGCAGCTAGCACAATATTGACAACATAGCAATAAAAAAAAATTGTGGAGGTGGTCCAGTGTTTAAAAAATCAATAAGTCCTATTACATATATTTTGGGATTGCCCCCACCTTAAAAACATCTGGCACAATGCTAATCTCATGATGGACCGAATCTCAGGTAGAAAGATCCCACTAACACCCCAAATGTGCCTTTTATTCTCCCCCATACAAGATATACCAATAGCCAGTTCTAGACTAATCCACACCCTATTTAGCTCTATCCATTGGACCATCGCTTCCAACTGGCGCTCACCCAACATACCCTGGCCTCAGGTGCTCAACCGTATGTCAAACATCAAACTATCAGAAAGAATACACCACACGTTATATGATACCATGCACATATATCAAAAAAAATGGACTCTGTGGGATTCCTCACCACTGGTGTAATGTTCACTAATGTTATTTTACCTAAGCAGATCTATGAATCCATCCACGCAAATGTTACATAGACTTAAGATCAAATAAGTGTATCCCGTCATGTGATATGTTTTTTCTCAGCTATAATGTATTACCTAAATGAATCCTTCACTTGTACATTTTCCACCACTGTCAAAATCTTGTACTATGACCTTACTCATAATAAAAACCGTTTGTAAACAAAAAAAAAAAATCAATAAGTCCATAAGAATTAAATCCAAAGACGGTGTTCAGCACACTTTATATCAAAGGTGGTTAACAGAAGATGAGAAAAAAGGAAACTACCACAGGACCCGATAACACAGCCGCTTACCCTTCTTAATGGACCCTCATCACAAAGGTCATATAAGCATTGGTTAATAGGGAGGGCTCTACAATCTCTATGCGTCTCAATCAGGACCAGCAAACAGGAACACAGATGTAACAACCCCAGGTCTCAGCTTTCCTTCTCCAGATACTCCAGCAATGACCACCATAGATTAATCCATCCCATGAAAATGTAAAGAGATAGACCTCATGGTGCAGTATATCAAAATGTGTTTATTAGATTAAACATGCTCCGCATAAAAAACATGCTTTGTTTATGAAAATATCTGGCATTCCTCACCAACAAGATGGCCACCGCATCCCAGCATACACCAGCGTCATGTTGTCGACTCCACCCTACGCGTTTCGTCATAGAATGACGTAGTCAGGGGCATCAAGTCTTCACCAGTCTATGAGTCCCCGGCGCTAGCATCTATAGTGTGGAAAGCCGGCTGTGAATCCTTGCGGCTTCACAAATGGCTTCTCACTGCGAATGTGCGAGCCTTGCTGTGCTTTGTGAATGGTCCTGCAGCCTTTTGGGACCTGTGATATGTCCCAGAAGGCTGTCGGCAAAGAGAGGGGAAGGCCAAATTTCTGCTCAGATTCTGCTTAGATTGCCAAGGTGATGGGGAGGGGGAGAGGAGGCGGAAAAGTGGAACTTCCCCTTTTGGGTGAAGTTGTGCTTTAAGTATAGATTATATCTTGCGTCTTGCCATTCATCTGTAAAATTCCAGAAACTCTATTGCTTACTGATGTTTTGACATTTAGCAGTTAAAGTGGTAGTAAAGCTATTTTTCTTAACCACTTACCCACTGGGCATTTAAACCCCCCTTCATAACCAGACCAATTTTCAGCTTTCGGTGCTCTCACATTTTGAATGACAATTACTCAGTCATGCAACACTGTACCGATATAACATTTTTGACCTTTTTTCACACAAATAGAGCTTTCTTTTTGTGGTATTTAATCACAGCTGTTTTTTTATTATTTGCGCTATAAAAGAAAAAAGACCGATAATTCTGTAAAGAAAATGCCTTTTTCTTTGTTTCTGTTATAAAATTTTGCAAATTAGTCATTTTTCTTCATATATTTTGGCCAAAATTTTTACTGCTACATATCTTTGGTAAAAATAACCCAAATTGGTGTATATTATTTGGTATTTGTGAAAGTTATAAAGTCCACAAGAATGGTGCCAATCTGAAAATTGATCACACCTGAAGTACTGACGGCCTATTTTATTTCTTGAGACCCTAACAAGCCAGGAAAGTACAAATAGCCCCCAAATTATCCCTTTTTGTAAAGTAGACATTCCAATGTATTTAGTTAGAGGCATGGTGAGTTTTTTGATGTTGTAATTTTTTCCCACAATTCTTTGCAAAATCAAGATTTTTTTTTTCTTTTTTTTTTTAACAAAATTGTTATATTAGCAGGTTATTTTGCACACACAGCATATGCATAGCACACATTACACCCCAAAACACAATGGTACGCCCTCCCAGAGCTATTGAGCCGTGCTGTAGCCGTCATTCGGCTATAGCGCGGTCGCCAAGCGGTTAATTTATACAGTACCTACAGGTAAGCCTTTGATATGGCTTACCTGTAGGTACAGTAAATATCTCTTAAACGTGCACTGTTTAGGAGATATTTACTTGAGCAGCACCAGTGATGTTACCGGCACATGTACTGCGCTCTCAATGGAAGGCGTGCCCTCCATTGAGAGAGCCATACAGTGGCTATAACTCTGGCACGCATGCGCGGGAGAGGCGTCATTGCCGGTGTGCCATTCAAACAGCCACTGCCCGCTAACCAGAAAGGATGAAGATGGAAGCAGTATCAGCAGTGAGAGCAAAGCTCCCAACTGTCCCTGATTTCGAGGGACTGTCCCTCATTCAGAACAAAGTCCCTCTGTCCCTCTTTTCTCCTCATTTGTCCCTCAGTTGTATATAAAATGCACTTTTTATCTTTCAAAAAGTGTTTCCCAGTGTTAAACTTTTAATCCAATTTCTAAATTGCTGCATTTGTAAAATCCAAAACCCAATATAAAGGAATAGTAGCAGTAAAGAAAAAAAAAAAAAAAGCATGTGTGGGTTTATTTTTTTATGTACAATTCTCCTTTAAGGGGGCGTGGCAGGGGTGTGTCAAATGCCTACGTACTTTTGCTAATAGGTATCCCTCGTTCACATCTCAAAAAGTTAGGAGGTGTGGAAAGTATATTATATTTACTTGTTTTAAACTTTTCTTTTTTACATTTCTTCAGGTACTTCCTGGTTTCCTGGCCTAGGCAAATGATGTCATATATCCGAGCAATCTTCAGGAGGGGAGGGGTTTTCTCAGCTTAGCACACCTTCCTGCCTGCATACCCGAGCTAAGCGCAGATGGATTCCAGGAAGTAAATGGTACATGAATTACATAGTTACATAGTTAGTCAGGTTGAAAAAAGACACAAGTCCATCCAGTTCAACCATAAATAATAATAATAAAAAAAAAAAATAATAATAATATCATACAATCCCATATACCCAGTTCTATACCCACAGTTGATCCATAGGAAGGTGAGAAACCCCAGCAGAGAAGGCGAAAAAAGCCTGCCCTTACTCAAGATGGCCACAGCCAGAAATGCCAACTGTCCCTGATTTTGAGGGACTGTCCCTGATTTGGAGAAATGTCCCTCTGTCCCTCATTCCTCCTCATTTGTCCCTAATTTTGGTCTGATCTATATAGTTGTATATAAAATGCACTTTTTATCTATCAAAAAGTGTTTTCCAGCGCTAAACCTTTCATCTGATTTCTAAATTGCTGCATTTGTAAATTCCAAAAGCCAATAAAAAGGATATAGTAGTGGTAAAAAAAAGCACTTGTGGGTTCAACCAATCTTGTTTTTTTGTACAATTATCCTTTAACCGCTATGCGACCGCAGCTCTCAGGGTGGGAGGCCGTCATATGACGTCCTCCCCTTCCCGGCCCTCCAGGGAGTGCGCGCGCGCCCGCCGTGTCACTGGGCACCCGATGCGCGTGCCCAGCGGCCGCGATGTCTGCCGGGCACCCACGATTGCCCGGTAACACAGCTGTCGGAGGACAGGAGCCGATGGTGTGATCTCAGTACAGAGAAACACTGATCGGTTTCCTCCCCTTGTGAGTCCCCTCCCTCTACAGTTAGAATCACTCCCAGGGAACATATTAACCCCTTCAGCACCCCCTAGTGGTTACCTCCTTCCCTGCCAGTCACATTTATACAGTAATCAATGCATTTTTATAGCACGGATCGCTGTATAAATGTGAATAGTCCCAAAAATGTGTCAAAAGTGTTCGATATGTCTGCCGCAATATCGCAGTCACGATAAAAATCGCAGATTGCCGCCATTACTAGTTAACAAAAAATAATAAAAATGCTATAAATCTATCCTCTATTTTGTAGACGCTATAACTTTTCTGCAAACCAATCAATATATGCTTATTGCGATTTTTTTTTTTTTTTTACCAAAAATATGTAGAAGAATACGTATCGGCCTAAACTGAGGGGGAAAAAAAAGTTTATATATTTTTTTGGGGATATTTAGTATAGCAAAAAGTAAAAAATATTGTTTTTTTTTTTTTAAACTTGTCCCTCTTCTTTTGTTTATAGCGCAAAAAATAAAAACCGCAGAGGTGATCAAATACCACCAAAAGAGAGCTCTATTTGTGGGGACAAAATGATAACAATTTCATCTGGGTACAGTGTTGTATGACTGCGCAATTGTCATTCAAAATGTGACAGCGCTGAAAGCTGAAAAATGGCTTGGGCAGGAAGGGGGTGAAAATGCACTGTACTGAGGTGGTTAAGGGAGCGTGGGGGTGTGTCCTATAGTTGAGAGGTATGGTGAGAGGGTTTTATTGAAGGGCACCGCTGGTGGGCTTCATCTTCAGGTAAGTCTTTCATAATGTGCTAGTATACGATGCATACTAGCGTATTATGCTGTTGACTTGCAGGGAGAAGATTTTTTGGTTTTCTTTTTTGCGGTGTACTACCACTCTAAAGCAGAACAGAACTCTCCTATTCTTTACAGCCAAGGAAGCTGCCATCTTAACCTCTGTCTGATCTGCAGTTACCATGGTGCTCCAGATATGATGAGTTTGTCACAAGTTATTTGATGGTATGACAGTTCAGTTGACTGAATTTTTGGGATTCCTTGTGTGTACCTGTTTTAAGAAAGTGATTTTAAACAGATTTTTTTTCCCTTTTAAAATAACAAACATGTTATACTTACCTGCTCTGTGCAATGGTTTTGCACAGAAGCCCTGATCCTCCTCTTCTCAGGTCTCCTGCTGGTGCTCCCTGCTCCTCCCCCTTTCTGAGTGCCCCCATAGCAAGCTGTTTGCTATGGGGGCACTTGTACTGGCTCGCTCCTGAGCCTCGCTGTCTGCGTTTGTTGATACAGACAGTGGGACTCGACCCCAGCTCCATTGTCACTGGCTGTAATCGACAGCAGAAGGAGCCAATGGTTTCCACTGTTGTCTCTGAGCCAATAGGGAGGTATAGAGCAGAAAGAACCTCTGCTTTCGTGCACATTGCTGGTTTGAGATCGGGCTCAGCTAAGTATAAGGGGGGGGGGGGGGGGGGGGGATCTACATGCAGAAGGTTTTTTATCTTAATGCATAGAATGCATTAGAGTAAAAAACCCTCTGCCTTTTAAATCGATTGGTTTATTATTATTACACAGGATTTATATAGCGCCAACAGTTTGTGCAGCACTTTACAACTGTAGCACCCTCTACCATAGGTAGGTACTAAAAGTATAGTGTTGTGGGTTCTGTCAGTACAGGTAAATTTAGGCAGGCCTGTGCTGCAAGCTAGGCCTGTTTATTTTTGATCTGGGGGCAGGGAGTGGTTAGTGTAGCAGTGGCTGTGACCACCTATACTTTAGTTCTGAGGCGCCTCCCCTGCTTCAGGGGAGAATGTTCTGGAGGAGGGGCAGGGCCTAGATTTAGAGTGGCAGGCAGCTCATGTGAGGAGCCCTGACCAATCCCCAACTGGAATTGGCAGGGGGCAGGCCTCCCATATAAGCTGAGGTAACAGGCCACTGGGAGGAGTTGTCGGCCGGCCCGGGAGAAGTTGGAGAATGGAGTACTAGACCGCAGCAGGAGGGCACCCCCATCTGGGAGGGGGTGAGCCAATCACGGGAGGAGGCCCGGGAGAGCTGTGAGGGAACTTCACCCTTACACGGTCATGGGTAAAGTCTTCATCTTTACATGGTCATTGATGAGGAGTTCCTGGAGCAGAGGGGCAGGAGAAGCTGTCGGAACATACGGTCCAGTTAAGTTCTCCATCATGGACTTGGGACAGAGAAAGGTCGGTGAGTGTACCACAGTGGAGAGCTGGATGTGGAGACATGCCAGGAAGTCTGGGAGGGAATTTCATCCTTAGGGAGGGGGGTGCGCCGATCACGGGAGGAGGCCCGGGAGAGCTGTGAGGGAACTTTACCCTTACACGGTCATGGATGAAGTCCTCATCTTTACATGGTCATTGATGAGGAATCCTGGGACAGAGGTGAGACTGTGGAGAATAGTGTCAAATCGATGCATCCCGGGGGCGAAGTATTTGCAGGCTGGCTGGACTAGCTGGGAACAGTAGTCCACCGCTCAGCACATGCTCAGCACATGCTTCTAACTAGGCCTCCAGGGAGAGGTACTGCAGACCTCTGGCCTAGTAGCAGAAACTAATCAGCATTAGAGACTATTCAGAGTGGGTGCTTTTGCATATAGAAGAGGATGTGTCAAGAAACATAATGTGCTACAGAATAAGTTTGTGCAAGAGGGAAGGATTCCTGGAAGCGATAGTCTGCAGGAGTTACGCAGAGAAGGAGCAATAATCTGCATGGTGATGCAGGGAAAAGACTGTAGATGTTATACATGTGTATCATTTCTTCAAGGCTCAAACGAAGTTCTAATTTATAAATATGATGGCAAAGTAATTCAATCTATCGGCATCTCATATATCCTTTCCCCTAACCAAGTTATATCCCCCCAATAAACAAAAACAAAACAAAGCAAATGACTGTTCATTGTCTCAGAAGCGATCTATGGAGGTCTGGCAGTAGGGTTATATGGTGGATGTTAGTTATTAGTAACACAGCGCTAAGGTTAGGGCAAACAGTACAGTTACAATGCAATTCTCTAGCTCCACTTTAATTGGTAGAGGTGGGGCCTGGGTGTCAGAAAGGAGTGGTTCTTTATCCTGCCTGGTAGCATTCATGGCACTATTTCCAGCTGGGGTCTGGCATCCATGGGGCTCTACCAGGACCGTGTGTCAATTTGAAGACTAGCACAAGTATTGGCAGGCACCTTCAGCACAGTTATTATTTTAGAAATGTTTTAGGACAGGTGAGGTTCTCTCTGAAAGTTCAGCTTTTGCCAAAACTTTCTTTTTGTAGCATTGCATAGAGAGTGGAAGATTTCAACATTCCGTTGGCATTTCCTTGAGGAGACTGCCCTACCTGTCCAAGAAGTGAGTCGGGAGGGTCTCCAAGTAAGACACAAACAGAAAGTAAAGAAATTAAAAATTAGAACTACCTTCCAGTTCTCAATGCACTAATTGTCCTGGCCCAGTGGGGAGATCTCACTTCACTTCTTGAAAGGACCCCTGTCATTGTACTCTAGTTAAAATAATCCAAATTACTACATGCAGGAATTAGGAGCCTGCTGTAAATTTGCAATACTTATAACCTCATTTATTTGAATTTAACAATTGATTAAAATTGTCTTGTTCTGATATGCAGTTATAATGAAATGCACCGCTGAGCTAAATTATTAATATGTGAACAAGTACTTGCCAAAGTATACCCAAACTCAAGAACAAAAGTATAATACCTTACTAGTCCTTAGAGGTACAAATAACCCAAAAAGGGCAATGCCACTGATTAAATGTATAAAAAATACATCAACAACTATCGATAAATTTTGTGATAAATATCCATATATAATAAAAAAAGTGCATCAGTATTGGTGATAGTGGTTTGGGGTTAAATGCCGCTTTAAAAACACTCACAATGGGATTGATTTATTAAAACTGGAGAATGCTAAATCTGGTGCAGCTCAGCATAGAAACTAATATAGTTGTTGATATGTTTTTTTTTACACATTTAATAGGTGGTGCTGCACTTTTTGGGTTGTTTGTTTTTTTGTTTATGGTGGATTGAGACAACTTTGAGTGCTAGCTGGCAACCTGTTTATTTTGTTTTGCTGGTTATTATTAAAAATGTTTATTATATAAAAGGGGTAGTAAACTTACGTAGTTTATTCTTAACCAATAGGTAAGACTATAATAAGGCTGGCCTATAGCTACAGTAAATATCTCCTAAACGTGCACCGTTTAGGAGAATTTACCTATCTTAGCAACCAGTGACGTCACCAGCAATGTTTACTGGGCTTTAATTTGACTGTGCCATCCATCAGAACTCCATACCCCGGTCGTACTACCTGCGTGCATGTGCAAGAGTGACATCATCGCGGCTCGGCCATTCATACGACCAAAGCCCGCAAGCCTGAAACGAAGACCAGGTGAAGATGGAAGCACCTACAGCAGGGACAGCACATAAACTGCCCGGGACCCTTTTTTTTTTTTTTGGTGCAGTTTACTACAGCTTTCAGTAAACGGTGGTGTGCAGGTTGTTCCTAGGTTAAAGTGGAACCCCCCGACCGGATGCAGGTGAGAGTGAGAGAGTGAGTCCTTGCAGCGTTCCTTCTCCTCTCATCCCCCGCTCCATATACTGAGCACAGCACTGAGTCCGGAGTCCGCGTGCACCGCTTTAACGGTGATTGTGTGACTGCACCGGCCATAGAGCAGCGTATGCATGACGAGATCGGGAGCCGGAGCAGGAGCAGGTGTCAGTGAATCAGCGTGACGGCGGGCGTTCTCAGCGCACGAGTCTCTCCCCACAGCGCATAGTGCGCCTTTACCGACGAGCCCCCCCCGCACCTCACGGAGCTGGAACTGAGGACGTGTGAGGAGAGAACGAATAAGGCGGAGAGGAGGAGCGGGTGGTGGCAGGGGGGAGTGAGAGTCCTCGGCTGCCTATATCTGGGCTGAATCGAAAAGCAGGCTGGCTGGGTGGATCTTCCCGTTTTTTTCTTGTTACCAGCGCCTGTATCTTTGCCTACATAAGCAGTTGAGCTGAAGCTGATGCTGGATTCAGGCATTGCAGTAAAAAAAAAAAAAAAAAAAAGGCTTCCCAGACGTTATAAATCAACTGCCCTCGCTTACTAGACCTGCTGGAATTTGCATCTGCTACTACGCCAACTCTGACTACCACTGGATGGGTGAGATAAGAGACTGCCTTAACTATAAGATAGTATGTTTTACTAATTTACACTAATCACTGACATACAAAGAGTGGAAGGTGCGCATTAGCAGAGAGCCTGTCTTTGGTGTTTTTCTTACTTCCTTTGTTCCCTTTTTTTTTTTTTTTTTTGTTCCTGCCGGTACATAGGCAGTAGAGCTCTGACCTTATAAATTTGAAAGTGAAATGGTATAATTGGACTCTGGCCTAACACGCCCCAGTACTACTTTATCTTAGGGTGTAGGACGCTGTCCCTGTCCCTTTTCAAATCAAACTGCTTGCTACATCTAAGGTCAATAAGTAAACATGCCTTCACAGCGCACCACAAAAGCCAGCCAGGCGGCCAGCCAAGTAGCAGCAGCGAAACTGGAGAAATTTGCGCACACCCCAAACCAAGGGCCAGCCCTGTCCCCTCAGAAAACCCTCACACAAAATCAAAATCAGCAGCCCCAGCCTACTCGAACAGGAGGAGTGACAGGGGCTACAGGAGGAAGGAAAAGCCAGGGACTGAGTCAAACATCTTTACAGACTACCCAGAGGACAATAGTGGAGGGGGGTGAAATAGAGGGGCAACCCCAGAGTCAGGTAGTGGAGGGCTTACCTTCAGAAAGGGGGGCAGACAGTACATCTGGAGGGGAGCCATCCTTAAAAGAGATATTGGAGGCGGTTAACTTTTGTAGGGCCTCTCTGATCGACATGCATGACCAACTGAAGACAATACAGGCGGAACTTGCTAATGTAAGGAATGAGATACAAAAGGTACAAGAAAGGACTACAACTCTTGAGAATAGGATGAGCCTAGTGGAAGATGACTTGACCCCTTTAAAACATGAAGTGAGTGACATTAAAAATCTCCTTAATATACAGCTTAATAAAATGGACGAAATGGAGAACAGGATGAGAAGGAAAAATATCCGCATAGTCGGCCTCCCGGAACATTCCGAGGGTCCTGATCCTGCCGCTTTCTTGGAAAAGTGGCTGGTCGAAACTTTTGGGCAGGATTCATTCTCCTCATTTTTGGCGGTGGAAAGAGCCCATAGGGTTCCCTCTAGACCCATCCAACCCGGGGCCCCTCCTAGGCCTATATTGGCAAAATTCCTATTCTTTAAGGACAAAGTAACAATCATACGGAAGGCAAGGGAATTAGGAAATATTTTTTACAACGGCACGAGGGTGTCAATTTATCCTGACTATTCCCCAGACCTCCAAAGAAGGCGAGCGAAATTTGGAGAAATAAAACGAAATCTGCGCCAAGCTAATCTAACCTATGCTCTACTATATCCAGCAAAACTAAGAATAATGGCGCCCGGAGGGACTCTACTCTTTGACTCCCCGAAAGGGGCTGAAGACTGGCTTATTAAATTTAAGGAGCGTCTCTAGTCGTCCATGATCATCTTAATTTGTTGATATGACTTTTTTTCTTTTGTACCCCCTTCTTTCGGAGAGGGGGGCTGGATATAGCTGTTATTACATATGTAGCGGAGCGGGGGAAGGGGAGTGAGAGGCGACTTATAGTGAAGCATAGTGACCTCCAAGTGTATGTATTTTTTTCTTTTTTTTTCTTTTTGTGCTTTTTATTTTTCTTGGGTTGCTGTGTCGCTTCCCGTGAGGGGGGGAGGAGCGAGGGTGGAATGCACGGGGGGAAGAGGTGGAAAAGATGGTGCACTCTTGTAGTTTCGGAGTGCTGCAGGTTGATTCTGATGGAAGGGGTTTCTTTAATAGGGGGGAGGGGGTGGGAGGGGTAGTATGGGGTAGAGGGAGGGGTAGGAAAGGGGTTGATTCACTGGCACAAATATTAAGAATGTTTCAAAAGAAGGGTGATTGGGTCGGTCACATTAGAAGGCCCCCGGCCAAACCTAGGGTGGTAACGAATGGTGAATGTCTGCAGAGTGGTAGTAAGGTTAAAAGTGAATGTATGGCGAAGGGTGAGAGGCATAACATGTATGAAGTTGTATGGTGGAGGGAGGTAAAATGGATTGGAAAAAGAAAAAATCACTCACTTGGAAAGTTTTTGCGACAACAATCTACAAGTATTAACAAAAAATCACGTTTTGATGACAAGTATTTTTAGAAGGTTCTTACAACCTCTAATCACAAATATAAATTTATGTTGTGTAACACTGAGTAGGGGTATAATAATTAAGTTAACTGACTATTTTGAAAGAAATTTTAGCTTAAATTAATGAGCTACAATACACAGGTTAATAGGAAACAAGTCACTATATGTTCGTGGAATGTTAGGGGATTGGGGGATCCGGGGAAAAAATCTGCAGTACTATCTATGATTAGATCCTATGGGGCATCTATACTCTGTCTCCAGGAGACCCATTTAATCAAAGCCTCCATCCCCAAGTTAGGGTGGGGTGAGTTTGCTTTACAGTATCATTCAGTCCACTCGTCCTTTTCCAGAGGGGTTAGTATAATGATAAATTCAGGGATCACATTTAACTGTATCCAAAGAAAAATAGATGATCGGGGTAGGTATATTTTTTTACATTGTAAAATTGAAAATAAAGTTGTCCTGCTGGCCAATGTCTATATCCCGCCCCCCTTTGACACGGAGGTCCTTTTGGACCTTGTGGAGTTTGTGCTGGATAGACCAGGTCTCCCGATCGTGGTCTTCGGGGACTTCAATATGGTCTTAGATAAGGTACTTGACAGGTTTCCCCAGGGGAGTCAGAGGGGAGGGTTAGCGGATAGCCGCTTCCCCCGCTTCCTGGAGGAACTGGGCCTGAAAGATATATGGAGATTGCGGAACCCCGGGATTAGGGGGTACTCGTGTTTCTCCAGCACGCACTCCACACTGTCGAGAATTGATATGGTACTTTGCAATGATGAGTCGACGTCCTTGTTAGATAATATTAGGTATAGGCCCAGAAGTCTTTCCGATCATTCCCCCCTAACAGCCTCATTTGAGGTAGGGGTGAGAAACATGTACCGGGAATGGAGAATTAATCCTTCCTGGCTGGAATTAATGGGAGACCCAAAGGAGGTCATACAGGCTCTGAGAGAAAACATAGATATGAATGCGGGCTCGGCCCCCCAGGGGGTAATCTGGGACACAACCAAGGCAATGCTCCGGGGCTTATTGATTCAGCAAATCTCTAGAATAAAAAAAAAGTCTAGGGAGGGGGAAGAGAACGCGGCGAGAAAAGTATCTCTTGCAGAAGCGAAATACATAAAATTCCCTTTACCGACGAATCTTAAAAACTGGGTAGAAGCACAAAAGGAATATCGTCTAATCTTATTAAGCAAAGCTGAACAAAAATATATTTTCCAGAAGCAATCTGCTTTTGGAGAAGGGGAGGGAATAAGTAGGATGCTTGCCCACCTAGTTAGGTCCAATTCCCCCTCATCTATGGTCCCGATGATAGACATCGGAGCTGGTAAGACTTCCACTTATACGCCAGAGATAGTGGATACCTTCAGAACCTACTACGAGAACTTATATTACTCCCGACAAGACGAAATAACAGGAAAACTGGATACATTTTTTGAAGGATTGGCGGTCCCCTGTCTCTCTGAGGAGGACAGGGCTGTCTTAGACGGCCCTGTCACCCTGGAGGAGATACAGAGGACCGTCCAGGAAATGGCAAGGCAAAAGTCCCCGGGACCAGATGGATTACCCATAGAAATATATCGTTGTTACGGGGAGGTTCTTCTCCCCGAGCTCCTGAAGGTATTTAACTCATCGATGGTGGAGGGTGCGCTCCCCCTATCGATGATGGAATCAACCATAATCGTAATCCCCAAGGAAAATAAGAATCCCCTATCCCCGGCCTCATACAGGCCTATTTCACTCCTGAACTCGGATACGAAGGTCCTGGCAAAGGTCCTGGCTGCCAGACTTAATAAAGTTATCCCTAAATTGGTGCACCCGGATCAATCAGGATTTATCCCAGGGAGGTCCGCCAGTCTAAATATCAGACGGCTCTTCTTGAATTTGCAGACTCCAGTGGAAGATCGTGGAAATAGGGCCGTGCTTTCCTTGGATGCTGCCAAGGCTTTTGATACACTGGAGTGGGAGTATTTATGGAGAACACTAACACAATTTCAGATCGGGCCAAACTTCGTCAACTGGGTGAAATTATTATATGGAGCGCCTGGAGCAAGACTAAAAGTAAACAACGAATACTCAACTAGGTTTCGATTGCTGAGGGGGACAAGGCAGGGGTGCCCGTTGTCCCCCCTCCTTTTCGCCCTCGCAATCGAACCTTTGGCTCTTTCTTTAAGAGCATCCCCAGATATCAAAGGTTTCAAAAGAGGGGAAATAGAAGAAAAAGTGATTCTGTATGCAGATGACCTTTTGATACTGCTCAATGATACACAGGGCTCACTACGTGAGACCATGGGCAGAATTGAAAACTTTGGTTGTCTGTCGGGTCTTAGGATTAACTGGGACAAATCAAATCTGCTCCCTTTAGACCCATTGGAGGTTCCCCTACCCCAAGAGGCAGCGCAATTGCAAGTTGTCCATCAGTTTAAATATCTAGGGATAAATATATCAAGAGACCCTAAACAATTTATTTCTGACAACCTAGTACTACTTCTGAATAAATTTAAAGGGAAAATCCAAATTTGGAAAAAACTTCCCTTGTCAGCAGCAGGCCGCTGTAACTTAATTAAAATGGTTTTTATGCCACAATTACTGTATTTACTCCATAACTCTCCAGTATGGATTTATAAGAAGTGGTTTAAAAGGATAGACAGCTTATTTAGAGATTTAATTTGGAAAGGGGGTGCTCCACGTATTCGTCTTAATGTACTGCAATCAACAAATGGCGCAGGGGGTGTAGCTCTTCCGCACCCCTGGAGCTATTTTTTGGCAGCCCAGCTTCAACATATTGGGGGATGTGAGGCTACAAAGGGGGGGCGTGAGTGGAAGACTCTTCTATATAAATCAACTCATAACTCCTTGATTGAAGTTTTAGAGGCTGGGTCCTTTCAGAAGGGGTTACCCACACAGGACTTGATAGCAAGAGTATGGAATACAGTTAAAAAAATACTGGGATATAGCGGATTTACAGATTTCTCACCTCTGTGGACAAATAATAACCTGTCCGAGATACAAAAAATGGGGTCTATTAGAGAATGGGAAAGTAAAGGCCTGCATTTTATTACTCAGATGTACCAGGAGGGGAGGCTCAGAAGCTTTCAGGATTTGAGAGAACAATTTGCGTTGCCTAAACGGTCCTTTTTTAGGTATTTACAGATAAGGCACGCCCTGACTGAGCAGTTTAAAGGGATGGTATTCGAAAGGACCAATATTCCGGTACTACTGAATATAGCTGAATCTGATACACGAAAAGGGATGATCTCTAAACTATATCTACAAATACATAAGGGGAACGGGGAAGGCCAACAAATCGGATTCCAAAAAGCTAAATGGGAAGGAGATGTGGGAAATATGTCTGACACACAATGGGAAAGGATTTTAGCTCTTGCTCCCTGGGTCTCCCTCTCCTCTCCCCAGAGAATGTCACACCTTTTTCTAATACATAGAGTGTATTTTACACCAGTAAAACTTTTTAGGTTTGGCCGTAGACAAGACGATACATGTCCTAGATGTAGGAGACCGGGAGGGGACCTTATCCATATGTTTTGGAGATGTCCAAAACTATATCGATATTGGAAGGAGGTGGTGGATAGGATTGCTCAGGTATTCAATACCAATCTTGACCTGGATCCTATCCTGTGTGTACTCGGGGGATTGGAGAAGGAGGGTAGGTCAAAAGAGATGCAGCAGGCAATTATCCGATGCCTTTTTCAGGCCAGAAAATTAATAGCCCAAAAATGGCAATCCTCTATTCCACCATCCACCCAGGAGTGGGAACAGAATATGGAGAGAGTGATTCTCATGGAAAAAACGACTTATATTAAACAGGGTAATTACACCAAATTTCAGAGGATATGGAAAATGTGGTTTGAACAAACGCGGATTTAGGAATACTACCTGGATAACAACAAGTGAGGATTAAGACGTTAAGTGTCATAAGGAGTGGTAGAGAGTATGAGGCTGGATGAAGGGGGGGAGGGGGAGGGAAAGGGGGAGATGAATGGGAAGCTGGAAGGGAAATAGGCATTGTAACTATAATATTCAGCCCTCTTCTACAGCTTAAGGCAAGGAGGATGTATGTGATTGGATATATTAGTTTGTAAGTGACTGTGATACAATGTGAAATTTTTGTTGTAAGTGTAAAAATTTAATAAAAATATTTGGTTAAAAAAAAAAAAGTGGAACCCCCCAGCCTTCTGAGACACATCACAGTTCCCAGAAGACTGTGGGACCATTCACAAAGCACAGTGTGGCTCGCCCATGTGCAGTAAGAAACCGGCTGTAAAGCCACAAGACTCCACTGCAGGTTTCCCTTACCTAAGATGCCGGTGTCTGGACCCAAAACAGATTGAAGAATCAGCTCAGGGGAGGAATCTTGAAAGAGGAGATGGGAGCTCCTCCTTAGTAGGGATGGGCCCGGTGTTCGAATCGAACATCGGCCGTTCGACCGCTCGTCGAGCCCAGAACTATGTGGGCCGTTCGCATCAAATTCATGTGATGCAAACGGTCCACAATGCACTGCGCCAGTCGCAGTGCATTGCTGGCTGATGATTGGCCAAGCATGCACTGTGACCCCGCATGCTTGGCCAATCATAGAGCCAGCGGCGAGGAGAGCAATAATTGGCCACAGGCAGGATGCCTGTGGCCAATTATAGCTCAGGGGGTTTAGTACACGCCCCACACTATATAAGGCCGCCACGCCGGCGGACTCATGTAGTGTGTTCCGGCGTTAGTGACATTATCTGCTGTGATCCATTCTGCAGTGCTGCTGACATTATCTGTGCTGTGATCAATTCTGCAGTGCTGCTGACATTATCTGTGCTGTGATTCATTCTGCTGAGTGCTGCTGACTGCTGACATTATCTGCTGTGATTCGTGTGTGCGTGCTGTTAGTACAGCATTGCAGTATCACATTAAACCACCTTTACCCTTCTGGCCTGTTGTGTCATCTAAGGCAGCCATCTGCGGCTAATGAATTGCCGGTTCCCGTAACACAGAGAACTGTCATTCATTGAAACTCATTGATTAAAAAAAAGTAATTGATAAAAAAAAAAAGTATGGGGGTCCCCCCAAATTCAATTACCAGGCCCTTCAGGTCTGCTATGGATATTAAGGGGAACCCTGCTTCAAATTAAAAAAAAAATGACATAGGGGTCCCCCTAAATATCCATACCAGACCCTTATCCGAGCACGCAACCTGGCAGGCCGCAGGAAAAGAGGGGTTGACGAAAGCGGCCCCCCTCCCTCCTGAACCATACCAGGCCACATGCCCTCAACATTGGGAGGGTGCTTTGGGGGTCTGTGACCCCTCAAAGCACCTTGTCCCCATGTTGATGAGGACAAGGGCCTCTTCCCCACAACCCTGGCCATTGGTTGTGGGGGTCTGCGGGCGGGGGGCTTATCGGAATCTGGAAGCCCCCTTTAACAAGGGGACCCCCAGATTCCAGCCCCCCCTGTGTGAAATGGTAAGGGGGTACAAAAGTACCCCTACCATTTCACCAAAAAAGTGACAAAAATGTTAAAAACGACAGGAGACGGTCTTTGACAATTCCTTTATTAAAATCTTCTTTCTTCTGGTCTTCCTTCTTCCTTTCTTCATCCTTCAGTTTCTTCATCTTCTTCTTCCATCTTCTACCATCTTCTTCTTCCTCCGATCCGCTTCGTCTTGCTCTGGTCTTCTCGTCCGGCATCTTCTTCCACGGCGTCGGTGTCTCTTCTTGGGCCGCTCCGCGCAATGGGAGGCTCTCGCTGTGTGAGGCTTCGCTGCGTCTGACAGGTCTTTTATAACGGAGGGCGGGGCCACCTGGTGACCCCGCCCCCCTCTGACATCATGGGGAAAGCCATAGGGAAGTCCCCATGACGTCGGGAGCCGGCAATTCATTAGCCGCGAGTGATTTTAAATGACACTTTGTGCAGGGACAGTTCTAAACATGGGAAACATGCGCCCCTTCACAGGCATACTATAGACACCCCCAGGTACAAAATTTAAAGGAATATTACACATTTATTGTTTCACATTAAGCATTTTTAAAATCACTGCTCCTGAAAAAACTGCCGTTTTTAAAAAAAAAATTTGCATTGATACATGTCCCCTGGGGCAGGTCCCAGGTCCCCAAACACTTTTTATGACAATAACATGCATATTAGCCTTTAAAATTAGCACTTTTGATTTCGAACGTTCGCGTCCATTGTAATTAATAGGGTTCGAATGTTCGCGCCAACTTTCGGTCCGTTCGCAGGTTCTGGTGCGAACCGAACCCGGGGTGTTCGGCTTATCCCTAGTCCTTAGATGTGGTCGCTGCATTAGTTGTGTTTTTTTTTTTTTTTTTTTTCCCCTGGCAGTCATTCCAGTAACTCCTTGTCCTAGGGTGCCCATGTTCACTCACCATACAATATCTATAGAGAGGCAGCGCTCCCCAGAAAAAAGACTACACAAGCCATATGCTGTCTTCTTATCAGTTGACATAATTTCTGGCAGAATAAGTAGGTAGTTTGCACTCAATGGTTTAATTAACATACCAAAAAGAACCAAATAATAATTAATTGTTAAGTTTTACATACTTTTTTTTTTAAAGGTGAGGTTTACATACCTTTAACTAAATTTGTTGACGCTCAGCCATCCAGGTCTAACATTTTTTTTCTTTACAAAAGGTCTTTACAAACTCTCTCAAATCTAAAACGTCATAGCCAAAATTATATCACATTAAGTTGGAAATGTAGAAAGCGTTTTATTTCTTCCATAAATCTTCGATCTGAGGCTGTTCATTTTTTTTTTTTTTGTACTTTGAGAACTGTAACAAAATCTAACCTAGCACCTGCTGCTTTTTTCTTTCAGTGGATATTAAATAAAAACATCCCCACTGTTCAGAGGGCTGTAAGTGTTACAATGCATTTGTTAGGCAGGAGTCATAACTACTTGGTCTTCGGGGGAACCTAGAAAATAAAAGAGATGGATAAAGATCATTGTGAAATTCTCTAATCATCTAAATCAAAAGCTGTGAGAAGAAGAAAGAGGAGGAGGGTAAAGCAGAGGGAGGATGACTTGGAGGCAGTGTGTGAAGCGATCTCAGTTACTAGCATCCCTTTCCACGCCTGTGTGAGTTTCAGTCTTTGTGCAAGCACTGTCTCTTTGCAGCTAGCCATGCAGCCTCCTCTCTAACATCCTGTGCAATGAGGGTGCTGCGTCTGTGCCCTCCAAGCAGCCTGCTCCAGGGGCTAGTGGCTTTGCTGGCTATCTGTATCCAGCCACCAACAGAAGGATGGAGTCAGGAGGGACACACTGAAGAAGACATCTTCTTACTCCCTATTAATTCCTCAAGCAGGTCCTTGGCAAATCTGGAGTTTGACTTACAAACTGAAAGGAGGTCCACAGTTGCCGAAGAACTTAGGGGAACCCAGCCAGGACATATCAAGATCCCACCTTCTTCCTCTCCTTCTCCTTTACCCTCTGCCAGTAATACCTGGGAGAAGAACAAAGAGACTTTGATCCTGTCTCCTCAAACCCAACAGGAGTTTCATGCCTCCCAGTCTCAACATGGGTCAGTGCACTGCAATATCAGTGTTCAGAGGCTAATGCTCACCTCTCTACTAGTCCGCTGGGGGCGTCAGTTGGGCTTTCAGTGTGACCTGTTGCTCTTTTCCACCAATAATCATGGCAGAGCGTTTTTTTCTGCAGCCTATAACCGGGTGGTATCCCCGGTTGTTATTGAGCACCTAGGGGTTTCTGGGGCTCAACAGGAATTTCGCCTTTGCATAGGATGTGGATGGTCAAGAAACAGAAGGAGTGGTCACCTAAGGCACCAACATGCTTCTTCTGCTGCATCTTCTACCTTTTCTTTTATTTCTTCAACTTCAACAGATCCTCAAAATGCACTGCTAGGAGAATCACTGAATTTTTGCTGCCTGGACTTCAGTTTAGAGGAGCTGAGAGGTGAACAGGGCTGGAGAATGAATCGGAAGCCTATAGAGTCCACTTTGGTAGCCTGTTTCATGACTCTGGTTATCATTGTTTGGAGTGTTGCTGCCCTCATCTGGCCAGTGCCCATTATTGCTGGGTTCTTGCCTAATGGTATGGAACAGAGAAGGACAAGTAGTAAATAGCCTTTAAAATGATTTAACATGAAACATAGTTATGTCATTATACAATGAATGGTGTGCTGTGTTGTGAAACAACTGCCCTTTTCTCAGTAAGCTTGATTTTTTTATGTAATTATTTTTTATTGATTTCCTTGTCCCTTACAAAATTTGTAAAAGCCGATCAATGATGTGTGCAATTTTATTTCTAAATGATTTAATAATTTATATATAAACATGCTATTATATGAATGTAAAATACATGATGATATCCAGAAATGCTGCAAAAATGTATATTCTTCCGACTTACAATATCATAAACGACAGTTACTCCAATTTAGTTTATAATTGTGTACTGTGAGCAAATTACATAATAATGTATGGGTTTATTTGCCAAGACAGAGAAAGCATATACATATAATTGGTGGCATATTGGTGCAGGGACTGTGACTGATACAGTATTCTTTCAGCAGTTGTAAAGCCCCGTACAGAGGGGCAGAATGTCTGGAGACATTTGCTGGTTCAAAAAAAAAAAAAAAAACAGCCAACATTCTGCCCGTGTGTATGTTGGTCTGTCCGGCTGGCTTCTGTGGGATGTGCATGCTGGAAAACCCAGCAGCTGACCGACTCCAGATCGGCGCTCTCAGCCAATGGTGCTGATCTGAGAGTGTTCTGCCGGGTCTGGGGGGGGGGGGTGTCATTCCCCTGTCAGAACACAACAGCACAGCAGGGGAGATCGCTGGACTAACTTTGCATGGTTAGTACAGCGGCTCTGACCGGAGCTGACAATTTTTTTTTCGTGCAACCAAATAAAACTGTAGCGTGTACCCGGCTTTAGGATTTACAGGGTTATTTTAACGTTAGCATAAGGGTTAACACAGAGCAGGAGTAGGTTAAGGTTCATAGATAGGCTTAGTGTTAAGTTTTGGACTTAAGGTTTAAGTTTCAGTGTTATGGAGCAGGTTAAATGTTAAGGTTTAAGGGCTGCTTAGTGTTTAAATCGTAGATAAATTCTAACAATACATTTCTCTTATTTGCTCCCTTTTGGTCTGTTAAATATACTGTACCATTGAAAGTGTTTTATTTTATCTGTGTAGCTATCACACAATTCTTGTGAGCTCATATCTTCCTGTACTCTATAACTGTGGACTTATCAGTTAGCATTGTTCCCTGCTCTCTTAAGCTAGACACACACTATACAATTTTCTGTCAACTTTTTTCCCTTAGATTTACCAAAACCACATAATATGAGGTCAAACCTAAAGACTTTCAATTTGTATGTAATCAGGCTGGCCCTTACACGGTAAATCTAATGGAAATTGAACAACTAAAGTTGTATAGTGTGTATCCAGCTTTAGGGTGATAATGCTGTTCAGTATGGTTGTCACCCTATAACAGAAAGTGACTTAATGGCAGGACTATCAAGTTAAAGTAAAGAAAAAAAGTGTGAGAAAAATAAAAGTAATGCAGCTACCATGTCTAGGAACCGGTAAGATGCAATACTATCAATTTATGTTCTTGGGTTTAGATATGCTTTACATTAAAGGGTTACATTTAAACCCAGTATTTCATATTCCTGATATGTGCCTGCTGTACCATGTACTTGTAAGAAAAAGTATCTTGTTCACTTTGTATTGCTTCCTTTGTGTGAAATACTGTACCTAGTGTTCCTGCTAGTCCCTCTGCTTTCCTATAAAAAAACTGACCACATTAGGAAGGCAGTACAGCATGGTCAGTTCTCTAGCTGTGTTAAGACAGCCCCACTGCACGGGCATTCACTGGGAAGACCAGTGTCCTGCTGTTTCTTCTCCCCTAGCTTTCTGAGCTCCTTATGCAGCAGAGTTTATGTGATGATTTAAAAAAAAGGGTAAGAAAAAAGGCATTTATAATTTTTTTTTTATATCTATTCACAAATATTTTGCCCTTCATTTCTATTTTTAACGGAATGGGTTGTTTTACAAGGTGAGGGTTTGCAAATACTTTAAAGCCAGGTTAAGTGTTTGTAAGTTTTAGAGTTAGGTTAGGGGTCATTTAAAGTTCTAGTGTGAGGTTTGGAATTGGAGCACAGACAGTTCTTTTATATGGCCTTTGTCCGCTCAGTTCAAAAGGGGATCTGTGAACAGATCCCCTGCTGAATCTACGCAGAACAGGACAGATGTCACTTTTGTGACATCCGTGTCTGTTACAGTTTTTGTCCAAATTTTGACAACCTGCTCATGGACTTACATGGAGCTTTCAACTAGGTCCGCATGAAAAACTGGTAGGTGGACCTGATCAGAAAGACTTTTTGTGAAAGGACCCTAATGCCCCGTACACATGGTCGGAAATTACGACGGAAAATGTCCGATCGGACCATGATGTCGGAAAATCTGCCCGTATGTGGGCTCCATCTGACTTTTTCCGTCTGAGTTTCCGACGGAAAAAATTTGAGAGCAGGATCTCAAATTTTCGGACAACAAAATCCTATCGGACTTTTTCCGATCCTGTGTCGAGAATTCCGACGGACAAAGTGCCACGCATGCTCAGATCAAATTGTGAGACCAAAGCTATTGGCTACTAACGTGAACGTAGTCCCGTTGTGACGGACGAACGTCACCACGTTCAAAATGATCGAATTTTCCGATAACTTTGTCCGACCGTGTGTATGCAACACCAGTTTCGGACAAAGTCCGTCGGAAAAAATCTGACGGATTTTGCGGTCGGATTTTCCGACCGTGTGTACAGGGCATTAGATTTACGGTACTTTAAAAGTTAGGTTTACATAAATGGTCAAGGCATGTGGGTATAACTTATTCTTGCCAGTTGCCAAAAACAACTGCATCTGGCTTCCAGTTCTAAAAATCGTCCCAAAGCAACTTTTTAGAATGTGTCTTTGTTTTGAATGCTCTATACTGCTAAATGGTAAAATTATACGAGATACTGTATTTTAATGGCATTTATGTTCTTTTTAATGCCTTCTTAAATAAACCAAGTGCAAAGGACAAAGATATGCCTCAGCCCATAGCAGCCAATTAGATATTAGTTTTTAGCATTTGCATGTAATTACTTTAATCAGTGCTGATTAGCTGATCAAAGCTCTTTACAGTTTATTATTAAATAATGCATGATGGCTTAACCATGTATTCATGTATGTCTACAGTGGGAATGAGTTACTGAACTTAAAGTTTTGGATACAGTAATGACAAATTAAACCACCTATCAGGTTTTTATCTCTATCTATGTCCTTGCTACACAGATTCACCTTCTCCATTTATCATGGTATACTGGTACCATTGTCTCTGGTACTGAAAGTGATGAGAAATTCAAAATTGTGAGCTGTCACCAAAAAAAGGAAACAAAGGAGAAATCTTCCACTTGTTCACTTGTTCCAGTGATAGCTGTCTAAGAGATTTCCCTCACTTTGAAGAGATTTTCTCTTACATCCTGCGGTGTGTACAGGACAGGAGGTGAAGGGAAATCTCCCCAATGGGACACGAATAGCAAAAAAAAAAAATCTGAAAGGGGTTTTAACTGTTATCTAATCTATTCAACATGTAGAAGGTTTTGGTTTTTGGTTTTAGATATACTTTAAAACCACTTGTCAACCGGTTTACGTATATATACTTTGCAGTTTGCAAGTGGTTTACTGGGGTTATGGCTAAAGATATCAGCCTAGTATCTTTTTCTTTAGCCGGCAGCTGACTTTCTCAGGAAAGTATTCAGAGCTGCTCATGAGATGCTGGAACACTTTCCGAAGCTCAAAGGTGTTTCTCTGGCTTACTGTTTCCACCGGTGCACCCGAGAAACGATCTGACGGTGCGGTCGGCTGGTCACAGAGGTTACCAAAGACTACATCATCTTTGATCGCCTCTGTGGCCTTGGAGGACCATAGAGATGTCATGATATCACTTCTGGTCCAGGGTGGAAGTAAACAATTTTTGTTTTTTTAAAGCAATAGATCAATTTTTTTTTAACTTTTTTTTTGGTTTTAAAAGGTAAAGAGATTTGGGGACTTTTTGACCCCAGATCTCTCCATAAAGAGGACTTGTCATCCTTTTTTTCTATTACAAAGGTATGTTTACATTCCTTGTAATAGGAATAAAAAAAAAAAAAAAAAAAAAAAAGAAGAAAGGGACAGTGTAAAAATAAAAATAAAATAAATAAGAAAAAAAAAAAAAAAAAAAAACGAAATTTAAAGCACCCCATCCCTCCATGCTCGTGTGCAGAAGCGAATGCATACGTAGGTCGTGTACGCATATGTAAACGGTGTTCGCACTACACATGTGAGGTATCGTCGTAAATGTTAGAGCGAGAGCAATAATTCTAGTGCTAGACCTCCTCTGTAACTCTAAACAGGTAACCTGTAAACATTTTTAAAACGTTGCCTATGGAGATTTTTAAGTACCTTAGTTTGTCGCCATTCCACAAGCGTGTGCAAAAATAGGATATATATTGTGTTTTTTTTTTATTTATTTTTTATTCAGTAAAGTGTATTTTTTCTCCAAAAAAATTAGTTTGAAAAGCTGTTGTGCAAATACCGTGTGTATGAAAAATT
Source organism: Lithobates sylvaticus (assembly GCA_028564925.1). Classification (NCBI taxonomy): domain Eukaryota; kingdom Metazoa; phylum Chordata; class Amphibia; order Anura; family Ranidae; genus Lithobates; species Lithobates sylvaticus. The sequence goes on along the minus strand of CM053030.1, from coordinate 374,343,068 downwards.
GCAATGATCACCATTTTATTTCCTAGGGTTTCTGCTAAAAAAATATATAATGTTTGGGGGTTCTAAGTATTTTTTTAGCAACAAATACTGATTTAAACTTGTAAACAAAAGTGCCAGGAAAGGCTTTGTCTTCAAGTGGTTAAACTATGTCTCATGATAAATCTAACCTGTGTCCTGTAAAGTATGATCAAGATAAAAAGTTTTGGCTTTTGATATACTTTAGGCTATTTCTCATGAAAGGTTAAATAATCATGTAAAACAGTTCATCTCTTAAAGTGGAGTTCAACCTAAAAAAAAAAAAAAAAAGTCAGCAGCTACAAATATTGTTAAAAGAAGGACACTTACCTGTCCAGGGAGCCCATGATGTCCTCACCCGAAGCCGATCTGTCCCCTCGGCTCTGGGTGCAGGCGCCGGCATTGCTAGTAAGGGAATCAGGAAGTGAAGCCTTTGCAGCTTCACAGCCTGGTTTCCCACTGCACATGTGCGAGTCGCGCTCCGTGCTTTGAGTGGTCCCTGCTGTCTTCTGGGACCTATGTGTCTCCCAGAAGACAGCGGGGGGGGGGGGGGGACGAGGAGGGGCCGGACATGGTGTAGATCGCCGTGGATTTTGCCGGAAGTGGGAGCAAATACCTGTATTAGACAGGTGTGAAAGGTGTCAAATGTGACACCGGAGGGAGGAGGAATCCGGACAGCGTAAGTATTATTTTTGGGTGGAACTCCACTTTAAGTCTAGTGAACTACATGAATGTTAGGCCCCTTTCACACTGGGGCAGTTTGGAGGCGCTATTGCGCTAACAATAGTGCCTGCAAACCGATCTGAAACAGCTGTTGCTGTGTCTTCAGTGTGAAAGCCCGAGGGCTTTCACACTGGAGCGGTGCACTTGCAGGACGCTGAAAAATGACATCTTTGGTGCGCTGTAGGATCGGTGTATTTACCGCCCCTATAGCGCCCCTTCCCATTGAAAACAATGGGGCAGCGATTCAAACCCGCCCGCAAAACGCCGCTGCAGCGGCGGTTTGCGGGCGGTATTAACCCTTTTTCGGACGCTCGCGGGGGTAAAACCGCCCCGCTAGTGGCCGAATAGCGCCGATAAAAAGACGGTAAAGCGGCACTAAATATAGCGCCGCTTTACCGCCAGCGCACCCAGCGCCCCAGTGTGAAAATAGCCTAAAAGTCCTCAGTGTTCATTTAGAACTTTTTTCTTAAACATGCAGCTATATTAGCAACTTGGCCCAAAAACTTTACAAACACTAAATCTAAGCACTGCCCATGAATTTAAGAAATACTATGTATGGGTTTATGTAGTAAGCCAATGTGAAGTAATGTTTTATGTGCAAAAACCCATATCATTCTTTTATGCGCAGGCTTTTCTAAACTGATTGTGAACAAAATCGGTTGCAAAAGAGCAATTTGGCTCTCTGTTGAAGCGTTTGCACATAACATGTATTACCAAGATGTGTTTTGCTCTTTCTTTCTGAATCAAGTCTGTATTTTAGACCACCTAAGTGGGTTGAATTACTAAAGGCAAACAGGCTGTTCACTTTGCAAAGAAATTTTCACTTTGTAAAGGAATTAATGAATGATCCAAAAACTCCAACGCTCAGACAAAGGAACTTCACGCAGTATCTTGGCATGTAATGTTTTACTCGATGCCCTCCTCTGATTGGGTAATCTTCAACACACTGCAAAAAACACACACAGGAGGGCACAAATGCCTAGCGCATAACCACCATAACCATTTATTAGAGGAAGGGGGCTTGTCCCCCAAAACACGTAAGCCTCCCAATCGTGTGGCATTGGAGTAGAAGACGTCGACCTACGGCTGGAGTCCTTGTTTGATATGCTGATTGCCTGTTTTTTGTTTCATGTTTGTGAATATGAAATTGTTTATGAAATTTAGTCAATGGTTATGGTGGTAATGCGCTAGGCGATTGCGCCCTCCTGTGTGTGCTTTTTTCAGGAATTAATGAATGTTGTAAAGCTCTACTGACTTTCATCATCCAAATCACACGCAAGCAAAAATAAGCAGTTTTTTTTTCCTTGCACATTAATAGGTATTTTTGCAAGGGGAATTTTTACCACAATCACTAAGTTAAGGAAAAAAACTCAAAAGTTAACAGCCTATTTGCCTCTAGTAAACCAACCGTAATGACTTTGGGCATAAAAGAGTTTATTTTGTTGATAAGTGTATTTATATTCTGAACTCCCACTAAATAGTCATTATGAAAATGCATCCTCCTTGCCATCCTGCAAGGTGAACTTTGAATGGAACTGTGCTAACCATTACACACTGTATAAACTGCCATTTTATAGCCAAAATCATAATCCAACATGCAGTAGTACAATTTACCACTTCAGAGATGTCTCTAATCTTTAAGATATCACCATGTAACTTGGAATGTATTACTCACAAACTAGGGTTAGCAAATTTTACTTTGTGAGCATTGGGATTTAGTAACTTTTTGTAGACTCATTAGCAGTGGCGGCCGGTGGAATTTTCTTTGGGGGGGGGGGACAGAAAACAGTATGCCATCACCCCAGTCCGTTGGTCAGTCGTGGTACTTACCCTATCACTGGCGGCTTCCCCTGCTCAGCGGCGGCGGCCTCCCGTTCTCCTGCTCTCCACGGGTCAGCACGGCGGCGGCTTCAGTTTCCTCCCTCCTCCTTGGCGGCCAATAGGGAGTCTTCTCTTTCTGGCCAATGGGAAAACAGGTCTCACAGCCGCTTCTGATTGGCCAGATTGAGGATCAGCATTCTCTGTGACCCGAGCCCACCCCATTTTGAATCCTATTAGAGCCTCTGGCTCTAATCAGGTGCTTCAAAAAAAAAAAAAAACCCGGCCGCTGTAATTCATGCACCCGGTGCCCTGAAAGGGGCCAGATGCAGGGAATAGGGGGTGGCCGTGGCGGCCCTGGATAGATTCATATGCATGCATATCCATTGCATATAGGGGGTGGCCTGGAGAAAGGGGGAGCAGCACCGGGCACCCCTAATGGACGGGCCGCCGTTGCTCAGGAAAAAAACTAAATTAAAGAGACCCTGTCATCTTGATATACAGATACCATGCTCCCTGCAAATCTAGTCTTTAGGCCTCGTTCACACCTTAAAGTTGCATCCGAGATTGCGCGTTTTTGCGTTTTAGGTAGACCATTAATCTCAATGGGCTGCCAAATGTGTGGGAACATGCAGAAAGTAGTGCAATACCATGCATTTTGGTGACTGCGAAAGCACGCACATTTGTCAGATGTATGGGGGAGCCATTAAGAATTAATGGCACCTGTTCATATCTGCAGAGCGTTTTCACATGGTGTGGGAAATGTGTGATTTTGCGCATGTTCCCACACTGCACCTGGTGTGAACAAGCCCTTAAGGTAGAACTACTTTTTTTTCCCATTTTGGATAGAGCAAGGGAGGGTTATAACCCTTGTCAGATTTTTTTTTCCCCCCATCTGTTTCTCATTGCAGAGATTTCCATTCACTTCCTGTCCCATAGCCAAACAGGAAGTGAGAGTAAATCCCTGCAAATTAAGGGAATTCCCTGGGGACCCAGAACTAGTGTCCCCATTGGAAGATTTCCCCTCTATTACTTTTCTGGGGACAACCCAAAATTTTGGATTTTACTTTTACTTTCAGTGATAATGGTAAACAAGACAAATAGAGAGGGTGAACCTTTGCCGACCACAATACGTATACATACGCTGCGGTTTGCAAGTGGTTTACTGGGATTGCGGCTGAAGATAATGGCTTCATGCATACGTAAGTCCCACACGCATATGCAAACGGTGTTCACGCCACACATGTGAGATATCGATGTGAACGTTAGAGTGAGAGCAATAATGCTAGCACTAAACCTCCTCTGTAACTCTAAACAGGTAACCTGTAAAGGCGCTTAAAATGTGACCTATGGAGATTTTTAAGTACCGTAGTTTGTCCCCATTCCACGGGTGTGCGCAATTTTAAAGTGTGACATGCTAGGTATCTATTTACTCTGTGTAACATCATCTTTTATATTACAAAAAAATTGGGGTATATAATGCGTTTTGTTTTTTTTTCATTAAAATAAAATTTTTCCAAAAAAATTGCATTTGAAAAACTCCTGCACAAATACTGCATGACATAAAAAATTGCAACAATCACAATTTTATTCCCTATGGTCTCTGCTAAAAAATATATATAATGTTTGGGGGTTTTGTGTAGTTTTTTAGCAAAAAAATTTTAACTTGTAAACAAAGAGTGCAAGATAAGGCTTGGTCTTTAAGTGGTTAACGGGGGCACAGACAGCAATATAAACTGACAGGGGTTCTAATCAATCTCGACTCTATCCAAAAAAAAAAGCTTTGCCTTTAAATTATACTTTATTACTTACTTGTTCCTCTGCCAACCTAACTGTTCTCCTCTGTATTCCTGAGATACCACCACCTGAAGTGTGTCCTGCACCCAAGACTTCCAGGAGTGTTGGATGCCTGGTGCCCCTCTGCACTCTTTGTTTTCTTCCAATGATGCCTACATCACTTTAGGACACAGTAGTGATGTAGGGATCAGCAGAAGGAAACACATCTGAGGGGGGCTGGTTACATGAATAAACCATGTAAAGCATAAAGTGCCTGACAGAAGAAACGTCTGTTTCTCTTCTAGCTGCCAGGCAGTCATTGCCATCCTTACATGTTCTAAACTGCCATAGTAACAGCAAAAGGAGTCTCTGAATGCTTGCTGAATATTAATATAGAACATTGTCTTGCAATCATACATTAGGATTATGTGCCTTATGCCTTCCCATGAATTCCTAGTTAACTGAATTGCTAAGGTTGGCCATACACTGACAGATTTTCTTTTTTGTTCAGCCTAAAAGGCTAACAGCGTGGATGGACGAATCACCCTGCTGGTGGTGGCAGCTGTTCGAAAACCCAAACAGCGGCTGCATCTGATCAGATGCAGCCACTGTTCAGCCAACAATTTTTCGTCCCGCACCTTTGATCTTTTCATTGAAAGTTGTAGGGCAGGAGGGGGCTTCAAAGGCCACCCACTAAATGAACGTTCTTTGTTTTCACAGTGTATGGCCAGCTAAATAGTTGCCTTCAATATGAGTAGGTAACAGATAGAGGGTAAGCCCTTGTTCACACTGCCGCTTTGAATCCGCCATCGGTGAGCGACTTTGAAGCGTCTTGAGTCACACTGATTAAAAAGGTTCCATTGCTGTTATTAGGGCGCAACTTGTCATGTGACTTTGAATTCTCAAGTCGCATGACAAGTCGTGACAGTGTGAACAGGGGCTAACTCAAGAGCAGTCTTTCCTATTCAAAACTATTGTCACAGTTGGAAATCTATGAAATCTATTGCATCCTGTGTTTTTATGTTAAAATAGCTACAAATACTGTAATCGTACACAGGATGCTTTGCCAACACAGGCATGTGCGCAGGGTGTGCCAGGTGTGCCTGGGCACACCCTAGTCACCCATTAAGTACTATTGGGGATGGCTAAAAGTCTGCAAGTTGGATAAACTTATGGGGTTTTTGCTCTCAAGTGAGTGATGTTTCTGTTTTAACCCCTTCCTGCCCAGCCCCAGAATCCCTTTAGGGACTCGTTCACATGCACTTTGGTCTTTGAAAAGCAATCTGCATTCAGAATGCTCTTAAGAGAGCATTTGGCAGGCAGTGAGGAGGCATTGTATCACCTCCACACCACCTGCTTTAACCCCTAGAACCGTGCACCAGCATAGTACCACCACCTGCATTGCACACAGTTGTGGGGTGCTTGCAGAGCAGCCCCAATCACTTGAATGGGTCATGTTCATCAGGCGCTGTGCCCACATAAAGCAACAGAGGTTATAATTCCTGCCACGGTCACAAAACAAAGCATCACAGTCGCAGCATGTGTACACCCCACCCTTGTGTTCCCAAACTATCCTTAAATTTACAGATGGTTTGTAAAAAACAGGCCGTAAATGTCTGTGGACAAACGGGTGTTTGAGCTTTGGGGTGCACACCCTAAAGCAATAGGCTGCGCACACCTATGTTTGCCAACAACAAAAAAATGAAGATACTACTGTCAGTATTTTCAGCCCATGAGTCTGCTGCAGATTTCTTTGTTCTCCCCACGAATGCGAAGTAAAAATGTGTAGGTGTGAAGACCGATTAACTGTCGCAGAGGAAAAATGAACTTTGTATACTAAGCAAAATCCATTATCACAATTCATTTTGACATTTACCACTTTACTTCTAAATCATCTGACAATCACTCATTCAGAACAGGAGCAATATGTGAGCATAAACTAGAGCTTTAAAGGCTACATATGGTTGATCTGAAAAAAAAAAAAAACACAGCACGTTTATAATTCTAATTCATTAAGTATGACCACCTCAGTAGTGGCATGTACTTCTTTCTATAGCTCTTGATGATTATAGTAATGCAGGGTACTACAGGGTTTTTAGTCTTTTTTTGCCGTGGTTGCGTTTTACGTGCTCTTCCCACCATATTACACTACCTGCCCATGTTTCTATAGGGCTTTCTTATTCTAGAATTCTGCTGCTTTCTCTGTAAAAGAAAATTACTTTGGCCATTTGAATAAAGAACATTTTTTTATTACAAAATGTTACAAATTGTTGTATATTTATATATATTTAAAAAAAAAAAAAAACTCAAGCAACATTACTTGATATAAGCTGATAACAATACAGTAATAATAATAATTATGCTAGCAAGCATGAAGATATGCATTACTTTGAAGGTTACCAAGTCTGCAATATGTGCTTTGTGTACATAGCAAATGCATTACTGACTAATTCATGTCAGTGGACCATCTAAATAATCTAAGTTACCAGGAGAAGAAGTATAGTTATTGCCATGACTATCCTGTTAGAGGATAAATGAGCTGAACCTTTTAAGAAGGCCGGCCAAAGCTGTGCGGACAAAAAAGGCAAGCACAGGGCAAAAGACTAGTCACCGGCAGTGGAGCTCCATCCATTAGGGGCGCTGCCCCCTCTCTCACGCCACTCCCCTATATGCATAATTGATAGATTCATACAAAGCATAAATCCAGCAATGGCCTCCGTAGCCACCCCCTATTCATGTGTCCGGCCCCTTTCGGGGCACCGGGCGCATGAATTACAGCTGCAGGGGATTTATTTTTTTTGAAGCACCTGATTAGAACCATAGGCTCTAATAGGCTTCAAAATAGGGTGGGCTCAATCCCACCCAGGTGTGTTACAACAGCGAATGAACATTCACTGTTAAAAAAACACTGATCCTCAATCCGGCCAATCAGAAGCAGGTGTGGGACCCGTTTTCCGATTGGCTGAAAAGAGAAGACTCCTGATTGGCCGCCGAGGAGGGAGGAAAACCGGCGACGTGAAGAGCAGGAGAATGGGAGGCCGCCGAGCAGGAAAAGCCACCGAGCAGGAGAAGCCGCCGGTGATGGAGAGCAGGAGAGCAGGAGAACGGGAGGCCGTCCCCGCCAAACAGTGGAAATTCGCCGGAGATGGGGTAAGTGCTACAGATTGAACGTCCAACTGACGGGGGGCTGGGTTGGTGGGGTGGCATACTGTTTGCGGCCCCCCCACCCAAAAAAAATTCCACCAGCCACCACTGGTCACTAGTAGTGCCTGTAGGCTTCTACAGTGCATCATTTCAACACTACTGACTTACCATGTCTTGTTCTGCACTGTGTCCCTGTGTGTAGGTGGTCATCTAGGTAGAGACAGTGACGTCACTAGGGTTGGTGTCACCCAATGTGGTAAAACATGGTCACCATCCATCACTGTCCTCCATCAGTCTAGACCCCCCCCTCAGGACAAACCACCCCCTCCATCAGTGCAGACCCCCCTTCCCCTCATGCACCTGGGCGGCGGGCAGAGGAGGATTCAGTGTGCAGCCGCCCAGAGAGTTGCTTGCTCAGACTGTCACTCTCCGGACGGTGGGCTTGTGACAGCAGGCAGCCGCATCAGCAGTGAGAGTGAGTCTGAGCAGTCTCACTCAGAGCTAGCACGGCACCTGCATGTGTTGGCTGAAAAGATCTCCTGCTCAATTAAATAAAAAAGTGCCCAAGCACTTGATGCGCCTAAACATGCCTAACTATGTTTTGCGCAAACATGGCTTAGGCGCATGTTTAAAGATGCTTTTCTCTTGCCAGGAGAAAAGCTTTTCGAAGAGCTGGGCAAATGTCCAAAGTCCACTGAGATTAGTCTCTGTCCCAAGGTGCTTTACAATCTAATGTGTAACCTAATTCATGATTCTTACCAGTTCTAGGACCAACTTGGTGGGGCATCTTTCATTCTACCACAATCTCTCTCAACCACGGTTCTGTGGATCCTTAGGGGTCCCTTGAACATTGAGCAATTTTTGCCTTTCAGATAAGTAGCCAAATGATCTTTCTAGCTATTTCTAAAGGGGGGATTTTTCCCAATGACCACAAATGTAAGGAGCATTCTACCCATTGACCATAATGATAATCTACAGTGAGCTATAGATGTAGTAATTATTACCAGGGGTTCCTGGAGACCAGGAAGTTATTTTAGGGTTCCTTGGTGTTAAAAAGTTTGAGAAAAACAGTTTTTAGAAGGAAACCAGAGAACCTAGAGAAAACCATGCAGATTATCTATCTGGAGGATTCAGTGGTCATATCTCCAAATTACATACCATATAGCAGAAACACTGTGGGTATTGAAGTCACTTGCTGGATAGCACTGCTGATGCAACATGCAGACAAAACTGTCATTGTTTTTTTTTCTTAACACTGAACTCCAGGCAAACAGCTAAATATACAGCTGGAATACACATATAAAAGCTGCTTAAAGAATGTGTATTTTTGTCAATCCAGTCCTGAGATTTGCACAACACTGTTACAAAATGCAGTCAGGCCTGGCAGGGGAGGGGAGATTGATCTTTTTCTCTTTCACTTTCATTTTTACAGGTCTCTCCTTCCTATCCCCATCCTGTGACTGGACAGTGAAAAGAGAAGCAGCACACCTGCTCATCTCTTTGTCTCTCTGCTCTCCTCTCATATCAACATGCTTCTTGCACTGCAGTACAACTGATTGCCTCAGTGTGCTGTTCTTCCTCCACCTCTTTGGATTCTGTAGAGTAGGTTGCAAGAGGTTGACACCTTAAAAAAATGAGCTGCATTACTATGTGCCATGTATATCTATATGTGTGTTTTGGGACTTAGACTTTTTATTACCTTCATGAAGGTATTCGTGATTGTGGGATTCAAACCAAAGACCTTAGCACTGCATGGCTACTTTTTCAAAATGTATTTTGGATAGAGTATACTGTCCATTTTTTATTTGCTATGTGTGTCTCACTAGGGAGATTTACCTTCACTTCCTGCCCTGTATATTTAACAGGAAGTGAGATGATATTTTTCCCATGTGAGGGATAGTTCCTTTTAGACAGATGTCACAGGAACAAGCATCTCCATTGAAAGATTCCCCTCTATTTCTGTTCTGGGGGCAACTCACAATTTCAGATTTACTTCAGATTTTTTTCCTCGTGACATTGATAATCAGGACAATTAGAGAAAAATGACTCACTCTAACAGAGACACAGACAGCATCGAAAACTGGACAGTGGTTCTAATCCCTCACCACTCTATCCATGTCTTGATGTAAGATGACATTAGACCTCCGGAGTGCAGGGGGGAAGAGGCTGCAGGGACTAGTCTAGCAGCGCAGAGGGACCTGCGGGAGTGTAAAACCTAGTAAGTGAAACTGCTGTACCCAGTCCTCCTAGATATAAAGGAGTAGTTAACACCTGCAGTGTGAGCACAGCCCCACTGCAACGGAGGATTTTACATTTTCTGAGAATTCATCTTTAACTGTTAAGGTTCTTGCACATAGTACTGATATATGCAAAAAATTTGAGTATGGTCCATATTGTATGGGTTGCATGTGATAGGGGGTGCTATTATAAAAAAAACACAATTATTGAAAATCGTGACAAATAAAATAAGTTGTGATACATATATGACATTAGTAACTAAATACCAAAATGCATAAATACAAAGTGCAATATGAAGCAGCATTAGTATCTTATTGCAAAATACATAAAGTGCAAAGTGATTAACAAATATTCAAATAAGTGGAATAGCAAGGATGTCCATAACATTGGAGCAAATTAAATCTCTACACCATCACCACTAGGAACGATACTGGAAAACAAAACGACACCCGGTGGATATATGGTAAGTAGCCTACTTACCAAACCACCATGACCCCTTTGTTTAAAAAAAACAGGTCAGGTGGGGCTTTGACAGATTAACCACTTTAAGACCAGGCCTCTTTTTTAGATGTGGCGTTTACAAGTTAAAAACATTTTTTTTTGCTGGAAAATTACTTAGAACCCCCAGACATTATACATTTTTTTTCTAACATCCTTGAGAATAAAATGGCGGTCATTACAATACTTTCTGTCACACCGTATTTCTGCAGCGGTCTTACAAGTGCACTTTTTTTGGAAAAAAATACACTTTTTGGAATTAAAAAATAAGACAACAGTAAAGTTATCCCAATTTTTTTTTTAGATTGTGAAAGATAATGTTACGTCGAGTAAATTGATACCAAACATGTCACGCTTCAAAATTGCGCCCGCTCGTGGAATGGCGACAAACTTTTACCCTCAAAAATCTCCATAGGTGACATTTAAAAAAATTCTACTGGTTGCATGTTTTGCGAGGTCTAGGGCTAGAATTATTGCTCTCGCTCTACCGATCGCAGCAATACCTCACATGTGTGGTTTGAACACCATTTTCATATGCAGGCGCTACTCACGTATGCATTCGCTTCTGCACGTGAGCTCGGCGGGACGAGGCGCATTTAAAAAAAATGTTTTTTTCTTATTTATGTTACCTTTTACTTTTTATTTTTACACTGTTTAAAAAAAAAAAAAATGTGTCACTTTTATTCCTATTACAAGGAATGTAAACATACCTTAATAGAAAAAAAGCATGACAGGACCTCTTAAATATAAGATCTGGGGTCGAAAAGACCTCAGATCTCATATTTACACTAAAATGCAATGTCAGCCCAGGGGACAGACTCTGCCGCTGCCGATGGCTCAGGTAAGCGCGAGTGTCACCGGATAGTGGCAGGAGGGGGGCCTCTCCCGCCATAGATAAAAGTGATCTCGCAGCGAATCCGCCGCAGAGACCACTTTTATCTTGTACCGGACTGCCGGCCGAACACGGGGATACTGGGGTTATGGCAGCTAGCTGCTGTCATAACAACGATATTCGTCCCCAAAGTAGGGACGTACATCGGCGTGCGGCGGTCTGCAAGTGATTAAGGAACGGTGGCCTATAAGGGCAAAAGCCGATGGGGTAAGACTGGGAGATCGCTTCAAATCCACAGTTGCTCAGAAAAGATAGAGGAAGAAGAGAGCAGGACCATTGTATAATATCTTTTTATTAAAAATATAAATATAAAACTAGCCAAATGGCCTCTTACTTTAAAAAGTGCCTTGCCTCGGCACTAAAAAGAGAGATTGCATAAAGAACCAGGTGGGTTGTAAGCCAGCCGTACCGCTCACGATGTATCTGGTTGGCGTGCCTTCCAGCGTGACTGTAGAAACCAGAAGTAAAAACGTAAACCGGGATGCGACTCGACGTACGTTTTGTCGTAATGGCGTCGTCAGGAAGCGCCCCGGTCACATGATGGGTCATGTTTTTATTTGGCCAGATAAGATATGATTGGCTGAGGCAGTGCCGATCCTGACCTCCCTGGGGCCCTAAGCAAAATTCTGCTGAGGGGCCCTCTACCTGACCCGTGATGCCATGAGCTATGTAAACCATTTGCCATTGTCACACCTGACACTTCAGCGCTCCCAATACAATCCTCCCTCCTTTAAACAAAACAGTCAAAGAATAAGTACAACAATACAGAACAGACATTATATATTTATCTTTACATATCTGAGTGTGGATCCCCCACTTATACCAGGGTCCCCAGAGAGCCACCCCTTACACCAGGGTCCCCAGAGAGCCTCCCCTTACACCAGGGTCCCCAGAGAGCCCCCCCCCTTACACCAGGGTCCCCAGAGAGCCTCCCCTTACACCAGGGTCCCCAGAGAGCCTCCCCTTACACCAGGGTCCCCAGAGAGCCTCCCCCTTACACCAGGGTCCCCAGAGAGCCCCCCCATTACACCAGGGACCCCAGAGAGCCCACCCCTTACACCAGGGTCCCCAGAGAGCCCCCCCTTACACCAGGGTCCCCAGAGAGCCCCCCCTTACACCAGGGTCCCCAGAGAGCACCCCCCTTACATCAGGATCCCCAGAGAGCACCCCCCCTTACATCAGGATCCCCAGAGAGCACCCCCTTACATCAGGATCCCCAGAGAGCACCCCCCTTACATCAGGGTCCCCAGAGAGCACCCCCCTTACATCAGGGTCCCCAGAGAGCACCCCCCTTACATCAGGGTCCCCAAAGAGCACCCCCCATACATCAGTGTCCTCAGAGAGCACCCCCCATACATCAGTGTCCTCAGAGAGCCTCCCTACTTAAATCAGGGTCTGCAGCATTGCCCTTTACATCAGAGTTCCCCCTTGTACTGTAAGGTGGAATCCTGCATACTATGATGTAAAGGGGAACTCTGGGAATTTGGAGAGGACTCTGGTGACCAGAGAAAGAAAACACTAAGATAAAGGGGGTTTACTGATATAAGGGGGAAACCTTTATATCGGTGCCCCCTTACAATATTGTATTGACCCCCCCTAGACTGGCCTGGCGGTGCTGTCACTGACCTCCTCTCAGGGGCATCATGCAGGGCTCAGTCAGTCGGCTCCAGCTTGGTGGCTCTGGTTTTATCCCATAGTTTCCTTTCCACAGTCCATACATGTCTGACTTCTCCCATGACCCCCATCCTGGCTGCGCTCCCTCTCTTGACTCAGGGGAGGTCAGAGGCTGCGGATGGGACAGGGGAGGTCAGAGGCTGCGGATGGGACAACAGGAGAGGTCAGAGGAGGCTGTGTGGGGGGGGCAACAGGAGAGGTCAGAGGCTGCGGGGGGACAACAGGAGAGGTCAGAGGCTGTGGGGGCAACAGGAGAGGTCAGAGGCTGCGGGGGGGCAACAGGAGAGGTCAGAGGCAGGGGGGGGGGCAACAGGAGAGGTCAGAGGCTGCGAAGGGGGGACAGGAGGTCCGAGGCTGCGAAGGGGGGGGGGACAGGAGGTCAGAGGCTGCAGGGGGGGGCAGGAGGTCAGAGGCTGCAAGGGGGGGCAGGAGGTCAGAGGCTGCAAGGGGGGGGCAGGAGGTCAGAGGCTGCAAGGGGGGGGGCAGGAGGTCAGAGGCTGCAAGGGGGGCAGGAGGTCAGAGGCTGCAAGGGGGGGCAGGAGGTCAGAGACTGCAAGGGGGGGGACAGGAGGTCAGAGGCTGCAAGGGGGGGCAGGAGGTCAGAGGCTGCAAGGGGGGGCAGGAGGTCAGAGGCTGCAAGGGGGGGCAGGAGGTCAGAGGCTGCAAGGGGGGGGCAGGAGGTCAGAGGCTGCAAGGGGGGGGCAGGAGGTCAGAGGCTGCAAGGGGGGGCAGGAGGTCAGAGGCTGCGAGGGGGGGCAGGAGGTCAGAGGCTGCGAGGGGGAGGACAGGAGGTCCGAGGCTGAGGGGGGGGCAGGAGGTCCGAGGCTGCGAAGGGGGGGGACAGGAGGTCAGAGGCTGCGAAGGGGGGGGACAGGAGGTCAGAGGCTGCGAAGGGGGGGGACAGGAGGTCAGAGGCTGTGAGGGGGGGGGGACAGGAGGTCAGAGGCTGCGAGGGGGGGCAGGAGGTCAGAGGCTGCGAGGGGGGGCAGGAGGTCAGAGGCTGCGAGGGGGGACAGGAGGTCAGAGGCTGCGAGGGGGGACAGGAGGTCAGAGGCTGCAGGGGGGACAGGAGGTCAGAGGCTGCGAGGGGGGCAGGAGGTCAGAGGCTGCGAGGGGGGCAGGAGGTCAGAGGCTGCGAGGGGGGGCAGGAGGTCAGAGGCTGCGAGGGGGGGCAGGAGGTCAGAGGCTGCGAGGGGGGGCAGGAGGTCAGAGGCTTTGAGGGGGGAGGGGGGACAGGAGGTCAGAGGCTGCGAAGGGGGGGACAGGAGGTCAGAGGCTGCGAAGGGGGGGGACAGGAGGTCAGAGGCTGCGAGGGGGGACAGGAGGTCAGAGGCTGCGAGGGGGGACAGGAGGTCAGAGGCTGCGAGGGGGGACAGGAGGTCAGAGGCTGCGAGGGGGGACAGGAGGTCAGAGGCTGCAGGGGGGGGACAGGAGGTCAGAGGCTGCGAGGGGGGGCAGGAGGTCAGAGGCTGCGAGGGGGGGCAGGAGGTCAGAGGCTGCGAGGGGGGGGGCAGGAGGTCAGAGGCTGCGAGGGGGGGCAGGAGGTCAGAGGCTTTGAGGGGGGAGGGGGGACAGGAGGTCAGAGGCTGCGAGGGGGGGGCAGGGGGCAGGAGGTCAGAGGCTTTGAGGGGGGAGGGGGGACAGGAGGTCAGAGGCTGCGAGGGGGAGGGGGCCCAGGAGGTCAGAGGCTGCGAGGGTGAGGGGGCCCAGGAGGTCAGAGGCTTTGAGGGGGGAGGGGGGACAGGAGGTCAGAGGCTGCGAGGGGGGGGGCAGGGGGGCAGGAGGTCAGAGGCTTTGAGGGGGGGGGGGGACAGGAGGTCAGAGGCTGCGAGGGGGGGGGGGCCCAGGAGGTCAGAGGCTGCGAGGGGGGAGGGGGGACAGGAGGTCAGAGGCTGCGAGGGGGAGGGGGCCCAGGAGGTCAGAGGCTGCGAGGGGGAGGGGGCCCAGGAGGTCAGAGGCTGCGGAGGGGACGTTATATTTTTTAAAAATGGCGCCACTCGGCGCCATCGCGTCACTGCGCATGGGACCGCTGCCGCCTCTGTGGCCGCGGGCCCGACATGCAACTGCGCATGCGCCAGCGCTGTTGCCGCTGCTCTGCAATTTTCGGAAAAGGCGGGCGCATGCGCAGTTGCATGTCGGCCATCTTTTTTTCGGGCGCCGCTGCCCTCACAGCGGCGGCAGCGGTCCCAGGGGCCCCCGAGCAGAGCCGATCCGCCCTTGGGCGGGGCCCTACGCAGCTTGCGTAGTCCGCGTATAGGGCGAATCGGCTCTGGGCTGAGGCTAGACTAATGTCTCATCACAGTCTCTTGCGTCATCTAGTTGGTTAAATTAATACTCCTGACACGAATGAATGAGTACAGCCATTCACAATCCACCCATTTGACCACAGTACACACATTTAATTAAACCAGATAGTATTAGAGTTAAACTAGACAACTTGCACAACAATAAAAACAACACACCAAGTGTGTTCCACCTACAATTAAAAACAAAAGGCATCTGGAATGATACTCTGCATAATTAATCATTCTTTAAAAAACAATTTAAATCAACATCTATGTTTAGACCAGCAGGTTGTAAAGTATCTAAATTATATAACCATATAACCAGGAAGAATTGTAATAATGTAGAGGACTACAAATTGCAATCTTCCATCCTCACAGACAGATTTGTAGAAAAAAGTTATTCACTCCAGGCACTACAGAAATGTCAAATACAGGTTCTTAACATGAACAGAGAAAATCTTTTAACAACAAAACCCAAAACACCTTTCAGAGCTGATCTAGCGTTTTTGACTGTCTTTAACCGTCAATATAGGGACGTAGAAAAGATTTTCAAACAGTTCTGGTCTATTCTTTTGAAAGATGAAAATTTAAAACAGGTACTACCCGCAAAACCACAATTCATTTATAAGAGAGCCCCAGGCCGAAACAGAATTGCACCCAACATACCAGAGCTACTTTCCTTGACAAGGAAGGTTTTCATTATTGCACCAGGTGTAAAGCGTGTAAAACTACAAAGAGGACCAAAAGGAAAATTGACAGTTTTCAATCTGTAGTAACTAACAACAAATTTAAAATGAAACCATTAATTACCTGAAATTCGGAAAATGTCACGTATGTCATACAATGCCTGTGCCCTAAACAAACTTTTTTTGGGATAGACAAAGTAAAAAAACACTGGAGAGGGACCCATTTTAAAAAAGTAGTTTCTCAAAACGAAACCAAATGGTTATATAATTTAGAAACTTTACAACCTGCTGGTCTAAACATAGATGTTGATTTAAATAGCTTTTTAACCACCTGAGACCCAGGCCAATTCTGACATTTCTCTCCTACATGTAAAATTCCAAATTTTTTTGCTAGAAAATTACATAGAACCCCCAAACATTATATATGTTTTTTTAGCAAAGACCCTAAAGAATACAATGGCGGTCGTTGCAACTTTTTATCTCGCACGGTATTTGCGCAGCAATTTTTCGAACGCGTTTTTTTCAGAAAAAAAAACAGTTTCCTGCTTTAAAAAAAACAAAAAACAGTAAAGTTAGCCCAATTTTTTTGCATAATGTGAAAGATGAAGATACGCCGAGTAAATAGATACCCAACATGTCACGCTTCAAAATGTAAACATCCCTTGTAATAGGAATATGACACGATCGGACCTATTTACAGTGAGATATGGGGTCAATAAGACCCCACATCTCACCTCTAGGCTGGGAAGCCTAAAATCAAAAAAAAAAAAAAACGATCACCGCTTCCCAGCGGAGGCGGCGCCGTTTTTTGAATGCAGAGGCCGGGCGTGACGTCATAACATCGCGCCCGGCCTCCGAACGATCATAGAGACTCCGGCGACCATCTGGTCCGCCGGAAATCTCTGTGTGCATCATCCGGTGCCGGCGGATCCCGAGTCCGACTCACCGATGGAAGCGGTGGAGTCGGTAGAAGCACCGGAGGGCGGCGGGAGGGGGGGGGCGTGCCCGCCCGCCGCCCGTAAGAACGATCAAGCGGCGGAACAGCCGCTATGATCGTTCTTATGGTGCAGGGAATCGCCGGCTGAAACCGGCAATATCTGAATGATGTCTGTAGCTACAGGCATCATTCAGATATACCCCTGAGACCAAAAAGACGTCATATGACGTATACTGGGTCTCAGGTGGTTAAAGAATGATTACTTATGCAGAGTATCATTTCAGATGCCTTTGTTTAATTTTAATTGTAGCAAGTTGTCTAGTTTAACTCTAAAGCCCCATACACACGGTCGGACTTTTTCATGGATTCTGTCCGATCGGACAATGTTGTTGAAAAATCAGACCGTGTGTATGCACCATCGGACAGTGTTGGTCGGTTTGTCCGACGGACAAAGTCTTATCTCCTGCTGGAAAGATTTGCCGTCAACCCGGTCCGATCACACCAAACCCGATCGTGTGTACGGTTGTCCGACCGGACAAAGTGCTACGCATGCTCAGATCACATTACAAGACCAAAGCTATTGGCTACTAGCCTCTACGTAGTCCCGTCGTACGCAACAAACGTCACCACGTTCAGAATGATCGGATTTTCCGACAACTTTGTCCGACCGTGTGTATGCAAAACCAACATCGGACAAAGTACGACGGACATGATCCGACGGACCTGGTCCGCGGATTGTCCGACCGTGTGTATGGGGCTTAATACTATCTGGTTTAATTAAATGTGTGTACTGTGGTCAATTGGGTGGGTTGTGAATGGCTGTACTCATTCATTCGTGTCAGGAGTAGGGATGGGCCGAACGGACCCCTGTTCAGTTCGGACCAGAACGTCCGAACACCGCGAAAGTTCGAACCCGAATAACGAACCCCTTTAAAGTCAATGGGACCCAAACGTCAAATATCAAAAGTGCCCATTTTGATGGCTTAAATGCAATTAATTAGGCATACAAGGGTTATAGGGGTCTGGGTCCTGCCCTGGGGGACCTGGATCAAAAAAAAAAGTTTGTTAAAAACGTAAATTTTTAAATAAGCAGTGATTTTTTGATTTTTAAAGTTAAAACGCCTAAAAATGAAAAATTCCTTTGAATATAGTGCCAGGGGGGTCCCCTTAGTCTAACTGTAAAGTGGCAGGTCTGTACCATGTCTAGAATCTGCTGCAATAATTGAATTTATAAAGCCAAAAAAAAATGAAATTTTTCCTGCAAGCTGCCTTTATTTTGCTCAGCAACAGCTGGGGAGCCAGTGTGTATGATGAGGCCACAATGTAGTACACTGGGAACAACATTAGAGATTTTTTGGATACTTTGACTCTTTGACTCTGTCACTGACTTTGGATAGAAGTAACGAGTGTGTTAAAATTGGTCTTTGGGTATCGGTGGCGCCTATAGGGTAACCCTATAGAGATAATCTTGATGAAAGCAAGAATTTGCCTTGCTGTAAAAAATTGCAATGATATGCACCTGTCCAACAGGTGCAGAAAATTTGGTCTTTGGGTGTCGGTGGCGCCTTCCCACCGTAACCCTATAGAGATAATCTTGATGAAAGCAAGAATTTGCCTTGCTGCAAAAAATTGCAATGACATGCACCTGTCAGACAGGTGCAGATAAATTGGTCTTTGGGTGTTAATTGTGCCCATGAAACCTATACTAAAAACATTCTTCCAGATGAAATGATTGAACACCCTCAAAGCTAGGCAGCCTCGAAGTCCTGCATAGATTCCACATCCCAAAGAGTCTTAATCAGTGACATTGGCATTAGGGGCTTCATAGCTGGTAATCCAGGACTGATTCATTTTTATAAAAAAGTCAAACGGTTCATTTTTATAAAAGTCAAATGGTCCACAGAGAGTTCTATGATCAGTAACGAAACCTCCTGCAGCACTGAATGCCCTTTCTAAAAGCACACTGGATGCAGGGCAGCCCAACAACTCAATAGCATACTGGGCAAGTTCTGACCAGTGGTCTATTCTCATGACCCAGTAAGCCAGTGGATCGTCAGCTGGAAAGCTCTCCGTCTCTGTTTTGGCCCCAAGGTAATCGTCCATGTGATGCAGACGCTGCAGATGGAATGGGGAAGCTGACAGCCCTGGGCGGCGAGGACTAAAAAAATTCCAAAATGCCTCACTTAGGCGGATGCCTTCTCCAACGCTCCTTTCTTGACCAACGGAAGACCCAAAATAACGTTTTCCACCACACTGTAACCTACTAGAGTCAAGAAAAACGTTCAATAAAATCCTCTTTAATGTGTCCTCAAGAGATTTTATCCTCTGCACTGTCTGTGGGGACGGGATGAGTTCAGAGACTTTCCCCCTATAACGGTGTTCAATAATCATCCTTCTCCTTTATGTCACGTATTCTTGGGTCCTTTCGCAGGCTTTGAAGCATGAGGTTGCCCATGCACCTTAAGTTATCATTTACCCACACCACCCATTAAGGAAGCCTTGCAAAGCTTATGCAGGCTGTGGCTATAGAGTTAAATGATGTACCAGGGCTAAATGCCAGGATGGATGCACCACTCCTAGACAGTCCCATGTCCAAGGTGCCTTAAAGGTCCATACTTCACTATATCCATTCACTTGCTTGCCCAGACTCAGGTCAGATACTTTTGTATGCCTTTCTTTTTTGAGTCCTTTTATGCCAAATTCACTCACATGTTCCTACCTGTACTACATTTATAGCTTTCCACTAAGCCTGCTATTAGGTTTCATCTTACACATCAAGGCTATTGGGGAAGATTAGAGGTCTCAAGTCAGGTCACCTTGCAAACGTCCACCTAGCCTAAAGATATTACACAATCCAGTGACGTCTGTTAAAGGGACTGCTACACAAAAAAGTAAGATAACCATCCTCAGATGTAAGGGACTGACATATGTATCATGTGGATTTTTATATGTTTTAGAGCAGTGGTCTCCAAACTGCAGCCCATGACCCAGATGTGGCCCTGTGCTTGCCTTTATCCAGTCCTTGGGGCACCATGCCATCCACTGACACTAATGATGGGGTACCATTCCTCTCACAGACACCAATAATGTGGTGCCGTTTCTTCCACAGACACCATTAATGGGGCACTATTTCCAACCATACAAACATATGATGGGGCACCATTGATACCTTGAATACCAACTATGGAGCATCATTCCTTACACTGATACCAACAGTAGGAAACTATTCCTTCCACTAAAACCAATGATGATGGGCTCTGTTCTCACCAACATCACAGCATTTTCTAATCTAACTAGACACAGTCTGGCCCCTCTAAAGCCTAAGGGACAGTAAACCTTTTGTCCAGAAAGTTTGGAGACCCCTGCTTTAGGCCCCTTTCACACTGGGGCGGGAGCGGCATCGGCGGTAAAGCAGCGCTATATTTAGCGCTGCTTTACCGTCGTTTTAGCCACGATATTCGGCCGATAGCGGTGCGGTTTCTAACCCCCGATAGCGGCCGAAAAAGGGTTAAAACCCCCCGCGGGTTATTACCGCGGTGTCCCATTGATTTCAATGGGTAGGAGCGGTATAGGAGCGGTGAATACACCGCTCCTTCACCGCTCCAAAGATGATGCTAGCAGGACTTTTTTTTTGTAACAAGAATGCTAGCAGGACTTTGACCGTCCGGCTTTCACACTGGAGTGAATGGGGCCGGATTTTTTCAGGCGCTGTACAGGCGCTATTTTTAGCGCTGTAGCGCCTGAAAAACGCCCCAGTGTGAAAGGGGCCTTAGAGTAACAGATTTCCCTGATACAATTTACTGGAGCTTAGGACCATGGAAAACTGCAGCAGCAGGCAAAAAAAGGGTATGGAGGTACTGGAAATTAATTTTTGAATCTGATGACACACATTGCTAAACCTAATGGAGGCTACTGCTAAACTGACCCATTTATGGGTGAAGTAAATAATCCAGTTATTTTTCTTTTATACAATACTTCTCTGTCTTTCTCTAATGTTTTTCAAAACCTGTCCTTATTTATGAAATCCATAGAGACCAATGAATGCTTCTAGTTGTCATAGAAACATGGCTATTAAAGCTACAACATATACTTGCTTGAAAGGTATAAGGCCTCTAAGGCCATAATGAGTTAATGAAACATTCATTCAATATGTTTAATCACTTCTTTTGTACCATACCTGTTAATGCCCCGCAAAAAAAATATAATCTATTTTGTGAACTACAGCCTTATATAAAATGTCTAGTGTATTTTGTAGTCAGGCAGAAATAATTTATTTAAAGCTCCGGTTCACATTTATGTGGCTCTGTGTGCCGCAGGTGCATGGGCACAGCAGCTTATTCGTGTGATTTACAGGCGCTCCCACATTTATGTGAATGCAGTCCAAAGCCCAATTAAGCCCCATACACACGCTCGGACAATCCGCGGACAAGGTCGGTCGGACTTTGTCCGACGTACTTTGTCCGATGTTGTCGTTGCGGACACACGGTCGGACTACGTTGTCGGAATATCCGGTCCGGAAGAACGTCGTGACGTAAGTCGTCGTCCACGAGATTACAAAAGGGAAGTTCAGCACCACGTCAGGCACCCATTGGGCTCCTTCTGCTGATCCCGTGTTTATCGAGAGTTAGTGGAAGTTTGGTGACTTAAGATTCGCGCTTCTCAGTTTTCTGACTCAGATCGTTACTGCTCTTCAGTTTGTGCTTGTCGTGCGTATCTGTTTATTAGTGCGTGTAGTCAGTTCGCATTTGTTGGTCATTGCGGCCTATATCTTGATATAGGACGCTTTGATTTGCACTGCTTATTGTCTGCTCGTTGCTGGTATTCACTTCGTTCTTTCAGGCCTTGCTGTTTATCGGTGCTTTCTGTTTGTCCGTTCTGACCAGCCGACCTTTTGTGACCTTCTGAGCGATGTTTCCCGTGCGTACTCGTCGCCGAGTTCGTGCTGTACGCGGAATTGGTGTCGGGCTTTTAGCTTTGACCCAAGACCCGTCCATGAACAGAGTGATGAGGAGTATGTGGACCAAGAATTGGTTGCTTCAGCGTGACCAGTTCTCGCACATGCCTTTGCTTCGTGAGATCCGGGAGAATAATCCTGATGATTTCATGAACTTTCTCAGGATGACGGACCCCGATTTTCACCGTCTTTTGGCTTTGCTGACCCCCTTTATCAGCCGGCAGGATACCTGCATGAGACAAGCCATTACTCCGGAGCAGAGGCTTGTTGCCACGTTGAGGTACTTGGCGACAGGGAGAAGTCTTCAGGATTTGAAGTTCTCTTCAGGTATCTCTCCCCAGGCCCTGGGAATCATTATTCCAGAGACCTGTTCTGCCATCATTCAGGTCCTGCAGGAGGACTATATTAAGGTAACATTTCTACTTTACTATTCCCTTCTATGTATGCTCTGTTTGCTAATGACTTGTATTTTTGACCTCCTTCCCTAATTACCATGATTGCAATATGTTCTAATATGCTGTGCCCCTTTTCTCCTTCATGCATTTTTCCCTTCACTTACCTCACCAGCATGCTCTTCTGCCCCAATAGACACCTATGGCCTACTCACTTAAGCAATGTCTTTTGTCTGCTGCATAGTATTGTTTGCCCCAAAACACCCCCTAAAATATGCACAAATGTTTGCTGTGTGGTTTACTTCATGTAGAGCCCCCTTTTTTTGTTCTTTTGGTGGGGGGGGGGGCAAACTCATTAGGAACCCCCTCCCCCAACTGCTCTGTCAGATGGTACCAATCCTTTATCTGCTGGCTTTCCCAAGGTCCATACACACTATATACCTACCTCTTTATAGTGCGCATCTTTAGGGATGAATTCAGCAAAGCATGTAGTGCAAGGGACTGCCTCCATACATTCCATTTCCTATTTTTTTGTCTTCTTTCCCTCCTATTAGCTTGCTTGGTAATTTAATAATGTCACACTGTGCCTGCCTTTTTTGGGGGGGGGGGGGAAATGTTATTTGATCTTTCCTGTGGCCTGCCAATAGTGTTAAGTACAGAGGGTCTGGCCAAACTAGGCCACATTATTGAGCCATTTGCCAATCAATGAAGTGCAGAGGGTTACCTGTCCACCACCCCCCCCCCCCCCAAAACCATAGTTATTGCCAATGTCCCATCAGAAGTGGGGGGATTGATGGGGGGGTGAGTAATCTGTGAAGGGGAGCCTCTACTTTTCTGTGTAAATACTTTCCAGCCTCCAATTTTATACAATGCTCTTGTTCCAAGATGTTGATTGTCTAATCTGCTTGCAATGTTTAGGTGCAAAGTGACTAATTTTTTTTTCTTGTTTCACTCCACAGTTCCCTTCCACGCCACAGGAATGGCAGACTGTGGCCTCCCACTTTGCCAGCCGTTGGGACTTTCCTAACTGCGGAGGGGCAATTGATGGGAAACACGTCCGCATCGTCCCACCGCCCAACTCGGGGTCCTACTATTATAATTATAAAGGGTTTAATAGTGTAGTGATGTTGGCGGTGGTGTCGGCAACATACGAGTTTATGTATGTGGACGTGGGGATGAACGGCCGGATATCGGATGGTGGGGCCATTACGCACACGGAGTTCTACTGGCGTCTCCAAAGTGGCAGTCTGTGCTTGCCACCTCCAGAGGAGAATGCCGAAGGACTCCCCTTCGTCTTTGTCGCAGATGAAGCGTTTGCGCTGACTCCCCATGTGATGAGGCCGTTCCCGATGAGGACCCTCACCCCGGACCAGAGGGTCTTCAACTACAGGCTGTCCAGAGCCAGAAGAGTGGTGGAGAACGCTTTTGGCATCCTGGCCAGCCGCTTCCGCCTGTTCCTGACGGCATTTAACTTGGCGGAATACAAACTGAACCACATAGTTCTTGCCTGTTGCATATTGCACAACTTCCTCAAAAGACATAACAGGAACTATGTGGTGCCCGTTGGCCCAGATGTGGAGGGCCCTCCAAATGCGGACCTCACAGCCCTTCGAGTGGCACGTCCAGGCTTGCCCCCTCTCAATGCCCGCGTGGTCCGGGACCAATATATGGAATACTTTGTGGGTAGGGGGGCCATTGCTCTGCCTGACGATGTGTGAGAGGCATTTTTTAATAAATCTGATATTTTAACCAACCTCTGATTTCTTGTCATTTCAGTCTTCTTTTTAGCTTATTTTACTTTGACATTTTTTCCCTTTGCCTTCGACAGTGGTAATGCACTTTCTGGGCAAAAGGAGGTAACAGTCTCTTCTTCCCAAAAAGATTATTCTCATGTGTGTTTGCTACCTAATCTTTGGTCTAGAGAAGGTTTGTCCTGCATAACTGACACCCAAAATACTCCTTTTCAGCACCAGGTGTGACATGTGTGTATTCTCCAAAATGCTGTGCTCCGTGTTTTCGTACAAAGCACTGTGGGTGTCATTTACATAAGTCAAATCCGCTATGCTCTACAAGTGCATTGAAAAAGTTCCCTGGGAAAGGAAATTGCAGTGCAAAGTGGATTTGCCTTTAGTAAATAACACCCATTGCCCCCCATATCCTTTACATTTTACATACATAATGCATTGTTTTATTTAAATAAGGAAGCCACACATTTTGAAAAATAAAAAAAGTTTACTTGGAAAACATTCACAAGTGCGTTTACAATCTTCACGCCAAAACTGACAACATCTTGGTTATTTACAACATTATTTACAAAGATTACGCAATTTGTAAAACCAGGCATGGAGCTAAGCAGAACCTATGAAGTAGGAAAGTTCAACTTTGTAAAGTGAAGACAAGATCAGACATGACTATATGTTCAAAGTGTGTTTGATCTTGCCTTCATCACATGGGGGGGCACCCCCGAAAAGTGGAAATTTGGAACATGCACACAATTTGGTTCTGAAAATGGTCATTAGATGGTAAAACACATGCCTAGAAGCTTCAAAAGTGCCATTTTCCATCATGGGGATGAATGGACGTTTTTTGGGGGTGCAACCCCTTCACCACAACCACTTTCGTAGTTCGTAAAGTGTTTGCACCCCCAAAAAAACGTTGCCATTCATCCACCATGATGGGAGCTAGCACATGTGGACACAATGTGTGCATGTTCCAAATTTCACACAGTTTTTAAGTTGCAAATGTGTTCAGAAGCTGGCACAAATGTGTGTAAATTACTTGGTGCTTTTTCATATTTTTCCTAAAACATCAATGATGTTCTTCAATTTTTGTTGAACATCATTGATGTTTTGCTTTATGTAATCTAGATCTCGATTGCAGACCATTATCTCTCCGATGAGTACGTGGGCACTCTCTGTGGTAAAGTGCGATTTTTCTTCCACAACATCCACGTCACCTAAAAACCACAAACAAAAAAAATGGGGTGTTGGAAATGAGGCAGCCATACATGGATTAGCTTACCAGTAGCTGTGTTCTCCCACACTCACCTGTTGTGGTGACAATTTCTCCAAGTTCGATGATCTCTCCTTCCTCCTCCTCCTCTGCTTCTGCTCTTTCCCCTTTTTTGGTAGGTGTTGGTTTGGGGGTTTCCTCAGACGGCCCAAGTTTTCGCTCCCCTATGAGAATGTCCAAAAGGAAGATTTAGCAACACAAGCTATTGAGGGCAGAAATAGGAAATGACAAACATTGCTTGAAAGTGACGGACACTATTTTAGTTTGGCCAGTTACAAATGTCAACTACATGAATGAAGTCACTTTGTAAAGGTGCTAAACTGACTAGCTTTTTGGTAGAAGTTTGTGTGATGGAGACCCCCCTCTAGTATCCACTGGAGCACATGTGTGGAAAAGCATAATAAAAAGGGGGTTTGGGTGTCCCAGCACTAGTGCTCTAGAGTCCAGATGGGTAAACAGCTACTGAGTGACCTCTCCTTTACATTGAATAAATTGGCTTTACATTCTTGATGACATTTCTAGTGAGAACAAACTTCCTTTCCCCAAAAAAACACCAAACATCGTATTATAAGTGGCCGAACGATCGAGGTTGCGTACGATCGAATGCACACACGACCATGACAGTGGCAGAAAGATCGAGGCTGAGTACGATCGAATGCACAGACGAACCTGAAAGTGGCCATTTTGGAATGTACAACTTGGTAAAAATCAAAACACAATGGAGCAGTATGCAAGCAAGAAATCAAACACAAAACACAACTACTTACTTTTTTGAAGAATTCTCTTGATCTTTCTGTACTGATCGGCCTCCCTCAGTTTCAGGTCTGACCAGCGTTTCCTGAGTTGCTCCTTGGATCGTTGTACCCCAAAATTATTGTACAGCCTTCTCACAACTTTAGACATGATCTTGGCCTTGCGGACATTGGGGTTGAGGTAAGGCCCATACTTCCCATCATAGTCGCTCCTCTTTAATATGTCCACCATCTCCAACATTTCTCCAAATGACATATTGGAGGCCTTGAATTTCAGGTTCCGGGATCGGGACGTTTCTGCCTCCGGACTTTCCTCGTCCTCCTCCTCGTTGGTGGGATATTTGTGGCGCACCTGCTGTGTCCCCGCCATGTGCTCTCCCCACTACGCCGTAAAGAGAAGGGGTGGGGAATAGACGAGAAAGATCGTCAGGGGCGGGCGGAGTTTGAAGCATGCGCAGTGTATATAAAACGTCACACGCCTGTGTCGTAGCCACGATCTGGGAGACGAGGGGAGAGAAAACTCACACGAGACGATCGCTACAAACGAAGGTACAATTTAACGTTGGTACATAACTAGCCTAGACTGATTTGAACTTGAGGCTTCTTTATGGAGAAGATTAGGAGAGTTTAGCCTGACATAATTTTGAGGGTTTTGTGTGTTGTTGTGTCTTGCAGAGATTGATATGAAGGGATTCAACGACATGAGTTTTCTCCCCCTCTTCATTGCCAAATACAGGGATTTTCCCATATTGTGGCAGGGTATACACCCACATTACACCAACAAACCAAAGAGGCACGCAGCCCTGGAGGAACTTGTGGAATTTGTCAAGCCAAGGTTCCCCACGGCAACTGTTGATGATATTAGAAAGAAAATTGGCAGCCTGAGGAGTGCGTATATCAGGGAGAGGAAGAAGGTCGTGAAGTCTGAGGAAACTGCAACTTCAGCAGATGAGGTCTATGTCCCCAAGCTCTGGTACTATCAGAGTCTCCATTTTCTGAAGGACCAGGCTGATGTCACGGAGCCAACCTCAACTCCTCCTTCCACGCTTCCTTGCGCACAGCCCACCCCTGATGAGGCTTCCGAGGAGCAACCTGGGCCTTCCAGTCTGGAAGAGGTGGAGGAGCCCAGCTTGTTCCAGGTATAGTAGTTTTGCTACCATTTAGGGGAATAATGAATGATGTTCACTTAATTCAGGATCGCCAATTGCTTAGTTCCTAACGTGTTTGACATATCAACAGACAGTGGTGTGGGAGACATTTGGGGCCAGAATCTAAACTGCTGGGCTGAGAATTGTATGGTTTTCTATTTGTAAACATTTTGCACCAGTCACTAGATGAGAATTGTGTGTGTTTGATGAACAAATAACTGAAACTATGTCCCTTTTTCCTACACAGGAAGACCTCAGCCAGGAGGTGGCTGTGGAAGGTGGCAGTCAGGAGGTGGCTGTGGAAGGTGGCAGTCAGGAGGAGGCAGGGGTTAGTGGCAGCCACCAGCTGGGTAGTGGCAGCCAAGAGGGGGCTAGGCCTCGGAGCCTGACTGACACCCAAACCCCTCCCCTCCGCCCTCCGTACAAAAGGGCGAGAAGGGGGGGTTATGCGGCACAGTCAGCGCTCCGGATGATAAGAGAGGCTTCAGACTCCCTACATGCCACACCCGCCGACGAGGAGACCTTTGGCTCGGTGGTTGTCACAAAAATGATGGGTATGGAGGTGAGGCAACGCAACATGTGTGAGGGGCTCATCCTCCATGTCCTAAATAAGGGTAGGGCTGGGGAGATGACCCCAGTCACACATGTTTGCCATAGCTACCATGCTCCACCTCCTCCTCCTCCTCCTCCTCCTCCTTCTGCCACCCCACCAGCACGACAGCCACAGCGTGGAAGGAAGCGTGGAAGGAAGACCTGAGAGTGACGACCTGGAATCAGTCTGGTCTGAGAGAAGATGGAGCCTCTCGTAGTACCAGAGCCTGGGGACCTAGATGGCATCTGCTGCAGTTCCGGATACTTTGGACTTCACGACCAGATTGCACTCCCCTTAATATACGTACTCCTCAGGCCCCCAATTTTCTACGCTTGAACAATGATGGTTGCCGTGGGGGGCCAAGGCTTTGCAAATTCCCCAAGTTTCACCATGGCTGCGTTCCTCTTTGGTTTGTTGGTGTGACCTAAATAAAGGTTTTTTTGATTTGAAATAATCATTGACTATTGTGTTTTACTTTGCTACAATGACAGTTTTTCTTTGAGTAAGCAGGTACATTTCACTAATCCTAAAGTAGAATTAACAAGGGGCACCAACAACAAACAAACTCCTAGTAAATGTAAGCAAGAAATACAAATGTAAATAATGTGTTTTTGGTAATTTGAGACACACAACCCCCCTCCAAAAAAAAAAAAAAAAAAAACATTCAAATATGTATTCCCCCAAAAAAAAAAAAAAAAAGACAAATCATGGTAAAAAAATAACAAAGATTCTTTTCCGTTCAGAGTAAAACTAAACATGTAGTGTATAAATGGTGCAAAGTAATAAAGAAGTAAGTTTGTGAGAAGTGCGGGTGAATAGGAGCAGCTAAAAGATGTCATTCTTGTTGCATTGTAAAGAAAAAGAGAATGCGCTGCATTAAAGACATTTTAACATTGCAGCGTGACGAATGTGCTGTGTCGATTAGGAAAGGTAGTTTTACCTGACCGAGCGCTTCCGTCACAGAATTTCTTCTGAGCATGCGTAGCACTTTGTCCGTCGGACAAGCGTACACACGCTCGGATTTGGTGTGATCGGACCGGGTTGACGGCAAATCTTTCCAGCAGGAGATAAGACTTTGTCCGACGGACAAACCGACGAACACTGTCCGATGGTGCATACACACGGTCTGATTTTTCAACAACCTTGTCCGATCGGACCAAATTGATGAAAAAGTCCGACCGTGTGTATGGGGCTTTAAAGTGGAAGTAAACCCTTCCAAAGCACTTTGGCCTACAGGTAAGCCTAGATTAAGGCTTACCTGTAGGTCCAATAAATATCTCCTAAACCTACATGGTTTAGGAGATATTTATAAAAAAAGAGGCAGCGCAGGCGCACTGCGCATGCCGACTTCACGGCGATATGCCGTTTTCCTGCGCATGCACGGGAGTGACGTCATCGCCGCTCCAGTGAATCACAGCGCTGGAGCGGCGAGACCCGGAAGTCACTCCAGTATTGATGGTGCCGGAGAATGTCGTGGATGAAGACAGATTCGGGGTCTTCATTCTCAGGTAAGTTATTCATAATGAGCTAGTATGCTATGCATACTAGCTCATTATGCCTTTGCCTTGCAGGTTCCGTTTTTTTATTTTTTTGGTGAGGAGGCTTTACTTCCTCTTTAATGTTCTGTTTAAACTAGCTGAATACATTCCATCTGACATAAAACAAAAATGTGTGACATATCTTAACATGAGCACAGATGAAACTGAGCCACACCCCCTTTCGAGGGTGACACCCATTTTCCATAGCAAACCTAAAGAAACGTACTTAGCTATTCTTATCAATATTTGCATAATGTTAACAATGGCTCACTGCGGCTGGCACTCTCTCGCCACCTGGTGGCCAGCATATTCAGAACGGTCCTTGGGTACTTTTCAATCCGTTATTCAAATTTTAAGGTGAGAACTTGTCCTTGTTGCCACATCTTATTCTACCTAATTAACTGAACACCCCAGTGTCCTTGGAGCCCCAAAGTCCATCAATCCTTTACTCAGGGTGGAACAACATTTCCCAGCAGTTTCCCTTCTTCATAGGGACAACTGCTGGGAGAGAATGCATGGCTGCAGTCAAACAGCAATTGGCCATGCCGGGTTACTTTTCAGAGGGAGGCACACTGGCGATTCCAGAACATTAGCCAGTATGACTCAAGCGGGCACTCCTGACCTCTGCCGGCAGAATATGATACAGCAGTACAGCCAAGCAGGAATGTCCCCACTAACAACTTTACAGGACAAAGGTGGAGTGGGTCTTAGCATAGCGTGCAGACTCCCCAGAACACACATTTGTAATCCACATAGTTTTGATGAATGAATACAGTTCAACAACATTTTACCAATAGTACCTGGGATCCAGTAACCATGGGGTTTCCCCTCTTGTATTCACAGTAGTAATATGATACAGAACATCTCTCTTATTAGGCCTGCGGAGGACAACACAATCTGGATTGATTTGAGGACCATAGTCCCAGGTTTGTAGGACCGAAGTATATCTTTCAGACATTCTGGGTGACAACTTGTTGAACTCCAATCGTAGAGGAATTCTAAGAAAGCTCAGCACGGCCTCATCCACCCACTGTGTTCTCTTTTCCTGAATCTCCCCCTCCAGTTGAGCCGATATATATGGATACAAGTAGCCATACTCCTCCACTTTCTTGATGACTATGCGCTGTGACTTAGACAGCCTGGGCAGTGTTTTAGTGTCTCCATACACAGTTAAGACTTGTGCATCCGGGGCGCATTGGACTGGATACCCAGCAATGACATCGGGTTTCCAATCAAATCAGTCTCGTGGGTTGGTTTGGTTGGCACAACTTTAGGGACCCATCTTGCCCAGTGATCCTCCTCAAAGGATTTAGCAATACACACAGTTGGAGCTGTACTGGCAGACAATATTTATTATAGTTCAATATAGTTCAATATTCAATATAATAATAACACTTTCAGCTGGCCCAGGAGGAATCTCATCCTCCTCCAGGTCACATAATTTCTCCTCTTCACTATCACTCCACTTTCCAGTGCATGACA
Organism: Lithobates sylvaticus; assembly: GCA_028564925.1. Classification (NCBI taxonomy): domain Eukaryota; kingdom Metazoa; phylum Chordata; class Amphibia; order Anura; family Ranidae; genus Lithobates; species Lithobates sylvaticus. The sequence goes on along the minus strand of CM053030.1, from coordinate 374,312,512 downwards.
AAGGGTCTGAAAACAGTTCAGAGATCCGATCGGATGGGAATATCCCAATCGGAGATACTGGATCACTCTTCGGCCGGGAGTAGGTTGCGCTCGGATCTAGCAGCAACTGGTGCTACAACCTTGTCTCCCCCACTGGACACAGGTACTACCGCCCTCACTGGCACACTACTTTCACCCATTTCAGGCTTACCCGACTCTGGTGTCTTTTCCCCTGGTGGGCCTGTCCACAGCCTCAAGGGATTACTGGAGCATTGGGTCCTGGAGCAGCCACAGAGAGGAGAGGAGCAGATTCTAGCACAAGCCGGGTGATAGCAGGGGGACTCTCAATGCCATTCCCAGCTGGGACAGTGACATTCTTGTCACAATCCGCTTGTAGTGCCCACGGAGGTTGGGCTGGTGAGACTACTTTAAGCAGGGCTTCCCCGCAGTGTCCACAGATGATCCAAGGCCGCAGGTGCGTGGCCAAGCCGGAACACTTCCCGCAAATTAGTCCAAAGGCTTCATAGCCTTGAGCCGTATAGAGGGCTAGACTACCCTTAGGTGTATACCGCACTCGGACGTGTCGGACAGGAGGCCCTTAGGCCCGCTCAGACCAGGGCCAATACCCAGAAAACATACACCTTCCAATCTGACATCATACTTCCAAACTGCGCCATCTTCTCCACCCAACAACCAGGCACGCGTGGCAGCACTTCCTTATCCTCCTCTGCAGAGCTGTAGCTCCTCCCTTCTGCCAGAGGATTGGTCCACCCACTCTCTGGAAACTTCAGCGCCCGCCCTTCCATCTGCATAGCACACCAAAACCTTAATGGAGTCCATTTTAATCCCTGCAGCAATCCCTAAAGTGTCAAAAGACCAGGCTGACACTCTCCCATGAGCAATGAGACATGTTGGTTCTTCCCCACTTTGTTGGAATGCACAATAACACACAGTCTATACGAAGCTGTTACTTGCCACCTTCCCACCGAGCCAGATGAAATCCAGATGTACAGTGGGGCAAAAAAGTATTTAGTCAGCCACCAATCGTGCAAGTTCTCCCACTTAAAAAGATGAGAGAGGCCTATAATTGTCATCATAGGTATACCTCAACTATGAGAGACAAAATGTGGAAACAAATCCAGACAGACAATCACATTGTCTGATTTGGACAGAATTTGAAAATTATGATGAAAAATAAGTATTTTGTCAATATCAAAAGTTCATCTCAATACTTTATTATATATTCTTTGTTGGCAATGACAGAGGTCAAACGTTTTCTGTAAGTCTTCACAAGGTTGACACACACTGTTGCTGGTATGTTGGCCCATTCCTAATGCAGATCTCCTCTAGAGCAGTGATGTTTTGGGGCTGTCGCTGGACAACACAGACTTTCAACTCCCTCCAAAGGTTTTCTATGGGGTTGAGATCTGGAGACTGGCTAGGCCACTTCAGGACCTTGAAATGCTTCTTATGAAGCCACTCCTTCGTTGCCCGGGCGGTGTGTTTGGGATCATTGTCATGCTGAAAGACCCAGCCACGTTTCATCTTCAATGCCCTTGCTGATGGGAGGAGGTTTGCACTCAAAATCTCACGATACATGGCCCCATTCATTCTTTCATGTACACGGATCAGTCGTCCTGTTCCCTTTGCAGAGAAACTGCCCCAAAGTATGATGTTGCCACCCCCATGCTTCACAGTAGGTATGGTGTTCTTTGGTTGCAACTCTCTCTCCTCCAAACATGATGAGTTGTGTTTCTACCAAACAGTTCTACTTTGGTTTCATCCTAACATATGACATTCTCCCAATCCTCTTCTGGATCATCCAAATCCTTTCTAGCAAACCTTAGACGGGCCCGGACATGTACTGGCTTAAGCAGGGGGACACGTCGGGCACTGCGGGATCTGAGTCCCTGGCGGCGTAGTGCGTTACTGATGGTAGCCTTTGTTACGTTGGTCTCAGCTCTCTGCAGGTCATTCACTAGGTCCCCCGTGTGGTTCTGGGATTTTTGCTTACCGTTCTTGTGATCATATTGACCCCACGGGGTGAGATCTTGCGTGGCGCCCCAGATCGAGGGAGATTATCAGTGATCTTGTATGTCTTCCATTTTCCATAGATCCATTTAGCCTCCTGTTGTAAGATTTTTTTTGTCGAAATCCCCTCCCCGTGCTTGCTGGGAGATTACTTCCTAAGCAAAGAATGAAATAACTGAGGGGTCATAACTGTGATTAAAACCTACATGTTTACATATTGGTGTATACAGCAGGCCAACATCGAGATAATAGAGGTGATCCTGTATTCTTCTAGCAAAAGTACGTTTAGTCTTCCCGATGTAAAATGCACCACTTGCTCTTTCGATCTACGGACAACCAGGCAGGCTGCCTTTGCTATACCCAGGTAACTTATTACATACCGGCTGACCCACAATAATCATTATTGGATACTTATGACATTGTTTCCTGCTACTCTCTAGTATATGCCATAGTATTGACTGTGTTGCCATATTGATGTGTCCGGTCTATCTTTACATGTATTATATATTGGGTCTGGTTAAGCGATAGTCGGGCTAGACATGGGTGATGCCTTTAGTGATGCATTCATCCTGTCATGCCCGAGGATAGTTGGGTATTTACTTGTCTGGTCAGCTGCTTCTAGTTATAACTAGGGTGGTTTAGGTAGGTCTAATGGGGACATTCTGGATGTGCATATGGTTTGTGCATTTGCCGTTTTGTGGCTCTGTTTACCTTTTCTTTCTTTTTTTCTTTTTTCCTTCCCTTTCTCCTCCCTTTTTTTTGGTCACATATTAACTAGTGTTTGATATAGTTGATCCTGGCACTCCTGCATATATAATGATGTAAAGGATTTTGCATCTGAATATATATGTTTAGTATGGTAGATAATTATTGGTTGATGACCTTATTGCTCTGGATATGATCCGATGCCCACCGGACCAGATTGGTGACTCACTGATCAAATTACCGGATGAGGGTCCGTCCTTTCTTTGTGATGATGCTGCAGGTTGCATGGAAGTAACGTCATTGAATTTGGTGAGCACCTATATGCATGCTATTAAATGGTATACTATATGATGAACTTTATTGAATAAATTAAATGTAAATGATACTAACTACATTGTCTTTGTAATTGGACTGATGATTTACATGCATGTTGAGCTGCCCAGAAGAAGCAGATAAGGATTCTGCAAAACTAGTTGGCTTACTTTATATATACAAGCATCGTTCAAGTTTTTACATGGACTAAGTATCATTTATGGTCAATGTTCCATATGGCCTAATACGAATATCAAAATTGTATTCTTTTGTATTTTTTGTAATAAATATTATTTTACTATTATCCACTGTGTACATGCTTACCTCAGAGACAGCGACATATCCGTGAAAGTCCCATCACTTTATAGGAGAGTGGTGATCTCTCTGATCTTTTTCTAACCAATCGCCACAATCTCCTGAACTCTTCCACAGCTAGCATGCTGTATACTCCTCAAGGGTCACCCCCACTATCCTGCTGGGTCCCTAGCTTGGTACTTGATGCTCCTCAAGCGTCACCCCTGCTGTCCTGCTGGGTCCCTGGGTTGGCACCTGCTAAAGCTTTCCCCCTTCTTCACCGTCCCCGGCTGGTGAGAAGCCTGGCTCCAGCTTTGATCTAATGAGAACCTCCAGGGCCAGGGATAGCTGAGATTCTTCTTTCCAAATGACAGCCTCCTCTCCACAGAGATAACCCGTTATAAAGAAGACATAGAAAGTGCCATAGTGTAAAACAATTTATTTGAAAAAAAAGCATAATAAAAGCCAAATGGCTGCTTACATTGAAAAGTGCCCACTTAGAAATACTTGCAGACAACTTAGACAGGGATTGCAAGCCGATCCAAAGCCTTGAGCTGGCGTGTGTTCCACCGCCGAATAACAGAAAACCGGAAGTTCGTGACCGGAAGTGATGTGACTGGAATGAGCCTCGGCGTACGTTGCATCTTACGACGTCATCAGGAAGCAATTCCACCATGACCTGTAGGGATTGGACCGAGGCCAGCATCTTGGATTGCTGCACTGTCTCAGGCGCCACTGGACAACATTTGTCTGGGAGACTGCGCTACATCTCCGCAGCCTTCTCCAGGACAGCCGTCGGGGTCTCAAACCCGGACTCAGGAACTAAACAATTAGAGCTCAAACTTCAGGAACAGGTGAGATCTCTGCTTTTTGATTTGGGGTAACAGTCAGACAGCCTCTCGATGATAATCAAAGGGAAGGGGAAGAAACTGTTAAGTAGATTGTTGTGATGCATTTAGTGCTTTGTTTAACTGCTGTCTTGTTTTAAGATGGGTAAAGTCCATGGTAAAAGGACCTCTGCCAAACATACCTGTCAGAGAACTCATGCAGCAGGTGTTCATTCCCGTGCAGTAAGTGCTCATTCCGATTTAGCAGCTGCTAATGCCCGTTCAGCAAGTGCTAATTCTAATACGCATATGCAGAGTCACAGACAAAGACGAGCAAGGACTGGAATGTGCATGCACATTGGCACATGTGTGCCAAATGAGCACATGCGCATATACGTTAGCGTGCGCATGCATCCATAGATTCTGGCACCCAGCAGCCTATTTAAACTGAGAGTCTGCCTGGCTTCTGTGCTGGGTTGTCTTCAGCTTTGGTTCCTGTGCTCCTGATTCTTATACATGTCTGCTGACCTTGTTCCTGACCCGGCTATGTCTGACAACTCTCTTGGATCACCCATGTCTGCTATATCTGCTTCTTGCTTATGTTACCGAACCCAGCTAGGATTTATGACTACTGCTCCGCCTCCTGATTTGGTACCCTATCGCCAGCACGTTACCGACTTCTGCCTTTTCCCGACCTTGCAACTGATCCTGATTCTGCACCTGTCTGCTTGACTCCCGCTGAACAAGGCTTGTGACCAGACTCCACGCCACCACTGGGAGGACTCCTTCAAGTTACAGCTCACTCCTACAGCTACCAGGCACCTGCACCTTTCCACTGCCCTAGCAGTCCCTGTCTCCACTGCCAGGGGTGCTTGGGCAGGAATTGTGCAAGAGGCCACACCCTCATCATCTTGGGCTCCATTGTCAGGTACGTGACAATACCTAAGCCCCCACAGGTATTTTTTAATGTCCCCTCAACCCCTTGGACCATCCCACCTAGTTATAATGCAGTATACCCTTCTCACCCACTAAAGAAAGAGGATGATTTAAGACCGAATTGTACTCTGTCTATGCCCACACAAGCACATGCCCCCCTCCCCCCCGTTCAACAAGTAGAACTACAACTCCCAGATAGCCAGAATAGTGTGGGGGGGGAACAGGGAGCAAGAGGAAAAGAGTTTCCAAGGGAAGATGAAGGTGTGGCAAGTTTGAATATTGTTCTTGTACTTGTTTGAATATCAAAAACGATACACTGACAGCTCAGATTGTAAAACTGCAGTAATGGAAGATATATGTGTATACGTTGAGCTTTTTGGGTTGTGTTAGCCAACTAATGATGAGGGAATGTTGCTTGTATGAAGATGTTGAATGCATTTTGTTTTCTCTGTAGTGAATGTGACAATGTTACCTGAATTAAGACAGAAAGGTAATGCTAAGTATGGCTGATTTTTAAAATGAGTTTTGCTACTTGAGGGTCTATGTGAGTTTAATATTGGGAGAGATAAGTAATCAAATGAATTTGAAAGTTCTGCAAAGTGGCACTGTATATGAGAAAGATAGAAGTTTTTGTAGAAAGTCTTTGTATGTTTAACTGAGAAATCCTTTGTAGCAGAGAGGGGATTTGACCCCTCCCTTAAATGTCCTGCGTGTGAGTTTGCAGACATACCCCCCCCCCCCCCAATGGAGATCACCCCCATCAAATCATTCTCTGCAGCTATTACCTTTTGTACCACCGCCCCGTCCCTTTAGAATGTAAGCTCTACAAGCAGGGCCCTCCTGTACCTTTTGTATTGAACTGTATTGTAATTGTGTTGTCACCCCTATACATTGTAAAGCGCTGCGTAAACTGTTGGCACTATATAAAGCGTGAATAATAATAATCTTCTGTGTAAGATGTCCTGTGTGAGGGACGGTGTCTGTGAAATATAGGATAATGTGTTCATTTTTGACTAGTATAACATGTGCGGTTCAAAAGTAGTTGATGTAAAAAACTTTGGAAGGTAAAGGAAGTGTTTATTTATGTTGTAGAATCCTAGTTGAAATAGTTAGTTTTTGCTTTGTAACTCTAGGATTAATTTAAAAAACAATAAAAATAATAGCTGATTGTGGCCGACACCCTTTAAATTCCCAAAAGCTAACATGATTATTATAATTATTTAAATGTTCAATTCTCCATTCCAGCCTATTGGGCGTGGAGAGGGAGGCGATAACTGACTAGACTAGACACGTTCTGTATAACATGTTAAATGTATTACCAAGCTAAGAGTAACAGAAAAAGATAGGACATTAATAAATGATCACTGGAGATGTATAACACACGTTAGGTTTGACTTACAGAAACATGATCAGATCCAATACACCCCCCCCAGTCAGATACTCAGACTCTGTCAATGCCTAATCTCAGCAAACACACTCCCAGAGGTACCTCCAATCATGACACTCTCAGTATAAGTAGGATGGAAGCTGGGATAACCAAATACAGCAATAGTCGCCCATGTCAAGTGTCCACTTCCACCCCAAAGAATCCCAATGTCAGTAACCGGACTCTTGTCTTGTTCTTCAACTTAGCTATGCAAATGCCCTAAAAGAAACAGACTGTGGGGGAATACCCGACTACACCCCTTTTTACCACAACGGCCCTACTGAACTCGAAAGAGGTTTATATATAAATGTTGCAAAGAAAAGGAAAAAGGCATGTGTTGAAACTGGAAAGAGGTTTATATGCATGTTGCGAATAAGAAGAAAAAGCATGTGTTGAAACTAAAGAAGTTATGTGCTGAAGAAGTTATTACTGTGTCCAGAGACATATGTTTGAGTCCCGCAAATACCAAGCAATGCTGTGTGAAAATCCCAGAATCAATTTAGAAACTATTAACACCCTAAACCCAGCCACTCTGCTTCCCACCTCACTAGGACCCTGAGCATATGAGCCTTGCAACTGGCTGCCGACTAAAACTGAATGTGTATGTAGACTCCAAGTATGCCTTCCTATCTCTCCTGGCCCATGGAGCCCTGTATAACGAAAGAAGACTTATTACATCCAGAGGGAAGAGCATCAAACATGGGACATAAATACTGAAACCTTTGGAAGCAGCATGGGCCCCCTCTGAAGTTGCAGAGATCCACTGTAGGGGCCATCAGAAGGGAGACTCCCAAGTGGCTAGAGGGAATAGGAAAGCAGATAAAGCAGCCAGGGGTGCAGAATTCCAGAGGCCCCAACAACAGATAATGGCCCTCCTGTTCTCAGTGCCACTCTGAATGGGATCCGGTGTATACAAAGGCAGAACAATAATGGATAGAGACTGAACCTATAAAGTACAGGTAAGATCGGTGGTACCAACTGCAGGACGGGAGAATTCTCAATCCAACTGCTGCAGCAACCAAATTAATGACAGAATTCCACAAGGAAACACACATGGGCAAAACAGCCATTGAAAAGGCCCTAGAGAGACATTTTTACATCCCTGGACTGTCAGAACATTTGGGGTGAAAAGAATATATATATATATATATATATATATATATATATATATAGTTGCATATTGTATAATTTTTCATATTCATATATATTGGACATGAGAGGAGCCATTTTGGCTCTGGAGTTGAATCGGAGTTCATGGCCCATGAATAAGACATTGTTTTTCTGTCTTATAAAGCATCTGTAAGTCTAGTTGTACCTTCTCCAAGGTTATATATCTCTTATCGTTAACACTTATAGATAAGGGGAGTTGGTACAGACTTACACAGATCACAAACCTAAAAATAGTATTTTCAGAATAAGCTACAGAAACCAGAGGGCTTATTCACAATTGCTGTTGTATTATGTATATCTTAACCGAGGACTGCCTCACGCCGATATACGTCGGCAGAATAGCATGGCTGGGCACAACCACGTACCTGTACGTGGCCCTTTAAGAACCCAGCCATGGGGTCGTGCTCGCTACCGGCGGCGCGCTCGCTACCCGGTCCTGAGCTCCGTGACCGTGGCCGCAGGACCAGCAGACCCGATCGCCGCTGGTGTCCCACGATCGGGTCACAGAGCTGAAGAACGGGGAGAGGTCTGTGTAAACAAACCTCTCCCCGTGCTTCGTAGCGCAACTGACACTGATCGGCTGTTCCCTGTCATCGGGAAAGACAATCAGTGACGTCAGACGCAAAGCCACGCCCCCTACAGTAAAACAAAAAAAAAAAACACACACACACTTAACCCCTCCCCGCCCCCTAGTGGTTAACTCCTTCACTGCCAGTGTCATTTACACAGGAATCAGTGCATTTAAATAGCGCCGATTTCTGTATAAATGACAATACCAAAAATGTGCCAAAAATGTCCGATGTGTCCGCCATAATGTCGCAGTCACAATAAAAATTACTGATCGACGCCATTACTAGTAAAAAAAAAAATATTAATAAAAATGCTATAAAACTATCCCCTATTTTGTAAACGCTATAACTTTTGTGCAAACCAATCAATAATCGCTAATTGCGATTTTTTTTACCAAAAATATGTAGAAGAATACGTATCGGCCTAAACTGAGGAAATATTGCCTTTTTTTAAAAAAATTGACGCTCTATTTTTGTTTATTGCGCAAAAAATAAAAACCGCAGGGGCGATCAAATACCACCAAAAGAAAGCTCTATTTGTGGGAAAAAAAGGACGTCAATTTTGTTTGGGAGCCACGTCGCACGACCGCGCAATTGTCAGTTAAAGCGACGCAGTGCCGAATCGCAAAAGGGGGCCTGGTCCTTTGGCTGCAAATTGGTCCGGGGCCTAAGTGGTTAAATAATGTTTTTCTTTCATAATATGTTATAATATATATGTATTAGTTATTCATATATAAACATGGTTACTCCACATACATATTATTATAAGGTTGCAAGTGTGGGTTCCTATGAAGAGTTTGTTCATGAAACTGTTATGTTTATCGTTAGAATAATGACTTCAGGTTCTAGGAATGTACAAACCATTAACTAGGTGTGGGGTGGTTTTTCCCAAGTCATATTTCCAGGGGAGCCCCAGTGTCTGGGGAAATTGACACTTGATTGTCAATTATTACACAATTAATGGTGTTTTGCTAAGCCAAGGTCAGAAGATTACGTCAATCACATTTTAAAGTAATTTCTGATCCAACACTGCCCCTAAGAGGTTAAAATTGGTAATTATTCAAAATGGCGTTCATATAGGGTTGCCATGGTGATGTGGAAGCTTAACCGTCATTTGACACAATCAAGTTACAAAGTACTGAAATACACACCCACTTTTAGGGTGAGATAAAAGGTGTTACTCATGGCAGATAGGGATCCGAGAGCTAAGATCGGAGGTCTGATGGGAAAAGGGGCCATGGGAAGTCTATAGAGAGATCTCTAGGGAGCAAGCTCACTAAAAGATAGAGAAATGTAGAGAGGTTAAAAGAGGTCCCTCTGGGAGACTCATCATCGCCTAGCTGGAGCTCCTCAAGATGACAGGCTTCTTAAAGCTCTGGTAACGTATTCGTTCGTTTATTATACCTTTTTGGTAATTGAATTGTTTTTACATATACATTACTAAGACCATTTAAATATATGGCAAAGCAAATTGGAGTTTATTATTTTTAACTGCAGCATGAAATAATTAATTCCAAATATTTAAAGACATACACAGTTTTATTTGTCTTTAAAAAGCTAAAAGCCAATATTTGTAAAATGGTTTTATCGCGATCTATGTAAAATAAATTCATTCTAAATTTAACAGAAGCCTTGATCAAATTATTACCACTTTCAGACCGGACCAATTTGCAGCCAAAGGACCAGGCCCCTTTTTGCGATTCGGCACTGCGTTGCTTTAACTGACAATTGCGCGGTCGTGCGACGTGGCTCCCAAACAAAATTGACGTCCTTTTTTTCCCACAAATAGAGCTTTCTTTTGGTGGTATTTGATCGCCCCTGCGGTTTTTATTTTTTGCGCTATAAACAAAAATAGAGCGACAATTTTTAAAAAAATGCATTATTTTTGACTTTTTGCTATAATAAATATCCCCAAAAAATATATAAAAAAATTTTTTTTCCTCAGTTTAGGCCGATACGTATTCTTCTAAATATTTTTGGTAAAAAAAAAATCGCAATAAGCGATTGATCGGTTTGCGCAGAAGTTATTGCGTTTACAAGATAGGGGATAGTTTTATAGCATTTTTATTAATAATTTTTTTTTTATTAGTAATGGCGGCGATCTGTGATTTTTTTTGTGACTGCAACATTATGGCGGACACATCGGACATTTTTGACACATTTTTGGGACCATTGTCATTTATACAGCAATCAATGCTATTTAAATGCATTGATTCCTGTATAAATGACACTGGCAGTGAAGGGGTTAACCACAAGGGGGCAGTGTAAGGGTTAAGTATGCCTAGGGGTGTGTTTCTTACTATGGGGGGGCGTGGCTGTCAGCTAGTGAATGCTGATCTCTGCTCCAATCACAGGGAGCAGAGATCGGCGTCACTAGTTGCTAGGCAGAACGGGGAGATGCTGTTTATCTCGGCAACTCCCCGTTCAGCCTTCCCGTGAGACGATCGCGGGTGTCCCCGCGGCGATCGAGCCCGCGGGGACCGCGACCAGACTCACGAGGGTCCCGACCAGCGCGGGAGCGCGCCGCTCCCCGCGCGCTCCCGATGGCACAGACAGGCTAAAGGAGGGACTTATATATACGCCCTCCTGCCTGTACGTGACATTCTGCCGACGTATATCGTCATGCGCCGGTCGGCAAGTGGTTAAGCTGTGCACAATAACAATTTTTGTTTGTGCACATTTAAGAGAGTGTAAGAGATAAGGAGATCTGTTTGTTTGAGAAGGATCATATAGTTAAATTAAACAGATTGTTTACATAAGTCCGTGGAGTCACGGAAAATATTCACAAGGGTACCAAGTCTCAAAATGTACAAGTATCATTCAAGAATTGAAATGTGGTATTTTGTTATAGAGCTTGTATAGAAATGTGAATAATATTATCTTAACCATCATTTACTGTATCTCTGATATGTAGAAGTACTGTATATCCTTTTATTTGTATTAATCACGAAATATACCTGATACTATTTGCACTGTATTTTTTAGTTAATAAATATATATTTTTAAGCAAGATCATTTGTATCACTTGTCTTCAAAATAGCACGGATAAACAAACTTAAATTTCTTGTTTGTATTGTTAGAAAATTGTAAATCTCCCAAATCAAAGATTTGCATATTTTCATAATTACAATAAATTTTTTATATTTCAGTATAAACATTCTGACAGGACAAAGCTCTGGAAAAGTGAAAAGAATGAACCGTACTCCTAAATTGCAACTGGCCAAACTCTGTCAGGAAACCCAAATTAAATGCTGCCCATTGCTTTGCTGAGAATTCAGAGTAATCCAACCAAGAGGAACAATTTGTCCCCTTTTGAAGTACTATATGGTAGGCCCCCATCCATCATAAAAGGTATCAAGGGAGTGGTGAACCGTGAACTGTTACAGAAACTAGGGGAAAATATGCACGACATAGGGAAATGGGTTCAGGAAAAACTCCCCATAACTCTGTCCAACCCATACTGTTCTGCGGTCTACCCCCACAGCCATTAAGTCTGTCCAACCCACACTGTTCTGCGGTCTACCCCCACAGCCATCAATCTGTGTATCTCACATAGTGAACTTCTTTACGGATTGATTGAGCAAGGGATTCAATAAGTAGGACAAATAAGAGTGGGGAAAGTGGACATCCCTAACCCGTACCCCTACAGATGTCAAAAAGATTTTATTTATATCCAGCATATTTAACATAAGCTTTGGGATTTTTGTATAATGAGGAGACCCAGCTAATAAAATGTGGCCCAAATCCCCAATGCTGCAGGATAAAATGTAGGTAATGCCACAAAACTGTATCAAATGCTTTTTTAATATCTAAAGATAAGAAACAGGTGGGTATTTGTTGTGATTTAGCTGCTTGAATTAGTAAAGTAGTCCTGTTTACATTATCTGCCACTTGGCGCTGTGGGATAAACCCCACCTGGTCTTTATTTATTAAAGAACCTATAACACTATTTAAGCGGGTCGCTAAGACTTTCACTAGTCTCTTAATGTCAAGGTTAAGTAATGATACAGGTTTATAGTTAGAACAAGATGTATTGTCTGACTGAGGTTTGGGGATCATTAAAATTATAGTAGTTGTTTCAGGGCAAAAGGATTGATCGTTAAGGAGAGAATTAAATGCTTCTGTTAACATTGGAGCAAGGATATGAGAGACTTTCTTATAGTATAGGGCAGAGAAGCCACCTGGGCCTGGATGTTTATTTGGTTTAAGAGAGTTAATTGCTTATTTAATTTCGATAGCTTTAATGGGGCTTTCAAGACAATCAAAGTTGGGCTAAAGGAATAGTAGGAAGTTTGATTTGTGAAAGAAATGATTCTGCTAAAGTTTGATCAAAAGAGCCTTCCTTTTTATATAAGGAGGTAAGATGTTTTTGAAAGGTGTGGAGGATCTTTACTGGATTAATAGTAAATGTATCATGAGATAATTTCAGTTGAATCGGTTTAAAGGGGCGAACTCCTTATTTAAGTGCTCGGGCTAAAAGAGCGTCTGGTTTATTCGCTTTAAGATAAAATGTTATGCAAGTCTTAACATACATTTTTACATACAGGATTCTGATAAAAAAAAGGTCAAGGTTTAAACGTGCTTTATCAAGCTGTAATTTAGTCACAGGGGTAGAATTGGATTGAAAGATTGTGTGGCATGTATTAAATTCTGCTTCTAATTTTTGTTTTAGTTGTTGTTTTTCTCATTTAAAGCGGAGTTCCACTCAAAAATGGAACTTCCGCTTTAACCACTCCTCACCCCCTTACATGCCACATTTGGCATGTAATTTTTTTGGGGGGGGGGGGGAGTGGGGGCTTCATTAGGAGGGGGACTTCCTGTCCCACTTCCTCCTTCCGCCCAGGAACCGCCTAGGCGACTCCTCCCTCTAGGCGATCTTCTGGGACACGTGACAGGTCCCAGGAGATCGCCTATCCACTCCGGGAGCGCAGCACGGCTCGCGCATGCGCCGTGCGTGCCCGGCCGTGAAAAGGAAAGCTGTCACGGCCGGGTGCCCTTAGTGGAAATGGCGGCGCCGGCGAAGAGGAGGGGGAGAGGAGTGACACCCCGTTCGGCCGCATCGCTAGACCGTGGAACAGGTAAGTGTCATTTTTTTTAAAAGTCAGCAACTACACTTTTTGTAGCTGCTGACTTTTAAAATGCCTGGAACTCCCCTTTAAGAAATGAGGCTTGGCATATACAAACCCCACGGAGAACAGATTTATGAGTTTCCCATAGGGTCAGTGGGGATATATCAGGGGTCTCATTAACGCCCTGGTAATCTTTTATGGCTAGTTCTAGATCAGAGGAGTGTGATGGATGGGATAGGATTGAGTCATTAATATGCCATGTAGAATCTTGTGTTTTGGGTATTAGAAAAGTGAAAGTTAAAAGTACAGCACAGTGGTCAGTCCATGTAAAAGGGATAAAAGATGAAGAAAGGAGTTCAGGGGTCATACCTATTGAGATCAAAATGTGATCAATACGGGAAAATTATTTATGGGGATGAGAATAAAAAGTAAACTGGTGCCTAGCAGGTATGATTTCATGCCAAGAACCTAATAAAGAGTGTTGTTGAAGAAGTTGTTGGAACTTACGAGATTGAGAACTAGATGCAATAGGAGTTGGGGATTTATCTAAAAAAGGATAGAGATCCCGTGAGTATAAGGTAGCGACCTTCTGGGTCTTTGATCTCTGTCAGAAGGGAAAAGGGTGTAGTATGATTAAACGCTATTAGCATCCTTTATTGTTTTGTTTTGGAAGAGGCTGTGAAAACTTGGGGATAAGCTGAACCAATATATTTAGGGGTCGCCTTATCTGTGAAATGGGTTTCTTGGAGGCATACAGCATGTGCTTTTGAGGAAGCTAAGGAGCTTTTGTGGGATATTTAGACCTTGTACGTTTAAAGTAAGGACATTTAAGGGAGCCATCGGTAAATCTTAACTACTTTCAGACCGGACCATTTTGCTGGCTTAAGACCAGACCCCTTTTTGAGATTCGGCACTGCGTCGCTTTAACTGACAATTGCGTGGTCGTGCGACGTGACTCCCAAACAAAATTGATGTCCTTTTTTCCCACAAATAGAGCTTTCTTTTGGTGGTATTTGATCGCCCCTGCGGTTTTTATTTTTTGCGCTATAAACAAAAAAAGAGCGACAATTATTTACTTTTTGCTATAATAAATATCCCCCAAAAATATAATATAAAAAAAAAATTTTTTTTCCTCAGTTTAGGCCCATACGTATTCTTCTACAAATTTTTGGTAAAAAAAAAAAAAAAATCGCAATAAGCGTACATTGATTGGTTTGCGCAGAAGTTATAGCGTTTACAAAATAGGGGATAGTTTTATAGCATTTTTATTAATAATTTTTTTTTTTACTAGTAATGGCGGCGATCAGCGATTTTTATTGTGACTGCGACATTATGGCGGACACATCGGACATTTTTGACACATTTTTGGGACCATTGTCATTTATACAGCAATCAGTGCTATTTAAATGTACTGATTCCTGTGTAAATGACACTGGCAGTGAAGGGGTTAACCACTAGGTGGCAGTGTAGGGATTAAGTGTTCCTAGAGGCGTGTTTCTAACTGTGGGGGGGCGAGGCTGTGAGCTAGCAAATGCTGATCTCTGCTCCAATCACAGGGAGCAGAGATCAGCGTCACTAGTTGCTAGGCAGAACGGGGAGATGCTGTTTATTTAAGCATCTCCCCGTTCAGCCTTCCCGTGAGACAATTGCGGGTATCCCCGCGGCGATCGAGTCCGCGGGAACCGTGACCAGACTCACGGGTGTCCCTACTGGCGCGCGCTCGATGGCATGGCGGCATCTTAAAGGGGACGTCCCTGTACGCCCTTATGCCTGCCCGTGCCATTCTGTCGACGTACATCGTCGTGCGCCGGTCGGGAAGTGGTTAATGGAAATATTGTAGTATACTGCATTCATAGATTGTGTCTACAATTACCCCGGGGGGGGGGGCAGAACCAAGAGGGGAGTAGAGACAGAATAAAGAGGAAGAAAGAGAGAGTAAGAGTCATATAGTCCAATAATAGTAAGTAAATTGTGTGAATAAGAAAAGTAAAAAAGGTGGTGTACTGAGTGCGTAAAAAAAATGCTAACTCAGAGGCCTAGTATCTATCCGAGGAGGTCCTTCAATAATAGGTCAGAATGGAGGTTTATCCTAGGACAGAAAGATAGGGGGGAGCAGTGACAATCTCTTGAGACCCCAACAGCCTAGATCTATATACAGAAAAGGGAGGGGAAGGGGAGGAAGAAAGGGGGTAAATAGATAAAACATAAAATATGTTTATCTGGGGCTAAAAGGGGGGAAGTTCAAAACTTAATAGAACAGTATTATTTTAAATATATTTAGTCAGATTATACTAAAGGTGGTAAATTACTTAGTGACCAAGGAAAGGCAAGCCTTAAGATTGAATACGCTTCAAGATGAGGAGTGAAAGTCATTCAGTCCATTGTGTCTACAGGATCTATATCAGGAGAATTGAATTGACTTCTCTTATGCGACGTACACATGCTCGGACTTTCCGGCGGGATTGTCCACACACGCCCGGACAATCCACGGGAAAAAGTCTGCGGGACTTTTGAAATGAACGAACTCCGGCGGACTAAGTTTTAAGTTCAGACTTTAAATTGTCCGCTGGACTCCCACTGTCTGTGTGCTAGTCCGCGGGACTTTTGAAATGAACGAACTTGCCGACACACGATTGGAAAGTCCGTTCATTTAGAACGTGACTGCAGGTAGACGGGACTAGCGAAGGCAGTGTATGCCGCCGCGCTAGCCCCGTCACCTGGCATGGATTTAAAGGGGAATCCCTACGCCAAAAAAACGGCGTGGGGGTCCCCCCCAAATCCATCTCAGACCCTTATCCGAGCACGCAGCCCGGATGGCCAGGAAAGGGGGCGGGGACGAGCGAGCGCCCCCCCTCCTGAGCCGTACCAGGCCGCGTGCCCTCAACATGGGGGGTGCCCTGGGGAAAGGGGGGCCCTGCGGCCCCCCCACCCCAAAGCACCTTGTCCCCATGTTGATGAGGAGACAACCCTGGCAGTTGGTTGTCGAGGTCTGCGGGCGGGGGGCTTATCGGAATCTGGGAGACCCCTTTAATAAAGGGGCCCCCAGATCCCGGCCCCCCACCCTATGTGAATGAGTATGGGGTACGATGTACCCCTACCCATTCACCTAAGGTGTAAATAAAAAAAAAAAAACACACAATTTTTTAAAATATTTTATTGCACAGCTCCGGGGGTCTTCTTCCTTCTTGGGGGGTCTTCTCGCCGGACTCCGCTCTCTTCTGCTCTTTTACCTAGCTCTTTCATGAGCGGAGGAACCCGGCTTTCTTCTTCGTCGTCGCCGTCTGGGGGTCTCGTTCCACATTCGGGGGTCTTCCGGGGTCTCTTCTTCTGACTCGTCGCTCTCTCTGGCCGGAATGGCAGAGACACACGGTGTTGTGACTTATATAGGGACAAGGGGCGGGGTCACACGCTCATGTCACATGGTGACCCCGCCCCCATATGATGTCACAGTCCCAGCATCCTCCGGGACTGTGACATCATATGGGGGCGGGGTCACCATGTGACATGAGCATGTGACCCCGCCCCTTGTCCCTATATAAGTCACAACACTGCGTGTCTCTGCCATTCCGGCCAGAGGAGGAAGAAGAAGAAGAGTCAGAAGAGGAAGAAGAAGAAGATGGCGCAGAAGGCGGCGACAGCGGCAAGAAAAGAAGAGACCCCCGAAGGCGGAACGAGACCCCCAGACGACGGCGAAGAAGAAATCCGGGCTCCTCTGCTCGTGAAAGAGCTAGGTAAAAGAGCAGAAGAGGGCGGAGGAGTCCGGCGAGAAGACCCCCCAAGACGGAAGAAGACCCCTGGACCTGTGCAATCAAATATTTTACAAAAATTGTTTTTTTTATTTACACTTTTACACCTTTCCCCAAGGCACCCCTCATGTTGAGGGCACGCGGCCTGGTACGGCTCAGGAGGGGGGGGGCACTCGCTCATCCCCACCCCCTTTCCTGGCCAGCCGGGCTGCGTGCTCGGATAAGGGTCTGAGATGGATTTGGGGGGGACCCCCACGCCGTTTTTTCGGCGTAGGGATTCCCTTTAAATCCGTGCCAGGTGACGGGGCTAGGGCGGCGGCATTCACTGCCTTCGCTAGTCCCGTCTACCCGCAGTCATGTTCCAAATGAACAGACTTTCCGATCGTGTGTCGGCAAGTCCGTTCATTTCAAAAGTCCCGCGGACTAGCACACAGACAGTGGGAGTCCAGCGGACAATTTAAAGTCTGAACTTAAAACTTAGTCCGCCGGACTTTTGGCAGGAAAAAGACAATCCCGCGGGAAAGTCCGCTCGTGTGTACGCGGCCTTAGAGGAATTTTGTTGGCCTCTATATTTTTCAGATTTGGAGGATTCTTGAGATTCTTGAGGGGAGCTGGATGTTGTGCGTCGACGAGGGCTAGTTGAAGATCTTTCAATAAGATGTAGGAGTGTTTTGTAGTTCATCTGAGGATCTACATGAATGTTTGACACCTCGATAGGTAAAGCGGATAGAAAATGGGAATCCCCATTGAAAAGGAATCTGGCGTTGCTGTCGATTATGAAGTAAGGGTTTCCGTTGCACGTCATTTAGCCACAGAAATTGGGGAAAGGTCAGCAAAAAGCTGATAAGGATGATCTTTAAAGATGAGGGAATCTTTTCCTCTAGCTGCAGCCATGAGTTTTTCTTTGGTGCGATAGAAGTGAAATTTCACAATAATATCACGAAGGGGACCTTTTGGTTTGCATGGTGTTAAAGCTCTGTGAATCCTATCCATCTCCAAACGATCAACCGGGATTGACGGTAGTAGTTCTTGGAAAAGTGCGGTCATAGTAGAATAAAGGTCAACAATAGTCTCAGGTATTCCTCATATACAAAGATTCGATCTGCATGCTCTATTTGCAAAGTCCTCTAAGCGTGTTTGCAGAATAAGGTTTTCTTCCTTAAGAGTCTCTAGTTCATTATCACGGGACAGTACATTTGTTTCCATGTCATCCACTCTGATTTCTAGGTCAGAAGCGCGCTGGCCTAACTCACGGATTTCTTTTGTGAGACTTTCAGTTATATAGTCAGGGGTCTGCTTTAAAGAGGAAGTAAACCCTCTTGAAAAAAAATCGAAAAAAAAAAAAAAAAAACCTGCAAGACAAAGGCATAATTAGCTAGTATGCATAGCATACTAGCTAATTATGCATCACTTACCTGAAATCGAAGCCTCGGCATCGGTCCTCTTTTCCCCCTCCGATCGCCGACATCTTCTCCCGGAGTGACTTCCGGGTATCGCGGCTGCGGCGCTGTGATTTGCCGGAGCCGCAATGATGTCACGCGCATGCGCACGAGAGCAGCATATAACAACTGAAGCATCGGCATATAGCGCCGATGCTTCAGTTGTCGCTAGTGCGCATGTGCCGCATGACGTCGGCACATGCAAATACAGGTATATCTCCTAAACCGTGCAGGTTTAGGAGATATCCCTGTTAGCTACAGGTAAGCCTTAATATAGGCTTACCTGTAAGCTAAAGTTGTAAAAGAGGGTTTACTTCCTCTTTAAGGCTTTCTGTAACATTTTTTCTATTTGTCTCAAAATATTTGGATGTAGGGAATCTGTTTGTTTTTCTTGTGAGGTGGGGCTGTATTCACAGTGAGAGTCATTATAGGCATCCTGAGGGAACTGAAATATTCTAAAGTACGCTGCGCTTTCAAACTTAAAATCCAAATAGTGAAACGAAAAATGTGCTATATAACAACAGTAATAAAGTGATAACATGCTAAAATACATACAATATTCCAAATAGTGTGCTTTCATGCAGGATATGATAAAACGTCCATATGGTGAGAAAAAAAAAGCAATCAATATAATGAGGAGTGAAATATAATGGTGAACCAAACTATAAAAATCATTATAAAAAATATATATATGTAATATATATATATGTGAGAAAAAAGTGCCACAATGTGCTGTGCAATCAAAAAAAGTTCAAAAGTGCTCCAATGTAATCCATGCGATTCGGTGGTTGCTGTGATATCAATCCAATATTAAGGTGCTGCGTGTGCACTCAGGTGTTCCCCCCAGGTAATGGCCGCTCACCTTAGAGCGTGTGACCTTGCTGATTAGGCTTGGTCAATACACGCATTGGAACCTGTAAAAAAGCTGTAGCGGCTGATATCAGGGTGGTAATTACCCCCTGAGGAAGATACGAATTAACCCCTTGTATCGACGCGCGTAGGGGAAGGGGACAGGACACAACGCTAGTCAGTCCACCTACTAAGGACGATCAGCATACCACCCTGATATCAGCCGATACAGCTTGTTTTTTATACTATTTTAGAGTTTACTATGCCTTGCGGGTGTCTTTATCAGCCGAGGAGTCCCAAGAGATGTAGAACTTCAGCTGGACATGTCTGTCGCTGGCTGCTCCGCCTCCTCCCCTCCCAGAACAGTTTTTTTAATATCCGGATCCCATTGCTTTCAATGAGGTTGTATACTTAAAGCGGTTCTGTACACACTTTTCTAACTTAATGTTATTCCTTTTTACATGCTGAAAAGAGTACGCAATGGCCGTTTTTTTTTTTTCCTCCTACCTTTAGATATATGCTGGGGTTTGTGGTCCTACTGTTCTGTCCCTGCGGCTTTGAGCGGGATTTGTGCAGGAATCAGCATCATTTCCGTTGATCGCCGCACTGTCTCCTGGGAACTCGTGTAATTCATCCCAGGAGTCAGTGCGCCTAGCCGAAGCAAAATCTCGTGTGATTTGAACGACGGTACCATAGAGGTTTACGCTGCTTGGCGCTGTTGCCAGTGAGTATGCGCGGGAACCAGCAAGGAATGCTGGTAGTTCAAATCGAATGGAACAAGGTAGTGATTGCTTGTGGGCTTCAAATGCCCACAAGCAAAATGAAAACTCACGTGGAAGATTTTATAAAGTGGCGATTTGAAATAAAAACGGACCTGGATACCGCAAAGCGCTATTAAAAGTGAGTATGATGTTAGAATGGTAGTAATTTTAAAATGTAAAAAAAAAAAAAAACATGTGTGCAGAACCGCTTTAAAACAGCGCTGTGTACAGTACCAGGTACATTTATTTTGTAACCAGCAGATGGCAGTAACTTTGCAGTTACCCATAAGTAAACAACAATTTTACTGGATGCAAAATCTTTTCTTAAAGCGGTGTTCCGGCCGAAATTATACTTTTTAAATAAAAATACCCCTATAATACACAAGCTTAATGTATTCTAGTAAAGTTAGTCTGTAAACTAAGGTCTGTTTTGTTAGTTTTTAGCAGTAGTTTGTTATTTTATAAACTTGCAGCAGGCCGTGGCCATCTTAAGTGTGGGCATCTGAAGCCAGACTGTATTTCTTCCTGGATCTCATCCTTGCAGATCTCGTACATGCTAAGTGCAGCATAAGCAGTGTAATAGGTTTCAGGTCAGGTTTCCATAGCAACGGCAGTTTGAGAGGAAGTTGCTGCCCCTTCCCAGGAGGCATTGCAAACAGGAAATGATGCGATGGGCCACGGCCAGGGAGGAGGAAGTGAAAAATGAATACAGCAGATATACAGTCTGTGTTGAAAAAAAAAATAAAAAAAATATCCAATTTGTTTACAGTGCACAGTTTAGTGAGGGATGCTGAAGAGTTGTAAAAGTGGGTGGAACTCCACTTTAACTATACATTTGTATACATGTATCCTGTGCTAATAATGTTACTTGTGCAGTAATAAAGAGGTGATAAGAAGCTCCTGAATAGGAAAAAAGTATCTTTGATCTTCATGGGCCCTTGTAGTTACCAGGGCCTAGTCACTCAAGCTACATAAACAAACATCCACTTTTTTTTTTTTACAATAATTTTTTATTGAAATATAATAAGTAACAATACAAATTGTTATATATTTTAATCAATAATAGTAAGAATAGTTATGGTAAGTTAGAAAGGTTGTTGCGTATTTATATTGTAACTCTTGATATCCCAGACCTGCCTACCCCTAATGGGTTCAAACTGTAGGCACGGACTGGACATCAAGGTAACTAGATAGTTGCATCCAGATAAATTCAAAACTTAAATTGAGAAGGGAAAAAAAATAAATAAAAAAAGGCAGGTCCAAGATGATAATCTACATTAAAAATAAACTCATATGAGAATTCGGGTTACTTTCAACTTAGAGATAAAGTTACAAATTACACTCCTTTAAGTAATTAGATGCTCTAGGATGAGATAACCAGGTATACCTTTTTTCTTTTTTTTTTTAATGTAATGGTGGAGTAGTTTTTATAAGCTTGCATCAGTTCATACTGTGCTTGAATATTTAATCTGTTTATCAGTCGATAAATTTGGTGCCAATAGGCTAGTTATTGTGAGCCTTGCAGCTATTAATGTATAAATTACAATTGTACTGTATGTTAAGGCTGTAGCGGGAGTAAGCTTGGTTAGATTTCTACTGCTATGAAGGATGCTACTGATTTCCAAAAGCTCTGTTTTCTTTTACAGCTCCATAAGATGTGCAAAAGGTTGCCTGTCTGTTCATTACATCTCCAACATAGGTCAGATGTAAAGGGGTATATTTTTGATATTTTGTATGGAATCAAATACCATCTATTCGCTATTTTTTGTGTGTTGTCTCAGTGTTCGATTCAAGACAAAGATTTACTAGACATTTGAATGGCTTTCTTCCATTGATCCGTCCACAGTTAGAATCACTCCCTAGGACACACTTAACCCCTTGATCGCCCCCTAGTGTTTAACCTTTTCCCTGCCAGTGTCATTTACACAGTAATCAGTGCATTTTTATAGCACTGATCGCTGTATAAATGACAATGGTCCCAAAATAGTGTCAAAAGTGTCCGATGTGTCTGCCATAATGTCGCAGTCATGATAAAAATCGCAGATCGCCACCATTACTAATAAAAAAAATTCCCAGGACCACCAGGGATGCCATCACACTGGACCACCAGGTTTGCCCCCCCCCCCCAGACCCCCAGGGAAATGCACATCTGTGCCCAGGCAGCTGTCAATCAATGCCCAGGCAGCTGCCAATCAGTGCCCACTGACAATGCCTACCACTGCCAGTGCCACCAGGGATGCCCATTAGTGCCTCATATCAGTGCCGTGTATCAGTGCCCATCAGTGCGACGTATCAATGCCCTTAAGTGCCACCTATCAGTGCCCATCAGTGCCGCCTATCAGTGGCACCCATAAGTACCCATCATTTCATCCTTTTAGTGCCCATCAGTGTCGCCTGTGCCCACCAGTGCCGCCTGTCAATGCCCATCAGTTCTGCATATCAGTGCCACCCATCAGTGCCGCCTACCAGTGCCCATCAGTGTCGCATATCAGTGCCCATTGTCAGTGCCACCATATCGGTGCCCGTCAGTGCCGCCTTATCAGTGCCCATCAGTGAAAGAGAAAACTTACTTATTTACAAAATTTTATAACAGAAGTCTTTTTTTTATTTGTTTAGCAAAAAATAAAAACCGCAGAGGTGATCAAATACCACCAAAAGAAAGCTCTATTTGTGGGAACAAAATTATAAAAATTTAGTTTGGGTACAGTGTAGCATGACCGCGCAATTGTCATTCAAAGTGCGACAGCGCTGAAAGCTCAAAATTGTCCTGGGCAGGAAAGGGGTATAGGTGCCCTGTATTGAAGTGGTTAAGCCATTCATCTACAGATAGGCGTATTCTGCAATAATTTATTCCTCCTGTTGGTATTAGAACTCTAGACCCATTCTCAATATCTTTCGTTTTAGAAAGGATGTGCTTCCAAGCTAATAGTGTAGATCTGATACTAAGTAGGTATATTAATTTTTGGAAGTATGGAGTAAGCCATTGCTAGAGCATAAAGATTGTATCTTTTGGAAATATCCACACTTTTAATGGAGAGCAATAAGGTAATATAATGGTGTTGATGCATTAAATCTATTACTGAACGACGACAGGATGTGCATTTTCTAAAGGTTGCATATATTTGTCAATTTAAAGCGGTTGTATACCCTTAAATTCAACTTGCACCTACAGGTAAGCCTAGATTAAGGCTTACCTGTAGGTACAAGAAATATCTCCTAAACCTGCACGGTTTAGGAGATATTTGCAAAGAACGTTTTACAACGTTGTCTACGGCGCATGCGCGCTGTAGACAACGGTGCATTTACAGGGTTAATCCCCATTCACAATTGCGGCTCACCGCAGTTGAAGTGTCCCACGCGCATGCGCGGAGCGACGTCCTCACCGCACTGGCCAATCACAGCGCCGCAGCGGTGCTGTGATTGGCCGGAGCGGCGATACCCGGAAGGGTATCTGTGGAGAGATGGATGCGGCCGGAGGGGGAGAAGAGGACGCCGTCGGGGGCCCCGATCTAAGGTAAGTGATGCATAATGAGCTAGTATGCTAGTCATACTAGCTCATTATGACTTTGTCTTGCAGGTAGTTTGAAAAAAAAACAGACTAAAAACGGGTATACAACCGCTTTAATACTAGCTCGCAATATTAGAAAATTGACAGAGGGATAACCTGAAAAGGCAAAAAAATAAAAAATGATCATGCAGATATCGTGCATGGTCTAATGCAGGGGTGCCCAACCAGTGGCCCGCAGAGCCCTCTGATGTGGCCCGCATCCTCCTGCTCTGGGATGGAATAAAATAGAATACTGTTATTTCTAGTAAGTATATTACTACAATCACAGTGTATATATGGGCATATCTGTTCTGCAGTGGTTGCTTTCAAACTAATCCGCAGGTGCAGAGCAGTGCACCCGAGGGTTACCTGCACTGAGCCATAGGCCCCTTTCACATGGTCAGTCCGACCCAATTGGTCCCTCCATTCACCTCTAAGGAGTAGCAGATGTAAATGGACTTGTGTCTGTTTACAAACGCCTACCTTCAAAAAAAAAAAAAAAGTAGAGTGGACTCTATAGAGTAGAGTGGGCTGCCATGCACCCGCTCCGCTCATTATGTCCCACGACCGGTTACCAAGTTGCTTAGGTGGCCCTCGCTCTTCAAAAGGTTGCGCACCCCTGGTCTAAAGGAAGTTAGTGAAGTATAGTCTAAAGCCTCGTACACACGCTTAGATTTTTGGACGACGGAACATCCATGTTTAGAGGCATGCTAGTCTCATGTCAAAAGTGAAGAGGTTACTGACAGGCTGACCCCCCACCCCTTCAACCTCTGCAGCAATGCTGGCAGAACTCATACATCTATTTCCCAAAGACAATCTCTGGATATGACTCTGAGCATGTGCTCCCAACTTCTTTGGTCGACGAGGCCTGTTCTGAGTGGAACCTGTCCTGTTAAACCGATGTATGGTCTTGGTCACCGTGCTGCAGCTCAGTTTCAGGGTCTTGGCAATCTTCTTATAGCCTAAGCCATCTTTATGTAGAGCAACAATTCTTTTTTCAGATCCTCAGAGAGTTCTTTGCCATGAGATGCCATGTTGAACCTTCAGTGACCAGTATGATGACCATTGCCTTGCTAAAGAAGCTGAGGGTAAAGGTGATGGACTGGCCAAGCATGTCTCCAGACCTAAACACTATTGAGCATCTGTGGGGCATCCGCAAAAGGAAGGTGGAGGAGCGTGGAAGAGGACTCCAGTGGCAACCTGTGAAGCTCTGGTGAACTCCATGCCGACGAGGGTTAAGGCAGTGCTAGAAAATAATGGTGGCAACACAAAATATTGACACTTTGGGCCCAATTTGGACATTTTCACTCAGGGGAATACTCAACTTTGTTGCCAGCGGCTTAGACATTAATGGATGTGTGTTGAGTTATTTTGAGGGGACAGCAAATTTACACTGTTATACACGCTGTACACTCACTACTTTACATTGTAGCAAAGTGTCATTTCTTCAGTGTTGTCATATGAAAAGATATAATAAAATATTTACAAAAATGTGAGGGGTGTACTCACTTTTGTGAGATACTGTATGTATGTATGTATGTATGTATGTATGTATATAATATATATATATATATATATATATATATATATATATATATATATATATATATAAAATGTGTAATCTGGCTCTCCCGGATAGGGGGTGCGCATGCGTGCTGCCGGCGGCTCAATCCTGCTGTGGATATCGCAGACTCGAAGTCCGCCAGGCACCTGCCAATAATCCAGCAGAAAGACAGAACAGCAATCTGCCTATGTAAACAAGGCAGATCGCCGTTCTGACAGGTGCGAAGGCATCGATCCATGCCTTCCCCTAGTAAAAGCACCTCCCGCACTGTAATAAAACACAGGCTAGGCACACCGTTAACCCTTTGGATTGCCCCTGATGTTAACCCCTTCCCGGGCCATGTCATTAGTACAGTGTCAGTGCAAATTTTTTCAGCACTGATCACTGTTTTTTGTCACTAGTCCCCAAAGGTGTCAGTTAGTGTCCGAATGATTGCTGCAATATCGCAGTCCCGCTATAAGTCGCTGATCAACGCCATTACTAGTAAAAACATAAATAAAAATATCTCATAGTTTGTAGACACTACAACTTTTACACAAACCAATCAATATTCGTTTATTGGGATTTTTCTTTCTTTTTTTTTTTTTTTTTTATCTAAAACATGTAGCAGAATACATATTGCCCTAAATTGATGAAGAAATGTGATTTTCTTATTGGATACGTTTTATAGCAGAAAGTAAAATATATATATATATTTTTTTTTTTTTCAAAAATGTCAGTCATTTTTTTTGTTTATAGCGCAAAAAATAAGAAAAATGCAGAGGTGATCAAAAATCCCCCAAAAAAAGCTCTATTTGGGGGGGACACATAGATATTATTTGGGTACAGCGTCACGTAATTGTCGGTTAAAGTAATGCAGTGCTGTAGAGCAAAAAATATGGCCTGATCAGGAAGGGGGGTAAATCAACTTGAGGGCAGGTGGTTAAAGAGAACCTGTCACACAAAAAAGTGTCACATAAGGAACTTTTCGTTCCCAAGTGACAAAAACTAAACTTTAGTGAAAACAATAGTATAAAAAAAGTAACACCCAAGCACCTAAACGGCTCTGGCTGTGAAAGGAAAGGCAGGGACACACAGCCTGAACTTTGTGTACAGCGATACTTTGTTACACAATGATATCAATAATATGGATATAGAGCAGTTTGTAGTGGGAGCTCCAGGAATCATCCCTCAGTGAGGAGAGCAGAGTGTGAATGGCGGGCAGGTTCACTCACTTTATCCCGTGTACACCTGGAGGAGGCAGAGCGCAGTGTGACCCGCCTCATACTATGATGAGTAGCTGGGAGTGTATAGGTCGGCTTCCTTCCATTTCCTGTGGGCTGGGTCCTTCTGGGAAGAAGGTGAGGACGGGGGAATAAAGCGTCTCTTATCGCCTCGTATGTGTGTATGACCCGAGGCCAAGGCGACAACGCGCTGATAACGATGACAAAAACCTGAGGACACGGGTCAGGTGACCTGTACTATCGATACCGGAGAAAGTCCTATACCTGGACAGGAGAGAGACCCATACACCTAGACTGAGGAGAGCACCCCTATACCTGGACTGAGGAGAGCCCCCTATACCTGGACTGAGGAGAGCCCCCTATACCTGGACTGAGGAGAGCCCCCTATACCTGGACTGAGGAGAGCCCCCTATACCTGGACTGAGGAGAGCCCCCTATATCTGGACTGAGGAGAGCCCCCCTATACCTGGACTGAGGAGAGCCTTAACTGAGGAGAGCCCCCCCTATACCTTAACTGAGGAGAGCCCCCCCTATACCTGAACTGAGGAGAGTCCCCCCTATACCTAAACTGAGGAGAGGCCCCCCTATACCTGAACTGAGAGCCCCCCCTATACCTGGACTGAGGAGAGCCCCCCTATACCTGGACTGAGGAGAGCCCCCCCCCCTATACCTGAACTGAGGAGAGCCCCCCCCCCTATACCTAAACTGAGGAGCGCCCCCCCCTATCCCTAAACTGAGGAGCGCCCCCCCTATCCCTAAACTGAGGAGCGCCCCCCCATCCCTAAACTGAGGAGCGCCCCCCCCCCCCATCCCTAAACTGAGAAGCGCCCCCCCCTATCCCTAAACTGAGGAGCGCCCCCCCTATCCCTAAACTGAGGAGCGCCCCCCCCTATCCCTAAACTGAGGAGCGCGCCCCCCCCTATCCCTGAACTGAAGAGCGCGCCCCCCCCTATCCCTGAACTGAAGAGCGCGCCCCCCCTATCCCTGAACTGAAGAGCGCGCCCCCCCCCTATCCCTGAACTGAAGAGCGCGCCCCCCCCTATCCCTGAACTGAAGAGCGCGCCCCCCCCCTATCCCTGAACTGAAGAGCGCGCCCCCCCCTATCCCTGAACTGAAGAGCGCGCCCCCCCCTATCCCTGAACTGAAGAGCGCGCCCCCCCCCTATCCCTGAACTGAAGAGCGCGCCCCCCCCTATCCCTGAACTGAAGAGCGCGCCCCCCCCTATCCCTGAACTGAAGAGCGCGCCCCCCCTATCCCTGAACTGAAGAGCGCGCCCCCCCTATCCCTGAACTGAAGAGCGCGCCCCCCCCTATCCCTGAACTGAAGAGCGCCCCCCCCCCCCCCCCTATCCCTGAACTGAAGAGCGCCCCCCCCCCCCCCCCCCCTATCCCTGAACTGAAGAGCGCCCCCCCCCCCCCCTATCCCTGAACTGAAGCGCGCCCCCCCTATCCCTGAACTGAGGAGCCCCCCCCCCCCCATCCCTGAACTGGGGAGAACCCCCATACACCTGGACGGAACAGCGCCCCCTATACTTGGACTGGGGAGAGCCCCATACACCTGGAAACCTTTATACAGCCACTGGCCTGGGCTATAGACACAGCAATGCTGCTCCAAGGGGTTCTCCTGTCCTTCCTGCTATCGCATATGACAGGTAGGTGTCACTTACCTGTATACAGTCCATACAATATGGCTTTTTCCTGAGTTTATATATACTTGTAATCTGAGGCTGCACTATAGTGTACACGTATTGCATGACATGGGTAGACGTAAAGTTGGTGTTGCAACTTTTTCTCATCTAAAGTATATACAATGTATTGTTTGTTGTCGCTGATGATGTCACCAACGTACACGCAGTTTATAACATATTCAGATTGTGCCGAGATGTGAAGGGTGCCTATGCCGCGATGACCTCCTCATAGATCCCTGGCAGGGATCCGAATCCAAGTAAGTGAGCACACCAGGAAGCTGTCACTGTACTGGGCTCATTATCTGCGGTTGAAAGATTCCTCACCCCACGGCTGCACGTATACTACTTACCTCTTGTATACAAGGGAAATGCCCTGACTGCAGATGATTGGCCCAGTGCAGGTGACAACATCCTGGCGGGCTCACTCACTTATGATCGGACTAGGATTTGAACAGGCTCAAGCTTATCCCTAATCTCCATCATAAGCAATCGCTCTTGTCATTTTTTTTTATTTTTTTAACTTGGATCATTTCAGCCAATGCTAGCACACAATTTGCCGAGATATCAGTGGAGAGTGGAAGAAGGGATATAAGCAGGGGTACAGCTACAAAAAATAGCACTTCTTATTATTGCAAGTTAAGCCTGGTACACACTACTAGTTTTTGGTTTTACGAAAAAAACTGTCAGCAGATGTTAGTACAACGATCTCCCCCTGCTGAGCAGTTGTGTTCTGACGGGCATCAAAACATTCCAATCAGCGCTCTCAGCCATTGGCTAGCTTCTGTTGGACTGGCTGCCGTACACAAGGGACAAATGTCGGCTGTTTTTATTGAACCAGCCGATGTCGACCAGCATTTAGCCCGCGTGTGTATGGGGCTTAAAGATGATCCAAGGTTTGGACCTAACCCAGAATGAAGCTGTCACTCCTGCCCACTACCACCCAATCAACTACAGCCAGAGCGTTTCCACCCCCTAAGCTACATGTACACAAAGGGACAGGGATGCCAGTGACATGATTAACTTTTTAAAACCACGTAGTCGTAATAAGTCATTGACCTACTACGACCATGTGTCCATATTGGGTCAATGATGTTCTGAGCTTTCTGACCCTTTGTGTAGTTGTAGTGTGGGGAATGACCTGGCCGCAGTTGTGCAGCAATAGCCATGAGTCGAGTCACAGGTTCCTTCTAGGTTGAATCCAAGTTTGGACTAATCCTTAAAGTGTTTGGAAACCCAACATTTCAGATTTTTGATATGTGGCTGCTGTACCATGTACCTGTATGAGAAAGTATCCGGTTCTCTTTGTATTGGTTCCTTTGTGTGAAATCCCTGGTGTTCCTGCCAGTCCCTCCGCTTTCCTATAAGTGGTAGTAAAGTCCGCTTTGTGATTTTTCTTATAGTAAAGCTTACCTGTAGGTAAAATGAATACATGTTTAGGAGATATTCACTCTTTTGGCAGCTGACGTCACAGGCGCATTCTCTCTGAAGGAATGGCATACCTGTGCCATGCCTTGGCCATTCAAACTGCTGGAGCTCACGAATCTGGAAGGAAGACTGGGTGTAGATGGATGCCCTTTCAGCGGTGACAGCACACCGCTGGAGGGCTTCGTTCTAAGGTAAGTATTTCAGAATGTGCTAGTATACAATACATACTAGCACATTATGCCATTGCCTTGCAGGGGATTTTTTTTCAATGCTGTGGTTTAGTACCGCTTTAAAAACTGGTTACACTAAGCAGGAAATGTCAGTTCTCTAGCTGTGGGCCTGCTCTCCTCCAATGATCAGACTTGTCCTGACTCACCTCCCCTACACAACCTTTAACTGGGAAGTTCAGTGTGCTGCAGCTTCTCCTCCCCCAGCTCTTGTGCAGCTGAGAAGAGAGGGAATGTGATCACTTATTAAAAAAAGGTATTTATAAAGTTTTTTTTCTTTTTATATCTATACAAAAATGTTTTGCGTTTTCCGTTCTATTTTCAAACTGAATGGGTTGTTTTAGAAGGTGACCGTTTACAATGACTTTAAAGCGGTTGTAAACCACGGATGTTTAACCGCTTCCAGACCACACACTGCATATATACTGCGGCAGGGTGGCCCGGCTGCACAAAATCGCGTGCTGCTCCCGCTGTGATTGAAGCCAATCGTGGGGTCCGGCGGCTGCGACCCACCGATCGTTAACAGGAGAGAAGGATCAGCCGTCTGCCTGTGTAAACAAGGCAGATGGCGGATCTGTCAGGAAGGGAAAGAGAGATCCTGTTATTCAGCTAAGCTGAATCGTGGATCTCTTTTCCTTCACTGTGACACTGCCCCACAGTAGTAAGTAAGCACCTCCCTAGGGAACATTTAACACTTTGATCTCCCCTGGTGTTAATCCCTTCCCGGCCAGTGTCATTTATACCAAAAAGTCACTCGGTGTCCGATTTGTCCACCGCAATGTCGCAGTACCGCTAAAAATCGCCGTCATTACTAGTAAAAATAAAGTCCCCAAATCCCCCTATTTTGTACACGCTATAACTTTTGCGCAAACCAATCAATATATGCTTATTGGGATTTTTTTTAGTTAAAATGTGTAACAGAATACATATTGGCCTAAAAAAATTATTTTTTTATTGGGAATGTTTTATAGCAGAGAGTAAAAAAATATTTGTTTTTTTTATTTAAAATTGTCAGTCTTTTTTTGTTTTATGGTGCAAAAGATAAAAAGCGCAGAGGCGATCAAATGCAAACAAAAGAAAGCTCTATTTGTGGGGGGGGAAAAAAAAAAGGACATCAATCTTATTTGGGTAAAGCATTGCACGACCGTGCAACTGTCAGTTAACCGCTTCTGGACCGCCGCACGCCAATGTTCATCCCTACTTTGGGGACGGATATCGTTTTTATGGCAGCAGCTAGCTGCCATAACCCCTGTGTTCGACCGGTGGTCCGGTACAAGATAAAAGTGGTCTGTGCAGCGGATTCCGTCGACAGCGGCGGAGGCGATCGCGTCTGTCCCCTGGGCTGACATGGAGACGAGTGAGGGGAAGATGGCCTCCACCCGTCTCCATGACACTGCAGGGCGGAAGCAACGTCACAACGCAATGTTGTCACTCCCACGCATTTGCACGGGAGCCCTTGGTTCTGGCACATGGCTCTGAAGGTCCGACAAAGGTATGCCGGACCTTCAGAGCATATTCACTGGTGATGTAACTGGCTGCATTCAGGGTGAATACCTCCTAAACCGTGCACGTTTTAGGAGATATTCGTTTTACCTACAGGTAAGCCTTATTATATGCTTACCTGTAGGTCAAAATGACCAAGCAGGGTTTACTACTGCTTTAATTGTAAGCACTGAAATTGTGCTCCATCCAAACATCTGACACCAATACTTTACATAACTTCATCATAATGTCAACTCAAAAATGCAAATCCAACTCATTAAAGAGGAAGTAAAGCCTCTTTAAAAAAAAAAAAAAAAAAAAATAACACCCTGCAAGGCAAAGGCATAATGAGCTAGTATGCATAGCATACTAGCTCATTATGAAAAACTTACCTGAAAACGAAGCCTCCGAAGCGGTCCTTATCTTCAATCTTCTTCGCCGCCATCCAGGGCCGGAGTGACTTCCGGGTCTCGCCGCTCCAGCGCTATCATTCGCTGGAGCGGCGGTGACGTCACTCCCGCGCATGCGCACGAGATCGGCATATTGCCGTAAGAGCGGCATACTCAGTGCGCCCTCAGTGCGCCTGCGCGCCGCTGTCTACGGCGCATGCGCCGTAGACAGCGATGCCTTTTCATCGCTAAATATCTCCTAAACCATGTAGGTTTAGGAGATATTTATTGGACCTACAGGTAAGCCTTAATCTAGGCTTACCTGTAGACCAAAGTCATGTGGAAGGGTTTACTTCCACTTTAATCCTTTAACACTATATCCCTTACAGAGACTGGTTGATTCATTAACCCACTCCCCTTTCTCTGCGGTATGTGGACTTTCATTGAAGTCCCTACTTTCACATCAGAGCCCCCTTTTACGTCAGGAGCCCACCCTTCACATCAGAGTTCTCAGAGCCACCTTGACATCAATGGCCTAAGAGAGCCTCCTTGCTATCAATCCATTATTAAACCAGAATTATTCTGTCAGAAACCATGAAATCAGATGGAGACAGAAGCACAGTTAAATCACACTTGTTTAATAATAAAAGTAAATAGACTAAGCGTAGTCAAAACATAGCCAGAGTTCAGGAACCGGACCGGATAGTCAGACAAGCCAAACGTCAGGGAGCCGGAGATGAGCGTAGTAAAACAGCAAGCAAGATCTAGAGCCAGAAGGGGTGTCAGCCAAGCAAGTCTTATAACAGGAATGCAGGAGAGCGTCTCTGTGATGTTGACTATGGTGAAGGCAGAGATCCTGTGGGCTGGACAGCTTAAGTAGGCAGGACTGACGAGCAGGATATCATCACCAGCTGGGTACCTGTGGAGAGATAGGAGCTGGCAATTAGCCGACAGCTGAGCGGCCAGTTCAGAAAAGGAAGGGCTGAGCCCAGCCCTGACATATTCCTTTATATCCTTTTTTAATTTTTTTTTTTATATAACTTCCTTTCCCATGTAACTGTGTACACTCATCTATTTATAAGCAGGTGTTTTTAGGTCTCCAGGTTAATAGAAGGGAGTGCGGTGGACTAGTGCAGTGCAGCAATACCTGAATGAAATCTGAAGCATTGAATAGGTAGACTGTGCATCCTCTAAGACAGGGGTCTTCAAACTACGGCCCTCCAGTTGTTCAGGAACTACAATTCCCATCATGCCTAGTCATGTCTGTGAATGTTAGAGTTTTACAATGCCTCATGGGATGTGTAGTTCTGCAACAGCTGGAGGGCCGTAGTTTGAGGTTGCCTGCTCTAAGCCAATATTTCTCAACATTTTGTTAGTCAAGGTACCCTTTAAATTATGCACATTTTCGAAGCACACCATTCTAAAATGTATAAATAATTTTACATAATGCAGCATCATTCACATATCGGACACTCAACATCACAGGTGATTTTTTTTTTTTTTTTTTTCTTTTTTTTTTTTCTAAAACATACACCTTTTACACAGTGGTGCTGACTAGTATTCCAATGTTTTTCTTCTCCCTTAGTTTCCCTCACTCAGCTAATGTGACCCAAATGCTAACAGAGAGGGGCAAACAAGGATGCTGGGCAGGCACCCAACATCCATATCAACCGATGATGTCATTGTAATGGTGCACAATGAAAACCTGTGGTAACTAAAAGACAGGCTTGATCCACCCGCTGGCTTGTTTAGAATTTTTGTGCAATTTCTAGGTATTTTGCCAAGGCACCCCAGTTGAAAATGGCTGCTTTAACCACTTGCCGACCGGCGCACGACGATATACGTCGACAGAATGGCACGTACAGGCAGGAGGGCGTATATATACGTCCCTCCTTTAGCCTGTCCGTGCCATCGGGAGCGCGCCGGTCGGGACCCCCGTGAGTCCGGCCGCGGTCCCCGCGGACTCGATCGCCGCGGGGACTCCCGCGATCGTCTCACGGAGCGGCTAAACGGGGAGATGCCGAGATAAACAGCATCTCCCCGTTCTGCCTAGCAGCTAGTGACGCCGATCTCTGCTCCCTGTGATTGGAGCAGAGATCAGCATTCACTAGCTGACAGCCACGCCCCCCCACAGTAAAAAAAACCCCCCCTAGGCCTACTTAACCCCTACACTGCCACCTTGTGGTTAACTCCTAAACTGCCAGTGTCATTTATACAGAAATCAATGCATTTAAATGCATTAATTGCTGTAAAAATGACAATGGTCCCAAAATGTGTCAAAAATGTCCGATGTGTCCGCCATAATGTCGCAGTCACAAAAAAAATCGCAGATCTCCGCCATTAATAATAAAAAAAAAATTATTAATAAAAATGCTATAAAACTATCCCCTATCTTGTAAACGCTATAACTTCTAATCGCTTATTGCGATTTTTTTTTTTTTTTTTTACCAAAAATATGTAGAAGAATACGTATCGGCCTAAACTGAGGAAAAAAAATGTTTTTTTATATATTTTTGGGGGATATTTATTATAGCAAAAAATAAAAAATAATGCATTTTTTTCAAAATTGTCGCTCTATTTTTGTTTATAGCGCAAAAAATAAAAACCGCAGGGGCGATCAAATACCACCAAAAGAAAGCTCTATTTGTGGGAAAAAAAGGACGTCAATTTTGTATGGCAGCCACGTCGCACGACCGCGCAATTGTCAGTTAAAGCGACGCAGTGCCGAATCGCAAAAAGGGGCCTGGTCCTTTGGCTGCAAATTGGTCCGGTCTGAAAGTGGTTAAGCATCTCAGTTTTTTTAGTTTATAAACTGCTGAACCTGGCTTTCACCTGTGCAGTCATAGTGAGGCACTTTCATTATGTATCTGCTGTGGTTTTTTGGTGTCTCCAGGAAATGATGTGCTGGACTCTAGAGCTATAGGTGGTGTATCAGAAATCCATTATTTTTTTTTTTGCATGGGTCATTGATACTGAGCTAGATAGGGTTAGTAGATAATAAGTATCTGACAAGATAGCATGGATCAAAGCCAGCCTGCCAAAGGAACAGACAGAAGTTAATGGAGCTGAGCTTTAAAAGGAGAGGAGGGAGCATATATTTAGGATTCAAATCAAGGGGCAGGGGTTCCAGAGAATTTGGCAGCTAGACTGACAATATAAACAACTAATAAGATAAACCCATGCCTACAAATGCAACTAGTGTATGGAGCAAGTTGATCTACCAGAAAACCCCACCACCCTCTAACTCAGGGGTCTCCAAACTTTCTTAAGCCTGGTGCACACTGAGTGTGTCAGCTCTAGTTTGAGCCGCTGTACTAACTATGCAAAATTAGTGCAGCAATCTCCACTGCTGAGCTGTTGTGTTCTGACAGGGTGACGGTCCCCCACCAGAACACTCTGATCAGCACTCTCTGCCATTGGCTGAGAGCGTTGATTGGGAGTCGGTTGGCTGCTGGTTTTCCAGCGTGCCCATCCGACAGACTGACATACACGTTTTTTGACCGGCCGACGTCCCCTGACATTTGGCCTGTGTGTACCAGGCTTTAAGAAAGGGCAGTTTATTGTCCTTCAGACTTTAGGACGCTGGACTGTGCCCAGTGGGAGTAAGCAATGCCCAATCTTTGGTATTGGGGGGGGGGGGGGGGATAGTGCACCATTTTTGTTGTAGGCGAAAGGAATTATGCCCCATTGTTGTCAGCGGCAGGAATAATGCCTCAGGCCAGGTTCGAACTGGTACGACAAATGTTCCGACATTGAGTGCTCATGTAGCATGACGTGTGCAAATCAATGTTTCCCTATGAGAGCTGTCTTAACTGGTCCGACACAAGTCAGTCCGACTTTGAAAATGCTCCCTGCACTACTTTGGTCTGACTTTGATCCTAATTCAGCCCATTGAATATTGCTGAAGTTGGATCAAAGTCGCATTGCGGTCTTAACTGATCCAACTTTGGCATGTGACTTGTGCTCTGATTTTTGAAGGGGAACTCCACGCCAAATAAAAAAAAATCTGGCATGGGTTCCCCCTCCAAGAGCATACCAGGCCCTTTGTTATGGCATGGATTTTAAGGGTAACCCCCCAAAATCCGCACCAGACCCTTATCCGAGCATGCAGCCCAGCAGGTCAAGAAAGGGGGTGGGGACAAGCAAGTGCCCCCTGATCCATACCAGGCCACATGCCCTCAACATGGGTGGGGGTTGGTGCTTTAACAAGGGGGCTCCCGGATTCCGGCCCCCCACCCTATGTGAATGAGTATCGGGTACAGTGTACACCTAACATTTCAGATAAAAAAAAAAAAAGAAAAGTGTCAAAAATAAAACGCAGTACACAGGTTTTTAAAGTAATTTATTAACCTACCTGGCGGTAGGATTATTTCAGATTTTAGGTGCTGAAAGCAGAACAATTATTTTGCATAGCAATTTGGCGTTTTATATTGTAGGCCTGTAATTCTTAGGAATGATGCACTTAAATCTGTCCAAACAAGAGTCTAGTAGACATCCCGGGTATGATAAAGTTTGAAATACGAAATCATAAATTATAATATAATGATAACCAATAATATATAATAAAAATTATTCAATAATGTAATCAAATCAAAAACACAGAAATTTGCTCAGTTGCAGAATTGTCGCTGTTAAACACTTCAGCCCCGGACCAATTGGCAGCCAAAGGACCAGGCCCCTTTTTGCGATTCGGCACTGCGTTGCTTTAACTGACAATTGCGCGGTCGTGCGACGTGGCTCCAAAACAAAATTGGCGTCCTTTTTTTCCCACAAATAGAGCTTTCTTTTGGTGGTATTTGATCGCCCCTGAGGTTTTTATTTTTTGCGCTATAAACAAAAATAGAGCGACAATTTTGAAAAAAATGCAATATTTTTTGCTTTTTGCTATAATAAATATCCCCAAAAAATATATAAAAAAACATTTGTTTTCCTCAGTTTTGGCCGATACGTATTCTTCTACATATTTTTGGTAAAAAAAATCGCAATTAGCGATTATTGATTTGTTTGCGCAAAAGTTACAATATAGGGGATAGTTTTATAGCATTTTTATTAATATTTTTTTTTTTACTAGTAATGGCGGCGATCAGCGATTTTTATTGTGACTGCGACATTATGGCGGACACATCGGACATTTTTGACACATTTTTGGGACCATTGTCATTTATACAGCAATCAATGCTATTTAAATGCATTGATTCCTGTATAAATGACAGTTGTAGTGAAGGGGTTAACCACTAGGGGGAGGGGAGGGGTTATGAGCTGTGACGTGTGTTTTTTTTTTTTTTTTTTTTTTTTTACATTAGGGGGCGGGGCTGACGTCTGACGCCATTGATCGGCTGTCCCGATGACCGGGAACAGCCAATCAATGACAGTCAGTGTAGGAAGCGCGAGGAGAGGTTTGTATACATATACCTCTCCCCGTTCTTCAGCTCCGTGACCCGATCGCGGGACACCAGCGGCGATCGGGTCCGCTGGTCCCGCGGCCGGGGTCACGGGGCTCCCGACCGGGTCGCGAGCGCGCCGCTGTCGGCGCGCACGCGACCCACGGGCAGGCTTTAAAAAATCCCATACAGGTATGGGATTTTGCCTGCCCGTGCCATTCTGCTCACGTATATGTACATGAGGCGGTCGGGAAGCGGTTAAAGACAGATTTCCCCACAAATCACTATCGCTCAATTCTGCGAGTGATTCTAATTTATTATCGCTGGTCTAAAAGCACTTTTGACGTAAACGGACATTTTTTGGTTGCTATGGACAATCCCCAGTTTCCTGGCAGAAAGAATAGTATTTATAATATAAAAACTGCATGCAGGACACTGGACAAACCACTAGGGACAAAAGGGATGTGTAATTATTTGATACAGTATACTGTAATCTTACAGATTACACTACTGCATCTATACTGTTTATTTTTACTTTTTGAATTTGGTGCCGAACTCCGTCCCCGTGTGTCACAACGCTCACAGGGAACGGAGCTCGGCACTGTGAATCGAGCTAGACACAGCGGCTCGCAGATCACAGCGAGGAGACCCCGCAGGATCCAGGGGACAAGGTAAGTAACCTCTACATGGATCGTGCGATGCAATCCCGAGCTCGGGGGTTACCACTTTTGGTACTGAAATTCCACCCCAAGTCAGACTCGGGAATACCGCCAGGGGGGGTTAAGGCAGCTCCGGCGTCGCTTCCAATTTCTTCTGCCTCCTCCGTTGATGTCTTCTGCCTCTGCCGGTTCTTCTCCTCTCTCTGGGTCTTGTCCGCTGATGTCTTCTAGCCCTCTCTGGTTCTTCTTCCTCTGTCCGCTGTCTTCTGCCTCTGCCGGTTCTTCTCCCCTCTCTGGGTCTTGTCCGCTGATGTCTTCTAGCCCTCTCCGGTTCTTCTTCCTCTGTCTGCTGTCTTCTGCCTCTGCCGGGTCTTCTCCTCTGAAGAGCCAGAGAGGGGAGAAGAAATTGGAAGTGACTCCAGAGCTGCCTTAACCACTTTCAGACCATACCATTTTGCTGGCCTAAGACCAGACCACTTTTTGCGATTCGGCACTGCGTTGCTTTAACTGACAATTGCGCGGTAGTACAGAAGCTTTTAACCAACCAGATGTCACATTTCATCAGTTTAGAGCAGTAGTTGAATTGAATGCTGATAGGTTGATAATTAATTTTTGTGCCAAATACTATTTAATGCACCTTTTAACCACTTGCTGCCCGTCATATGACGGCCAGATGGCATGGCTCTTGTTCTGGGCGGGTATCATATGACGTCCATCCATTTAAACAGGGCATGCGTGCGATCGTGTGTGGGCAGCCCTGTACCTTCGGTGGTGGCGTGTCACGGAGAGACCGCTCGCCACCGAGGGAGGTGAACAGCCATTGGGCATGGCTGTTTACCACGTGATCGGCCGTGATGAAGTCACGGCCGATCACAGATGGTATCGCCCCACTTTGCATGGCGCATGCGCGCGATCACGCTGGTGGCGGCATGTCCCTGGGAACACTGCTCGTCACTGACGCTGATAAACAGCCATTGGCCAGCGGCTGTTTACCACGTGGTCGGCTGTGATCCTTTCACGTGTTTGCGTTCCAAAATGGGGTCATTTTGTGGGCAATCCCATTGTCCTGGTGCTCCAGGGCCTTCAAAATTGTAATAGGTGGTTGAGAAATGAGATGTGTCATTTATGCTTGTAGAACGCCTGAAGGTGCTACTTCAATGTTGGTCCTCTGTATGTGGCCAGGCTGTCTAAAAGTCTCACATGTGGTATCTCCATACTCTGGAAGAGTAGCAGAATGTATTTTGGGGTGTAATTTGTGTTATGCATATACTGTGTGTGGGAAATCGTATATGACAATTTTTTTTATTTTTTTTATTTTTTTTTTTTACAAAATCTTAAAGAATTGTGGGAAGAAATTACAACTTAAAAAAAACTCACCATGCTACTTGCTTAATACCTTGGAATGTCTACTTTCTAAAAAGGGTTCATTTGGGGAGTTAGGCCTCTTTCACATGGGACGGATCCGTATTGATCCTTCCCGTGAAGATCCGCTGCTCAGCGGGGATCGCTCAGCTGATTCTTGCTGAGCCGGCGGATGACAGGACGGTCCCTGCACACTGTGCAGGGACCGCCCTGTCAGATCTCCGCTCTCCCCTATGGGGGATCGGATGAACACGGACCGTCTGTCCGTGTTCATCCGCTCTGCAGAGGGATGGAAAAATAGGGTTTTCCTCCATCTGCAGAATCGGACGATAGCGGATGCTCATCCGCTGACACCCGCTATCCCATAGGGGGACATGCATGTTCGTTTTTCATCCAAAAAAGGATGGATGAAAAAGGACATACGGTCCGCATGTGTGAAAGGGGCCTTATTTGTACTTTCCTGACTTGTTAGTGTCTCAAGAAATTAGATTCATCTGATGTACTGAAGGCCTGATCAGGCGTGATCAATTTTCAGTGATTGGCACCATAGTTTGTAGACTCTATAACTTTCACAAAGACCAAATAATATACACTAATTTGGGTTATTTTTACCAAAGCTATGTAGCAGTATAAATTTTGGCCAAAATTTATGAAGAAAAATTACTAATTTGCAAAATTTTATGACGGAAACAAAGGCATTTTTTTTTCACAAAATTTACGGCCATTTTTTTTTTTTTTTTTATAGCACAAAAAATAAACTCACTGGTGATTAAATACCACCAAAAGAAAGCTCTATTTGTGTGAAAAAAAAGGACGCACATTTCTTGTCAAAAAGGTTTATTGATTGCACAATAAAATAAAAGTACATTGGTTACATGTACAAGGATGTATAAACATAAACTCTTTGTTAAACAATAAAACAAATTATAAAAAGGACACAAATTTCATATGGGTACAGTGTTGCCTGACTGAGTAATTTTCATTCAAATTGTGAGAGCGCTGAAATATGAAAATTGGTCTGGGCAGGAAGGGGGTGTAAGTGCCCTGTATTGAGGTGGTTAAACAGAACTATTGTTAAATATGGCCTTACCGGTTGTCATTATATTGTAAGACTAGTTATTTAGTTCTCCAAGTCTAAGTAATACGTTGGTGTTTGTAAAGGAACACCCAAACAGTTTCTCTACCTCATCTGGCATGACACCAATTTGGCACAACCTCCTTTATGCTGCACATCTAAAATAAACTACTGGGTAAATATACCTAGTACGTTGTAAATGGTAGTTTAATGCATTTGATCCTGGTGCCTGCCTATTGTTCTGTATTTGTTCAGGTGACATTCTCTTCAGCTTCATTGTTTCCACACTGTTATGTCTGGAGAGGTGGTTTTGTTGCAGTAACACTTCCCGTAAAGGCGTTTTATTAACTTATTGAACAACTATTTCCTTAGCCACCTTCAATACCTAGTTAAATCAGAGCAGTTTCCTGCCATATATTGTATGTGGCATATTAATACTCATTAATTTTACTATTATATTCCCAACATGCATGTTTTCTGGATCATTTGTTCATGGATTCCCTATGGTGCTTAAAGTAGAACTATAGGCAAAACCTGTATATATTTTTTTAATTTTGTATGGAGTAAGAGGGGGGGGGGGGGGGGGTCGTAATCCCTGTTGGGTTATTTTATTGCCATCTGTGTCCCATGGAGGAGATTTACCTTTTTCTTCCTATCCCATAGCCAAAACAGGAAATGAGAGGAAATCCCTGCAAATTAAGGGAATTCCTTGGGGACACAAAGGAGATAAGAGCTAGTTTCCCCATTGGAAGATTCCCCCCTTTTCTGAATGTGGGAGATTTCATTGGTAAACAGAACAAATAGAGAGGGTGAACAGGGGCACATACAGCAATATGTATTCTAACCCCTCTCCACTCTATCGAAAATGTTTTGGCTTTTAGTTATACTTTAACCACTTTCCGACCTGCGCACGACTATATACGTCCTGACTTTGAATAATGGTGGTCATCGCGGCGGATTCACAGCAAGATCACCGTTTATCGGCGCCGCTCTCCCGCGCCTTCTGCTGCTTACCGGAGCCGGCAGCGGCGGAAGCGATCGGGACCTGTCCGTGGCTGGGCATAGAGACGAGTGAGGCTAAGATGGCCGCCACCCATCTCTATACCATAGCAGGGCGGAAGCGACGTCAAAACGTCACTTCCGCCCATACCTCATAAAGGAACATTTTCCAAATGTCTTTTTTTTTTTTTTTTTTTTTTTTGCATTTAAGTCCAAATATGAGATCTGAGGACTTTTTGACCCCAGATCTCATATTTAAGAGGACCTGTCATGCTTTTTTTCTATTACAAGGGATGTTTACATTCCTTGTAATAGGAATAAAAGTGAGCCATTTTTTTTTTAAAAAAACAGTGTAAAAATAAAATCAAGAAAAATAAATAAGAAGAAAAAAATTTTTTTTTTTTTTAAAGCGCCCCGTCCCGACGAGCTCGCGCGCAGAAGCGAACGCATACATGAGTAGCGCCGCATATGAAAACAGTGGTCAAACCACACATGTGAGGTATCGCCGTGATCGGTAGAGCGAGAGCAATAATTATAGCCATAGACCTTCTCTGTAACGCAAAACATGCAACCTGTAGAATTTTTTTAAACGTCGCCTATGGAGATTTTTGAGGGTAAAAGTTTGATGCCATTCTACGAGCGGGCGCAATTTTGAAGCGTGACATGTTAGGTATCAATTTACTAGGCGTAACATTATCTTTCACAATATATAAAAAAATTGGACTAACTTTACTGTTGTCTTTATTTTTTTATTCAAAAAAGTGAATTTTTTCACAAAAAAGTGCGCTTGTAAGACTGCTGCGCAAATACGGTGTGAAAAAAAGTATTGCAACGACTGCCATTTTATTCTCTAGGATGTTAG
Source organism: Lithobates sylvaticus (assembly GCA_028564925.1). Lineage (NCBI taxonomy): Eukaryota > Metazoa > Chordata > Amphibia > Anura > Ranidae > Lithobates > Lithobates sylvaticus. The sequence continues at coordinate 374,270,517 of CM053030.1, read as the reverse complement.
AAAAAAAATAATATATAATGTTTGGGGGTTCTAAGTAATTATTATTTTTTTTTTTTTCTAGAAAAAAAAAACAGTTTTAAACATGTAAACACTATGTAAAAAAAAAAATGCATATGAAATTTTGCATGTTTTAACTGCCACAAATTCTTTAAATATTTTTTATTTTATTTTTTATAAATTCTTTATTTCTGGAGAAAACTATTTTGTGTACAATACAAAAAGAGCTGCCATCCAGTCGACAACAGCAATGTTTGTATAAAGAAGTTTCATAGTATGACTAGTACAGTGTCACAACCTCAGACATGATATGACCAATATGAAGGAGCACGAAGGGACATATTACTTCAAGGAGAAACTGCCCAGGGTGGGGTTGTTTACGGAGAAGCTTAAGGCCCTCCACCAAAAAAAAAATAAATATATATTTTGTTTAAGAGAAAACTTAGAGGAATGCAAACAGGAAGAATGGACAGGAAAATTGGGTGAAAAAGGGGGGGGGGGGGAGGGGGCTTAGGGGGAACTACCACCTTGGTCTATGGCCTCAGTTGCTAATGTCGTGCTCGAGGAGCTCTTTATACTTGTCGGAGAAAGGATTGGTTCCAGCAGAACCATATTTTATTGAAGTGGGAACTGCCACTAATCTTTTACATCTTGTCTTTCTTTGGACTCCTATAATATGTTAAGTTAATTCTATTTATAATATATCAACACAAGTTAAAAGAAAAGTTCAGGGATGTAAAAGAACAAACCTACATACTCCCCTGGTGGATGCAGCATCAGACTGATACCTTACCTGTCCCCCGCCACCTCTAGGACGGAGAAGTGAGCAATCAAACCCACTGATCGCTCAGTCCCAGTCCTCACTGGGCGGAGAGCAATACCTTTCAGTCACTGACTCTCTGCTCTGCCCCTCCAGTGCTCACTAGAGTGCTGGGCTGTGGAGTAGGCGGCAGCAGCTGGCTCAGGCTCTCAACGGCTCGATGAGGGGTTGTGTCAGCTGCTGGTCCAGGTATCTGGGTGGATCTGACTCTAAAGTCGGGATCTCTCCAGAGCCTGGACTAGCTCAGTGATGTTGAAGCTAAAGCTGTTGGCTGAAAATGGGTCACAGGAATGCAGACTGGAGTGCACTCCTGTGATCCATAGCAGAAGTAGAGCCAAAAGAGCTTTGGCCCTATGTTTCCTTGAAAAATGCACATTAACCTGCAAAATGCACTTGAAGCCCGTGCTGTTATGCACCTTGTTTATCTTTTGAATGAGGCTCCAAAAAAAAAAAAAAAAAAAAAACTTGTTGCCACAACTAGTATGGCAGGATAATCTTATACACTAAATCATCCCTGTGCTAAAAACAAGGCAAGCACAATGATGCCGAGGCTTTGCAGGAAGCAGTATAAGTTGATAATTGATAGGCCACTGGAGCCGTGTAATGCCCCTTTCACGCGATCGGACCGTTCAGATCCGCCTGTCAGTTTTGACGGCAGACCTGAACGGGCGCTCCATGTTAGTCTATGGAGTGTTGGATGTTGGCGGAGACATGTCCGCTGACATCCGACCCGGTCCAATCCGCCAAAAGCAGACGTATGTCTCTACGTCCAGATCTGTCGCTGGCGGATTGGATCAGGTAAGATCTGATGAAAACAGACACGCTGTCCGTTTTCAACCGATCTCTCCATAGAGACCAGCGCCGCTGGATGAGCCCCTCCCCGCGCAGTGAGCAGAGAGGGACCTGTCATCCGCCAGCTCAGCAGAGATCAACGGAGAGATCTCCCGCTGAGCCGGCGGACTCCGTGCAAGTCCGAGTCCGCCTCGTGTGAAAGGGGCCTTAAGCTGGCCATACACCTATAGATTATCTGCAGATTTTCTATGGTTAGATGGAAAAAGTGCAACAGATTTCTCCATGTTCGCTAAACTGTGTGGATGGAGAAGTGATATAGGTGACCCTATTTGGAACTAGAAAAAAGCGCACGTGAAAAACATATAAAGTGTATATAAACGGGGGGGGGGGGGTTACAACTGCGCAAACCAACAAATTATGGGGGGGGGGGAGAGAGCTGTAATAAATCGGCTAGGCAACAATGACAACCAATGCCGCAGCCACCATCAAGGTGTTCGCACCAAAAGTCAATGAGAATAAATATATAGAAATTATATAAATAATGGGGCGCTAGCATAAATAAGTGGAAATGCTAATAGGAATAATAAGAGTGCATTAAAATTAAGATTAAGATAAAAATGTGGCCCTGATAAACGTCCACCACTCCAAGGGGGATCATCCAGCAAGGGTGGCTCCAGACACAGCGTCCAAAGGAATTAATGGAAAAGAACAAGGAGTATAGCATCAAATACTAAATGGGCTATACAAACAACATCAAGTGAGTATAAATCAATATCCCTTGTGTCCAAGAAAGATAAAAAGGTGCACAACAAAAGCTCAGATAAACAATGGCGAATGACGTGTATATGCAATAATACAATTTAAAAAATATCATTAGTGCAAAAAGCAAACCGTGAATAAATGCACCTGTGCAAAAAACACAAACCTGTGTAGGTAAATATAATGCCGTGAGTCCAGGATGAAAGTGTAAAAAGCAAGTCCTGTGCAATCAAACGGATAGTCCCATATAAAATGCACAATTCATAAACAATCTCCAGGTGAGGTGGTGGATTTTTATATTTTGTGATAGTCTTTAAGGGTAAACCGTAGTGCTCCTTTTCATGCAGGTGTCCTGGGCTGTTTCCCCCCAACCCCTTACCTTAAAGGTAAGGAAAAACAACCTTACTGGGCTCCTCCGGATCTGTTCCTCTGACTGGGTCCCTGCCAGCTCCTCTCAGGCGGACATGTGGGCAAACAGATTGATGCAATCCATTGTGTAGTATTTAAAAGATTTAATAGATATAAGCAATAAATAACTTACAATACATGCAGAGTTAATGCAGCGGTGGATGAAAAAACACAGTGTGGGCTCCCGGCCGAGATCCCACACAGCTGAAATGTCACCAGGCTCTGACTCTCCTCTCCTTACGCGTTACATCGCGCACACGTGACTTTTTCAAAGGATTCAGAGAATCAGTGAATCCTTTGAGAAAGTCACGTGTGCGCGATGTAATGCGTAAGGAGAGGAGAGTCAGAGCCTGGTGACGTTTCAGCTGTGTGGGATCTCGGCCGGGAGCCCACACTGTGTGTTTTTTCATCCACCGCTGCATTAACTCTGCATGTATTGTAAGTTATTTATTGCTTATATCTATTAAATCTTTTAAATACTGTACAGGACGCAGTGGCTGGGTCCTGGAAGGACGCTATGTTTCCCCTCTGTTTGGACTGTGATCCCTTTAAGGGAACAAAAAGGGTTAACTCACCTGTCAGAGGAGGTGGGTTTAAAAACAAGACAGGAAGTTGCAGATGGGTGTGGAGGAGTGCAGAGGAGATAGTGGTTTGTGTGTGGCTTGATTTGCAGCAACCAAAGTCGACAGCAGCGTTCGGCCTGGAAGCCTCCTAGCAGTTGAAGTCACCTGCGACAGCACCCCAGGACTGTGTTTTGATTGCGATAGCAATTCTGGACTTTGATGGTCGGTGAGACTGAAACCTTTTTCTTTTGTTTTGCTGCTGTGAAGCTGTTTAAGTTTAATAAACCTCCTTTTGAACTAAAAGCCTGTGTCCTGCGGTCTAGCTGGTCCCCCGAATTTTACAAGTGGTGCTCGAATGCGGGCAGGACAGAATAACAGGCGTTTTTTTTTTTTTTGCTGGTTTTTGCATTTGAATTTAAAACTGACATTTAAAGGGACAGTACAGTGGATTTATGTCCTGGGTTAAAGCTGCCCAAACCCTGAAAGCTGAAGCAATGGAGGAACTAATTAAACAACTGTCCCTGGCTAATATACAAGCGCAGACCCGCCATGAGGAAGCTAATCAGCGGTTAGCAACCCAGCTGGAGGTACAGCAAGAAAATACACGCCTGTTGGTGGCTCAGTTGGCAGCCCAGCAAGCAACCCAGCAAGGGGTTATGCAGGCTCAGGTGACTGCCTTAAAAGAAGTAGTACAGCAGTTGTCTCAGGGTCGTGAGCAAGCGGCTGTTGCCCCTGGCAACCAGGTGACCGTGAGGGCAAGCCATTTTTTGCAGAAATTGTCCCTGAGTGATGATGTAGAGGCATTTCTTGCTACATTTGAGAGGACGGCAGAGAGAGAAGGGTGGCCCCAGGGCCAGTGGGCCGGCCTGATTGCCCCTTTTCTCACCGGAGATCCTCAAAAAGCCAACTTCGACCTGCCACCTGCCGCCTGCCAGAGGACGCTAAAGACTATCAAAAACTAAAGGCAGAAATACTGGCTCGTTTGGGGGTAACTACGACCGTTCGGGCCCAACGAGTGCATCAATGGAAGTATTGTCCAGATCGTCCACCACGGTCTCAAATGCATGACCTGGTGCAACTGGTAAAAAAATGGCTGCAGCCCGAAGTGTTGTCGGGCCCCCAAATCGTGGAGCGGGTCGTCCTGGACCGATACCTACGGTCACTGCCAGACGACCTTCAGCGGTGGGTCAGCCATGGAGACCCCAAAACAGTGAACCTCCTTGTCGAGATGGTAGAGCGATATACAGTGGTGGAGGATCTGCTTGGCCCTACCAAGCGCCAAAGGCCCAGTCTGCCACGGCCTATTCGATTGACTGCCGCCCTTTGAAAGGATGTCCCCCGGAGCCCTGGAATCAACACCCCGGAAGGTCAAGAGTTACTCCCAGTACCTCCTCAGCGATCTGTTCCTGTTCGGAGAGGAGGGGATGTACAATGTTGGCGGTGTCATTCCTGGGGCCATACCCGGGCCCACTGCCCACTGCAAGAGGAGCCCATGGAATGCGGGGTTCTTCGGAGGGGGTCTTTTTATGCTCATAGAGCATGTACCACACACCTTGACCGTGGAGAAGAGAAATTTGAGTGTGTAGTCCAAGTGAACCACCTCCCTGCCTGGGCTTTGCTGGACTCCGGAAGCATGGTAACCCTTGTTCATCCTAGAGTACTTGGGAAGATCGGTCCGGTAAGCAAAACTTTACGGGTTGTGTGCATTCACGGGGACACTAGAGAGTACCCTCTCATCTCGGTGTCCATCTCCACAGCATATGGCACTGGTACTCAAGAGGTGGGGGTGGTAAAGAACTTGATACATGATGTTATCATAGGACGAGACTGTCCATTTTTTTGAAAAACTGTGGGGACAAGGAGAACTATCTGAACGATCCCAAGACTGGGGAGAAGCTAGTTCCTCTGTTCCTACGGTTGAGGGTAATAACCCTGAGATGCCAAATGAACCTAATGTGGATCCAGTTGATACAAATGCTAATAATTGGGTTAATGGTGATGAAAGTAGTGCTGATACTGTGAAGGGTGTCAAAATGTGTGGTTCGCAGACCTACCTGCACACTGAGGAGGGGGAACCTTCCCCACTTCAGGTAATGCTGGGTGAAGAGGATGAGGAAGTGGCCTCTACCCCTGCCCTGCCGGATTTGGGTGTTCCCCAGGGGACATTTGGTACTGCCCAGATGCAGGACCCCATTTTGGCCCGTGCACGGGAACAAGTTGTAGTATTAAATGGGGTACCCCAAGAGCCAGGTGCGAATGAGCAGTGGCCCCACTTTGCCATATATAATGAATTGCTTTATCGGGTTACCAAAGTGAGAGAAAATGTGGTAGAACAATTATTGGTACCCCAACAGTATAGACGCAAGGTCCTGGACCTGGCCCATGATGATGTTTTAGGGGGACACCTGAGGGTTGAAAAGACGGAGGCACGGATCACCGACCGGTTTTACTGGCCAGGTCTGAAAGCAGAGGTAAGAAGATACTGTGCCTCTTGTCCCACCTGTCAGTTGACCGCGCCGGTGACCCACTTCCGGAGCCCTTTGGTCCCTCTGCCCATAATTGAGGTCCCATTCGAGAGGATAGCCATGGATATAGTGGGTCCTTTGGTAAAGTCAGCTCGAGGTCACTCCTACATACTGGTGATCCTTGACTATGCCACCCGATATCCTGAAGCGCTACCTCTGCGGAATACCTCCTCTAAGGCTATTGCTCGGGAATTTTTCCAGTTGTTTACACGGACTGGTTTTCCCAAGGAAATAGTCACGGACCAGGGCCCCCAGTTTATGTCGAGGGTTATGGCTGATGTGTGCAAGCTGTTCCGGATTAAACAGCTGCGCACATCGGTCTACCATCCACAAACGGATGGGTTGGTAGAGCGCTTTAATAAGACCCTTAAGTCTATGCTCAAGCGGGTTGTACAAAGGGATGGGAAAGACTGGGACTGCCTGTTACCCGCTCTCCTGTTTGCTATCCGAGAAGTGCCCCAGGCCTCCACTGGGTTTTCGCCCTTTGAGTTGGTATATGGGCGGAAGCCCTCGCGGACTACTGGATTTTGTTAAAGAGGAATGGGAAAGTGAACCTATTCAGCATAAGAGTGTTCTTGAATATGTTTCCCAAATGCAGGAGAGGAGCCGAACTGTGATGCCTCTAGTCAAAGAACATTTGCAAAAAGCCCAGGAGGCTCAACGACGGGTCTATAATAGGGCTGCTAGAATAAGGAACTTCCAAGTGGGGGATCGAGTAGCAGTGTTGATCCCCACTGTGGAAAGTAAATTCTTGGCCAGGTGGCAAGGCCCCTTTGAAGTTGTAGAAAAAGTGGGAGAGGTAAATTATAGAGTCCACCAACCAGGTAAGAGGAAACCCTATCAGATATATCATATAAACTTGTTAAAGCCCTGGACAGACAGGGAACCAGTGACCTCCCTGGCTGGTGCAAGACTTGAGCCTCGGGTTGGGGTGGAGAGTGTCCAAGTAGCAAATACCCTGTCTAGAGTCCAAAGTCAGCAGGCAAAGGAGTTCTTGCAGAGAAATAAAGAGAAATTTTCAGACTTGCCAGGGCTCACTAGTGTCATAGAGCATGATATTGTCACGGAACCAGGAGTCAAAGTTTTTGTCCGGCCTTACCGCATTCCAGAGGCCCAAAGGAAGGCTGTTTCAGAGGAAGTAAAGAAGATGTTGGACCTGGAGATTATTGAGGAATCACAGAGTGAGTGGTCAAGCCCGATTGTGTTGGTACCGAAGCCCAACGGGACTCTGCGATTTTGCAATGATTTCCGGAAACTAAATGAAGTTTCACGGTTTGATGCCTACCCCATGCCCCGGGTAGATGAGCTTATTGAGAGACTAGGTCCAGCCAGGTATATCACTACATTAGACCTTACCAAGGGGTATTGGCAAATCCCATTGACTAAGGCTGCTAGAGAGAAAACTGCTTTTTCTACCCCAGAGGGAAGTTTTCAGTACAAGAGAATGCCTTTTGGATTGCAAACTGCTCCAGCCACATTTCAGAGGGCAATGGATAGGATTTTACGTCCTCACCGGGAGTATGCCTCAGTATACTTGGATGACATAGTCATTTTTAGCAGAGACTGGGAGTCACACTTGCCCAAAGTCCAGGCAGTACTGGACTCTCTTTGGAAGGAGGGGTTTACAATAAACCCGGAAAAGTGTGCTTTGGGAATGGAGGAGGTGAAATACCTGGGCTATGTTGTGGGTAGAGGGGTAGTAAAACCTCAGGTCAACAAGGTAGAGGCTGTACAAAATTGGCCCCGCCCCCTCACAAAAAAACAGGTACGTGCATTCCTGGGTATGGTGGGATACTACAGGAGGTTTGTACCCAACTTTGCCACGTTGGCAGCTCCTTTGACCGATCTGACTAAGGGTCGGAAATCGGTCATGGTGGAGTGGAATGCAGACGCTGAGAAGGCTTTTTTGGAGCTCAAGTCGGCACTGTGCCAACACCCTGTCCTAGTTGCACCCAATTTTTCAAAAGAGTTTGTTGTACAGACTGATGCTTCCAATGTAGGATTGGGAGCGGTGTTGTCACAGGTTATTCATGGCGAGGAGCACCCAGTAGTCTTCCTCAGTAGGAAGTTAACACCAGCGGAGAAAAACTACGCTATAATTGAACGAGAGTGTCTGGCCATTAAGTGGGCTCTGGAATCCCTCAGATATTACCTCTTGGGGAGGAAGTTTAGGCTTATTTCTGACCATGCCCCTTTAACATGGCTGAGACAAGGTAAAGGGACTAATGCCAGGGTTACTCGGTGGTTCCTGGCACTCCAGGAATTTAAATTTGTAGTGGAGCATAGGCCCGGGAGACTGCATCAAAATGCAGATGCCCTCTCCCGAGTCCATTGTTTGAGCTCCACTGTTGCCTCCACCTCCTTGGCGTTGGGGCACAGGGGGGGGATATGTACAGGACGCAGTGGCTGGGTCCTGGAAGGACGCTATGTTTCCCCTCTGTTTGGACTGTGATCCCTTTAAGGGAACAAAAAGGGTTAACTCACCTGTCAGAGGAGGTGGGTTTAAAAACAAGACAGGAAGTTGCAGATGGGTGTGGAGGAGTGCAGAGGAGATAGTGGTTTGTGTGTGGCTTGATTTGCAGCAACCAAAGTCGACAGCAGCGTTCGGCCTGGAAGCCTCCTAGCAGTTGAAGTCACCTGCGACAGCACCCCAGGACTGTGTTTGATTGCGATAGCAATTCTGGACTTTGATGGTCGGTGAGACTGAAACCTTTTTCTTTTGTTTTGCTGCTGTGAAGCTGTTTAAGTTTAATAAACCTCCTTTTGAACTAAAAGCCTGTTTCCTGCGGTCTAGCTGGTCCCCCGAACTTTACAATACTACACAATGGATTGCATCAATCTGTTTGCCCACATGTCCGCCTGAGAGGAGCTGGCAGGGACCCAGTCAGAGGAACAGATCCGGAGGAGCCCAGTAAGGTTGTTTTTCCTTACCTTTAAGGTAAGGGGTTGGGGGAAACAGCCCAGGACACCTGCATGAAAAGGAGCACTACGGTTTACCCTTAAAGACTATCACAAATATAAAAATTCACCACCTCACCTGGAGATTGTTTATGAATTGTGCACTTTATATGGGACTATCCGTTTGATTGCACAGGACTTGCTTTTTACACTTTTATCCTGGACTCACGGCATTATATTTACCTACACAGGTTTATTTGTGTTTTTTGCACAGGTGCATTTATTCACGGTTTGCTTTTTGCACTAATGATATTTTTTAAATTGTATTATTGCATATACACGTCATTCGCCATTGTTTATCTGATTATTTATTGCCACCTTTAGCTTTTATTGTGCACCTTTTTATCTTTCTTGGACACAAGGGATATTGATTTATACTCACTCGATGTTGTTTGTATAGCCCATTTAGTATTTGATGCTATACTCCTTGTTCTATTCCATTAATTCCTTTGGACACTGTGTCTGGAGCCACCCTTGCTGGATGATCCCCCTTGGAGTGGTGGACGTTTATCAGCGCCACATTTTTATCTTTAATTTTAATGCACTCTTGTTATTATTCTTATTAGCCTTTCCACTTATTTATGCTAGCGCCCCATTATTTATATATTTCTATATATTTATTCTCATATAAAGTGTATAAATATCTCAAATGGTGCTATAAATATGTGAATAAGAACCAACTAAAAATTGGCAAAAGTATATAATAAAATTTCTTAAGTGTAGCAGCAAAATCTGATGGTGAACACAGAACCACAAAATCAAATAAAACATTTGATGATTTCGCGCTAAAATTGCACTTATAAAAATATATATAAATAAAGTGTAAAATTAGGGATTATTAATAGTGGTGATACTATATTGGTGTTAATACTATATTAGTGCACAATTGCTAATAATAAGCATTAAAATGAATACATAATAGAACATTAAAATCCCATAGTGATACAGATGTGTGTATAATAATAATAATAAATGAAACCAATACGTGTATATAAAAAAATCGGTAATGTCACGCAAACCAATTGGTGCTGATAATGCACAAGCAATAGAGTTTGAATATCAAAGATCAGTAAAGAAAAAATTGCACAATGTCCATATGTCCCAAATCCGTCTTTTACAGCCCCAAATCCAGAGCAAGTGACTGTGACCACACTTGTCTTCTTAAGGCAAACGGGGAGGTGGGTGCAGGGAAATGCAATCCTAAAATAGTGCTCACTAGCCTCTCACCTTAGGGCAGTTGTCACAGGGCATTGGATGTACAATTAGGCTCTGTCCAGGCTCCTCTCCTCCACTGTCTCCACTAGGGGTATTGAATGTACAATTTGGCTCTGTCCCGGCTCCTCTCCTCCACTGTCTCCACTAGGGGTATACCTCTTCTCAGGGATATCCTCTCGTGTCCCTAAAATCCTCAATAACCACCGCCGTCCGGCGGAGCACACCTCACCAGAGATGGGGGTAAGGGACAAAGAAGGGGGGTCCTTAAACTGCGTAGAGGGTTCTTTACTGTAAGAGCGGCAAGGATTTGGCAGGATCCACAGGCAGTGGTTTATAGCTCTCTCAGGTTTGTCTTCCTAAGTCCCAGGCCAAGGGCTCTTTTTTATTGTGACTGCAACATTATGGTGGAAACATCGGACATTTTTGACACATTTTTGGGACCATTGTCATTTATACAGCAATCAGTGCTATTTAAATGCATTGATTCCTGTGTAAATGACACTGGCAGTGAAGCGGTTAACCACTAGGTGGCAGTGTAGGGGTTAGATGTTCCTAGAGGCGTGTTTCTAACTGTGGGGGGGCGTGGCTGTCAGCTAGGGAATGCTGATCTCTGCTCCTATCACAGGGAGCAGAGATCGGCGTTGCTAGGCAGAACGGGGAGATGCTGTTTATTTCCGCATCTCCCCATTCAGCCTTCCCGTGACACGATCGCGGATATCCCCATGGCGATCGAGTCCGCTGGACCCGCGACCGGCCTCACCGGGGGGGGGGGGGGGTTCGATGGCACGGCGGCATCTTAAAGGGGACGTACCTGTACACCCTTATGCCTGTCCATGCCATTCTGTCGACGTACATCGTCGTGCGCCAGTCGGGAAGCGGTTAAAGAGCTCCCTGCACAACAGGCCTGGGAGTTGGCCGAGCTACCTTAAGCATTATGTTTGCCATAGATGCTATGAAGTATTCTATTCATCAGGCATCACGCTTTGCGCTTGTACTAGTACACATGTGAAGGATCCTTTTGGTTAAAGGGTTGGTGAGCTGAAACGCCTTGCAAGAACCTTCTAACTAGTTTTCCCTTTAAGGGAGAATGACTATTTGGCGATAGTTTGGATAAATACATCCAAACAATTTGCAGCGGAAAGAGTACTCTTTTGCCAGTCAAAGGAAAAGATAAACGTCCTTTCGCACTTTTTTTCCCGCGCCAGGTGCATCCACCTCTAGGCAGGGGCGATGGCCTCCACCACCAGACTTTAGAGGAAGACCTCAGGGTCAAACCCAGGCACAAAGGAAGACCTGGGGCCGTAAGTCTGCAAAGCAGAATATCAAGGCCTCGTCATGAAGAAGCATCTCCCCTCACCAAGGTGGGGGGAAGACTTCTGAGGTACTCAGAAGTCTGGCAAAGGGAAATTCAGGACAAATGGACTCTTCCCCACAGTGTCTCTAGGATACAAGCTAGAATTTTTCGAGAGTTTCCACTGCCTCGTTTTTTGAGATCAAACATTCACAAGGCAATCCCTGTTGCAAGCATTAGACCGATTATTGGCTCAAGGGGTGATCATACAGATTCCCAAACAAGAGCAAGGTTTGGGGTTTTACTCAAACCTATTTACGGTACCAAAGCCAAATGGGGATATCAGACCAATTCTAGATCTACGGAATCTAAATCAGTTCCTGAGGATCATCTCCTTTCGCATGGAGTCAATCAAGTCGGTCGTTTCCATCCTACAAGGAGAACTTCTGGCATCCATTGACATCAGAGATGCATATTTCCTCCTCACCAGAGGTTTCTGCTGTTCGAAGTAGAACAAAAGCACTTTCAGTTTGTAGGCTTGCCCTTCGGGCTTGCCACAGCACCCCGGTTATTCACAAAAGTACTAGCCCCACCTCTAGCCAGGTTAAGGGCACAGGGCATAACTGTCTTTGCTTACTTAGATGATCTATTGTTAATAGACCAGTCAGTGGCTCTATTGAAGCAAGGTGTAGCCATTACAAGCAGTTACCTGGAAAGTCTGGGTTGGAGTCTCAACCTAAAGAAATCCTCCTTGTATTGGTTATATTAGTGTCAACACCTGAAGGTAGGCCCATAACTCACTAAGTAAATACTTGAGGCTCTGTGTCCTATGATGTACTCCAAGAAAAGGATTTTACAGGTAAGCTGCTTTAAAAATCCTATTTTTCAGGGCGAGTTTATATGTGGTGTCAATGTGGCTGCTGATGCCGTTTCTCGCTTTGATTTCCGGCGTTTCTTCCTACAGCATCCAGAAGCAGTTCGGGTGGGCAAGCCGGTTCCACCTTTCTGCCTGCTGATGTTGGATTAGACGCACTCATGGTGCAGGTTACCAACCTGGTGAATGCATCGCTGTCGAAGAACACTCTCGCAGTGTACAAGACTGCGTGGAGTTGTTTTTGTAGTTTTACGTCCCTCTATCCCTGCAATTGGGTTGGGGATGTCAAGTACATGATGGCTTTCGTGGCCTATTGTCATGGCAAGTTATCCCTTTCATTCAATACCATCAAGTTGTACCTTTCAGGTATTCAGCACTTCTTGTCGCTTCACGATCCTGACAGACCATCCGTTTTTTTTTGCAGCTCATCCCATTAAAGCCATATTAAAAGGTATCCAGAAAGGTCAGGGACAGGCACGGTTGACACGTTTGCCTATCGCCAGCCAGATCTTCCATGGGCTAGCAGATTTGTTGTCTCTTTCACCCTTTTGTGTTAGGTCCGAGCCTTGTACTCAAGGCAGCTGTTTTCCTCAGCTATTTTGGTTTCCTCAAACCCAGGGAGTTGTCCCAAGCCAGCAATAACGCACCTGTACTCCTCAAAGGTAGTCTCACCAAGTTACCTGATAATTTTTCACTTCAACTCCCCAACAACAAAAACTGGCAGACGGGTCAGGGTTTTGTGATCAATTATTACAAAACCAACACTTTCTGGTGTCTAGTTGATGTCTTGTACCAGCTCTCCTCCATGTTCGCAGCGGCCCCTCTCGGTAGCCCATTACTCCCTTTCCCCACGCAGCCTCTTGCTTCCAGACAGTTCATCTCACATGTCCGAATTTTGATTGCTAAGTTGGGGTTAAACCCTAAACAGTTTTCGGGTCATTCCATTAGGATCGGGGCAGCATCCAAGCAGGGGGTTCCATCCAATGTCATCAAATACATGGAATGCTGGCAATCATCCTGTTAGGCTTAATGTACATGGGAAATTTTTACAACCTCTCCTGAACGATTTAAATTGACGGATAATAACCCACATTTAAATCTTCTGTTTTGCCGCGTTTACATGCTGCGTTTAGCCGCGTTTTGCGTTTAGAAGCTTTAAAAAAAAAAAAAATTTTTAAATGGCCAAAAATATAAAAAAAAACGCCTGTAAACGAAACGCAGCTGAAACTTCGGAAACTTTGGCGTCTGAACTAATTTTTTTGCCTTCAAAGAAAAGCCTATAAACGCAACTGCTTAAAAACGTCATTAAACAAACCTTTTGTACATGTACACATAAGATAACATTGGATGAGTCCAGGGGCAGTTAAAAAAAAAAAAAAAAAAAAAAAAGCATCCAACTGCCTCTGAACGTCCCTTTACCAGCAGCACACTGCGCCTTAGTCGTTATATTCCTGATCACCCATGTGGAAGTTAAATGAGCTTTTGCAACTTTGCTGGACTAGTTATGTTTTCCATTAAACTTCACATTACTGTACCTAGTTCGTGTCCTCTTTTAAACATACTCTTATCATGGCACACCTCAGGTCGCCATAGTTGGGGTTATATGTTTCCTCCAGTATCCTGACTCCAGTATGTCAGGACTGTAATGCACAACATAGTGTACAAAATGCATGGTTCAAGAATGTTACTTGAGGCATCTGTGATCAATGTTGGTGGTGAGAGAAAGGAAGTATAGCCTGGCATCTGCATTTGGAAGAATACTGCCCCTTCACCGGTGTCAATGGGAGGAATAGCTCGCCATCATTTGTTTTAATGGTGTATAGAGTTCCCTTTTTATTGGTCTTCAGTGCATCACCTACCTTGAGTGACTCTCCATGTCACAAGTCACTCTCACTACTGAGTACATTCGTGCCCGAACTATGCATTCAAGGATCACTTCTCCCAATAGTGCCTTTGCGGACTCCGTGCCAGAACATGACTCCAAGGGGGAGATTTACCCCAAATGGAGTGTGAAAAATCTGATGCAGCTCTGTATAGAAACCAAAAAGCTTAATTGAACAAGATGAAGTTAGATGCTGATTGGCAACCATGCATAGCTGCGCCACATTGTGAGTGTTCCAGTTTTAGTAAACCTCCCCCATTGTATTGAAGACACTACAGGATTACTATAAAAGCCATTACACTATCTGTTTGGATGCTCTGCTTTTTATGAGAACCACTAGAAATGATTTGGCTTTGCAGCCTGCTGGAGTGAGATACTTGCATCGGGGAACTGGCGCCCTCTTGTGCTGTGCTGGCTGGGGCTGCAACAAGCAGTCACTGAAACCGCTGAGGGTTTCCTCTGCCTGTTCTCACTGCCCGCCCATATCCTTCCCAAGAGGAGAAGTTGAAGGTGTTGTAGGCTTAATATGGTGCCCTGTCCTTAAAAGCGAGTAGACAGGGAGTGTGGGGTAGCTGGTTGGAATGCCCTCAGTTCCATTTACAACACCACAAAGATGGATACTTTTTTTTTTTTTTTTTTCATTAAAATTAATTTATTTTTCACTCTCTCCCTGTCATGCCACATGCCAAAGGCCCCTTTTCACACAGCCTGTCTGATCAGGTCCGCCTGTCAGGTTTTCAGGCGGACCTGATCGGACCTTCCAGTCTCATCTATGGAGCGGTGTCCAATGTCACCCACCACCATCTGATCCTGTCCACCAAAAAAAGACGGATAGTGGTTGTGCTGTCCCAACGGGACATAGAATTTTTATAATAGATTGTTCCTTAACTATTTTCTATGGACTTTTATATTTAGTTCACATGCTGCCATCTAGTGACCTTTTGTGGTAATGCACTTGTTTCGTATGCTCTTTTTCCTGATGTTATGACACACACTTCCTTTTGTATGTAATGCTCCACCCTTCTCCCCGTTGTACTTCCTGTGTCATGGATGCAGCTACAAGCCACATGTAGCAGGGCACATGTATTCTGCATTGTAAGCTACAGACAATATCTCTTGACCGCATAAATACTACAACCTATTCATCTGTTTGTATCCTGTCATCTGCTGTAACCTGACGTTCAAAATAAAAGCATCTTTGTGGATGGAATCAGTATTTGGTGAGTTCAAGCTATCTGATTAGGATTGTCCTCAGTGATTATATCTTATACAGAGCAGGCATAGAGGTCTGACAATGGATAAATGGCTTCTCAACAATCTGAGTCAGAATAGTGGTCCTATTTTCCTTCCGTCTGTTTCCATCCAATTGCCAATAGAGGAGAGCGAGACTGTGTCTGCACAGCGGGGATTAGTGGAGAAATCCCAGCTGAGCAAGTGGATTCCACTGAGCAGAGGCGCCCGTGTGGAATGGTCCTAAGGTGGCATGAATTACTGGATCTCCTATCACTCGCTCCTGCACTGTTCTTCCCGAGTGAGCCACTGCCCATAACACCATCAAGCCAAGTACACACGAATGCCGGGGAACATCGGCCGGTTCAATAAAAACTGTCCGCCATTCGGCCTGTGTTTATGGCAGACGGTCGGACAGAAGCCGGCAATTTGACATGCTGGAAAGAAACTGGCTCTCTTTTAGCTGGCTCTTAGATTCCAAGCAAATTTGTCAAGCCCTGGCATAAAGTACAGTGCATGACCAAAAGTGCTGCATTGTATGTAAGGATGCAGAGGGCCCACCCACAGCTTGTCGTTCTGAAAAGTTTTTTTTTCACATTTTTACCCATTTTGTTAACAAATTTGAACGTTAAAAAGGTACTTCAACTAAATTGCTAAATACACACCTTGAGATTTGTGTTTGAACTCTTTCATCTTACAAAATTCCAATCAGCCATATGATTCTTGCCCCTTTGCAACAATGCACAAGAAGATGAGTCAGTTGATTCCTGCTTCAGCTTTTGCAGCTTCCTGTGTTGCCTGCATGTGTGTTTATTACATTGTGGTTATAATGATTCACTTTCCGGTGAAGGATAAAAGCACAGAAATAATAGGAAACGCTACAAAGTTGGATTTGAAAATCGGCACACTGTCATTCTTCGGGGCTTGGCAGTGTGGGCGAAGCTTGTGAATCACAAGATTAGCTGAACAGAATGAAACCTTTTGGCAGTTCATGCATATACTATACTGTCAAGTATTGGGACATTTGCCTTTACGCACACATGAACGTTAACAGCGTCTTGGGGTTCAATATTGAGTTGGCCCACCCTTTGCAGCTATAACAGCTTCAACTCTTCTTGGAAGGTTGTACACAACGTTTAGGAGTGCGTTTATGGGAATGTTTGACCATTTTTCCAGAAGCACATTTGTGAGGTCAGGCACTGATGTTGAATGAGAAGGCCTGGCTCCCAGTCTCTGCTCAAATTCATCCCAAATGTGTTCTATCGGGTTGAGGTCAAGACTCTGTGCAGGCCAGTCAAGTTCCTCCACACCAAACTCGCTCATCCATGTCTTTATGGACCTTGACTTGTGCACTGGTCCAAATCATTGGGGATGGCCCCCTTCCTGTTCCAACATGACCAGTGCACAAAGCAAGGTCCAAGAAAGGCATGGATAGATAGATAGATATAAATTTGGGGGTTCCAATTAATTTTCTAGCAAAACATATTGATTTTAACTTTAGAAAGAAGTGTCAGAAAAAGATTTAGACTTTAAGTGGTTAAACTTCTTGCATTTACATGTGGTTGAAAGCTTGGCAGACTGCCCAGATTATTTGTTTACACAAAAAGTTCTATCCCTTTGATCTAAGAAGTAAGTGTTAGTTAAAAGTTTCAAGTTGAAAAGTTGCTTCAGTTAAGACAGGAGATTGGACTTGGAGGCAACTTTCATTGAAATCAATGGGTACAAGTCGGATTGAAGTAGTACAGGACCCTTTTCTGAAGTCAGAGCGACTTCAGTAGTGTGCAGACAGGGACGGTTCTCATTCCCTTACATTGATTTTGTTGCGCGACTTGGGGCGACTTCAAGTCGGATTCAAAGTTGCCCCCTGTGTGAATGGACTCTAAGCAGATAATCTCTCCACTTGTTTATATGAAAGAATTTATTTATTTATTTTTTTTCATATGAAAGAATCGCCTACTCTCAGTAGGAGAGATCGTCAGGGGGGGTGAATCGAGATCGCGTTTTTTTTTTTTTTTTTTAACGCTTAATCGTGCAGCTCTAGGAAGGGGTTAACATCTAGGTGTGATTAAGAGGTTAAATGTGTGCCGCCTAGCGAT
Organism: Lithobates sylvaticus; assembly: GCA_028564925.1. Taxonomy (NCBI): domain Eukaryota; kingdom Metazoa; phylum Chordata; class Amphibia; order Anura; family Ranidae; genus Lithobates; species Lithobates sylvaticus. The sequence goes on along the minus strand of CM053030.1, from coordinate 374,253,107 downwards.
TTGTTAATGTGTTTACTGTGTGCTGCTTTTGTACTACAGATTGATTTTATTTATTTTCCCTGCATACAACACCGAGCTCCCCTCTGTATACAACACCAAGCTCTAGGCCATTGGTCATCAACCCTGTCCTCAGGGCCCACTAACAGGCCAGGTTTGCAATATAAGTGAAATGGGTGATCTCTATTGCTGCTCAGTGATTGCAGTATTCTAGTCTGCATCTCCCCAAGGTAATGCATAAAACCTGGCCTGTTAGTGGGCCCTGAGTACAGGGTTGATAACCATTCTGGGCTATGATTTAACACAGCCAATCAGCAGGTCCCGGGATCTGTTGGTGAACTACCGCTGTGTCAAATCACAGTGGATTAGGCAGGCGGGGCATGCGCCCTAAACTGGCAGCAATGTACCAGTACGTGGCTGTGCCACCCTGCCGCAGGTCAGTAAGTAGTTGAGCTCTGGTCGGTGTCTCATCTGTCAATTTAAAGCTCATCACAAACTATCTATCTACTACCTATTTAAAGTATGTATACCCTCCAACTCTATTTTTTTTATTTTTCGTTTTGGATATTCTAGTGAAGGTTAAAACATTTTGTAAGGTTTTGTAAACATTTGTAAACTTTTTACCTTTACAGAGACAGGTCAGGAAGTAAGAGTAAATTTAGACAAAATGAGGCATAGACCCAAAACAAGTGTGGTCAATTTTTCACTCTATTCCTATTCTAGGGACAGCTGTAAAATTTTAATTTTTCCCATCATTCTCTGTTTTGGGTGACAATTGTCAACAAGGCAGACAAAGAGTGACTCCCCCCATTGGGACACACACAGGAGTTCCAGCCCTTCCCCACTCTACTCAAAACTTATTAAAAAAAGTTTTGGCTATGCATACACTTTAATCATCGTTCCTGGTTTCCTACAGTGTTTCCTGTTCAGTCATTAGAGTTGATGATTCCCTTGGCTATTTATTTTTTCATTTGCTCATCACTGATCAGCTAAAAATTTCTCAGTAACGGGGAACTGTCTGAACTGGTTATAAATATGCAAATATATATTTTTATATTTAATTTATAAACATGGAATTCTAATGACATATCTGTGTTTTAGCGCTCAATATCCAAAGTGAAAGCAATAACACTTTATGAAGCACAAACAAGCAGCATCTTAGAGCAGTTCTTCTATGGCAATGAAATGTTTTCAGATAGTAATTTCTCATAGTTTTGCAATGCACAGTCTTGCATTATTAGACTGTCGAAGTAAAGCTTAGCCATACATGGTCGAATTTCGAAAGAATTTTCTTTTAAAAATCAGAAATTTTGTGATCGGATGGTGCCACCATTGATTTGATTTCCAAATTCAACCAACCAAGCCTTCAATTTCACCTCCTGTTGCTGCAGAAACAAATTTTCGTGGCTGGGAGTCTTCTTTTCTTTCCGGAAATTTAATTTTCTTGCACATTTCTTTTTTGATTTACATTTCTCACAGGATTCCCCCATCATTGATTAGAAAATCGTATTTTTTCAAAAATTTTCCAACGTGCCCGATTTACTCAAATTCGATGGTCGCATGAAAAATCGGCTATTGCTGCAGCCCACTAATGGTGCGAATTTCGAATGATATTTCAAAAGAATATTTTTTTTCTAAATTCGACCCCATGTATGGCCTGCCTAAGAGCAAAAGTCTAGCTACAGCCCTGTGAAAAGGCGCCCCATAGGGGATGGGTGCTTTGCAGCCCCCCCACCCCAAAGCACCTTGTCCCCATGTTTGATGAGGACAAGGGCCTCTTCCAAACAACCCGGGTCGTTTGTTGTCGGGGTCTGCGGGTGGGGGGCTTATCGGAATATGGGAGCCCCCTTTAATAAGGGGCCCCCCAGATCCCGGCCCCCCACCCTATGTGAATGAGTATGGGGTACATTGTACCCCTACCCATTCACCTGAGGGGGGAAAAAGTGTCAATAAAAAAACACACTAGACAGGTTTTTAAAAAACGACTTATATAGGCATGGGGCGTGGTCACCGGGTGATGTCACATGGTGACCCCGCCCCTTATGACGGCAACTCCCAGGGCATGCTGGGACTGTGACGTCACAGGGGGCGGGGTCACTGTGTGACATCACCCGGTGACCACGCCCCATGCCTATACAAGTCGTTGTGCACCTTGCACACAGCATTACAGTGGGAGAGAGCGTTGTGTCAACATCGGAAGAAGAGAAGAGGGAAGGACGGAGAAGACCGGGCCAACGCTAGTAAAAGAGCTGGAAGAAGATGGCGGAGGAGCCCGGCAGAAGAACCAGAGACCGGGAGAAGAGGCCTAAGAGAGCGGAGCAGTCGGAAGAGACCCCCAAAGTCGGAAGAAGACCACCGGAGCTGCCTAATTTAAAAACCTGTCTAGTGTGTTTGTTTTTTTTTTTTTTTTCCTCAGGTGAATGGGTAGGGGTACCCCATACTCATTCACATAGGGTGGGGGGCATGGATCGCGGGGCTCCAAGATTCGGATAAGCCCCCTGCCCGCAGACAGTAAGAGAGTCTATCCAAAGGATGGATTGAGCCTCTTAAACAGGCTTGAATGGAAGTAGTAGTAGGGTGAGGCCAGGTTACAGAAGGTCCTGAATAAGAAAAAGCAGGAAGCTCACTGGGCATAGGCTGGACTGGCATAACTGGTGCAGAGGCTGACTGAATAGCATCGCCGGGTCCAGTGACTACCACAATCGCATTACAGAGAGTAGCGACTGTGGAACTGGTGGACGAGTTAGCCTGGGTGTGCGTCCAAGGGAGTTTAGGGACAGGCAAGGGTAAATGGTTATGCAAACTGGAGTGAAGGATCCGCTCAGGTTCATAGATGGGCTCCTCATCCAGAGTGCCACATGACCTAGAGAGTGCATCAGCCTGACTATTGCAGGACACATCCCAGAAATCGCTATATGCAACGGGAAGAGCAGAAGATACTGGGATGATGGCAACAGGAAGTTTCTCTTTTGGGGGCAACCTTGAGTAGGCAGGATGAGGAACAGGAGGAACCCCAAGCCAGGATCTGTTCAGCAGTCCAGTCAACGTGTGGAGAATGGAGCCGTAACCAAGGAAGACCTAAAACGATAGGAGATGAAGCCTTAGGTAAGATAAGGAAGGATATCCACTCCTGGTGGAGTGTCCCTACTGACGTCTTAACAGGGAGGGTCTGGAAGCGCATAGGGCCCCCTGGGAGAACAGTGCCATCAATTGACAAGACCACCAATGGCGTTGTGAGGGGCAAAGGGGTAAGTCTCATGGAAGATGTAGTTCCCCAGTCCATGAAATTGCCAGCGGCTCTGGAATCCAGATATGCCGAGACCGAATGAGAGGAAGCACCGACATGAAGGAACACAAAGGAGAAGGTGAAGGAAAGTGATATTTCAGGGTCCAATACTCCACCTTCCAGATGTATTAGCCCCGTTTTTCTGGACGAAGAGAGTGTCACGAAAATGACCTCTGGCCCCACATTAGAGGCACATGCCCGGAGTTCTGCGCCTAGCATGTTCTTCGGGAGATAACTTGGTCCGGCCCAGCTGCATAGGTTCCTCAGCAGGCAGGAGGTGCTCCTCGGGTCGAAGAGAGGGGTCAAGGAGCTAAGGCTGCCTAAAGAACGGGGAGTGCTGGCGTCTTTTTTTTTTTTTTTTTTTTTTTTTTCCAGGGCCCTCTCCTGAAAGCGAATATCGATCCGATTACACAAGGTAATGAGAGAGGCCATGTAAAAAAGTTGCAACTAGGCCTCATTATTCCAGCTCAGCTCAGCTCAGCAGTCAAAGTACGAAAATGAAGAGCGTACTGTCCCACAGAAGCGGACTCTTGACAGAGACGTAAAAGGGTGCTGGCCACTGAGGAGATACGACCCAGTTCCTCGCAGATATTCCCAAAAAGTTTCAAGAAATCTGAGTCTAAGGAACCCCCTGCAGGCCTTGGGGTCCCCGGAGTAACGGGACGGAGCTGGCAGTTGTAGTGAATGTGTGGCTGCCCTGCAATAGAGCATCTGCGGGAAGCGGCAAGTCAGCCGGGTCCATGGCTGATCAAACTGTCAGGTCACCTGAGTCCAAGTGACAGATGCACCCCGTTGGGGTCTGTAGTGCACTGCAAGGTAGTGGACCCTACGGCTTACTGCTGCGGATGGAACACTGGATGGTTCAGGAAGGCAGCTCCACTAGAGCAACAACGCAGATCCCACTGGGAGCTAGAGCATAAGATTCCCCAGGGCACGGAGTCTAAGAGCCAGCAGGTGTTCACCAGAGCCTCTAGTGGTGAGGATGGACTGCGCTGCAACTGGCTCCAGGTCGCAGCCCGCAGGGTCTCCTAGCTCACGCTCACAGTAGGCTACAGGAGGACAGAGAGGAAGCAGCAGTCCAGGACAACAAGGGATAGTAAGGAGATAAGCCAAAGGTCAGGGCGACTAGCAGACAGGAATAGACAGCTAACGCGCCAAAAGGTCAGGGTCACAAGCAAGCAGGAAGGAATAGTCAAGAACAAGCCAAGATCGGTAAATGGTATCCGATGTAGGGCACAGAGCAATGCGCACACGGAAGCCAAATCACTGTTTTGATCAGCGAGGTTAGCTTGCAATGCACAAGTTAATATAGTGTTCCTAATTAGAGGCTGGGGTGGCCTGAGGGAACATTATTTAAGCAGCCAGGTGTGAGTGGCTGGCATCTAAGGGTGAACACCTGGAGGAGAGGTAAGCAAGCTGACAAACATTACTGCATGACAATGAAAACATGAGGTGACTGGTTGGAGCATCAGTGCTTGACCTCACAAATGCGGTTCTGGAAGAATGGTCCAACATTCCTATAGACACACGCCTAAACCTTGTGGACATCCTCCTCTGAAGAGTTAATGCTGTTTATAGCTGCAAAGGGTTGACCAACTCAATATTGAACCCTACAGATTAAGGGACTGGGATGCCATTAAAGTTCATGTGCGTGTAAAGGCAGGCATCCCAATACTTTTGGTAATATAGTGTACATGTTGGCCTAAATGTATGAAGAAATTTTATTGGATATTTCTTGTACAAAGCAGAATTTTTATTTTTATTTTTTTTTGGTATTTTTTCATTTGCATAATAAAAAACCCAGAGGTGATCAAATTCCACCAAAAGAAAGTCCTATTTGTGTGAAAAAAATGATATAAATTTAATTTGGTACAGTGTCAAGCAATTGCCAGTTAAAGTAACGCAGTGCTGAATAGCAAAATATGGCCTGGTCATGAAGGGGGTAAAACCTTCCAGAGCTGAGGTGGTTAAAGCAGCAACATCTAAACCCATATATTGGTACTTCAGTAATTTTTTATTTTTTTTCATCTTTCCATCTATTAAATCTTTTGCCCTTGTTGTTTTTGAGAGAGAGAGAGCGAGATCCAGGAAGGGAGGGGGGGATGAGTCAAAGGAGAGCTGCAGAGCTGGAGGTGTGCCTCCTTGTAAGTTCAGGAAGTGAACAGGCAGCAGCTTCAGCTGCCCACAGTTAAAATGGCTGCAGCCAGACTCTATGGAGGGAGATTTCTGCAGCATATTTGGCAAGTACAGAATTGCAGCATATATAAAATATGCAAAGTGGTTGGAGGGAAGCTGCAGAATGGCAAAGATGTTTTTATTACAAATTTATGTAAGCAGACTGCAGTTCCTCTTTAAATGCACACTGCAGTTCCTCTTTAAATTTGTAATTTTACTTTATTTTGCTGTAAATGTTTTTTTGAACTAAATGCCCTCATAGCTTAGGTAAGGCAGACATGCTCTAACTAGTGCTGGCAACGTGTGTTGGCACTTCGGTTGTCTTCCTTTAAACTTTATTGTATGAGGCTTCCTATGCCTACAGAATGCCAGTGCTGTGACTATACAGATATAGCACTCTTCTCATCCTCAAAACGAAAAGATTTGAATACTTCATACACTTCAATTCAAAACGGTGCAGATGCCTACGTTTTTTTTTTTTTACAGAAACCAGATGCTACTCGTAAATGCGTTGAAAGGCCACAGAATCGCTATGCAGAGCCAATACTCCTACTTCAAACGCTCCCTTGCTGGCCAGATAACTAAGATTTGATCCTCGCATATAATAGCCGGTGTGTGTTGGCCTTGTCTCAGCCCCTATTAGTATACTGGTATACAAAACAGCAGAGCCCAAGGGATTTTAAGAGAAACTCCCGGATAGGACAGTGTGGACTAGTTGGCATCTTTCATCCTGCTACCCCCTTCTTTTTTTTCTTTCTTTTTTTTATGCTTGTTGGTGTCATGTTACTATTTTTACTGTTGGGATCGCTATTCAGTATGGGTTGATTCCAGATATCCTGTCTGAACTGTAAGTACAGTATATATTTTTTGGAACCTCAAAGTATTGCATTCCCATGTTTTGTGGGAGACCAGATATAGAGAATGCAGGATCCTGGGTTTAGTAAAACTTTAAGGTTTTGGGCAGAGGTAGTGTAGTGCTAGAAAAGCAGACAAGTAAAGTACTTGGAGGAGTAGTGTTGTAACTAAATATAATAATAATAATATGTTGAACCTCTTCACCCCTCCGTGTGCATTTTTTTATTTTTTCTATTTATAATGCCTTTTTTATGCTGGGTTGTCATTTTAAAATGCTCACACAGCCAACCAATCCAGCTTTGTCTACCATAATCTACCATTCTGCCAGCTGTTGTCAATCACATCCTGTGAGCAGAGAGTGAGGGGCAAAGCCCAGCCAGGCTGTGTGTCTATGGAAACGCACAGACTGGCTTGTGTCTTTACCTTTTCTGTCCTGGAGACAACTGCACCTCCCTGTTTCTTGTGCATGTGACAGGAAGTGTGGAAAAAATCCCCTCACTGGTGTTGCAGACAAATAAAAAAAACAGACGGCAATTTTAATTCCTCCCACAGTCTGTTTAAAATGAAGAAAATTATTTTCACACATCTCCGGGGCTGTGCATCTCCCCCCCCCCCCCAAAAAAAAGCATCCTGCTCCTTTTTTGAAGCATGTAAAACAGCGCTTGTGCTGTGTCATTTGGCCCCCTGTATCACCTGAAATACCTGATTCTGCCAGTTTCTACCCTCCCCTCTGTACGCTGACCACAATATATCAGGGCTGCTGAGCTCTGACACCGTGGTCAGAGTACGTGCCCCCATCATCTGCAGCTCTCCTGTCTCCCTCTGGCCTAGTGGGCTGTCATTTACCACTGTGTATATGCCCACATGTGTGACTATAGTCACATAGGCTGCTTGAATGTGATCAGGAGGAAATAGCATAGAAACTCACTGAAAACGTATCATGTGCAGAGCTGCCAACACTGCTCTGCAAAGTCCCTAGCTGAATTGGGGACATGGACAGAAGGTGGAGATGGAGAACAGCAGGATCAACCAGGTTTTTTTTTTTTTTTTGCAGAATACAGAAAACAAATCTCATAGTGACGGAGTGTGTATGAACAGCATGTAATGCAGCATATATTGTGAGTTTTTTTTTTTTTTATATATATATATATATATATATATATATTATAATTTTATAATCTGGGTTTAGTTCATTTTTTAAATGCTGCTATGAGCAATAGGTGAGACTATAAAGAACGGTGCTGTCTCCAGCCTTTGTTACTCTAGGCCCAACACAGGTAGTGAAAGCTGTGATCCCTTTTAATATGCTACTGAATATCCTAATCTTTGTTGGCAGTAGAAGTGATTGCACTATAATCGCAAAGTGTGATTTAGTATATGAATATTCGTCATCTGTGGTTTATGCAGAACTGTTGAGAAATAATTCTGGCTCTGTTGTTATGTGAGCCCTGTTTTAACACTTTGCATATTGTAAATGGCTTTTTAGTTCTCTAGCTTGGGTTTGTTCCATTGGAATTTTCAGATGTGTTCCTTTTTAGTTAGCTCTCTGAATAATTTGGATATGTCTGCAATAAAAAGAATAAAGCCCTGGCAACGACAGTTGAAAATCTGTAGCAAACACCTCACAATCTGGGTTTTCTGTCCACACTTCTAATACACAAATACAATATATAAATTTCATTTATAAAAAGTATGGGAAGAGAAAATGTTTTTGTAAATACTGAGAATTAAAGCGTATAGTATGTAAAGCCACATTTTTCTTTTGTTTTGGATGGAGTCGGGAAGAGTTTAAACCACTGACAGTTCTTCTTCTTTTTTTTTTTTTTTTTTTTTTGTCTTTTGGGGAAACTTCCCTTTCCTTCAATCCCAGAGGCACAACAGGAAGTTGGAGGAAATCTCCCAAAGTGAGGAAAAATTCCGCTCTTGGGACTGTTGTCTGAGGAAGAAATGTGCCAATTGACAGGTTTCCTCCTTACTTTTTGTTCTGTTGACAGCTGTAAAATTTTGGATTTCCTCTTTCTAGGTGACAATGGTTGCCAGGAAAAATAGAAGGTTGACTCTCCCCAATGGGGGCCTGGACAATAATAAAACTTGACAAAGGGCCAAACCCTTCACCACACTATCCAAAAAAAATAAAAATACTTTAACTATTTTGTTTTTTGTTTTTTTACAGAATCTGTCACCATCTCATTACAAGCAAGAGACAACATAACCATCAGTATCAAAAGTGTTATTAATATAACACCATCTCCCTGCTTCCTCTGCACTGAAAAGAAGTGTGACAAGTCGAGCCTGATAATTCGTTCTGGAAGCACTGTGAATTATGAGTTTAGTTGTAAAACGCCTGAGAAGTATTTTCTTATGGAAATCAACAGGACAATTGGTAAGTTATCTGTTCAGATTCTTTGTTCTAATTAAGGACACCTAAGATGTTGAAATTCTTTAAAATGTCATATTTGTAAAGTAAGTGGAATTAGTTCTATGCAGTGCACTAAAATGAAGAATATGTGAATGTTTGGCATCTTGTTTAATTTAATTTTAGATTTGAATCCTGAACCGTATTAAACCCAGAAGAAAAGATTTTTTTCTTTTTATATTGCACCTTACCAATTCCTAGATGTGATGACTTCACTAGTTTCCTTTTTTGGGCTTTCTTCTGTTTTCATCTGGTGATCCAGCCAGTAAGGCTCCATACACACCAGTGTGAAAAAAAATTGTCTGTTCTCTTTGCAGGAAAAAGCTTGAATTTTTAAGCATTTTTTGTACTAGTGATTTGCGTTTTTTTTTTTTTTTTTCTGCCAGAGAAACGCTCTCAAACGCTAAACGGAAGGGTTTTTTTTTCTACATCTAAACTTTAATCTTAAAAAAAAAAAGCTTCTAGACTACCTAATGTGCATGGACACATACGATAACCATAGTTGCTTCTATAGGCAAAATGCTAAACCCCTCTAGGAGCAGTTTTTTTTACACAGTGTAATACAGGAGGTCACAGGTGAAAACAGAGGGGAAAAGGCCAAAGAAAACTGATGCAGCCACCGCATCTTATGATTGGTAAGCTACAATCTAATACATTTTTTGGGGGTTTTGGGTTAAATACCGCCTTAATTAGGCGATACATAATTTCACAAAAATTCAACTATGCACAATACTAGACCTCAACACACTAAAATTTGGACACCGTGGGTGGATAATTTCCTACCTGCAGATTCTGACACAAACCTCCTTATCTCATGATTTATTATAAGAAAGATATTGAGTGATGTGGTAGTCCTCCCCGCGCGGTCCCGTCGACACTGACCTACTTTTCCTTCTTCTTCTACTCCCCTCTGAGGCTTCCTTACTTGTTTCTTTTTTCCTACTCTACCTCTTCTTCTTCTCTTTAATCTTTGCCTAAAAAGTCTGTTTACAAACTCCCTTAGCAAGAATAAGCCTTTTAGGTTAAATGTCTCCCATGTCTAATATCCACTTGACCTAACAAAGTACGGTTAATGTTACATATTTATAAGGTATCGGGGACACCCCCAGTTGACACATGATGTTCCTGTTACATTAGCATTACTACTTTTTTTTTGTTTCGTAATAGCGTGCGCTAATGGCACTCAAAATTATGCACTATTATTGCTGTAAAAGTGTTCTGTTATTTGCACGGTGAGATATTTGATGTATCACCACCACTGATTATTTCTTATGTTCTGTGATCTTTTACTACTAATAAAACATTTTGAAACCGAAAAATTCAACTTCGCAAAAAAGTATGACGGACTGAACATTTTTTCAAAAATATATAGCCCTGTAATTGCTCTGACAACCAAAGTTGTCCAACAATACCCATAAAATCACAAAGTATTAAAAATCATAAAAAGATCATGGAAGCCAATAGGGCCCTGTGTATAACAATGAAGTGCAATATTGTACGTATACAGTAGTATTCTATTCAGTAGTGTCATCAGCAAGGACACATGTTCAGTACTTTCCTATTCTTTTAATTGTTTCATTGAAAGCCATATTGCCTTTATATATTGTTGAGGTCTGTAGTAATACACCAATGGTAAATTAATTATTACTAGAGATTTTCAATGTACTTGAATGGTATATTGTAAAAAAGGCTCGCAGTATTAAACCCAAAAACAAAGATATATTAAAAATGCAGCTTAACAATTCTTAGATGTGCTGGCTGCATTTTATTTTTTTATTTTTAATTTTTTTAAAGGCTTCTTTCCTTTTTATCTTCACCTGGTGGTCTAGCTAGTAAGTCTGTAATTTTTGTGTTTTCCTATAACAGACCAAGCTGTCCAGACAAAGTAACAGTTAGAGGGTTGGGACAAACCATTTACAACTGCTTGCAATGGTCAGTTTTTATTCACTTATGCAACACCCTCAGACTGACCATGCTGTTCTCCAAAGGTGTGTGCTTTACTTCTTCATCTAGAATGCAGACACACTAAGACAGGAGGTTTGTTACTGGATAGATCACCAAGTGACCTAAAATAAATAAAAGCCCCAAAATAGAAAACAAACAAATGCAGCCACCACATTTAAGAATTTGCAAGTTGCAATATATTACATTTTTGGGTTTTGGGCTTAATACCACTTTAAAGTGTTACTAAACCCACAAAAGTAAAATCAGTCTGTCTATGAAGTAAAACATGCTTGTTATACTCACTGTGGGACCTATTGGGTTAATTCTGCACATTGTATAAAAAGGCTGTTTTTAGCCTGTCTACTCTGATCCTCTCCTTCCATTGGCCCTAATCCTTCTCCTGATAAGACAGAGCCAGTTTTTTTTCTTTTTACATTTTGGGAAGGGGGCATGTGATCAGTACAGGGCCAATCAACACTATCCAGACAGAGGGTCAAGGGTTCTGCTGCCTCATAGGGCAGTCATAGTAGAATGAAAACGACTCCTACAAGCTTTAACCAGACACTGATAGAAGTTACAAGACTACTATATATTGCTGATGAGAAAAGGTATTTAGCAGTTTATATTTACTAAAATAATTGCAATTCCATGTTCTGTGGGAGACCAAATATAGCGAATGCAGGGTCCTGGGTTTAGTAACACTTTTTAAGTTTGACAGGTTTCCCAGAAAGGATCCTGCAGAGGAAGCACTGATGAGTATAAGTATTGCAGACCTTGCACAGTATAGGACCCTAGAGTGCTATTGAACAGTTAAGAAATTATGAGTTTCTAAGTATATAGAGCGACTTGCATGGTGAGTTGAACCAAGTCTAACTGAATGCTAATATATGTTGTAATCAGTCAATGAACACCGTATCATCATAAAATGTTCATGATCCACATGAATAGGTACATTTATAAGTATACAGAACCGTTTGCTAAGGCTGCATTTACACTACAGCGTTTTGATTTTCCGTGGATCTGCCCGCCATTTGACAGCGCCGAGGTGTGAATGACAAAATGTGGGACTCGCATACGAGATGCCATTCATATGATTAAAACCTCTAATCGCAGTGCGCGTCTGCCGTGATTGTTGCGCTGCAATCGCGGCATTGCGGGACACATGTCGCCCCAAAGTAGCTCCCAAACTATTTTCGGGAGACATGCATCCCGCGATTGCAGCACGTTTTATTGCCTGAATTGAGGTGTCATTTAAATGAATAGCTTCTCGAATGCGAGTCCCGTGTTTTCTCATTCACACCTCGGAGCTGTCAAATTGCGTGCAGATCCACGGCAAATCTGTCCACGATTTAAAACGCTGTAGTGCGACTGCAGCCTTAGTGAGCTAAATAAAGTCCAGCTGAATATAGAAGTATTTAACAAATCAGTGATAACAATAGGATCATCAAATACTTAAAAGATACGCAAATCAGGAAAACAATTGCAAGACTCAAAGACACATGCACACAAGACACTTCGAGTAAACTCAAGCATAATCCACACAATTTGGCCTCATGCACACTGGGCGTTTTTACAGCTGTTGTTTGTTGTGTGGGTCCAGTCCCGATCAATACTATACCCTTAGGTTAAAAAATGTCATCCATACCCAAAATCCATACCAGACTCTCTTAACCCAAGCATGCAGCCTTGTAGCCCCCCCCCCCCCCTCCAAACCATACCAGGCCATATGCCACATGTTGATGGGGACAAGGGCCTCTTCCCACAACCCAGGCCAGTGGTTGTGGGGGTCTGCGGGTGGGGGGCTTATCGGAATCTGGAAGCCCCCTTTTAATAAGGGGGCCCCAGATCCCTCTCCCCCAATTGAAGGCGTAGGGGGTACCCCTACTCATTCACCAAAAAGAGGTGCAGTGTAAAAAGAGAGAGGTCCCCCAGTGTGGATCCATCGTCGATCACTACACCCACCAACGACCCAAAAAAATAAATAAAAGGTCCGCACCCACTGTCCGACAGTTCTTAAAGTGGGTCTAAATGCAGACGTTTTTTTTTATCTTTTAATTTATTCTATGCATTAATATAAAAAAAACTTTCTGTGTACAGCAGCCCTCCAATACTTACCGGAGCCCAATTTTAATCCAGCAATGTTGTACGAGAGACTCAGCTGTCCAGGACACTCCCCCTGATTGGCTGAGACACAGCAATGGGCGCCATTGGCTCCCGCTGCTATCAGTCAGTGCGCCAATGAAGAGAGGGAGGGGCGGTGCCAAGCCACAGATTCGTGTTTGAGTGAACACAGAGCAGTGGCTTGGCTCAGGTGCCTCCATAGCAAGCTGCTTGCTATGAAGAAACTCTGCATGAGGGGCGGGGCGCTAGGAGCATTGGTGAGGGACCCCGAGAAGAGGAGGATCTGAGGTGCTCTGTGCAAAACCCCTGCACAGAACAGGTATGACATATTTGTTAATTTTAACAAACCCCTACCCCCCCCCCCCCCCAGAAACTTTATTAAATGACCAAGGGGCAGGGCCACCCAGAGACATCAACAGGTGACCCTGCCCCATGTGAGGTCATCGGCCAGGGGCATGCTGGGTCGATGACGTCACAAGGGGGTGTGGTCGCTCAGTGACATCTTTTCATTTTTTTTTTTTTTTTTTTTTTTTTTTTTTTTTTTTTTTTTTTTTACATTCAGCTGTCAGCTGATGACTCTTCCATTGTTAAGGACGCTGTGGCAAGCTGACTGCCCGCTCCTTAACAATGAGCTATTCGCTGGTTGTTAATGAAGCCCGCGGCCCCGCTTCTTAACGCTACTGCTACTAAAGGTAGCTTACACATTTAGGCTAAAACATTAGCATTTTCTGTCCAGTGTTTCTAAAACAGTTTTTAGTTTTCTAGTTTGTATGCCGCCTTAAAGTGACTATTTGCACTCCAAAGCTATTTGATTATGAAGATGGCATTTCAGTGTGCTGATGCATGGACTGTCAACGAAAGTCTTTAATTAGCAGGGGAAAAAAAGGGGTAATATCCAAACCATTTAGTTTGAGGGAGCTATGTATTTTCTTAAATCTCACTTATTAGAGAGCAGCAGTGTAGTATCTGTAGAAAGTTACATGTAGCTGAATAATCCCCTATGCACTGATATTCATGTAACATATTAGTGCTTCTGAATACATTGTTGCCAGTAGTCTGTTCATGTGGCTTTATTTCTTGTTTGAGCTAGTAAGTGTGTGAAAGTCCCTCTATTATACCTAAATGCTAAGCTGAATAAGGTATGATCTCACCTAGTTGCAAACACTGAACCCACGGTTCTAGGAAAACTGAGTATATGAATCAAAAGTCCCAAAATCCTAATGCTTTTCATCCACACTTGTGCCTTATCGTCATACAGTTGCAAATTGTCTGATTTATATAAACAGAATTCAGCTGTACCTGATGTCCACAGCTCACACTCCAGTGGGGTGGTTCTAGTACTGCTTGCAGTGTGCCTACTGATGTGAGTGACCTTTGTACCCTGGAATGTTTATTCCCCCTACTGTTGGTCTATGCCATTTCCGGATTCTTTACTAGCTCCGTCAGGCATGGCCATCTCTGCTCTGTCTAAGGATATTATCTTAGTCGTGCATGACTTTTTAGGCCAAGTTGCAGACTTTTACCTCAAAGGCCACAAGCACACTACCAAGCCCTCTTTCACAAATTCTGTTTCTGCATGTGGCTTTAGTGGCCTCTGAGCTGCCTGTAAGGAGTCAGTCTTCTACCATCACTCTCAAACTGAAATAGACCTGTTTGCCTTTCTTTGATGCAGTAAGCACCACATTGAAGCTAGAGGATCAGCCTGTGACCTGTACCAGCACTGTTCCCAGTATGAAGCCTGGAAATCTCTTGACCTCTTGTCAGCCTTGTATAATGCCTTGCTTGACTAGGACCTTGGTAAAAGTAGTCTGCCCCCTCTGTCAGGCAGTGTCCCATCTTGACAAAGCATATAACATTCTGGTGGAGGATGCATCTGTTTTTAAGAACCCCTCTAGAAACGTCTGTAAGCCCTGTCTAGAGACTTGCTCTTTTTGGCAGGTTCTGCTCTGCAACCTGTTTTAGCCTTGACCTTAATCTGTCAAACCCTGGGTGACTAATCAAAGGTTATTAGATTGAATCTGATCAAAATTGCAGTTGATACCTTCATAGAACATTTAGGAAAAATAACTCTAACTCTGAGCTACACTATAGACAGGTTGTTCGAGGTTTTCCATCTCATCTTCTGCATGTGTCTCCTGTCAGTGCAGTTTAGCTAAAAGAGCTAAAGAAGAACTTTATCCATGTGGTCTTCAAGGGACATATCCCCCTCGAGTCGGCCCTAGATGCCATCATTAAGGAAACCACAAGTAGCAGGAGCAGCTGCTTTCCTCAGCCAAAGAAGCCTAAGGCTCAGTGTGCAAAGTCTACCTCCATCTTGGATCATCTTCCAACCTTCTTGTGTCACTGCACAGATTAGTAGTTTTCCTGTGCAGTCCTAGTGGGCCTTCTTGTACAGAGTGTCCTTGCCTGAATACTGGTGGCAGAACAGTTTCGGGTGTTTTCCTCCAAACCTGTTCAGTCTCCAAGATCAGCGGGAGCATATACCCTTTCTTTGTTTTGATCTGAAAGATCTGTCTTCATTCAAGCTTAGAAATTCTGCATAAATTCCAACAGATTTGCTATTACCTTCCTTCACCGGTAAACTTCTAGCATTTATGAAGCTCAAGAACATGTATTTACAAGTCTCAATTTTTCCATGACCTTAACAGTTTCTGTGCTTTGCTGTGGATGTTTTTATGGGTGGCCCCTTAGTGGTTTGTTTTCTGGGTTGTTCAACCTTTAGTTGCACTGCTTTTGAACATCCAGGGAAGTAATGACTTCTTGTATCCTTCAACAGACTGGCAAGAAAATAGGATTGTTATACTCGCCCCAAAATCCATTGAAGGACATGGGTCCCATGCCTCTCTGGGTATGATCCTAACTGTGGCCCGGGGGCGAATGTGGTTCATTGCTTGTCTTTATCTGGCCCTTGAGACATTTATTCTTGCCATTGACACCAACAATGTGGCATAATTCCTACTACTGACACCAACGATGGGGCACTATTTTGCCCACTGATACCAACGATGGGGCACTGTTTACTCCCACTGGACACTGTCCAGCCCCCCTAAAGTCTGAAGGACAGTAAATTGGCCCTTTGGTTAGACAGAAGCACAGTTTCTTTGAATTTGTCAACGTCCAGGTTTTTACAGTGAGTACAAAAATCCTATATAATTTTTTTTTTTTTTTTTTTTTTTTTAAGGCCCCTATATTTAAAATTGCTATTTTAATAAAATAAAAAGAAACCGTGCAGACTCTGGCTTTTGGTTCATTCAACTAAGGCCCAGTGATGTTACGAAGCCCTCCCACATCAGCCTGAGATGGTGGAGGATTCCAAATCTTCCTAGAATGCGTTCTAGCTCCTTGTTTTAATATTGCCAGCTAAAAAAAAAATGAAAACATTAGCTGTAAAAGATATTGGCTGAGGTCATTCACATTTCTCTTCACCTGTTGAGCTAGTGGTGTGTAGCGTCAATCATCCTCATAATTCACTGCTTTCTGGATAAAGCATAAGACAGCCTGCACCCTTATATTGCTGTGAGACACTGGATTAACCAGAGCACCTTGAGCAGTGCTATAAGTTATACAGGGTATTGCGAGCCGTGCAAACTGTTGGCGCTATAGAAATCCTATATAATAATAATAATGGTGCATTAGAGATCATTTTTATGATTTTTTAAATATTGCTTAAAAGGAAAGCGGTGCTGGGACCCATTCCTGACCGGACCAGAGCGACTTCATAATAGGTAAGTATAAGCATTTCTCCTTTTACAGGGTAGATAGAATAGGCTTAGAATGGGGGTGGGAGTAGATTAAAAACTGTTGACAGCTGATCACTGATGTAAACAGAAGCCGGTTATTGGCTTTTTTTCTCTTCACGCTGACAGTGTGAAGAGAAAGGAGGAAAGCCATTAACCGGCTTCTTTTATAGCAGTGGTTCTCGACTCCTGTCCTCAGGACCCACTAACAGGCCAGGTTTGCAAGATAGTCAGGTTCATAAATATTGGGACATCGACACAATTCTAATCTTTTTGGCTCTATACACCAACACAATGAATTTGAAATGAAACGAACAAGATGTGCTTTAACTGCAGATTTCAGCTTTAATTTAAGGGTATTTACATCCAAATCAGGTGAACAGTGTAGGAATTGCAACCGTGTGTATATGTGCCTCACACTTTTTAAGGGACCAAAAGTAATGGGACAATTGACTGCTCAGCTGTTCCATGGCCAGGTGTGTGTTATTCCCTCATTATCCCATTTACAAGGAGCAGATAAAAGGTCCAGATTTAAGTTCAAGTGTGCTATTTGCATTTGGAATCTGTTGCTGTCAACTCTCAATATGAGATCCAAAGAGCTGTCACTATCTGTGAAGCAAGCCATCATTAGGCTAAAAAAACAAGGCAAACCCATCAGAGAGATGGCAAAAACATTTAGGTGTGGCCAAATCAACTGTTTGGAACATCCTTAAAAATAAAGAACGCACCAGAGAGCTCAGCAACACCAAAAGACCCGTGCACTTGAAAGTAAAGTCTCTGTAGATCCGAGGGGGACATGCGAGGAAAATAATAAACGGCATTTTAGCTTGCACATGATTGGATGATGAAATCAGCAGAGCTTCCACTCATTTCAGATCTACCCCTTAGTTTTAGAGCGACTGCACTTCCAAGTGCAAAGTGGATGAGAGAGAGAACTAGGCCTATTGAAAACCATATCATTTTACTTGTTTTTTTGCCTTAGGCCTGTGTTGAGCAATGCTGATGTGAGTGAGCCCTTACGTTCCAACTGAATCAAAACAAAAAGGTGTGCAATGTATTACGCTGATCTAAACTGGAAGTTGGGCTATAAAGAAGAATTCCAGGCATGGTATATTGTTACATTGGTCCAGTTTAAAGTTTTGGCTATGCATTTCAGTTTTGGGCACCAGTTCGCAAAAAGGATATCAAGGAACTGGAGAAAGTGCAGAGAAGGGCAACCAAACTGATAAGAGACCTCGAGCAGCTCAGCTATGAGGAAAGCATAGAGGAACTGAATTTATTCTCTTTTGGGAAGGCGATTAAGGGGGGATATGATATAAATACATAGGTGGTCCATATGGTGAACTTTTTAAAACTAAAAATTCCATGCTTGGGTATGAGTGAAGCTGCAGCCTCTTCGAACAAAGACTCCACAAAGTCCATATGGTGAACTTGCTGTTGAGTTAGTCACTTTATGGTCATCACAGAGGACATGAGGGCACTCTTTACATCTGGAGGAAAAGAGATTTAATCTCCAAATACAGAAAGGTTTCTTCACAGTAAGAGCTGTGAAAATGTGGAATATACTCCCTCAGAACTGGTTCTGGCCAGCTCAGTAGATTGTTTTAAAGAGCCCTGGATTCTTTCCTAAATGTACATAACTGAATACTAATATTTAGGGCTCATGTACACACAGACTGAGTTGCCCGCCGTCCGTGGGAAAAATGCAAAACGCAGCAAAATCGTGCCTTAATTTCCCGTGATTTTGCAGCCTGCGTTTAAAACGTCCCTTTACTGAACGCGATTCTTCCATGTTTTAGGAGAGGGAGATTGAGGGAGGTTGAGCCTCCCCTAACCGCAGCAGCTTCTAAACTCTTGTAAAAGCCTATGTGCACATGGACACATATGCTTCTATGGAGTTGAATTTAGGAGCTTTGGCAAAAAAAAAAAAAAAAACACCAGAAGCTGTAGTGTACATAAGCCACAACAGGTAAAGATGATTCAGGGAATATACTATTACCTGGATATTGCTGGGGTTTTAGTATTGTTTTTGTATAAGATTTTAAAAAATTTCTCCCCCCCCCCCCCCTTTATTTGGTTGAACTAGATGGACTGGTTTCTTTTTCCAACCAGACTAACTGTGTAACTATATATATGTGTGTGTGTGTATGTGTGTGTATATATATATATATATATATATATATATATATATATATATATATATATATATATATATATATATATATATATTATATATATAATATATATATATATATATATATATATATATATATATATATATAAACCATACCTGGCTGATTACACCAGAAACTGGAAATCAATGAAGTAGACACAGGTACTTTAGTGACCTCCATTTGCTTGGGGCTCCTGTGCTGAGTGGCTGGCTCAGCAACACAGTAGGTTGGCCACTCAGCACGGGTGCCATTCATAGAATTTTCTAAATGAATGTAGATTGTTCATTGATTGGACAAGGTGGAGAGGCGGGGCAACAATGCCGTGCTTTTAACCTCATAATTTGAGACAGCTGATGCATCACTCAGTTCCAGTTTGGCAGTATTGGCAGCAGGTTTTAAAGGAGACCTGTTGTGAGAGAAATACTGTATTTATTGGCGTATAACACGCACTTTTTTTACCCAGAAAATCGGGCACAAATAGTGTGTGCGTGTTATACGCCAATACTGCAATTTGGGCTGCCTAGGAGGGAACGGGGAGGGGGCCAGGACGAGAGCCGTCAGATTAAATACAGCGAGAATCTCCTGTTTACTCAGCGGCCTCTGTACTAGAAAGTTCCGTCTCCTCTGCTGGCATTGGACCACTGTTCTGTCCATCGTAGAACTTTGTATTAAAGAGGCCGCCAAGCAAGCAGGAGATTCTCGCTGTATGTAATCTGACGGCGCTCATCCCCCCCCCCCCCCCCCCCCTGTGAGGCAGCAGTAATCTGAGGTGAGGCTGCAGATGGGCATTGATCAAGCTGCAATGATGGGCAATTGTGAGGCAGTAGATGGGCATTGATCAGGCTGCATTGATGGGCAATAGTGAGGCTGCATTGATGGGCACTGACCCTTATTTTGCTTCAAAGTTTTTTTTATGTCAAATTTTAGTTTTTTTCCTAAAAACTTCCCTCCTAAAATGAAGGTGCGTGTTATACGCCTGTGCGTGTTATATGCCGATAAATACGGTATGAAGGTTGCCATTGCTGATCTTCTCATACTTCTGGTTTCTTGGTTGCCCCGGTCTTCATTATTTTGTGTGACTGATCTGGAACACATATCAAATAAATCAGCCAACTAGCAGTTTTAAAAGGAGCTGTCTGCAGTGGCAGCCTTCATATTCTCTAGTGCAGATTTATTTAAAATGTAAAGTATAGGGTTTACTCGGTAAGCACACATTTTGAGCTTTTACTTACTTTGTTGTTTACTACAAAGCAGTTTTTGATCTGACTTTTACATTTTCATTTGACTTACTTATGTAGTGCTTCCAGGATCAGGATGGACCTTCTACCTTTCAGAAAACGACCATCACTATTATTTCTGCCCTCATGTGTTCACTTTGAACAGGCTTTTAGCAGCATTTAAGCTCTGTATTCAGCACTCCCATACTGAAGCTGAATTATATTTTTAAGGGCTTCAAGAAAGCCATTGTCACCTAGTTAAATACCTAGTGCTTGTTGAATCGGATGTCTTCAGATTAGCATAAACAATGCCCACATGTTTATATGCCTAATAAAGGCGCTAAAGCCTATTATCCTGATGGAGTGGCCTTAAAAAGACCTTTTCAGTGGTGAAGGTACCATACTGCCCTCTTAAATTAAAAAGCTGTCTGATTTGTAGTGGTTAACGTCCAATTGAACTCAGTTTAATTTAGCATAATACATTTATACATAAGTGCACTGAAAAAATGGTGTTCAGTAGATTGCAGTTCATTTTCTTTCTAAAGCAGCTAAAACCTGAGTGGAAAAGCCTGCTACCTGACTGCAGAGTGGGACTTTTCTCTGTGTGGAAGCAGAGGTCTCTCTGCAGTGGTCCTACACGCTGCTACTCAGTCAGGCATTTAGCTTTGCAGTAAGCAAAGCTCATTCTCCCTGCTGATTAGAGAGTTCTGGTTCTGAATCAGCAGGGAGTGTGTCCGACCTCTGCAATGAGATTTTCTTTCCCACAGCAAGGTTCCACTATGGATAGGGTTGCAACCTGTACGGGATTGACTCGGACAGTCCGAGTTTCGCAACTTTAAGCCCAGGTTTCTGTCCACCTAAAAACTGGGCACAACATATCTCCAGTCCCGTCTAGTAATCTGTCTGTCCTGTGGAGCCAGCAACTCAGACCCGGTCGGCAGATTCCTGTCAGCTGCGCCTCTGTGTGCTCCTGCCTTCTCCTCTGTCGGGCACCTTCACTATGCCTGGTAAATATGCACCACTGTTTGAGCTACAGAGGTGCTGAGAAGAGGAGTTTCATGAGGCAGAGTCAGTACAGTAATTACTGCTTGCAGGCAGCAAGGTACCTTGGATATGTAGTCCTTAGGATTTGAAAGTAAATCAAAGGAGAAGTTTCAAAGCATGCAGGGAATCCAGCAAGTTCTGAAAAGAGATGGGCAGCAGACAGGCAGCACTCACAACATGAAAATGTACTTATTTTTTTAAAGCTTGTATTACTTTTACATTTTTCATCTACATAACATGACAGTTGTCATTTTGTTACTGTGCATGTAAGTTAGGCAACATAGATGATATTAAAGCAGATCTTTACTCCCTGTAAGTACTCCCCCCTCCTCTCCACAATTAGTGCTTTCCTTTCTTTAACATGACCGGCACAAGACCAAATGGTGGCAGAGGACAAAGGCATCTCAGCGGGACAGCACTGGATCCTCTGGGTGGGTGAACATTTGAAATGCACTCAACGTTTCACCCGTCAAGTGGGGGAAGAAAAAAAAATGGGGTGGGGGAGGTGTGTGACAAAAAAGAATAACCGAAGATTGACATGGTCATAAGATGCCCATTATCTCTGTCCATCATCACTAGGCAGTGTGCCTCTTTGTTCATAAGGACAGTATGGCGCTAAATTATGTGCCTAAGCATATTGAATATTGCTAGATATTATTATAGTCCAAGACAGAAGCACCTTAACCACTTTAGCTCCGGAAGATTTACCCCCCTTCATGACCCCCTTGGTCCCCTGCTGTGACCAATCCCATTTAATTTGTTCATAAATGACCTGGAGGATGGGGTAAACAGTTCAATCTCTGTATTTGCGGATGATACTAAGCTAAGCAGGGCAATAACTTCTCCGCAGGATGTAGAAACCTTGGAAAAAGATCTGAACAAATTAATGGGATGGGCAACTACATGGCAAATGAGGTTCAATGTAGAAAAATTTAAAATAATGCATTTGGGTGGCAAAAATATGAATGCAAGCTATACACTGGGGGAGAACCTCTGGGGAAAACTAGGATGGAAAAGGACCTGGGGGTCCTAGTAGATGATAGGCTCAGCAATGGTATTCAATGCCAAGCTGCTTCTAACAAAACAAACAGAATATTGGCATTCATTAAAAAGGGATCAACTCAAGAGATAAAACGATAATTCTCCCACTCTACAAGACGCTGGTCCGGCCGCACCTAGAGTATGCTGTCCAGTTCTGGGCTCCGGTCCTCAGGAAGGATGTACTGGAAATAGAGCAAGTACAAAGAAGGGCAACAAAGTAGGGCTGTGAAAATTAAAGATTAATTCCTCGATTTTAATCTTAAATTTTTTTCATCGGTACTCGCCTCTCCGCCGGCTTCCAGGCCTTCAGGGAGTTCTATCGGAGATCCGGTGATGTCACGGACATCGATGTCACCGGACATCTCCTTCAAGTGCCTCCGTCTGCTAACGAAGGGAAGGGGGAGGAGTCCGGTGACGTTAAAGTTCTGATTGAACGTAGCGCATACAGGGGAGGAGCTACACATGACATCACCCGCTGCTGCCCTACGGAACTAACACGATTGTCGGCTTTACATGCTGTATTTTTATCATCTTTATGTGAGTAGTTTGTGTTTGAACACAAAAATGTAATCTTATACTTAAGCGGTGAGCACTTAGATCTTTTCTTTCTACCCATGACCTGGCGTCCTTTCTGAGATCTAAGGAGACGTGAGAGAAGTTTATGGTCCGTGTTAACCCTTTTGATACCCGCTTGCATGACCACCTGTTTGCACAGGGGTCCATGCCATAAGGTGAGAGTGATTAGTTAGACTGGAGGTGGAGGGATTGTCACGCTACTGTGGAAAAAAAAAAAATACTTACGTCAGTGCTACAGTTTGAATTTAAAATGTATTTGTGTGACCTGTGAAGGTAAGTCATGGATTGTGGAAGCTAACTAGAGTCGGGCGATTGTATATAGTGTATACCACATTTACCACTGACTAATGCAGCGTTGCAATGCAAGGACATCAGCTAAAACTAGTTGGATCTGTATGTGCGTTTATAATTAATCGATTAAAGAAAAATCGATTAATGGAACACCAACATTTTAATCAGTAACAGCCTTACAACAAAGCTAATATAGGGTCTGGAAGATATTAGCTATGAGGAAAGTAAAATAAAACGTATTCGCTCTGGAGAAGAGACGCTTGAGAGGGGATATGGTTTCAATATACAAATACCATACTGGTGACCCAACAATAGGGATAAAACTTTTTTGCAGAAGGGAGTTTAACAAGTCTCGTGGCCACTCATTAAAATTAGAAGAAAAGAGGTTTAACCTTAAACTACGTAGAGGGTTCTTTACTGTAAGAGCGGCAAGGATGTGGAATTCCCTTCCATAGGCGGTGGTATCAGTGAATGAATGAATGAATGACTTGTATAGCGCAACCTATGCAAACTGAATCGCCTCAGTGGGGGGCATTGATAGTTTCAAGAAACTATTAGATAATCACCTGAATGACCGCAACATACAGGGATATACAATGTAATACTGACCTATAATCACACACATGGGATAGACTTGATGGACTTGTGTCTTTTTTTTTTTTTTTTTTTCAACCTCACCTACTATGTAACTATGTATGACCAGGCCATTTTTTTTGCGATACAGCACTTTACTTTAACTGACAGTTGCGTGGACGTGCAACGCTGTGCCCAAATAAAATTGATGTCCTGTTTTTCCCACAAATTTCTTTTGGTATACCACCTTTTGCGTTTTTTTATCTTTTGCGCTATAAACAACAAAAGACCGACAATTAAAAAAAAAAAAAAAAAAACAATCATTATTTTTACTTTGCTATAAAACCTATACAATAAAAAACTGTTAAAGAAATGCCTTCATAAATTTAGGCTAATATGTATTCAGCTACATATTTTTGGTAAAAAAATAAAATAAAAATCCCAATAAGCGTATATTGATTGGTTTATGCAAAATTTACAGCGTCTACAAACAATGGGATGTTTTTTATGGAGTTTTTTTTGGTGGTTTTATTTTAATTTTATTTTTTACTAGTAATGGCAGTGATAAGCGACTTATAGCGGGACTGAGACATTGCGACGTACAAATCAGACACTTTTGCCACTTTTTTTGGGGACCAGTGACACTAATGCAGTGATGAGTGCTAAAAAATATGCACTCTCACTGCATTAATGACACTGGCAGGAAAGGGGTTAACATCAGGGACAATCAAAGGGTTAAATCTGTCTCGAGGAGTGCTTTCTAACTGTGGGGGAGGTGCTTGTACTGTGGGAAGACAGAGATCCGTGTTCCTGCTTAACGGACACACAGGCTCTCTGTCTTCCCTTGTCACAGAATGGCGATCTGCCTTGTTTACAGACCACTGTCCTGCCTCTCTCAGGAACAATCGGCGAGTCCTAATGATTGGCTCCTACTGTGTCCAATCACAGCGGAAGCTGGTCGCCTGCTTACACGATGCAGATCCGGAACAGCAAAATCGTGTACAGGTATGTGATTTCGTGCAGGAGAGGCCCGCAGTACATATATGTGGGGCGGTTGGCAAGGGGTTAAAGATATTACAAATGGTATTGGAAAAAAAAGTATTGTTCAAAACAGTATAAGGCCTTGTGCTCATGGATGTTTAGCAGTTCCAGTTTGCCAAGACATAAATTCCCAGAGGCTTTCTGACAATGCCCAAGGAGCCACATGTGCTGTACAGCCACCAATACAAGTGAATGTCTGTACAGCACCTGTTTGCGTGAATGCTGATATCTTTTACATCAATGTTTACCAGTGTGTGCGGCTTATGTCCCTGAATGTACTGCTTTCATGTTTTGGGAGAAGAGCCGCATGCCCGGGTAAACACTAATTCAAAAGCCATTGGGGTTTACCTGAGCACAGCCACGTCATGTACAGCCATTTACTTATATTGGTGACTATACATGGCACATGCGGCTCCCCAGGTGCCAAAGTACTGTTCAGTACATTCCCCCCCCCCCTTTAATGAGTTGGGTTGGACCAATAAACTGATGGGGGTGCATGAGAGGCCAAAAGGTGAGTGGTTTTGCAATAACCAGGAGTATAGGCAACTAAGTTTTTTTTTTTTTTTTTTTTTTTTTGCATGGTATCATTTGGTATGCATAAAGGTGGTGAAAATGTCACTAAGTTGGTCAATGGACAATTTCAAGCATATGTAGTGCCCTGCTCCTAATGGGCAGACGCTATAAGTGTAAATTTAGAGTTGTCTGAGCTGTAGTTTAGTTCAGACTGATTGTTAAATTTCTGGTTTCTGTTCCAGTTCAGCTGGGTTGTGTAGTTTTCCACTTGGCCATGGGTGGCGCTCTCATCATCGGTCAGTGTTGGAAATGCAACAGGCTGGGTGTTTTAGGTACCTCTTTGTCTGGAAAAAGCTCAGTGGGAGTGGTTTACCCGCTGTGAATTCTGGGAGAGGGTACTTAAGGGACAGACACTGTGGTCTGGGGTTGTTCCCTGACCTAATGGCCCTCCTGGCCTAAGGTGTACCGTAACCACTCAACTGTCTCGGGGCCGGCTGGACCGAGGCCTCGTCACTGAATGTAGGCCCAGAAGTTCTGGGGCCTTCTGATCCAGGGGTGGTCCTGTGCTGTTTTGCCTGCGGGGAGAAGCCGAGCAATTGGAGAAACCAGGGGAGGACTTTTCCCAGAGAGGACCGAGCAACAAGGCTGGTATCTCATGAAGAGCCTGGAGACTCAATTGGGTCATCTACCTCACAGTACCATCGGCTTGGCTGAAAGAAGCTGGTACTGTGTGAGTATAATTTGACTTTGCAAAGGTTATTGGTTACACAATCCTGTGGCAGAGGATTGTGCAACGATTCTACTATATTTCTTCAAGTCTGTGGCAGAGACTATGACCGAGCATCGTGCCAGCTGCTAGGTCAGTGAGAGAGGCCTATCCGGTGGTTGCTAGATCCAGTCTGTGGAAGCTGTTTGTCCTCTGGATCAAAGAAGTACCCGTCATCCGCAATACAAGGTACCTAAATCTCCCTAACCCTCCATCCCTAAACTTTTTTTCCCTCCATCCCTAAACTAAAATTTTTGTTAATAAAAGCATTGAAAGAAAGAAACCATGTGTTTGGAGCTGACATCTGTGAACAACTTTTCAATGGGACTCCTATGATGGAAACGGTGGAACAGTGAGGTGACGGTAAGCCCAAAATAATTAAAATACCAGCAGCTCCTTTGGGGGTTAGTGCTACACATATGTAAACATTGGGCTGTTGTTTGTGGCTTTTTGGGTATGCTGATAACCATGTACTCGAAGGGGATTTAGGGGGAATATCGAAGACCGGTTGAGCTTAGTGCAGAACTTTGAAGTGAATCTCCCTCCAATTCTCACCCAGGATCGCCTTGGTAGTATGCATCCAGCCATGTTGGATGCAAAGCCAAGTTTCTTCTGGTGGAAGGTTTAATAAGGTTGCCAATATGTTAATAAATTCTGAGTAGGTAAATCTCTGAGTAGGTGCCCTCACTTAGGCTGCTTTCACACTGGAGCGGTGGGGGTGCTGGCGGTAAAGCGGTGCTATATTTAGCGCCGCTTTACCGGCGCATTTTGGCCGCTAGCGGGGTGGTTTTACCCCCCCGCGAGCGGCCGAAAAAGGGTCAATACCGCCCGCAAACCGCCGCTGCAGCGGCGTTTTGCGGGCGGGTTCGGCGCGCTCCCCCATTGTTTTCAATGGGACCGGGCGCTATAGGAGCGGTAATTATACCGCTCCTATAGCGAGCCAAAGATGCGGCTTGCAGGACATTTTTGAGCGTCCTGCAAGCGCACCGCTTCAGTGTGAAAGCCCTCGGGCTTTCACACTGAAGGAACAGCAACAGCTGTTTCGGGTCGGTTTGCAGGCGCTATTCTTATCGCAATAACGCCTGCAAACCGCCCCAGTGTGAAAGCAGCCTTAAGGTTTGCTAAAACCAAGGCAAATTGCGTTTTTCAGGCTGTTGTTTCAACGAATGCCTCAGGCCTGAATGTATCTTCAGTGTGAAAGTGGCTCCCAGAACAGAGTTAAGGAGGCTCTTAAATTGTGCATATTGTGGGAAGAACGGCCCGCAAATATTTCTGTTAGGGCTCATGCACACCGGACGTTTTTACAGCTGCTGTTAGGGGCGTTTGACTTTTTTTTTAACTGCTTCTAAAAGCCCCTTCATGTTGGCCTATTTGTCAATGCACACATAAACTGTCAGAGGCGTTTGGAGGCATAAGCGTTTAGGGGTAGTATAAAAAAACGTCAGCCTGTGCTTCCAGGAGCTGGAAAAACGCATCTAAATGCGTCTATATGCGTCTAAACGCGTCAAGCTACGTTTGAGGTTTTTAGGCGTTTCTACATTATAAAGAGTGTTTTTAAATGGAAAACACCCAAAAACGCTAATGCCAAAAAACACAGCTAAACTCTGCTGTAGCGCTGTCGTTTTTAAAACGTCCTTTGTGCATGAGCCCTTAGAGCATAGAAAATAGTAATAGGGAGCGCAAAAATTAAGATTTTTTTTTTTTTTTAAAGGCTAAGTTCACTTTATTTTTTTCCCCCTAAATTTCAGCTTCTCTGTGTACCAATATACCAATTTGTATACCTCTGTTGCAGAAATGAAAAATCTTTCTATATATTCTAGGACAGGCTTGAATTCAGTTTGTCCAGTTTGTTCTATTTAAACTCCTCCATTACTTCCTGGTATTTGTCCAGGGTCGTGGGATGCGAGTCAGTAAGTAATTCAGCAACTGACATAGGGTTGCCACCTCATCCCTTTAAAACTGAAAACATATTATAATTACACAGGTTGTTTGGCTTAAAAAGGTGGTAAGTAAATTCACTTAGTCCTTTACCTGCAATAAATTGGCCCCCCGATCCTGTGTAATTAATGTGTTTTGGTTTTAAGGGGATGAGATGGCAACCCTAAGCTGATCTCATTAACACACACCCCCTGTACTGTTCACCCTCCAATATACAGTCAGTGTCTCCCTGCGCAGATTGTTTGTTTGTTTTGTACCTTATTTTCTTCTTGCTTGTCTCATTTGGCAGAGTATGCAGGAGCTGAATGATCACATAACAGTCTGTGGTGCAGAGCTGTAGTATTGAAAACCGAAGACATGTGTCCCTGCAAGTGAGTAAAGCTCACTATAAACAATACAATCCACTTTAGATCCACCATCAACAATGTAGTGCAAGGACCTGGCTGATTGAATACAGAGTGATTGGATAGATAGGTGTGTTCTCCTATTCTATTGTTTCGGTAAATTTGAAAGGAGTTTGTACAGAGATTGTACAATCAGAATTGTATAGTGTTTGGCCAACTTTATACACCTAAAATCAACTTGTCATGCTTTCGGTGCCATGAATTTTTAACGGCACCCCAAACGCAGAAGAAAATGGCCATTTTGGCATGTGCAAAAACGTGCAACTCAGCAAAACGCCCAGTTAAAAACGCACACACACCAAAGTGCCCCATGAGCTACTTTGCCTCATTTGTTGCACGTAGGGAAGTGTATTGAAATCAAAATGGGGGGGAAAAGGTGCCAAAAATCTTGTGTCCAATACACCAGATGTGAATGGGGCCCTGAAAGTGAAATTGTTGTGTTTATAAAAGAACAATTACACCTTGAGTGTCTCCCTTCACTCCTACCCATGCATTTCTATAAAGCTGGCCATACACTATGCAATCTGATTATACAATCTCTGTACAATTTCCTTTAGATTTACTAGAACTATAGGAGGACCCACCTGAACGCTCCAATTTGTATCAAATCAGCCAGGCTTTTTCATTTCATAGCTTATGGTAGATCTAAAGGAGACTGTACAATCAGATTGTTTATTGTATGGCTACCTTAACCACCTGACTTCCGGGAAGATTTAACCCCCTTTCATGACCAGGCCATTTTTTGCAATACAGTACTTTGACAATTGTGCTCTCGTGTAACACTGTACCCAAATAAAATGTAATTTTTTCCCCTCACAAATAGAGCTTTCTTTTGGTGGTATTTGATCACCACTGCGTTTTTTTGTTTTTTGTGCAAAAAAAGACCTGTGATTTCGGAAAAAAAATAAACATTTTTTTACTTTCTACTGTAATTATGCTACATATTTTTGGTAAAACAAATCCCAAATAAGCGTATATTGATTGGTTTGCGCAAAAGTTATAGCATCTACAAACTGTGGGATATATATACTGGATTTTATATTTATCTATTTGTTATACTAGCAGCAGTCAGCGAGTTGTAGTGGGGCTGCGATATTGTGGCGCACTATTGGACACATACTTTTGACCCTTTTCTGGAACCTGTGAGACTAATACAATGATCAGTGCGAAAATATATGCACTGTCACTGTACTAAGGACACTGGCTGGGAAAGGGTTAAACATCTAGGGTGATCAAATAGTTAACTGTGTGCCTAGCCAGTGTTTTACTGTACTATGTGTGCTGTTTTTACTAAGGGAAGAGATGGATTTTATTACCTGCGTTGCAGAAACATAAAATCCATCCCTTCTCCCCCATCAGAACAGAGCCCTGCCTTGTTTACATAGGCAGATCTTTGATCTGTGTGTTTTACCGACAATTAGCGGGTGCCAGCGGACATCCAGTACCCAGCATAATATAATTACAGCAGAAGCAGCCTGCCAGTGGCAGTAAACCCGCTATGGGGTGGTAAGTAACTGGCTAAAGTAAGAAGTAGGAATGTGGGTGGAAATAAAAATAGAGGTCCAGTAATGAGGGAGGTGCGATCCAGAGTGGTAAAACGCACCCTATTCTGTGAAGGCAGTGTATGATGGGATATGAAGTTTCTTGGGTGAAACCGAGTCGGGTCTCAGATTCAAAGCTGCCATTTACTTGGGTAAGTGAAAGATGAGCACATTGAGATGGATTGAGCAGAAAAGACATGAGAATAGGCTTCTATCTATTATGAAAAGTGAAATTCTGTCCGAAAAGGTGAACTTGGCCTTTAAGTAAGCTTATATTGAATTATTCAAAATAACTATCGGTTGTATTGCTATTACAATACGGATGTTCTAAAATGAAAGTGTATGCTGTGACTTTAGGTGTCTTTTAGGTAATTGAAGTAAATGGGTTTGAGTTGATCATGATCGGATTACAGTAGGTGACGGTGGATGAGAATATTGTTTCACACCTTTACCATTGGAGGATCTTTCATGACAACACTAAAATACCTATTAGGGCAGTGGTGTAGCTAAAGTGAATGAGTATTGGGTGGAATTCTTTGATGATTTTTCTGTTTGTCAGTGTATTGTGCTACTGTTGGAACTACTAATTGGTTGTGCTCAAGCAGACTATAATGATTATGTAACATTTATGAGTCCAACTGTATTTTATAAGTTGTAAAAGAGCTTTGAAGCTTCGTTCACACTAGTGTGATTTCAGATGCAGACTCGAATGATGATGAAAATCACATTGTTTTTAATGGTGCCTGTTCACATGAATGCAAATCATCAGTGCAGAGTGATGTTAGAAAAGGTTCCAAAACTATTATTGTGGGATTCCAGTATGATTTTTGCTCTATAGAATATACAAACCTTATCAAAGTTGCATCCAAGTTACACTACATAATGGAATTGTAAGTCTGATCAAAATCTAATGCATTGTATTATCCCATCATTTATCATTTATGTAATCTCATGTCCTGTCATGTTTTTTATAACATTTACTTTATTTTATCTTCTTGTCAATGCTATGGATCTTTTAAATTGAATGTTCATGTGTTTATATATTGCTGTTATTAGTTGTTGTTATTAGTTGCATGTGCTTCTTGTATGTTTTCTTTACGCTGTAATAATTCATAATTAAAAGGATGCATGAAAAAGTTCTCCTCTTCTGGTATATGACTCTGTCCCACCTCAAAGCCATCTATCCTTCGGCCTCGAACCGATTGTTGGTATTGCTAGAGAGGTGGTGGTGGTACTTTGCTCCATTTCTACTGGCAATGCCCTCTTTTGCTTTCCTACTGGAGACTGGTCCAGTACCTTCTCTAGAGGTTCTTTGAGGTGGACATTCTGTTTGTGTCCTAAGGTATTTCTATTGAGTCTACTACCCAATAGCCTGCCCAAGTTGGCTAAGAAATTTCATGCGCGATATTCTTAGTTGCTAGGTGTCTTATAGCCCTCCAGTGGAAGAGGCAAACACCCCCGACCTCTATTGACCTCTATGCTAGGATAAAAAAACGTAGAAACTATGGAGTCTCTTGCAGCCAGTCTCATCGACTTGGTCGAGCTGCATGATGCAATATGGGAGCCTTGGTACTTAAAGGGAACACCCCTCGTCTTTTGGTCTGTATTAATGGTAAGCTCTCATCCTCCCCAGGTGCATTAAATTCACCTGTCTACTGTTCCTCTAACCTCTTCCTCTTCGTTTCTACTCTGACTTCCATTTTTATTGTTGATATTTTTGGACTGCTTTCATGGACTCTTGTAAAAAGGCTGCTAAACTTAGGCTGGTCCTTTCTGGGACTGTTCCTGACTGAAGTTATTTCCAAAGCCAGATGACTTACAATTTAACAACTTAAGGACTGGAAGGTTTTACCACCTTAAAGACCAGGCCATTTTTTGTGAATCGGCACTGCGTTATTTTAGTGTGACGCTGTACCCAAACAAAATCCCCCCCCCCCCCCCCCCCCCCCCCCCACGAATAGAACTTTCTTTTGGTGGTATTTAATCACCTCCTGCGGTTTTTATTTTTTGCGCAATAAACAAAAAAAGACCGACCATTTTGAAATAAAAAAATAATCTAATGCAGTAGTGTGAACCTAGCCTGAAACAAGCCACCTCTGATCTCTAGCTGCATGTACTGTAAAGTGTTGCATCCTCAAAGATCCTAAGAGTTCCCAATAAAGACTCTAAGTGAGGTTTCAGTTAAGGCCACGTTCACATCTGGTGATTTGGGATCGTGGACAGAATCGCTGCAATTCCAGATTGCACGGCATTAGTGCCAAAACGCACCATTTATTGTTCATGGCACCTCAAGCGTGGTGCGGTTTTGCCATGATTGTCCTGGCAAACCGCATTGCGTGAAGCTTGTTGCCCAAAATACGCTTCTGCTCCTTTTTGGATGACTAGATTTGCGCGATGCTGATTGCCGCATGATTTATTGTGGCAAAACTGCACCGCGTTAAAAAAATGATTGGCACCCAAACACATGTGGTACATTTTGCCACTATTGCAGTACGATTTGGAATCACGGGCAGAATCAATGTGATTCTACCCACAATCCCAATTCGCCAGATGTGAACGGGGCCTAACAGCTTTAGAGGCATCTGCTGTGTGTTTACATCAGGGAACTGGCAGACTGGCAAGATCTGATCTCCACAGCTCTTGAACACAATTTTCTCCACAATGCCTATAGCTACAGAGGTGAATGTAGCACTTCTTGTAAAGTGTTTTATTGCTTGTGCAGAATTATTGATGAGCTCAGGTGTGTTTTGTATGCTAGTCTGAACCCCCCTGAGCTATCATGTCAGGAAGCAGTCACTGTAGGCCAGGATATACTATGTCTGAGCACTCCTAAGTTCATTCATATTCAGAATGTGTAAATAATGTAGTATGTATAGTGTGGGCACAGGTTCGCTTTAATATTGTATGTTGGTTATTCAGTTATAGTCTACAGTTATTGTTTTTTCTTCTTTTTTTTTTCTAGATTGTGATTATGGCTCTTGTCCTTTAAATGTAAGCCTGCTACCTTCAAGTTTAAATGGCTTAAATCGGACATTTTTTTGGCACATATCAGCCATCCGAAGCAATGGTCTTGTACTTGGCTTCCCTAATCCATGGCTACAACAGATCCATCCATCAGATAATTGTCCAGACCTAATAAATTTCAAGATCAGCACTTTCTCAAGTGATGTACCCGTCAACATTGGAACCTTCTGCAGGAATGGGACTGTCTCTCGAATTAAAGTCCATGAAAGAGGTGTTGTTGCTCTAAGTCTGCCTTGGACTCAGAGCATTAAAGACCCTGTGTTCAGTGTGGCGAACCGATCCTCCATCCAAAGTATGTCTTATGTTAAATAATAATTCGGGGTACCCTTTTTGTAATGATTTTCTATAAAGCTTTTTTGATTCAAATTAAAAGGGTTGTATCAGGCAGAATACATCATTTTAAGAGCTCATTCAGATGGGCGATTAAGCCTCAGTGCAGAACCACTGCAAATGCATGCGCATCCACCTCTGAGCTGTGTACAGGCAGCCCAAAGACCATAGAAGCGTATTCACACACGGTGGCTACATAGACGCATTAAGGTATAACATGCAGGTAGGAAAGGGTGCACAGATCCAAAAGCAGAGGAGGATGGAGCTCAATTGTCCATCTGAATGAGCCCTAAATGGTTATTTTTCTGATAGATGACTTGTGTAAATATCTAGATATTCATTAGAACACAAAGAATATTGACTGCAGTCTACTGATATTTTATTAGCTGGTCTCTTTAACCAGTCATTTCCATGAACCCTTTTCTCCATTAATCTTCCTGAGTCTCAGAGCATTTTAGTTTCAACAGGATGTCTCTGTTCCATATGCCTTTTTAGCAGTTTTTGGACTACCCTAACATATTACGTATGTATTTTTTAGGGCAGGGATGTAAAGTATAACTAAAGTCAAAAATGTGTTTTGTTTGTGTTTTTAAGAGAGTGGAGTGGGATTACAACACCTGTCAGATTTTTATTTCCGTTTTTGTGTTCGCATTATGGAAACTCTCACCTTATATTTGACCATTATTACCGAAAGTAAAGGAGACCGAAAATCCCAAATTTTGAGTGCTCATCAGAAAAGGAATAGAGGAGAGATTTTCAAATAAGTAACCCAGTTCTTGTGACCCTGCTAACTACCATGGATTTCCATTACCTGAAAAGGATTTCCTCTTACTTCCTAATGCCACACAAATAGTTCTAACTAGTTAGTTTTTCTTTTTTACTAACAGTTCTACTTTAATTTGGTAGCCAATTTATATAATTAATCGTACAGGACACAGACAAAGTATTCATATAACCCTACCCCACTCTGTGAATGATCAGTTTTGTGCTAGTTTCCTAAGGTGATGGACCTCTATACCCAGACTCCATGTTGTGGGGACAGCCAGTGTTATTGCTTCAGGCACTGGATCCTGCATGGACACTCACTTTGGCACTTGGTGTAATGTACAGGTCCAAGGCTGTGAAAACCAGGGCTATATTTACATTAAATTGCATTCACTACTATGTGACCGTATCAAATTTGGCACTAAAACTTAGCACCAAATGTACTGTATGGCTACATCACGCTACAAGTGACACATTTTACCGCTATTCCCAGCTAGAACCCTAAAATTGTGGTCAGGCCCTTTCCTCCCACCCTTTCACCTCTAGGATTTGCTACAGGATGGTCTACACTGGAGTTGCTGCAATTTGCTTCTTGACACACTTACATTTTACACCCTATTCTATGAGTGGTCAGGGCTGTTGCCTGGCACTTTCCAACATTTTTCAAACTTTTCTCTTGTCCCACCCACCTGTCTCTCATAAACAAGGCAATGAATTCCGTGACACAGTCATGTTAAAACAAACATCTTGAATAGTAAAAGAATATGAGAAATTTAAATATAAAACATCTGCCAGAAGCCCTCATCCCTTTCTTTGGCTCTGAACTTAGGCTTAACTGTTGCATAGCCTAATACCCACACACATTTTGTTTTAAGTTTTTTTTTTAAATAATAAAACAAATTTAAAATGTATTGCATTATTTTATGAAGGAAGTCTGGGGCCCCCTCTTTGGCAGAGGGGCTTAGGGCAATTGCCCCTCCCCCCCCCTTAGTAATCTGGCACTGCACACAAGCAGCCTACCTGACAAAGGTAACATTTTCTGTATCAAAGTCACAAATACTCCGGTAAATAATGGCTTTAATACAACAATATTTACCCTAGGCTCAAAAATGGCACATGTCTTTTTACTCCCATTTCTCTACTTGAGTCGGATTACGATATGCCTGCCCCAGTCATGGCAGGCACAGAAGGGTATGAAGAGGACATTTGAGTCAGTATTGGAGGAAGATTTTTCTTTGCTAGATTGTCACATTTATTGAAGTGAAAGTTTCACGCAGCATGCACACTAATGTGGAAAAGCTCACTGTTACGATCTGCTAAAGCCTTGGCATTGTGCAGCTTGATTCTCCCTGTCTCACTATGCCCCTTTGGTTACAAAGAGATCTGTAAATCCCTCAGACATTCCCCTGTTCATGAACAGATAGAATGTGTAATCTATAATAATAAAATAATTTTTTTTTTTTTTTTTTTTTTTATCAATTTAGGCCAATATGTATTTTGCTACATATTTTGGTAAAAAAAAAATACCAATAGGCGTATATTGTTTGGTTTGCGCAAAAGTTATAGCGTCTACAAACTATGGGATATTTTTATTTTATTTTTTCACTAATAATGGCGATCAGCAACTTTTAACGGGACTGTGATATTGCAGCAGACAGTCGGGACACTAACTGTGACACTTTTGACACTTTTTGTGGACCAGTGACACCAATACAGTGATCAGTGCTAAAAATACGCACGGTCACTGTACTAATGACATTGGCTGGGAAGGGGTTGACTGTGTACCTAGCCTGTGCTTTACTAAACTGTGGAAGGTGCTTGTACTAGGAGAAGGCAGAGATTGGTGTTCCTGCTTATCAGGAACACAGGATCAATGTCTTCCCCGCTTTACATAGGCAGACTGCTGTTCTGCCTGTGTAAGGAATAATTGTCAGATGACGGTGGACATCGAGTCCCCGGGTACCCGTTGACCGGCTCCTGATGTGAATATTCACACCGGGAGTGGGCAGCTGCCAGCACGCCCCCAACCCAGAAATGTACTAGGTACGTGATCCAGCGCAGGAGAGCAGCCTTGCCGCCGTATATATACAGTATATGTTCGGCAAGCGGTTAAAACTTGTGCTGTTGCAGACTCTCTAAATTTCTCCATGCTGCTCACAAAATGTATTTTTTTCAATTGAGAATATAACTCTAACTGTACCAAACACAGTAATGTCCTGTGCCCCCCTTCATATCACCCCACCCACTGAGTGCCTCCCAAATAGTAGTGTCTGGGAGGAAGAACTGGCAAAGTCATCTGTGTTCGTGATCTAGCCATCAGCTGCCCACGGTTGACATGTAGATCGCTATCAACAGCTTGCTGACCCCGGTGTAAAGCGATAAGTTTAGTCGTCGTGGATCATTGTAAAAAGTATGGGCACATAGCATGTATTGCTTTAAGGCTCATTGTAACGCCTTTCTGGTGTTTTTAAATGTTGGTGTCAGGTGTAATCCCTATACGATTATTCATACATTGATCTATTTGTTTCTTGGTATGGAGCCAATCGTTCATGCTACTACTCCTGCTTAGAATAGTATATTATGTCAGGGAGTGGTTGTTTTTAATGTTCTAGGATTGTTTTGTTGCACAATCTGTGACAAACATCTGCCCTTCTTCTTTTTCTGCTGTTCCTGATGAGGAAACAAAATAATATTCTAGGTTCACATATAGTAACTGATTTGATTGTATGAAACACATCAACGTGATGTTGAAAAACATTATAGCCAGGGTCGGCAACTCGTTGATCACGAACTACCTGTCGTTCACAGGAAGCCGATCAGGGCTGTACTGAGCCATTCACTCAGATTCCACCGCTCTCCTTTTACTAGCAGAGCGGCAGAAGCATTGAAGCTGCTTAAGTTAACTTTGCAAGTTAACCAGCAAGGGATTGGTTGCTATGTGGTCCTAGCGACCAATCACCTGATTGTTAACATTACAATTAACTCTGCCAGCTCACGTCCTCCATCCAGCACTATGCTTCCTCTCACTTCGCTCTAATGTACGGCCTGTGCAAAGTAATAGAGCGCTACCTACACACGGCTGTGTGTTGTGAACACAGAGCAAGGAGGACACTACTGTGGGGGATGTAGAGGACCGTACTACGCAGGTGTGGCAGAGGACACTGCTATGGTAGGGGGGGGGGCAAAGGACACTACTGTGGGTGTGTGGGGGGGGAGGGGGGATGCAGAAGACAGACAGTGCTATGCAGGGGACACTACTGTGGGGGGGGGGGGGGTGTAGAGGACATAGCTTGGGGGGGGGGGGGCAGAGTACACTACTGTGGGGGTGGGATGGCAGACGACACTGCTATGGGGAGGCAGAGGGCACTACAATGGGGGGAGGGGGGCAGAGGACACTTCTTTGGGGGGGGGTACAGTACAGACACCACTGTGACGCACTTTTTTTATTTTTTATTATTTTTTTTTTTAAGGATGATGACGCACAACCTCCCCCCAAACGGTAGATCTCAACCTCCTGAAAGGTTGCCTACCCCTGCATTATAGTGATTGTTATAGTGAAGCTGAGTGAAGCTGTCTTCCATGGCAGATTTAGACTTTTAAGATGCTAGTTCCCTGGTTGTCATATTCTTGCTTTGACTTCAGTTCTGAGTTTCAAAATTGAACGTTCAAAATTTTAAATATTTGGCTGTAGCAGGTGGCAGTTTGTTTGCCAAAGGGCTGGAGAGTGGTACAATAATCACACCTTACCAGGCCTCTAACTCTATTTGCAGCCCTTCAGTGAAGAAGCTGCTTCCTGCTACAGTCAAATATTAAACATTTTGACTTATCAGTCTAGAGCACATGCTGCCATTTTTCTGCACTCCAGGTCCTATGGTTTTGTGCACCCAAACGGGAAAGTTCCGCTTATTTAACCCCTTCTGCCGTATTTAGAACTTTTTTTTGGGGGGTGGTTGGGGAAGTGGGTACCTGGTTTTGACAGGTAACCGCTCCCACTTGTCAGATTGCTGAGGCGCCCCTTGTGGAAGTACACCCCAACCTCCCCCCAAAAGCAGCCTTCTGGGACACATTGCAAGTTCTGGAAGACTGTGGGATCATTCACAACGTGCAAAAAGGGGGATATAGTAACCAAGACTGTAATGTTAATAACACACCACAGAATGTATCCTCACAGCTAACAGAAGTCAGTATCAGAAATAGACTTGAAAAACGTAACCTAAATAAGTCCCCAAACATTTTTTTATGACAATAACTTTCATATAAGGCTTTAAAATTAGCACTTTTGATTTTTTATGTTAGTGTCCCGTAGATTTTAAAGGTGTTCCAACTAGGAAGTGAGAGCCAACTAGGCTGTATCGTTTTGTTGATGGAAAAAGAAATGCTGAAACCCTGCGAGGGAAATCTGTTTGCTAAACTTGCTTTTAATAAAAATGGGCAAGCAAAACCCTTAAAAAGAAGAAACGGCAAGTGCCGGTTTCCTTAACCACGTTACCCCCAGGAGATTTGCCTCCTTAATGACAGACCATTTTTTTCGATTTGGCACTGCGTCGTTTTAACTGACAATTGCGCGGACGTGCGACTTTGTACAAAACAAAATTGATGTCCCTTTTTTTTTTCCCCACAAATAGAGCTTTCTTTTGTATTTTGTTATTTTTTGCGCTATAAACAAAAACTATATTTTTTACTTTTTGCTATAATGAATTTTTTTAACCAGTTCCCGACTGCCGCACGA
This sequence comes from Lithobates sylvaticus, assembly GCA_028564925.1. Lineage (NCBI taxonomy): Eukaryota > Metazoa > Chordata > Amphibia > Anura > Ranidae > Lithobates > Lithobates sylvaticus. Next base: position 374,214,609 of record CM053030.1, on the reverse strand, counting down.
TTATATATGTCTGCAGAATGGCACGGTGGGCAAATGGGCGTACCTGTATGTCCCGCCCTCCCCGTAGGGGCGCGATTGAGATGTCATCTCTCCTTGTGGTGTCTTTTCGATTCCAGTGAGACACTTTTAACTGTGGTGGTGAAATCACCTCCGACAGCGCTGGAGTCACAGCTTTACATATCGGCTTTACATATCGTGGGAGCAAACGATGTTGCTGTCGAAATTGGTTTTTCGGGGTCCTGTATGTGGTTTTACTGCCAAAAAGTTCCACACATTTGGTATCCCCATACTCAGGAGAAGCAGTAGAATGTAGTTTGGGGTGTAATTCCACATATAACCATACCATGTTTGAACAATATATCATTTAGTGACAACGCTGTGTAAAAAAAAAAAAAAAAAAAAAAAAAAAAATATTTTTTTTTTACCAAAACTTGTGGCAAAGTATAAAATATTCCATGGACTCAACATGCCTCTCAGCAAATAGCTTGAAGTGTCTTCTTTCCCAAATGGGGTAATTTGTGAGGTCCTGTACACAGCTAGGCTCCCAAAAAGCCTCACACATGCGGTATCCCCGTACTCGGAAGCAGCAGCAGAATGTATTTTGGAGTGTAATTTTACATATGTCCATACCATGTTCGAACAATATATCATTTAGTGACAACATTGTGTTAAAAAAAAAACACATGTGGCAACCTGTGGCAAAATATTAAATATTCCATGGACTCAACATGCCTATAAGCAAATAGTTTGGGGTGTCTACGTTCCAAAATAGGGGTCATTTGGGGGGGGGGGGGTTGTGCTATCTTGGCATTTTATGGCCTTCAAAACTGTGATAAGGAGTGAAATCACCATTTTACACCCTTAGAAATTTTGAAGGCGGTGCTTGGTTTTCGAGGTCCTGTACGTGGCTAGGCTTCCAAAAAGTCTCACACATGAGGTATCCCCATATTCAGGAGAAGCAGCAGAATGTATTATGGGGTGTAATTCCACATTTAACCATGGCATGTGAGAGCAATAATAGGATTTTTATAAGGACTTGCCTGTAAAATCTTTTTCTTGGAGTACATCACAGGACACAGAGCATTATAGTAATTACTATGTGGATTATAGGCCACCTTCAGGTGATGGACACTGGCACACCCTAAACAGGAAGTTGCCTCCCTATATAACCCCTCCTATACCAGGAGTACCTTAGTTTTTGTAGCAAAGCAATATACATAAATCCCAAAGAGGGGAGGGACCTCTGTGTCCCGTGATGTACGCCAAGATTTTACAGGTAAGCTGTAAAAAAAATCCTACTTTATTTATCGTACATCATGGGACACAGAGCAGCATAGTAATTACTATGTGGGACGTCCCAAAGCAATGCTTTCTGAGGGGATGGAAACGCAAATAAAAGCAGGCTGCCATCAGACGTGAGGACATATACTGCTGCTTGCAGTATACTGGGCCCAAAGGGCAGTATCCCTTTTGGCGTCTTTCACCCACCTGATAGAATCTAGTGAATGTATGTACCGATGATCAAGTTGCGGCCTTGCAATCGGAGTCATAGAGGCTTAGTGATGCACTGCCCATGAAGCACATACTGCCCTGGTAGAGTGCGCTCTAACTTGAAAAGGCGGAACCCTTCTTTTCAACCATAAGCCTGAATAACAACCTGACAAATCCATTTTGAAAAAATTTATATCAGCGCTGCCTGCCCTTTCCTAGGGCTTTTTGTCAGCACAACATAGCGTCAGTTTTCTGTATCTGAACCCTTAAGATAGACCTTAATTGCTCTCACTATAAGGAGAGAATGTAATGACTCTCCTTCCGCAGAACAAGGTTCTGAAAAAATGAAGGCACGGAAACATGCTGATTCAGATAAAACTAGATATCTTAGGCAACAAAAAGGTTGGGAGAGGACTCCACACCACCTTATCTTTATGAATAATTAAGAATGGCTCTTTACAAATAAAAAAACTGCCAATCTCTGAAACTCTCTTGTGGAGGTTACCGCAATCAAGAACACCAATTTCCCTGTCAGAAGGAACAAGGGAAAAAAGGGGCATCAGCTCAAAAGGCTGTCTTTGTAACGCCAACAAAACTAGATTTAAATCCAACGGGCACAAGGGTGACCTAACTGGCGGATTTATACGTGTTCCCCCTTGTATACAGGTCCGGATAAAAAGTGTGCAAAGCAAGCTAAATTCGGAAAAAAACACTGACAAGGCCAAGATCCGACCCTTGATAGAACTCAAGGCTAGCTTAATTTCCATTCCTAATTGTAGGAAGGCAAGAACTCTACCTATGACATTACTTCCGAGGATGCCATCCTTTGTTTCCAGCAGGAACATAGGCCCACTTGACCCTATAGTATATGGTCCTAGAGGCCGGCTCTCTTGCATTAATGAGGGTAGATCCCAATGACCCTGAAAACCCCTGATTCTTTTAGACTGAGGGCTTAATAGCCAAACTGCTATATTCAGTTTTTGCAAGGCAGGATGGAATACCGACCCCTGCGTAAGTAGGTCTGGACAAGAAGGAAGAGTGCATGGATCCCCTACTGACACCCTTGCGATCTCCGCACACTAGGATCGTCTGGGTCATGCCGGATCTGCTATAATTAAAGGCTTCAGTTCCCTTTTGATCCTACATAAAGGCCGTGGAAGAGGCGGCACTGGGGGGAATGAATAAATCTGTGAAAATTGAACCCGTGGAGATACTAACGCTTCTCCCATATGCGGGTGAATTCCTTGCCCTCAACAAAAAAGTTGTCTAACCTTGTGTTAAACTGGACACCTCTAGATCTATGAACGAGATACCCCATTTCTGGCTTATGGCCAGAAAATGTCGGGCTGTAGAGACTTTTCTCCCGGGAATAATTGTTGGCTGTTCAAGAATTCCGTCTGTCAATTCTCCACTTCCCGGAACGAAGACTGCAGATAGGCAAGAGCCATGCTTCTCTGCTCAAGCCAGAACACGGTTCACCTTCCTCTGGCTGTGTGACTTCTGGTACCCCCTAGGTGATTGATGTAAGCCACTGCTGTGGCATTGTCAGATTGTATTCTGACAGGACAATCATGCAACCTAAATGTTCAGGCCATTAGAGTCAGATGTGCCACCCGAATCTCTAGGATGTTGATGGATAAGGTTTTCACAACCTTCCAGGTAACCAGTATGAAGGATCTTCCCTTCTGCAATTCTTTTGTTACCAAACACCAACTGAGAATCTGGCATACCTTTGGGGCCAGATACCTTGGATAATGTAAGGCTTCTTTTCCAAGGAGACAGAATACTGTTCGCAACAGTCTTGCTGAGCATAGGGAACCGCTTCGAAAGAAGCCACCATCTTCCCTAGCAATTACATGCAAAGCCGAAATGGAAGGACTCTTCCTTGCCTTGACCACATGGACCAGCTCTCTTGTATAGCACTGACTTTTGTCTGGGGCCAAGAGACTCTCCTTTTCGGGCTGAGTCCCCCGGTGGCTAACCCGAAGGGCCAGGCCACAACTGGAAGAGGTGCTGTTCCCCCTGTGAAGCGCAGAACTTCTGGTGAACAGGTAAAAAATTGGCACATGCAGATACGCATCTTTGATGCCTATTGACGCTAGAAATTCTCCTCCCCGCAGGGTGCATACGACTCACCTGATTGATTCCAAGTGAAGAGAGCGGATGTTTAGGAACTGATTTTAGATCTTTGAGATCTAAAATGGATCTGACATCTGCATTTGGTTTCGGTACCATGAAGGGATAACCACATACCCTGCTCTTGTAAGGGTGTCTTTATGAATACACCCTGTGACATGAATTGGTTTTAGCACCAGAAATGAAGATCCTCTTTTCACTGGGTCTTTGGGGGCATCTGAACTTAGAAAGTGAACCAGAGGAAATTTCTGAAACTCTAGTAGCCTAAGGTTACCACAGAGATGACCCATCTAGGATCTTTTTGCCAAGCCCCTGAAAACCACAAAAGTTTTTTCCTCCCCACCTCAATCGAGTGGAGGCGCCTGATCGTTGGAACCAGCCTCCCCGGCGGGAGAGAGCTGCGTGCCGAGGGGGGCACCGCCTGCCGGGGCGGGCGCGTGTGTGGTGCCCGAAATGAGTACATATGCATACAGTTTAATGTATGCAGCATGTGTTAAAGCAATGTGCCTCTATGGAAGCGTGCGTTCATGGACGCATGAGTTCAATAAATATGATTTTAGGCAAAATATGAAAAGTGCACGCTGTACACGCGTATTCATGTAGTACGTGTGCCATGGAACAAGTATCTTGCAGGCAAGTGTTCATGAAACGCATTATGAAACATTACGTAACACATATCTATACAGACATATATTCCTATGCGATTATGAGGAATCATGTACATTTAAGTAAACCTATAGTTTTATGCGACTAAGCATTTCTATGTTCAAGCACTTTTTATGCGATTATGTAAAAACCATGTATATCTATACAAACCTAATCGTGCATCTTTGTGACCCATATATCCTGGAGTGATCCTGTCACCTCATGCGATCATGCCTCTTTATGTAAACAACAATAAACATGCTCTGTTTCTTGATTTTACAACAAACTTGTCCAACTATGCATGTTGTACAATCATGTATCTTTATGCAAACATGTGAATTGGTAAGAAGAAAGTTATCTTCAGCAACCGTGCGATTCCGCAGCTGTGCGTTTCTAGCCACTATGTGCTCCAGCAACTGTGCGTACCAGTAGTCCATGCGTTTTTAGCTAGTTTGCAAGCAAGCATCTGTATAAGTTTTAGAGAACCCAAAGAGGAAGCTACCTCTGCTGGGGGCAACTTAAGCCCAGAACGGACCGTTTCTGTAAGGGACTGTATCAGTAACTTCCCAGATTGCAAGGCTGAAAATGGTTCTTCCACAGTTGATTCCTCAGAAGAGGAATCATTAGACTGTCTTTCTTCCTGATCCCAGAGGGTAACCCATCTTCCCCCGTCCATTGCTCCCCTGATAGAGAGCCTAAGGCGGGGGAGGGGGGCTCTACCACGCTTCTTTGGATGGAAGATGCGATTAAGGCTGCTAATCTTTCCTCTAGCCCCAGCAGAGTGGAGGAAAAGGTATCTTCAGTCACATAAAAAGGGGCTGAAATGCTAGAAGTGGCTCTAACACCTACAGGACCCAATGGCTCACCCTGGAAAACCACTTCTGGTACTTCAGGGGAAGAAGACAATGTGGAGGCATGACTAGAATCCCCAGAGCCTGAGGGCGATGTTTTAGGTCCATTTTTTTTAAGGTGTTTGCACCAGTCTTTTTAGGAGGCGTAGTCTTAAGCGCAAAAGAAAAGGCACTAAATAAATGCACTACTTGCTGAGCTATAGTCCAGCAATAAAATGCTGCTAGTAAAGCTCAGTCTTTACTCATGCCTGTATGCAGCCCTTAGGTGCCCCCACCGCTCCTGTGTCCTGTGGATTAGACAGCTGCACTCTGCAGCCTTAGGCTGAGAAGAGTCTGTTTAACTGGGCTCGGTGTCCCCGTGCACCTCGTGGACGCTACGTCCCACACGGCCTCGCGCTCAGCCATGCCCACCTCCAACACGAACCCGCCTCTTTATGTTTAAAACGTAAAGCAGTGCCTGCGCGCAGGCGCCGTTCAAAATTAAAACAAAACATAGGGGAAGCCGCCGCACTCCCTGAGAGGGGCGTAGGGGGAGTACAAACCGCTGTTTTGTACCTTCCAGCCCCTCTTGTTCCCCAGGGGGGAGAAGTGCAGTAACTGCCCATCAATTCCCTGATCCAGGAATCCCACCTGCTGCTGGCCGAGATCACACATGCTGCTTAGCTGCTGACACAGAGCTGAACTGAGAGGCAAACCTAAAAGGTATGTGCATTTACTCCCTCAAGTGGAGACATTAGGCATGACATTTTACTCAAGGAAGAAAAACACCATAGGTGGACTTTTTACAGTTCCTAGGCTTCTTCCCTTACCTTATCCTCGCCGCAGGATTTCTGTTGATGTCAGACAGATCCAACCTTCACCCATCACGGCGGGCTGCGTTTAGTAAACCTTCAAGGACTGGCTCCCTTTTTCTCGGGGTTCCACTCCCTTGGACCTGTATAGCACCCCGCCAGGAAAAAATTATGGTAATGTGAGCATAACCAAACTACTGGGTCCCGGGGTCCAGCCCTCCAAAGGAGAGGCGTTACAGGCAAAACCTTGTTCTTCTTATGTGAGGCCCGGGTACCATCCACTTTGGCCTCAGTGGCACTTTGGATGGATCCAGTCTGTCGAGGCTGTTTTAATCCAGCAAGGATCTTCCATCTTCAATTGTGACCGTGACCAACACCTTAGACACTGGCAAAAAAACTGAAGTACTCCTGGCATGGGAGGAGTTATATAGGGAGGTAACTTCCTGTTTAGGGTGTGCCAGTGTCTCGATCACCTGAAGGTGGCCTATAACCCACATAGTAATTACTATGCTGCTCTGTGTCCCGTGATGTACGATAAAGAAATACCATTCGGTGAAAACTTTTGTGTACATTTTTTTTTTTTTCTGTAATTTTTCAATCACTTGTGAGAGAAAAAAAAATATTCAATGGGCTCAACACGCCTCTCAGCAATTTCCAATTTCCTTGGGGTGTCTACTTTCCAAAATGGGGTCTTTGGGGGGGGGGGGTTGTACTGCCCTGCCATCTTGGCACCTCAAGAAATGAGGTAGTCATAAACTAAAATCGGCGTAAATTCCAGAAAATGTACCCTAGTTTGCAGACGCTATAACTTTTGCGCGAACCAATAAACATATGCTTATTGACTTTTTATTTTATTTTTTTACCAAAGATGTGGCTGAATACATTTTGACCTAAATGTTTTACTAAAATGTAGTTTATTACATTTTTTTTTAATAACAAAAATGTGAAAATATCTTTTTTTTTTTTTTTTTTTTTTTTTTTTTTTTTTTTTCGGTCTTTTTTCGCTTTTATATTGCAAAAAAAAATAAAAAATCAGAGACAATCAAATACCATCAAATGAAAGCTCTATTTGTGGGGAAAAAGGGACGCAAATTTCGTTTGGGTACAGCATTGCATGACCGCGCAATTACGAGTTAAAGCATCGAAGTGCCAAATTGTAAAAAGTGCTCCGGTCATTGAGAAGCCAAATCCTCAGGGGCTGAAGTGGTTAAAAAAAATAATTTCTTCCTCAGTTTAAACCAATATGTATACTTCTACATATTCTTGGTAAAAAAAATTAAAAATCACAATAAGGGTATATTGATTGGTTTGCACAAAAGTTATAGCGTCTACAAAATAGGGGCTATATTTATGGCTTTTTTTTTTTTACCAGTAATGGCGGTGATCTGCGATTTATTTATTTATTTATTTATTTATTTTTTGGACCATTGACATTTTATACAGCGATCAGTGCTATACAAATGCACTGATTACTGTGTAAATGACACTGGTAGGGAAGGGGTTAACAGTATGGGGCGATCAAGGGGTTAACTGTGTGTCCTAGGGAGTGATTCTAACTGTGGGGGGGGGGGCTGCCTGGGTGAGGAGGCCGATCATTGTTCATACTTAGTATGAACAACAGATCAGTCTCCTCTCCCCTGACTGCATGGAGATCTCTCTGTTTACATTGACGGATCTCTGTTCTGTCTCTGTGTGGAGCTATCGCGGGTGCCCGACGGTCCACGCCCCTAGTGGTCTGAAAGCGAGCCGACGTATAGCTACGACGGTTCACCCAGGGGAGCCAACCTGCCGCAGTATAACTGCGGCTGCTGGTCGGGAAGTGGTAAAGCTCTCATTTTGGCGCTAGTCCTTTACCACAGCCCTTGGGGCACTGTTCCTCCCACTGACACCAACAATGGGGGACTATTCTTTCTACTGACACCAATGATGGAGCATTGTTTACTCCCATTGACACTGAGGCATTTCTATTCTTATATGTCGTGGGGTAACAGCGCTGTCTCAAAAAAAGAAAAATTTGTCATATAAATGACTAATTTTGAGAAATTACTAGTGTAAAATAAATGAATAAACTATAAAAATTGGTAAACTAAAAATCTGCTGCAACCTAATGTGAGATACACACAAAAAATAGAATAAAGGAAATTGGCTGCGCTGAAAACAAATATATAAACATACAATAAATTATATAAACATTCAATTATCCCAACCACATCATGATGTGTTGGAATAAAAAATTCAAACTGTCTCGATCTAAATGATTGTCCACCCCTCTTATCCACCACTCTGTGATACGTGAAAAATATTAAGTGTGACAAACCACAATTAAATAACACAGTAATTCAAATTCTGGTAGGATGTCATAGAGAACAACAGAGATCCAAATCGCAAAGTGTATATCACAGTGAATTGAGATCTGGTAGGGTGTCATAGAGAACAGTAGAGGTCCAAAATTGGGGAAAATAACGTTTGCACGGAGAGAACCAGTTCATGCAAGGATAAGTCCACCACAAAATTTGAACTATGTTAATGGTGATTCCCCTTTCGGGACATCTGGCACACACTGAATAGATGGTGAGATAGCCAAGACAAGAGATCCTCCACCAAGTGATAGAAATAGCCGCTTACCAGCTAGTCTGGTCTCTGTGTTAGAGAGACCAGATGGGCGTATGGCATGTACCCCTGCCTGGGTCTTTATCCGGGCTCCTCAGGGACACAATCGTCTGGTTGTTCTATGGAAACTGTTCTTTTATCTGGGGTCACTTAATTTTCACTCGGTAGGGGTTAAATACCATGCAAAAGAAAGGGACACCATAGCGCAATACAGTTTCACCCTTTATTTTAAAAAACTCTAAAAAGTAGCAAACTCACACTTTAAAATCAATATCAGAGCGGTTTATAAAATGTTCGAGCCGGCCAGCTCTCTTACTTTGCTGCCCGTCGCTTCCTGGAATGGACGGGAGAAAGGAGGTGACGTCAGCACGCCGCTCACCCTACGCCCTACGCCGTTTCGTCAAAATGTGACGTCTTCCTGGGGCACTTCTTGGTGCCCCAGGAAGACGTCACATTTTGACGAAACGGCGTAGGGTGAGCGGCGTGCTGACGTCACCTCCTTTCTCCCGTCCATTCCAGGAAGCGACGGGCAGCAAAGTAAGAGAGCCGGCCGGCTCGAACATTTTATAAACCGCTCTGATATTGATTTTAAAGTGTGAGTTTGCTACTTTTTAGAGTTTTTTAAAATAAAGGGTGAAACTGTATTGCGCTATGGTGTCCCTTTCTTTTGCATGGTATTTAACCCCTACCGAGTGAAAATTAAGTGACCCCAGATAAAAGAACAGTTTCCATAGAACAACCAGACGATTGTGTCCCTGAGGAGCCCGGATAAAGACCCAGGCAGGGGTACATGCCATACGCCCATCTGGTCTCTCTAACACAGAGACCAGACTAGCTGGTAAGCGGCTATTTCTATCACTTGGTGGAGGATCTCTTGTCTTGGCTATCTCACCATCTATTCAGTGTGTGCCAGATGTCCCGAAAGGGGAATCACCATTAACATAGTTCAAATTTTGTGGTGGACTTATCCTTGCATGAACTGGTTCTCTCCGTGCAAACGTTATTTTCCCCAATTTTGGACCTCTACTGTTCTCTATGACACCCTACCAGATCTCAATTCACTGTGATATACACTTTGCGATTTGGATCTCTGTTGTTCTCTATGACATCCTACCAGAATTTGAATTACTGTGTTATTTAATTGTGGTTTGTCACACTTAATATTTTTCACGTATCACAGAGTGGTGGATAAGAGGGGTGGACAATCATTTAGATCGAGACAGTTTGAATTTTTTATTCCAACACATCATGATGTGGTTGGGATAATTGAATGTTTATATAATTTATTGTATGTTTATATATTTGTTTTCAGCGCAGCCAATTTCCTTTATTTCTATTCTTACTAACCACAGTCTGAAGAAAAACTGTCTGTTTAAAAAGTTTTGAGACCCCTGTTCTAAAGCATATGATTTATTTTGTGGTTTATTGTGCTGCAATATGTTGTTAAAAGCTGAACAGCCAAACAAACTGACTAAACACATGGAGGGGGACTATTTAACCTGCCAAAGTAATGATTTCTATCAGTTTTGGGATCTTCAGAGCCCTGCCAGACTGCACAACTAGGAGGATGACACAAACTTCTCACTTTCAGTTATTGGCTTTATAAGGATACAGGGGGTCCCGGGTTACAAACAAGATAGGGACTGTAGGTTTGTTCTTAAGTTGAATCTGTAAGTCGGAACAGGTACATTTTTTAAGTGCAGCTCCAGCCAAAAAATCTATTTGTAAGTTTTTTTAGATAACATAGAAAAGGGTTATCACCCCTGTAACATTTGTTTTGCTGTCTGTGCCCCTCTTCAGAAGATTTCACCTCACCTTCTGTCCCAATGACAATTGGATTTTGAGAATTTTGGGTTGTTAGGGAAATATGGACTGGTGATAAAGCATCAGTGGAGACACCTTTTTTTCCCATATTAACTCTTACAGGAGTGAATTTCCCTTACTAGGGGTGGATTTCCTCACTTCCTGTTGACTCCCTCCATTTGTAAGTAGGAGTCGTTTGCAAGTCGGATGTTTGTAAGTAGGGGACCGCCTGTACAGTGATTTCTTCTCTCCACACTGAGCATTTAAATGGAAAGTAAGACTACATGCCCATGGACATTTTAAAAAAACGAGCTGCAAAGCTAGTACCAACGCCAGGAAAAAAGCAGCATTAAAAACGCAATTTTTTTTTCTCTGCGTTTTGCATTTGCGTCAATGCCTGTTTAGCCACGCTAGCTTTCAGCCGCGTTGCTCTGTCTCTATTTAAAATCAATGGTTTCCCTATGGGAGCCCATTGATTTGAATAGAAGTCAAGATGATCCGACTTGTGGTGCGACTTGTGTGCTGAGAATCTTGAAGGGGAACCCTGACAAAATTTTGCGTGAGGTTCCCCCAAGATCCATACCAGACCCTTATCCGAGCATGCAGCCCGGCAGGTTAGGAAAGAGGACGGACGAGCGAGCTTCCAGATCAGGATAAGTCCCCGCCTGCAGACCCCGACAACCACCGGGAAAGGGTTGTCGGGAAGAGGCCCTTGTCCTCATCGACATAGGAACAAGGTGCTTTGGGGTGCGGGGGGGCTCAGGGGCCCCCTCTGCCCCAAAGCACCCAACCCCCATGTTGAGGGAATGTGGTCTGGTATGGTCCAGGAGTGGGGGGC